>CM061280.1:62545029-63745029 GCA_030848825.1 Tadarida brasiliensis
TTAGAGTGTCAGCCCGAGGACCAAAGAGTCACGAGTTCGATTCGTCAAGGGCATGTACCTCAGTCCCCAGCCTTGGTCAGAGTCATGTGGGAGGCAACCAATGGATGTGTATCTCTCACATTGATGTTTCTCTCTGTCTCTCTCTGTCTCTCTCCTCCCCCTCCCCCTCCCCCTCCCCCTCCCCCTGCTCCTCTCACGCTATCTGAGAATAAATGGAAAAATGTCCTTGGAGGAAGATTTTAAAAAAATAAATAAATAAATAAAAACCATTTTCCTCAAAGACTTCTAAGGAACATGACAGGAAGAAAAAGTGCAATTTTCTGTTTCAAGAACCCATAAGCTCCATATATTTTTTTCTTTGCATTTCAGATATTATCCTTTGGTATGTAAATGTCAAGGAGATGTTAAAGGATGTAAATGTAGCTTCTTGCATAACAAAGCTAGTTATACATGGCTACCTAAATGTGTCTGTAGGCATCTTGATGTCACTAAAACATTTAATATTAAAGACATATTACTATTTTGTTAGTATAATTCATGGTCCTTTGGAGCTCAAACTGTTCGTGCGACAATTAGTGCTGAAGTAGATGTGAGAGACAAAGTAACTAAAATACTAGAAAGGTTTTTCATTCCACTTTCAGTCTTTTCCTCATTCCTATACGGCTTTGAGCTTTTAATGGGAACTTGAGAGGAATGAGGATGGAGGGAAATAGAGATGAGAAGAAAGAAGAAAGAAAAGAAGATACAGCTGCTGTTTCTAAGTTTTCACAACTTAAGCGAGCCTGGCTATGTCATTTGATCATTTATCTATAGAATTCAAAGTCTGTCTCATCTTTTCCTTCAGTTCTATTTTTGCTGTAGGGGCTTAACAATTGTTGCTTCTGCCACTGATTCCTGCAATCTCAGGTAGGAACAGCATCAATGCTGTAAGAAAGATGCCTGACCTAAATGCCCTGAGGCTGGGCATATTACAATGTGGCCTCACTTTGTGTCCCTAAAGCTTAGATGTTAAAACCATCTCTTCTGAATGACAATTACCTCTCACTTAGTGTTAACTGCCAAGATGCCTAACATGTTTAAAAGGAATCCACAGAGAAAACTTAAAAGTATTTCCTTTCCTTTATATTTCGTGGTATAGACTGTCTTCCTGATACAGAAACTATGCAGTGCCTAATAAAAAGCTGAATTTGCTAACAAGTTTTTATACCCTCATAAAGTAGCACTAGTGAAAGTCATCTAACTGGCAGGAATTGCACAGGTAACAGACAGCTGGAACCTCAACCACATTGTCTTCTAAACTTTGGTTAATGGGCCCTGGCAGGCTGCCATCACATAAGTTTACTACAAAAGTAAAATGCAAGGCTAATGAATTTAAAAAATGATGCCAGGCATAAACACTACCCTTTGGTATTCTCTTGCCAATTAACAAATATCACAGACAACTCAGCAGGCTCTCAGTTAGGCCAACCAACAAAAATCACAAGACATTCTATGTGTATACCCCCCCCCCCAAAATCCAAAGAATGTTGCTGAGATGTAAATCATACATAAAGTATTAAAATGAAAAAAATGGCACCCAGGAGTATAAGCAATACGCTTTTTCACCTGCGCTGAAATATACTATTCTAGGTTCCATGGGTGACAAGACAGGAAAGCTTGAGAAACTTAGCTGATTTTTTCAGGGGGTGGGGGAGCTGCTATATAAAGGCAGATTACAGACCTCAGACACTCAGTCTGAATAGAAGGTTGAAATGGGATATAATCAGTCTTTCAAATAAGAATGAGTGTTAAAGAGGTGAAGTGAACTTATTCACCAAATAAGAATACAGTAGAGATAAGGAAGACTTGTTTAAAATTTATCTTTATGGTATTGCAGATGTCCTCTTTGAAGATTTTTGAAACTAAACAAAGATAAACTTAAAACAGATTATAACGAGTGATGGAGTGGGAAGCAGCAGGTTTAAATATATGGAAGACATTACATTATTCAAAACATGAGGTGCTAATGGCTGAAAATACATAGTTTCCCAAAACAGAACTAGGCACATTCATAAGATTTAATTCACAATGACTTACTGAATGAGCATAATTCTGAAACAGACCTTGATCTTCAGAAGCAGGTTCTTGGAAAACACAGAAATGACCCAGTTCTAATTATGATATCTAATTAGAGCTCCCAAGGTTTACCTGGGATCCAATTTGTACCAAAAAAGTTACTAAATCCTGACATATTTCTTCTTGTTGAGGGACAAGATTATTCTCATTAGTTTTTTCCAGAATAATTTACAATCCTTGCATTCCATGTTCTGTAGCCATCTGCTGTCCCCCAATCTTTTTCAATTGCATTTTGGGAGTGCATTAACCATTCAATTTCTTTATCTCAGAGAACCCTTTTTTTTTTTTCTATCTGTGTGAGCTTTCTGTTTGGTTTGACCAATAACTTATTGAACATTAAATGTCATGTTATCTTGGTTTTGCTTCAACCCCTTTGTTTCATGCAATCTCCTAAAGATTTGATTATGTCACTGAACCCTAATGCTTCCATTTTATGCTTATATTTATTTCACTGTAATTATCTATATATGACTATTCTACTTTTCTGTTTTAAGTACTCTGTGGTTCCTTCTATATTTATTGAGGAGAAACTAAAAGGAAATAGCTATAAGCCACAGAATAAACTATTTCGGTTAGACATGTCAGTTGCACTTAGAATGATGCTATGTAAGTAATGTGTTGGATAGCAGAAGATGTTTTTATTTTCTACCCAACATGAAGCTAGTTGCAGGAAATTAGGCCAGCTTCTCAGCAGCTCAAGTCAGATCTTTACAGTATGACTTCATTATTTAGTTTGAAAGTGAATTTCAAAAACAGACTCACCCATAGTCAAATGTAAGTATAAACAGACTTTCCAAGTCACGTATAAATGAGTTATTCATCATCTGCCATTTGCAATCGCCCATACCTCTGGTTCCCTGACATTAATTCAAAGCATTACAAAATTTGCTTTAGAATATTGATTTGAAAGGTAAAATTCTAGGGTTTTGCTTTTATAAGAACATGATAAATGAAAGCAATGGCCAAGATAGAAAAAGAGAAAACCAGATAATGTGCCAAGGACAGATTCTGGGCCATTCCCTGGCTAGTGGAATATCTCACTGAAGGGCTCATATATGAGATCATTTGATCTATGACTTTTACTTTCAAACATCAGAAATATATACTATATAATTTAACTAGAAACTAGTGAGTATGAAATCACATAGCTATTCAGTTTGATCCAATGAGATGTTAACCACTCTGGCAAAGTTTTCTAATCCAAGTCTCTCATTTCCAACTGGTCTCACTGGGTGACCCACATGATATATGCAGGAACTAAAAAGGGGGCTGTTTAATGTAGGACATCCTGAAGGGTTATTTTACAATGCCACATGTTATACAGATTAACTCCAGATACTGTTCTTTAGGAGTTGCCTTTCAATTAGACACAGTATTTTTTAATTCATATTTGTTGAGTTCTAAGCATTAGAAAACAGCTGGGAAATGGAAATTAGGATATGGTATTCTGCCTTCCTTTCAACTTCTCTTCCAATATACTAGTCCCTTTAAGGAACATTGTATTCCAGCTCAAATAGTTTCTTTGATACCCACCAAGCTCATTTTTCCTGTCTCAAATATTTTGCTCAGACCATTGCATCTACTTACAATGAATGTCGCATTCTCTCACATTCTTTCATCAATAGCCTCCTCATCATCTGGGCTTAGCGCAAACAGGGATAACATGTGCATGACCTCTTTGTCAACTAGACTATAAACCCACTTGAGAGTAGAAATTGCATCTTACATGTCACCTCCACAGTACCTAGCACAATAATTGGCACTTTATAGATGCTCAATAAATACCTCTGGGTTGAATGAACCCATCAATCAATATCTGCCTCAAGATGCTTATCATAACATGACTGTTCTTGAGAATCTAACTTCAGCAGATGTACATATTCAAAATACAGTTCTTGCTTTCTGAAAAGAGTTAAACAATAGGGACCTACACTATTATCGCTATCTGAAGTCAGTATAAATGCCTTGATAAAAAATCTGTCACTTGCCCTGGCCATTTTCCTCAGTGGTTAGAGCACAGTCCAAGCACTAAAGGGTTATGGGTTCGATTTCTGGTAAAGGGCATGTACCTGGGTTGCAGGTTCAATCCCTGGCCCCAGCCAGGGTCATGTGGGAGGCAACCAATCGATGTGTCTCTCTCACATCGATGTCTCTCTGTCTCTCTGTCTCTCTCTCTCCCTCCCTTCCACTGTATCTAAAAAAAAAAAAAAATCAATGGAAAAATATCTTCAAGTGAGGATTAAAAAAAATAAAAAATTTGTCATTTCCTTGGGTGAAGGTGGTACAAGGATATCAACTTCAAGTTATAAGATGCATAATAAGTTCTAGGGAGGTAATGTGGAACATGGTGACCATTGTTAATAATACTGTATCGTCTATTTGAAAGTTGCTAAGTGAATAGATTTTAAGGTTCTCAACACACACAGACGCACACATACACTCTAGCTATGTGAGGTGATGAATGTATTATCTTATTGTGGTGATCGTTCACAACATATATATATATCAAATCATTATTTTGTATATCTTAAACTCACACAATGTTATATGTCAAATATATTTCAATAAAGCTGTTAAATATCATCATTTCCTGAAACACTGAAGAACTGCTACATTTAGAAACATTATTAGGCTATTTAGATCTTTATTACTAAAGCCATTGAGACTTCCCATCTACCCCAAAGGTTGTTCAATCAACTCAAAACAAGTGAAATAAGAAACATTAAAACCATATGTTAGGCAATTATAGTAACATGATCACAATTTCTAGGCATCTTTAATTTTTTGTCAAACACAACAAAATTCATATTACATAGACTCCTATTTCACTAAGATAATATGATTTGAAATAGCAGTGGCAAAGGCCTAGGAATACAGATCCTTAACACTTGAAAAGTTTTCCCCTTCCCCCAAAGGCATATCAGGATACAAAAAGAAGACTTCCAGCAATGCATTCCTAACCCCAGAAGCAATGGTAACTATCAAACACTGAGGTGGGGGTGAGGGGATCTCATGGTAAGGTGATACCAAGGAAAACAGCATCAAAAAAGATAAAGCTTTACCCCGGTTTTCAGAATCTAACTTGTAGTCCCAATTCATGTACTATCTACCTGGGAATCCAGAAGCAAAACAATGTCATCACATTGATTCTCGAGGGAAAGAACAAGAAGCCTTAAGCAGAGTCCAGATTTGGCTCCCTAGTGACTGCAGTGCTGGATGGGCCATTCTTAGAAAAAGACCATGGGGCCTAGCAGTTCTAAGAACTGAGTGCATGCTATGAGATAGAAATGGAAACTACTGAAGCAATTTGTCCTTTTGGCAATACTGTTTTGCTTTTCTATGGAGGGAAGGAAGATGTTTATTTTACAATCCACATTTGATTTGGTTATGTTCTAATTAAGGAATTCATCTTTAATTGCTAATATCCCATCTCATTCAGGAGTCTTGACATAAAATTATGTCTTTTTTTCTTCTTCTTCCAAAAATGAGAGTCAACAAAAGTTTTCATTCATTTTGTAGATGTTAAGCGTTATTTATTATGATTTGAGAGCAGGTTTAATCCTCACAGACATAATCTTTTCAATGTTTAGATGCTGAAATTAAAAGAATATTATTTAATAAATAATAATACTATAAACTAGAAGTGAGCCATACATTTGTGTTTACTCCTCACTATATATCAAATTCCAAACACATTAGAGTTTGTAAATAACAATAGAAATAAATTTATTTTAAGGCCATGGCTACATTGTTTTCTTTCACAAATGGCAAAGCTAAATCACTATAGATCTGTCACTAAGTTTAATACAACAATAGTGAGTAAAAAGAATATAGAACTGTCAGAAAAGCAAAGGACAAGTGATACTACTGATGTGACCCTGGGCAAGTCTTGAATCTCTCTAGAACTGAGCTTTTACATCTGTAAAATAAGGATAATACCAACAGTTCTCTACTTGCAAACTGCTGAGAGCGAAAACATAAACACCTTTTTAAAAAATTTATCTTCATTGTTGAAAATATTAAAGATGTTCCTTCTTTTTTCCAACATTGACACCCCCCTCCTCCTAACTCTCGCCTCCCCCCACTTCCTGCCTTCACCTCACTGTTGTCTGTGTCCATTGGTTATGCATATATGCATATAAATTCTTTGGTTTATCTCTTCCCTCCCCTCCGACAACCTTCACTCTGAGGTTCATCAGTCTGTTTACTGTTTCCATATTTCCATGTCTCTGGATCTATTTTGTTCATCAGCTTATTTCGTTCATTATATTCCACAAATAAGTGACATCATATGGTACTTGTCTTTCCTTGACTGGCTTATTTCGCTTAGCACATACTCTCCAGATCTCTCCATGTCATCTCAAAGAGTAAGAGATCTTTCTTTCTAAGAGTTGCATAGTATTCCATTGTATAAAGGTACCACAGCTTTTTTATCCATTCATCTGCTGATGGACACTTGGGTTGTTTCCAGATCTTACCTATTGCAAATAGTGCTGCTATGAACTTAGAGGTGCATCAATTCTTTCTGATTGGTGTTTCAGGCTTCTTAGGATATATTCCTAGAAGTGGGATCACTGGGTCAAATGGCAGTTCCATTTTGTATTATTTGAGGAAACACTATATTGTTTTCCATAGTGGCTGCATTCCCACCAATAGCATACTAGAGAACCCTTTTCTGTATACTTCGCCAGTACTTGTGGTTTGATTTGTTGATGGCAGCCATTCTGCCAGGTGTGAGGTGGTAACTGATAGTCATTTTAATTTGCATCTCTCTGATGATTAGTGTGACGCTGAGCATTTTTTTCATGTTTTTTGGACATTTCTATGTCCTGCTTGGAAAAGTGTCTAATCAGGTCCTCTGCTCATTTTTAAATTGGAGTGTTTGTCTTCCTTTGTTGACTTTTATGAGTACTTTATACATTTTGGAAATTAACCCCTTATCAGATGTATCATTGGCAAATATGTTCTTCCATACAGTGGGTTCCCTTTTCATTTTGATGCTGGTTTATTTTCTTGCGCAGAAGCTTCTTTGTTTGATGTAGTCCCATTTATTGATTTTTTTTCCTTTCTTTCTCTTTCCCTAGGTGATGTATTGGTGAAAATTCTGCTACTTGAGATGTCTGATATTTTTCTGCCTACATTTTCTTCTAAGATTTTTATGGTTTCACGACATATTTAAGTCTTTTATCCATTTTCAGTTTATTATTGTGTATGGTGTAAGCTGGTGGTCTAGTTTCCTTTTTTTGCATGTACCTGTCTAATTTTGCCATCACCATTTATTGAAGAGACTGTCTTTACTCCATTGTATGCTCTTGCCTCCTTTGTCAAATGCTAATTGAGCATAATGTCTTGGGTCAATTTCTGGGTTCTCTGTTCTGTTCCACTGGTCTATATGCCTGCTCTTGTGCCAGTACCAGGCTGTTTTGATTACAGTAGCTTTGTAGTATAACCTAAAATCTGGAAATTTGATCTCTCCAACTTGATTCTTCTTTTTCAAGATTGCTGTGGCTATTTGAGGTCTTTCTTGGTTCCATATAAACTTTTGGAGTTTTTATTCTAGCTCTGTTAAATGTGTCATTGGTATTTTAATAGGGACTGATTTGAATCTATAGATTGCTTTGAGTAGTATAGACATTTAATTGATGTTGATTCTTCCAATCCATGAACATGATATATGTTTCCATTTTTTTGTATCTTCCTCTATTTCTTTTTTTCAATGTTCTATAGTTTTCTGAGATCAGGTCTTTTACTTCCTTGGTTAAGTTTATCCCTAGGTGTCTTGAATTTTTTGTTGCAAATGGGAGTGTTTTATTAGTTTCTCTTTCTCATTGTTCATTATTGATGTATAAAAATGTCATCGATTTCTGGATGTTGATTTTGTATCCTACTACTTTGCCGAATTCATTTATTAAATCTAGTAGAGTTTTGGTGGGAACTTTAGAATTTTCTATGTACAATATATCATGTCATCTGTGAATAATGACAGTTTCACTTCCTCCTTTCCAATTTTGATGGCTTTTATATTTTATTCTTGTCTGATCACTGAGGCTATGACTTCCAGTACTGTGTTAAATAAGAGTGGTGAAAGCGGACATCCCTGCCTTTTTCCTGTTCTTAAGAGAAAAGCTTTCAGTTTTTGACCATTGAGTATGATGTTTGTTGTAGGTTTGCCATATATGGCCTCTATTATGTTGAGTTGTGATCCCTCTATTCCCACTTTGCCGAGAGTTTTTTATCAAAGATGGGTGCTGGATTTTGTCAAATGCTTTTGCAGCATTTATTGATATTGATATGATCATATGATTTTTATCATTCATTTTGTTTATGTGGTGAATCACATTTATTGATGTACAAATATTGTACCAGCCTTGCATCCCTGGGATAAATTACACCTGGTGGAGGTAAATTTTTTTTTTAATATGTTGCTGCAACCGATTTGTTAAAATTTTGTTGAGGTTTTTCCACGAATGTTCATTAAGGTTATTGGCCTGTAGTTTTCTTTCTTTGTAGTGTCTTTACCTGGTTTTAGAATTAGGATTATGCTGGCCTCATAAAAAGAGCTTGGAAGTCTTCCTTCCTCTTGAGTTTTCTGGAATGGTTTGAGGAGAATAGGTGTTATTTCTTCTTTGAATATTTGGTAAAACTGCCCTGTGAAGCCATCCAGACCAGGGCTTTTGTATGCTGGGAGTTTATTGATTAATGCTCCTACTTCCTTAGTTGTTATTGGTCTGTTGAGGTTTTCTGACTCTACCTGGTTGAGTTTTGGAAGACTGTGTAATTCTAGCAATTAGTCCATTTCACCTAGGTTGTCCAATTTGTTGGCATATAATTGTTCATAGTATTTTCTTACAATCCTTTGCATTTCTACGGTGTCAGTTGTTACTTCACCTCTTTCATTTCTTATTTTGTTTACTTTGGTCCTCTCTCTGTTTTTTTGGTGAGTCTGGCTAAAGGTATATCAATCTCGTTTACCATTTTAAAGAACCAGCTCTTGGTTTCATTGGTCCTTTTTTTTTCAAAGAGACACCAGAATTTTTTTTTTCTAATGCTCTTTTTAGTGAGCAAGGAAGGGAGTGAGAGATAGAGACATCAATGTGAGAGGGATACATCGATCCACTGCCTCCTGTATACCCTCTACTGGGGATCGAGCCTGCAACCTGGGCATAGGCCCTGACTGGGAATCAGACTGGGATCTCTCAGTCCATGGGACAATGCTCAGTCCACTGAGGCACACTGGCAGAGATCAGTGATCTTTTATATTGCTTTTTTTGGGGGGGGGGAGGGGTCTCTCTGTCATTTATTTCCGCTCTGATCTTTACTATTTGTTTCCTGCTACTTTGGTTTTCTTTTTGTTCTCTTTCTAATTCTTAAGTTGTAGGGTTAGATAATTTATTAGAATTTTTTCTTGTTTCTTGAGGTAGGCCTGTATATTATGAACTTCCTCTAAGGACTGCTTTCACTATATCCCATAGATTTTGTGTTGTTGTGTGTTCATTTGCACTAGTTTCCATGAAGTATTTGATTTCTTCCTTGATCTCATTGGTAACCCATTCATTGTGAAATAACATGTTTTCAGCCTCCATGTGTTTGAATGTTTTTGCGTGTTTTTGTTGTAATTGATTTCTAGTTTCATGCCATTGTGATCTGAGAAGATGCTTGATATATTTCAATCTTGAACTTGTAGAGCTTTTTTGTCCTAACATGTGGTCTATCTTTGATTATCCTGTGTGCACTTCAGGATAATGTATATTCTGCAGCTTTGCGGTGAAATGTTCTGTAAATATGAATTAAGTCCATATGATCTAGTGTGTCGTTTGAGGTCTGTTTCCTTGTTAATTTTTTGTCTAGAAGATCTATCCAGTGGGGTCAGTGGGGTGCTAAAGTCCCCTGCTATGACTGTATTGCTATCAATCTCTTCCTTGAAGTCCTCCAGAATTTTTTGATATATTTTGGTGGTCAAATATTAGATGCATATATATTTACCAGGGTTATACCCTCTTTTGGATCCATCCCTTTTTATACTATGTAATGACATTCTTTGTCTCTTATGTCCTTCCTTTCTAAGTCCATTTCATCAGATATGAGTATTGCTACCCCTGCTTTCTTTTCATTTTCATTTGCCTAGAAAGTTTTTTTCCATCCCTTCGCTTTCAACTTATCTGAGTCTTTTGTTGTGAGGTGGGTCTCTTGTAGACTGCATATATATGGGTCATGTTTTCTTATCCATTCAGTTACACTATGTATTTTTTTTTAATCCTCACCCAAGGACATTTTTCCATTTTTTGTTCAGATAGAGTGGGAGGGAGAGAGGGGAAGAGAGAGAGAGAGAGAGAGAGAGAAAGAAACATCGGTGTGAAAGGGAAACATCGAGTGGCTGCCTCCCGCACGACCCAACCAGGGCACGACCCAACCAGGGCCAGGGACAAACTGCAACCGAGGTACGTGCCCTTAGCGGGAACCGAACCTGGGTCTCTCTGAACCACAAGCCGACACTCTAACCACTGAGCCAAACCGGCCAGGGCTACACTATGTATTTTTATTGGAGAATTTATGTCATTTAAATTTAAGGCTATTATTGATAATGTACCTATTTGTTGCATTTATTATTATTATTATTTTTTATCCTCACCCGAGGACACTTTCGCATTTATCTTCAGATAGAGCAGGAGGGAGAGAGGAGGGAAGAGAGAGAGAAACATTGATGTGAGAGAGACACATCAACTGGCTGCCACCCACATGACCCTTAGCGGGAACCAAACCCAGGTCTCTCTGGTCCACGGGCCAACGCTCTAACCGCAGAGCCAAACTGGCCAGGGCGTCTTTTTTATTCTTTATGAGGGTGTTCCCCTCTCTGTCTATTTTTTCTTCTTCTTACAACAGTCCCTTTACCATTTCGTGCAGTGCTGGTTTGGTTGAAGTAAATTCCTTTAGCCTTTTTTTGTCTCTTAAGCTCTTTATTTCCCCTTCAGTTTCAAATGATAGCCTTGCTGGATAGAGTAGTCTTGAATTCAGACCCTTACTTTTCATTACTTTGTATACTTCATGCCATTCCCTTCTGCTTGCAGTGTTTCTATTGAGAAATCAGCTGACAGTCTAATTGGAGCTCCCTTGTAGGTAACTTTCTGACTCTCTTGCTTGTCTCTAAGAATCTTTCTTTGTTTTTAACATTTGCCAATTTAATTATGATGTGTCCAGGTGTAGGTCTTTTGGGGTTTATCTTGACTGGGACTCTGTGTTTCCTGGACTTGTGTAACTATTTCCTTCATGAGGTTAGGGAAGTTTTCTATCATTATTTCTTCAAACAGGTTCTCTATTCCTTTCTCCAAATCTTCTCCTTCTGGTACCCCTAAGATGTGAATGTTGCTACGTTTCACATAGTCCCAAAGCTCCTTTAAATGCCTCCTACTTTTTTTTTTTTTTTCCATTTGCTGCTCTAATTGTGCACTGTTGTTTTTTATAACTTGTCTTCTAACTCACTGATTCGGTCTTCAGTTTTTTCTTATCTACTATTGAATTCTTCCAAGTTACGTTTTATTTCAGCTATGTCACTCTTAATTTCCACCTGACTTTTATTCATAGCTTCTATCTCTTTTTTCATGCCTATGTAGTTTTCACTGAGTTCTGTATAATTCTTATTGAGTCGCTTGTACTTTTCATCAAGTTGTTTGAGCACCCTTACAACCATTACTTTGAATTCTTTATATGACAAATTGCTAGCCTCCATTTAATTTAGCTCCATTTCTCGCCATTCCTCATTTTCTTTCATTTGGTGGTTCTTTGTCTCACCATTTTATGGGTCCGCTGGTTCAGGGCCAGGTGGGGCAGGGTAGGTCACAGGAGCAGGTTGGTGCGCCCAGGGGTGTCAGGTCACAGTGGGTCATGCATGCTGCATCTGGGATCCAGTCCTATTATTTTGGGTTACTACTAGCTGTTAGCAGTGGCAATGGGGCCAGCGGCTATTTGCTGCAGTGGGGTGGTAGGATGGCGGCTCTCTACTGCTGGAGATCCCAAGGAGGAGGTGGGCCCTTCTGCTGCAGGTGGTCCCATGGTGGCAACAGGCCTCTCTGCTGCTGGTGGGACCCAAGGGGGCAGCAGTCCCCTCTACTGCTGGTAAGGCCCTCTGCTACCAAGGGAAAGGCAGTGGGACTGGACATGTCTATGTGGCCTAGGGCACATAGTCTCTGCAATTCCCTGAAGCCCCATCTCTAGGAGGACCCTATGAGTCCTCCAAAATGGTGAAATCTCTGATCTAGAGTAGGGAGAAGCACCGAGTAGGGGAGTTCACTTCTCTTGCTGGCAGCTCCCTCCACCTGGAGCACCAAAATGGTCCGCCCTGAGTTCCCCCAAGAACAGACAGCTGCAAAATCACACTCACATTCACTGATTCTCTCTCACACATGCTCACCCACTCACACATTCACTGTCACTCTGGTCCCGCCTGCTACCATGTTGGAATCTCCCCCCATAAATATTTTTTTGATGTGCAATTTCGAAAACACATCGGAAAACTTTTACTTCTTCTTATATGATTTTGAGCCAGTAATCCTGAAATTTTAATAATTTATCCTGAAAAAAAGAATCAGAAATGCACCCAAATATTTATGCCCCATAATGTTAATCATAGCATGAGTTCTAATTGGAAGTCAGAAACAATAAAAATAGATGATTAAGTCCAAATAAATTACCTTATATCCATACAATGGAAACTATGCAGCCATAAAAAAAAAAAAAAAAGAAGTTTTAGGAAAATATTTAATGAACTATAATATTCACAATAAATAAATAGTGGGAAAAACTGGGTTTGAAAGCACTATACATAATATAATTCAAACTGTAATACAGGTACACACCTGCAAAAAAAACAAACAAACAAAAAAAAAAACACTGCGGGGAAAAATACCAACATATTGACAAATGAATCACTGTTATCTTTGGAAGGAATTACAGAGTTTTTCATGTTTTTATTGAATTTTTTAGAGAGAGAGGAAGAGAGAGAGAGAGATGGAAACATTGATGTGTGAGAGAAAGATCAATTGGCTGCTTCCTGCATGCCCTTCACTGGGGATGTAGCCCCAACCCGGGCAGGTGCCCTGACCAGGAATCGAACCAAGACCTATCAGTCCATGGGATGACGCTCAATATACTGAGACACACTGGTCATGCTAGTTTATTTTTATTGACCTTTTATACTCTCTTCATTTTCAAATTTTCTTTAAAAACATGCATTGCATTTATAATCATCAAAAAATGTTAAATAGTATTTCCTCTCTACCTCCATTCTGGAAATAATACGAGATGTTTGTTAAAGTATATTTGTAAAATATAAGACAGTATTACAAGATTAAGATCATATTATCATTATTAGAGAGGTCCAAGTCCTCACTGTCTATACACAAAAAGTAAATAATTCAATTTTGGAGCAAAGACCAAAAGAAGGTGTTTCTGAAAAGAACTGAGCCGAGAAAGTTCTATTCTGTTGGACTTGACTTTCTACAACCCAAATGTGCTTTTGATGGTTTCTTCTCATTTTACATACAGTACCTTATAATGTGGGTCAGAATCTATTGAAAAGTACTTAAGAGTTATTTTAGCTGCACAATTTCTTGGTTTTATAAGGCGAGAAAACATGTGCCACTACACTGGCCCAGTTAGATACACACCTAAAATGTCCACATGGCTGTTAGGAGTTGAATCAAAAGTGTTCTGCATATGACAAAAGAGGCTGCAGTGCATTTATCTAGTTCTAATCATTGAACAGGCTCCCAATCCATAAGACAAACTTAGAATTTAAAAACTGCTAGAGAAGAGAGCAAAGTTAGAAAACATGATATACAGTTAAAGGTCAACTTGGGAAAATATAAAAAATGGCATATGTAAGACAAATATAGAAAATGTACGTATAAAAGACAGAATTTTAAAGTGTGTTCACTGGATTAATGTGGCTTTCTTGGATTGAATCAGCCTCAGAGAGAGAAAGGGCTAGAGTACATCCAGGGAGCTGTTTTAAAACTGAGATATCAGTAAATTATTTGCATAGGGTTAAGTGCTTTATCATCCCATTCCCTCCCCCCATTCTGGATGGGAAGAAAATTTACCCAAATTTCCATCTATATAATTTTTTTTATTTTTTTTCTTTATTGATTTTAGAGAGAGAAGTGAAAGGGAGAGAGATAGAAACATCGATGAGAGAGAACATCAATTGGCCACCTCCTGCATGCCCCCCAATGTGGATTGGGCCCACAACCTGGGCATGTGTCCTGGCCGGGAATCGAACCAGCAACCTCTTGGTGCATGGGTTGACGCTCAACCACTGAGCCACACCGGCCAGACCCATCTATGGATTTTTAAGTGTTTATTCTATGTAAAGAATTTCAGCTTCTATAGGGCACAGTTAGGGTGCTTGATGATGCCTAACACAGTCCAAATATAAAAATCAAACAATTCAAACACATTGGTGCCTGGGCAGAATAGACTTAGGTCAAGACACATGTGTGAACATTTGCTGAGCCCGGGGAATGTCCAGTGTGGTGCTGAAGGCCCAGAACTGAGCAGGCGAGGCACTAGATTTCCTGCAAGGCTGGACACTGGGTGCATTTCAACATTATTGCAACTGGCACAAAATCCCAGTGTCACAGGAGAGAAAAGTGTGGTGGAGTGAATGGAAGCTACACAGATCCTTTCCAAGGACCAAACTGGAATTACAACTACAATAAAGACAAATCATCAGGAAAAGCCAACTGAAAAGCAGCTTTAAAGAACCCATATAACCACTCTGGCCAGTATTGCACAGTGGTTAGAGCATCAACCCACAGACCAGAGAGACCCGGGTTTGGGTCTCGCTAAGGGCATGTACCTTGGTTGTAGTTTGTCCTGGCCGCGGTTGGGGTCATGTGGGTGGCAACCAGTCGATATGTCTCTCTCACATCGATGTTTCTCTCTGTCTCTTCCTCCCTCTCTCCCTCCCACTCTATCTGAAGATAAATGCAAATATGCCCTCGAGTGAGGATTTAAAAAAAGAAACCATATAACCAGTGACAGAAAGAGGACACCAAATTGAGCCTGATAGGAACTGCGGAGGCCTGAGAGGGCAGACTGGGAACCCAAGGACAGCAGCGGAGGGCTGTTTTTGCTGAGATTAAGTTCCTGCTGAGAAAGTGGGGGTTTCAAAAAGCACCAAATCAGCTACAGACACTCACATTCGGCTCTGGCAGAGGGAGGGCGGACTGGACTGGAAATGTGTGGAGAGAGTCCGGGGCTCCTGGCTCAGGAGAGAGCTGGATAGGAGGACACTGGGGGTTTTGTGCTGAATCACTCCCATATAAGACAGTAGCCATCGTACTGAAAGAGCCCCTTCCCAGAGCCCAGGAAAGAAGCAATGGCCCCTCTCTAAAGAATTCGACACCACCAGGCCAGGCCAGAGAAATGCTAATTGAGACTCATTAATATATAGAGTCTGACAGAAAGCAAGTGCCCCACCCGCTGGAAATCCTCTTACACTTGAGGGATTTTTCATTTAGCTGAGGGCAACAACCCAATGCTCATCAAGGAACTGAGACGGATAGCCTCCAGGCAAAAGCTAAGGGATACCTTAACTTTTCCTTGGCCTGCAAATCTACCCAGGAAAGTAAGACTTGACAGGAGTGTTTAGCATATGTCCTCCAAACTCATCCAAACCCAGGAGAGATAGCCACAACCAGTGGAACACCAACATCCACAGGGAAAATTTGGCAGGCTCCAAATCCCACTAAGACAGCCAAAATGGTGAAGCAAAGAAACAAATCCCAAATGAAAGAACAAGAGAATTCTAAAGGAGAAGAGATAAATGAAATGGAGTTAAGCAAGATATCAGAAGGAGAGTTCAGACTAATAATCATAATGAAGTTCAACAGCATGAACAAAGATATAGAAACATTGAAAAGCAACAAATTGGAAATGAAGAATGACACAGCAGAAATAAAGAACATATTGGAAGGAATAACCACCAGAGTAGAGAAAGCCAAGGATCAAATCAGTGAATTAGAAGACAGGAGAAAAAATTCACCCATTCTGAGAACCAAAAAAATAAAAAATAAAAAATAAAAATAAAAAAACAGGAACACAGCCTAAGAGAACTGTGGGACAACATGAAACATACCAACATCTGCATCACAGAAGTGTCAGATGAAAATGAGCAGGGGTTAGAGAATATATTTGAAGAAATACTGACAGAAAACTTCCCTAACTTGGTGAAGGAAGAAGGCATTCAAGTTCAAGATGCACAGAGAGCCCCAAGTAAGAAGAACCCAAACGGGCCCACAATAAGACACATAATAATTAAAATGCCAAAAATTAAAGACAAAGACAGAATCCTAAAGGCAGCAAGAGATAAGCAACAGGTTACCTACAAAGGAACCCCCATAAGGCTATCAGCTGAGTTCTCAACAGAAACACTATAGGCCAGAAGGGAATGACATGAAGTAATCAAGGTCATGAAAAACAAGGATCTGAACCCAAGACTACTCTATCCAGCAAGGCTATCATTTAAAATAGAAGGTGAAATAAATAGCTTCCCAGACAAAAACAAAAGGCTAAGGAAATATATTAGCACCAATACACCACTCAAAGAAATGTAAAAAAGGTCAACTGTAATAAGTAGAAGAAATAGGAAAAAAATATAACCACAGTAAACAAAATGGCAATAAATAAGTACATATCATTAATAACCTTAAATGCAAATGGATTAAACACTCCCATCAAAACACACAGTAGCTGAATAGACTCATATATATGTTGTTTACAGGAGACCCACCTCACAACAAAAGACGCAGAGAGGTTGAAAGTGAAGGGATGGAAAAAAACATTCCAAGCAAATAGAAAGAAAAATAAGCTGGGGTAGCAATACTCATACGCAATAAAATAGACTTCAAAATGAAGGCTGTAACAAGAGACAAAGAAGGCCACTACATAATATTGAAAAGATCTATCAAGCAAGAGGATATAACCTTGGTAAACATATATGCACCCAAAATAGGAGCACCAAAACACATTTAAAAACTTTTGGAGGACGTCAAAGGAGAAATAGACAAAAACACAATCACAGCAGGGGACTTCAACATCTGGCTGAAATCACTGGATAGATCCTCTAGACAAAAAATTAACAAGGAAGCAGAGACTCTAAATGATAAATTAGATCAAATGGATTTAATAGATATCTACAGAGAATTACACCCCAAAATTGCAGAATTCACATTCTTCTCAAGCACACATGGGACATTCTCAAAGACAGACCACATGTTAGGACACAAACTAAGTCTCTAAAGTTCAAGAAGTTTGAAATCATATCAAGCACCTTCTCAGATCACAATGGCATGAAACTAGAAATCAATTACAACAAAAACATGCAAAAACATTTAAACACATGGAGGCTAAATAGAATGTTATTAAACAATGAATGAGTTACCAAGGAGATCAAGGAAGAAATTTAAAACTTCCTGAAATTCAATGAAAATGAACACACAGCACAAAATCTATGGGACACAGCAAAAGCAGTCCTAGAAGGGAAGTTTACAGCACTACAGCCCTACCTCAAGAAACAAGAAACACTTCTAACTGACTTTCTAACCCTACAAGTTAAAGAAGTGGAAAGTAAACTAAAAGAAATACCCAGAGCAAGTAGAAGGAAAGAAACAGTAAAGGTCAGAGCAGAAATAAATGACACACAAAAAGCAAATTATTCAAAAAAAAAATCAATGACACAAAGAGCTGGTTCTGATTCATGGACCCTTATTGACTCACCAAGAAACAAAAAGAGAGAATCCAAATAAACAAAATCAGAAACAAAACAGGAAAAGTAACAACTGTCACCACAGAAATACAAAGGATCATTAAAAATACTATGAACAATTATACGCCAACAAATTGGACAATCTAGGAGAAATGGACAAATTTCTAGAATCAGACAGTCTCCCAAAACTGAACCGGAAAGAGATGGAAAACCTGAACAGACCAATAACTAAGGAAATTGAAGATGTAATCAAGAAACTCCCAGCAAACAAAAGCCCAGGCCCGGACAGCTTCATGGGGAGTTTTACTGAACATTCAAAGAAGGAATAACACCCAGTCTCCTCAAACTATTCCAAAAAATTCAAGAAGGAAGACTTCCAAATGCATTTTATGAGGCCAGCATAATTCTAATTCCAAAACCACATAAAGACACTACAAAGAAAGAAAACTACAGGCCAATATCCCTAATGAACATAGATGCCAAAATGCAGCAAATCGGATTCAGCAATACATTAAAAAAATGATTCACCATGACCAAGTGAGATTCATCTCAAGGATGCAAGTCTGTTTTAACATTTGAAAATCAATAAATGTGATATACCACATAAACAAAATGAAATATAAAAACGATATGATCATATCAATAGATACTGAAAAAGCATTCGACAAATCCAACACCCATTTCTGATAAAAACGCTCAGCAATGTGGGAATAGAGGGATCATATCCTGATATAATAAAGGCCATATGTAAAAAACCTACAAGCCAACATCATACTCAATGGGCAAAAACTAAAAGCATTTCCCTTAAGAACAGGAACAAGACAGGGATGCCCACTTTAACTACTCTTATTTAACATAGTTCTGGAAGTCTCAGGCACAGCAATTAGACATAAGGAAGAAATAAAAGGGATCCAAATCGGAAAGGAGGAAGTGAAATTGTCATTATTTGCAGATGACATAATATTGTATATAGAAAACCCTAAAGATTCCATCAAAAATCTACTAGACTTAATAAATGAATTTGGCAAAGTAGCAGGATACAAAATTACCATTAAGAAATCAACAGCATTTTTATGCACCAATAATGAACTCACAGAAAAAGAAACTAAAAAAACAATTCCATTTACCATTACAGGAAAAAAAAAAAAAGAGAGAGAGATACTTCAAAATAAACTTAACCAAAGAAGTAAAGGACCTGTTCTCAAATAACTACAGGACATTGAAAAAAAAATAGAGGAAGATATAAAAAAAGGTATATGAACAAAGCATATACCTTGTTCATGGATTGGAAAAATTAACATCATTAAAATGTCCATACTACCCAAAGCAATCTATAGATTCAATGCAATCCCCATCAAAATACCAACGACATATTTCACAGAACTAGAACAAATACTCCAAAAGTTTATATGGAACCAAAAAAGACCCCAAATAGCCACAGCAATCTTGAAAAAGAAGAACAAAGTAGGAGGGATCACAATACCGGATATATGGTATTGTAATCAAAACAGCCTGGTACTGGCACAAGAGCAGGCATATTGACCAATGGAACAGAAAAGAGAACCCAGAAATTGACCCAAGACATTATGCTCAATTAATATTTGACAAAGGTGGCAAGAGCATACAATGGAGTAATGACAGCCTCTTTAATGAATGGTGTTGGGAAAATTTGACCGATACTTGCAAAAAAATGAAACGAGACCAACCAATTTACACCATACACAAGAATAAACTCAAAATGGATAAAAGATTTAAATGTCACTTGTGAATCTATAAAAATCCTAGAAGAAAATGTAGGCAACAAAATTTTAGACATCACATGCAGTAGAATTTTCACTTATACAATGCCTAAGGTAAGAGAAACAAAGGAAAAAATGAATACATGGGACTACATCAAACTAAAAAGCTTCTGCACAGCAAAAGAAACAAGCATCAAAATGGAAAGGGACCCATTATATGGGAGAGCATAAATGTCAACGATACATCAGATAAGGGGTTAATCTCCAAAATATATAGAGTACTCATACAACTCAACAAAAAGAAGACAAATAATACAATTTAAAAATGGGCAGAGGATCAAAATAGATACCTTTCTCTCCAAACGGGACATATAAATGGCCAAGAGACATATGAAAAAATGCTCAACGTCATTAATCATCAGAGAGATGCAAATTAAAATGACTATGAGTTATCACCTCACACCTATCAGAATGGCTGCCATCAACAAATCATCACACAACAAGTGCTGGTGAGTGGAGAAAAGGGGACTCTAGTACACTGCTGGTGGGAATGCAGACTGGTGCAGCCACTATGGAAAACAATATGGTGTTTCCTCAAAACATTAAAAGTTGAACTGACATTTGACCCAGTGATCCCACTTCTAGGAATATATGCTAAGAAGCCTGAAACACCAATCAGAAAGAATATATGTACCTCTATGTTCATAGCAGCACTATTTACAATAGCTAAGATCTGGAATCAGCCCAAGTGTCCATCAATAGATGAATGGATAAAAAAATCTCTGGTACATATACACAATGGAACACTATGTAGCTGTAAGAAAGAAAGACCTCTGATCCTTTGAGATGACATGGAGGCACCTGGAGAGTATTATGCTAAATGAAATAAACCAATCAGAGAAAAAGAAGTATCACATGATCGCATTTATTTTTGGAATATAATCAACAAAATAAGATGATGAACAAAATAGACCCAGAGACATACAAAGGAGTATATGGTTCACACTGACGAACCTCAGAAGCTGGGGGGTGAGGGGGGGAGATAAACCAAAGAACTTATATGCATATATGCATAACCGATGGACATAGACAACAGTGCTGGGGAGGGGGCGAGATTGGGAGGAGGGAGTCAATGGGTGGAAAAGGAGAAACATCTGTAACAAAAATAAATTAATTAAAAAGAAAATCAAATAAGTCAGTGATCATCTCTACTATAACATCTAAGTGAAAATTCAAAAACTGGTGATATAGAGAGGTCAATCAGCCAAATTATCAACTGAGAATATTGATAATGGAAACCATAAGGAGAATCCAATTAATAGATCTATATTTATTTATCTGTAACCCTTATTAGAATCTTTATTATTTTTTAATTAACTAGCACTACCAGCTTCACTTAAAGACTCTTCATTTTTTCATTGTTTAAACTATCGATAAAGAGAAAGTCATTAACCATTTCCTTTTAAGAGGATTTTTCTATAGAGTTCCCTCAAACTGAATTAAAGGGAAGGGAGAAAACAGAACAAGTCCCACAAGAGAAAGCACTGTAAAAGAAGGACAAAAATCCAGTGGTGTATCTACCTCAATGTTTATGGCCACATATCTGAGAGAGAGAAAATAAACAAAACTTATGAGCACAGTAACTGACTTGGAGGTAAATGGTAATCTGATCTTCATATGACAGAAACTCAGGTCAGGTCCACTAGGAGAAATTAAATATTCTGATGGAAGCTAGCAGTGAATGATGTCCTCTTTTACTTAACTGATGCTATTAAATAATTTTTCACTCATTCAACCTCAACAACATTCACCTGAACTTTCAACAACCTATTAATATGAGTTGAAAGCAAAATACTGGTGTTAACTGTGTAACCACAGCCAGTTTCTCAAAAATGTAAACCTACCCTGGCAAGTTGCCAAGCACACTGGGCCACATATTCTTTCCCACTGTTCCATAGTAGAGATCAAAGGCCTACAGGCAGCATCTTATTGCTTTCAGCTACACATATTGAATAGATTACTACAATAACAACCTCCCCCATTTGAAGACTGATTTTTAAAAGTGCAACAACCAATCAACATTGACGTTTGCCTTGCCTACCTGTTCAGCATTGCTAATTCAATCTTCTATTAAAAACAAGGAAAACTTACATAATGTCACCCCCTGTGGGAAAAGACTGGTTGTTTTTACAGGAAATTGTGAATGAGATGTATCCAAAGAGGAGAAAAATCAGAAAGACAATGAAAAGAACCCAAAATGTTACAACAAGAAATGTATTGAAACTTTTATAATCACTGACAGTAATGATGAAATGATGCTTTTTAAGATAAACTGAGGTACCAAACTTCAAAGTATCACCCTGAGCTGTAGAGGTCATTCTGAGATTTACTAAAAAAAAAGTAACATCAGCTTTCCAGTTCAGTATATTGACTCTATCTATATTGCTATGTAATACCCAGCTGTTTAGGAAAACCCAGCAAAGTTACTTGTTTACAGCAAGAAACATGCTTTGTGATTTGTTTACAGCAAGAACACGCTTTTGAAAGTCATTAACCAATTTGCAATCATTTGAGAACCTCTCTGCCCTGAGATATTTCAAGAAGGACAAGTTTGTTAATCATTTAGTCATGCTGGAATTCAATATCAGCAGCGGAATCAAGCCTTAAGCCCCTTCAAATTCTCAAATACCTTCCTGAATCCCTTACAGTACTGCAAAAGTCTTTTCCTGCTCTCACTGTGCACCAGCAATCCCCATCAGTATTGTGTGCACATGCACCATTTGTCACTGACACTCATCTGGAGGCACAGACAGACATGCTCCACTGGAGGACTGATTTCCAGAAAAAAGAGATATTTGAAATAAGAAAAACAATCTACCCTTTGTGCTCTAATTGCCTGTGTTCTGTGTACCACTTGAAAGAGAGGGAAAGGGGGGGGGCGGGAGAAGGTAGCAAACAAATTTTAATCTATAAAGTTAAATTAAAATTCACAGCATTTTATTTTCAAATTTAATCATTTCTGTTAAATTTAATTTACCTAGTTGAATTAGCAAGCACATTTACAATCAAATCGCCTGTTAATTGAATACTAATGAAAACTACTTTGTTTATTTTCCTGTTGATCATGTATGATTCACTAGGGTGAATGAACTACACCCAAGGCCTCTGGCTAGTGTAACTATACTTTATATTTTTCACTGTTACCTGGATCCTCAAAGGGTACAGGAAAGAACTAAGTTCTTGTTTTCTTCCCTCTAGTGTCAGTGACAGTGTTTGATGCAAACTATAAAGCAGCACAAAACATTTACGTCAAAGGGCAAGAAGATTACCAGCTCCAAAAAGCCTGGACTTGTATAAACTCCAAATGCAAAGGCATACTGATGCAACAGTCCAAGAATCTCTTCCCCAAGTTGTTAGCTGAGGCTTCTATGATCTGCCAGTTTTCAATATAAAGTCTGAAACTATGCTGGAAAATCTGGAGATGCTTTAGAAATGTTTTCACAGGATGCCAGAGGGCCCTCCCTCCACAACCCCCTCCTGCCCAGATCCCTTCTCCTTTTCCGTTTCTTCAAGGCAGAGGGATGTAGCCAGAGGCAGGGTTTCTTCCTGTGGAATGTATGGCCAATTATGTGTGAGTCCTTAAAGCACTCTAGGCTCCTTTAGTCTGGGGGCCAAGGCTTCAAAATAAGGGTCTCTCCCTCCCCCACCATGATTCCAGTGATAACAATCTTACAATCCATTCTCTTTCCTCTATAAACACAACCCAATGACCTGTTTCCTTTTGTAACTGGTGCCAGACCCTGAGTTGATTTCATCTGCCACCTTTCCTAATCTGTAGCTTGACCTGGGTAACAATCATTTAAATCTGAATCTTGACTAAAATAGTTTCTAGGTGCTATTTAGCAAAACAGTCCCTAAATCCTGCTCGGATTTGCCTTTTTTTACTCCTGAAAGACACTGGACTTTGGAAATAATTTTGCATGATTTCCATTTAAATGGACATTAGTTATTTTAAACAGCTCTTTGTGGCTTAGTTGCCAATTAATTTAACAAAAGCAGCTGCCCTTGGGGTACCAGTAGGAAAGCATTTACTAAAAACCAGTGCCCTCCAACTTCTCCCCTAAGAATTAGCAAAGTTACAGACCAAATCTTTGCTTACAGAGAATTTACTATCTAGCTGTGCCATTAACCCATCACGTGACACGGGCAAGTTGTGCAAACAGGAATGAAACAATGCAGAGGGCAGGGACAAAATGGAAAGATATCCTACTCAGAGGCAGGAGGCATGGTGGAGGAAGGCCTATCTAATCCCTTGAGAGCCTCATTTCAAATACGATGCTCAGTAGGTCAGAGAACTTCAGATTTGTCCAGAGCTGCTCCTACTTTCCCTTCTGCAGCCTAAGATCATATCCATCTTCTGCTAAAACAAGTCCTGAGGTCCAGCAAAATGTCTCAAACTGAGCCATCATTTACTTAAATATGTGTTCTGAAATTTGCCCCAAGTGCCTTCACAGTCTGCTAGTCATAAAAATTTATGTGTGTGTGCGCATATGTATACACACACTCATCTATACATATACACACATATGAATATATATAAATGTATATATGTGAATATGTGTATGTAAAGCCCTTCTCTAATCACCTTTTTAAACAAATTTTAAAACATGCAAAATGTTAAGAATACCTTTATAGTGACTATGCCTTTATTCTGGGCCTTTCAATACTTATAGATCCCACTTATACTGCTGTCCAATAAAATTACAACAGAAGGTTATAGAGGTATTTATTTAGAAACACCACTGCTCTGGAATCAGCAAAATCACTTTTATTTTTTTTTACATTTTTCCCCTGTTCCTTCATTTCTATGAGCATTTATAGTACCTAGCTTAGCATAGCCAAGTCAAAACTCTATAGGTTTTGTGGTAGGAATTTCTTTAAATTAGGTTCTAATACAATGTGGTCATTGATGTCATCCTGTCTTTAAACAGAATTTTACATGCAATATACATGAGAATGCATGTGTACTGAAAGGACACAGAATTAAGATAGGGGAATTTAAAGTCAGGTTTCCTAGAATATAAGGAATTTAAGTTGAAGGACAAGAGCACGAAAGACAAGGCAATTAAAAGCAGATTGGGACATGTTCTAGAACCTAGACAATCAAATTCTAAACACTATCAAGTCTATAGATAAGGTCCCTATTACTGATATTCTTCTCCCAGTAATCCACCTCTCCCTTATTTGTATTCAATCTTAGCTCTCATTACTGAATTTCAATGATCCAGAGAAAATGTTGTTCTTCAACACTGCAGCCATAATATACTAACTGCTTCAGATATGTGTTGCATGAGTTGTTAAATTCCTGCTAAATGATTAAAGTAAGATTGTCTTCTACTTTCTGGCTCTGTGTCAAAGATATGTTAAATGGTCTTTTAAATGTTTTAATTATTTAGTTCCTGAAATTACATTATACAACTCTTATGCAATAATTAACCTATGGCTTTCAACAGTGATTAGTGAGTCTTTGTTACAGTAATGATGGTTCATTCATAGATCAAGTTTATTAAGCCGAGCTCATTAAAATCCCAGAGTCAAGAAAAGTTTTCAGGAGTGCTCATCTAAAGGACTATATGGGGGAGGGAGAGAAACAAAGCACCAAATATCAGTTTCACCAGCAAGAGAAATATACCACCTGCTGCAAGATCATTACTAAAATGATAACTTCTTGAGGTGTATAAATGTGTAATCACTGTATTGTATCCTTGAAACTAATGTAATATTGGTATATAAACTATAATCAAAAAATAAATGTTAACAAAAGAAATATATAGCTTCTAATTGCAATTACTAATTACCTTAAGAAGTTATTGTTTTGGTGAGTCAAGAATACTTCGTTATGATAGCCTATCAGTTTTCTGGGAGCAAGTTGTCTTCACTTCTGAGTCTCATTCCTCCAGACTACAAGACCCTGGGCCTTCAAGAGATTTAACAAATTGCAAGAAAAACACATAGCTAGCTCACTTGTTGGATGTCTCCTTAGCCAATCAAAGCCAAGCCCAGCTTTAAGTAGTAATATTAATGTATTAATCTCTGTGATTTAATCCTCATAGCTATACTTTGAAATGACTGTTAAGCAACTTTGCCCCAAATAGATGCTGTTGGTCTGACTCCAAGGCCCCAGCCATGATGTTGTAATTGTGTATCTGTAAAGAGAACCTCAGGCACATTAATGGACAGGAATCTTCCTGAATGAAAATTATAAGTCATTTGTACATACACACACAAAAGTCAAAGCTAGCCCGGCCAATGTGACTCAGTGGTTGAGTGTTGACCCATGCACCAAGAGGTCGTCAGTTCAATTACTAGTCAGGGCACATATCCAGGTTGTGGGGCATGCAGGAGGTAGCCAATCAATGTTCTCTCTTGTCGATGTTTCTATCTCCCTCTCCCTCTCCCTCCCTCTCTCTCTAAAATCAATAAAGAAAAAAAATTTTTTAACTCAATTCTTTCCTCTGTTTAAAAAAAAAAGTCAAAGTTAGCATTTGGCATTCACTTGAAAGCCTAATCAATGTTCAACATAAACCATAATCCAAGAAAATTCACCTGGAAGTATACTAGAGATGAACTATTCATTGATCATGTCAAATTAGGAAAGGCACAAATCACAAAGTCAAAAAATTTCATTCAAACCAAATTGAGTGCTTTCTGGTCTTTTTATTTCACTCCTAAAACATAAGCCCACTTCTCTGACTATTGTACATTAGTCTATTGTCAAGTATTAACCAGACATTTTGGATAGAAATATTTCCCCTTTGTCTATCAAAATGATATTATCACAGCACTAAATATTTTACTCTTGTAATTATGTCATTTGACTTAATTTAGAAGATTCCTCCTCCCCGAGACATCTGACTCCACATCACCTATCTACCACTTTTGGAAAGGTATTTCTGGTGATTCTAGCAATACCTGACCCCACTGCAGCACTGGGTTATTGGCATGTCCTTTCCTGAAGAGTTCTTTTATGTAAGGAAAAAAACATTCCTTTCATATGTTAATAGGATCACACATTTTACTGAGAAATATTTGGATTTCCCTTGTACACTATCCACAGTTATCCAGAAGGTAGAGAACAATCAGAATATAATCAAAAGAAAGATATCTCATCAGCAGAAATGGTGCTCCCTCTCCCTCCAACCCAAGACCTCATTCAGAGCTGAATAGTTTTGCTTTACCTGGTGTCCTGATAAGTTTTGTAACCTATTTTTTGAGGCCCCAATAGAGAAAAAGCAGCAAATTATAGGGGGATACTATAATCTCACCAGATTATAGTATTCTGGTGAGAACTATAGAAAATCCCACAAAATCCTTATATTTTAAGAGACCAAATTTATTAAGATCTAGATATGTGTTTATCATTATGAAAGGCCAAAGGCTGGATGAAAAAAAGTAAAAATTAGATGACTATAAGTAGAAACAGTTTCAGGATTGCTGAGCACAGGCCTTGTTAGGTATGAGTGCTCTATGTCTGTGCATTTTGTTTAGTTACCTGCCACTAGCCCCTATGTCAATATTTCATCATTGTGCTATGAAATACCATTAAAGCTTTCATATAAAATATGAGGTTTTAGCATTTTTAATAATCCATGTTGGGAAGAAAATAAGGAATAAGAAATTTAAAAGTATACTAAGAGGAAAATGATAACAGGAATACTCTCCATTTTCTTCTTTAAATTCTCTTGCATGCTCATTAAAAGCAAAAATATTTATTGAGCTCTTAAAATGTACCAGATAATATGCTGAGAGCATTGCAAGGATTTCTTCATCAACCCTGCGAGATAGATGTTATCATCCCCATTAAATGGATAAGAAATATGAGGTTCAGAGAGCCTCAATCTAATCAGAGATTAGAACTCAGGCTGTTCTGACTCAAGACTCAGAAACTTTACCCTCCACCCTACACTATATCATACCCATAAAAGCAACCCAAGTATGTCCCAGAGGAACTATAGTAGTCATCCAATATCTATGGGGGATACATTCCAAGACCCCTAATAGATGCCTGAAATCACAAAGAGTACAGAATCCTGCATACACTATGTTTCTTTCCTATGCATACATACCTATGATAAAGTTTAATTCATAAATAGGTACAATAAGAGATTAACAACAACAATAATAAAATAGGACAATTATAACAATATACTATAATAAAATTTAGGTAAACATAGTCTCTCTCTCTCTCTCTCTCTCTCTCTCTCTCTCTCTCAATGGGTGGGTAGCATATACAGCTTGAATACCCTGGACAAAGGAATGATTCCTGTCCCAGGCAGAACCAAAGAGGATGGCTTGACATTTCATCACACTACTCAGAATGGCATGTAATTTAAAACTTATGAATTCTTTATTTATGGGACTTCCATTTAATATTTTCAGACTATGATTGACTATGAGTAACTGAATCTCCAGAAAGTGAAACTGTGGATAAGGGGGGGACTACTGTATACATATTCCTGTTGTACCAAATTGACTTCCTCTCCAAAAGAGCAATCACAATGGTTGTATATAAACAAACAAACAAGTCTGACTCTTTGTTACTGAATTTTGGTGACTGGCTTGTAGCATCAAGCCAGTCAGAGCAACTAAACAAGTAAGTCTGTGTGTACTAATGCAGCCTCAGGCAAGACTTAACTTATTAGAATACTCATGTAAATGGAATATAGGCTTAAATTTCTTCCACACAAAATGGCACTGAATGTAGTAACACTTTCTGAAAAAATGTACACCATGTTGATAATCAATGCTTAATGAGGTCCTTTTCTCCAGACTCAAGACCTTTATGTTACTGTCATCCTATTAACCATCTCACTTTTCCCCACTAGATAGCTCTGTCCTCTTACAAAGGCCCGTCACTATGTGAAAGTGGCAACACAATTAATTTTTTCAATATAAACCAAGTTGTTTGCTCTAAAACATCCTACAGTTCAGGAAATGTCAAAATGTCAAACCATGTAGGCTGAAATAAACTCTGCATTGTACTTCTGATCACTTCCTGAAAGGAATGAAAAGCTAGACGTTCCCTGGAGAAAGCAGAGATACACAGAAGCACTACAAAAATGTGACTCAATGTCTTTTGTTTTTGTTTTTGGCAACTACAGGTTTTTATTTTTTATTATTAATTAATTTATTTTTGTTACAGATGTTTCTCTTCTCCCCTCCCCACCCCACCCCCAGCCAAGCATTGTTGTCTACATCTATTGGTTATGCATACATGCATATAAATTCTTTGGTTTATCTCATCCCTCATCCCCGCCCCCCACCTCTGAAGTTTGTCAGTCTGAATCATACTCCTTTCTATGTCTCTGGGTTTATTTTGTTCATCAGCTTTTTCTGTTCATTATATTCCACAAATAAGTGAGATCATGTGGTATTTGTTTTTCTCTGGTTGGCTTATTTCGCTTAGCATAATACTCTCAATGTCTTTCTCATCTGATAAATATGTCATTATCAGTACATCTTAATCTATTTGGAGTTAAAACATAACACCCTGTTTTAAGATCCTGTCACATCTCCAGAATTGATATATGTGTATAAATACAATACATAACCCTCCATACTCCCTTTTGGATTGTTTTTAATAATAAGAGTAATTTTAAATTTCCTTATTACAACATATATGTACACCACACAATAGGGGCACATACTATGTATTCAATGAATAATTATGAGATAATTTTAGAAAAATTAGAAAATACAGATGAAAAAGAAAAAAATAATCTGCCTCCATAATCCCACTATCTAGAGAGAACTATTTCCTGTTACTTATGATTCCAATCTGATTTCTATGCATATTAAGTTCATTTTTATTAAAATGTGATCGAACTTTATATACTATTTTGTCACTTAACAATAAGTTGTCAATATCTTCCTATGTCATTATAAATTCTTTCACAACACCATTTTAAGAGCACTACAGTTTTCCATCATATAGATGGTCCATAAATGAACAAACCCCTTAATGTTGGAAACTCAGGTTATTTCCAGTTTTTCATTTTTATAATGTCACAATCAGTAATCCTTATAACTAACACTTTATGTACCTACCTGTTTATTTCCTTAGGATAAATTCCTAGGAATGCAAAAATTGAAAATGTCCATCAATTGATAAATGGACAAATAAAATGTGTATATTCATACAATAGGTATCTACACAGACAAACACACATTTTTTAAAACATAAAAGTATATAATAGTTTCAATAGTCAATAAAGTTACCTGTAGTATCATCCCTCAAAATGTTATGTTCTGGGTCAAGACAGAAATGGCAGAACAAACATTATTCCCTGCCTCTGAGGGTCTTCTTATCTAAGACAAATTACATTGCTTTTTTTAAGTTTCTCTCTACTGTCTCTGAACAAAACACCACAAAAACACTATTTTACTTCCTGAGCTGGACTTTTACACACACACACACACATACACAAAGCCTTCAGTGTACATGCTATTTTCCTCTTGGTGCCCTCTTCATTTCTAATGCTATAATGAATTCATTTGTGCTCCTTCACTTCTCTCTGGTATGCTGCTCCCATGGGCACCTCCTAAGTGGTTCAAGCAACGACCCATCATTGCTCAGCAGTGAGGGCAAGTTTGAGTCACAAGTCAAATACCTTTCTGAGACCTTTAACCTTGCTGAATGGAGTGGCAGAGTGATGAAAGCCATTCTGCATACCAGGAAGGTCTAATGTCACAGTTTACAATCTGTCCAAACAGGATGCTTGAATTTTTTTTTTCACTAAATGGTGATCATGGTGGCTCAAAAGCAGTATTCCTATGGTGACACCTTCAAGCCACCCCACACCAAAAAACAAGGAAGGTCAAGATGGAAAGAGGGAGATACTTGTTCTGACAAATTACCCTCAAATGCTGCCTATATGAATCCTTGGGGAGAAAGGCCCTGGAAGCCCCTGTGAAGAACTTTATATACCTTAGAGAGAAATAAAGAAAGTGATCAAGCAGTGTCCACACAAGCAGCTAGTCAGGAAAACCTTTGCCAGCAGGAATGCAGGCCAGGTTAAGTAAAAGCCACAGTCGTAAGACATCAGACAAAAGCAAACAAGGCTTTATATGCATCTTTACTTAGTTTAAGTACTAGCCAAATATTTTTCAGAGCCTGGTCCTTCAGAGAGTCATCAGTACCTTCTTAAGGAATCAACCAATAAAGTGATGAGAGGCAGGTTTCCAGCTCCTGCGCACTGACGTCTTATAGAAAAGATAGTTTACCCCACAAGTGAGTTAACCTTCAGGAACCTTGACAATGCCAAGAAAAACACCCATTATCAAATCATATCAGGTGATAAAAGGGTAAAATGATGAAATTTTTGTTGAGGAGGAGGAAATCCTTGCTTACCCATCCTCCCTCTCTTTAGGGTGTCTCCTTGAGAACATAAGTCTGATAAAAAACCTCAACCTTTTGTTTTTACAGTGCATGTTCACGGGCCTCTGACCCTTGGAACTGCAAATACCTCCAGATTTAGCTCAGAAGTCTCTCACGAGGTATACATGAGAAAATCACAAGGCACATCTTCTCGTCTCACAGGGAAATAAGAGAATTTTTTTAATTGTTCTCACTTCTATGTTTCTGTATCAACATTTTCTCCATCAAAATGTGTGAAATTCTTTCCAGACTTTATTATCGTTTTGGGGCTACCTTACATGCATGTAACTCTGATAATGCTTACCCAAAATTAAAATCATGTTTTTTTCTCTTTTTTATATTAGCATGGAAGGACCTTCTACTGCTGGAACTGTTTTAGTTCTCTAAAGACACAGCTGTTAATGGGTGAGTTGCTGTGAGTGAAATGCATAGAAACATCTGAAGAAAAGGGGGTACACTGTAATTACATGGAAATCAACTTAATACACTTGATCTAGGGACCTAAAGCATCTACTGCTTACTTGCAAGTACATTCTCAGTCAATCATTCTATCAACAAACATTTTCTGAGCTCCTTTTATGAGTAGGCCCTATGCTAGGTGCTTAGGATACAAATGACATATGGTCTGGGCCCTGGAAGTGTTCACAGCATAGAAGAAGCATCACCAGACCACTTGATCCCTATAGATCTACTCCAGCAAAAAGAGCCCAACTTCTATTCAGAGACTAATTTTTTACTCTAGCTAGGATTATGAATGGCTGATGGTAGAAATGTTGCTACTTCCTTGGGGTAGCTTATTCCGTCTTTGGGCACCTTATACTGCTGGAATGTTATTGCCTGGCTTGAGAAAACTGTCTCCCTATAACTCTCCATTGAATCTAGTTTGTCTCTTTCCAAACCAAAGCCACAAAAAGACTAATTTAATTCTACTTGGACTTGAGAAAACTTCAGGTTTTGACAAGAAGTATGGCCCCCTGAAACTCCAAGTCCTCAAGATGAAAAGTTCCAGTTCTTTCAACATTTTCTCATACAATGTGATTCTGAGTCTTCGTGCCATTCCTTATTAAAGAAATCTCAGGTAGCAGGAGATAGAGGTACTATTTAGAGGGTTGATAGCAGGCTCTGATGACAATTTACAAACCTATTTTGATGGAGAAAAGGGGATGCATTTGACCATCAAATAATAGGGCCTCAATTTGTGGTCTTCATGATCAAATATCATTCATATCCTGCTAATGCACAGCAAATCACGTAACAGCTTCAGCCTTAGAAAAGTCTTGAAACTGAACACATGCTCACACGCAGTTCAAAAGCACAAATGAAATCAATCTGTATATCTATCCCAATTCTTTTTGTCCTTGCTAAGCTTCCCCACCTTTGAACTCAGCAGTCTCTCCCATAACTTTTCACTCTACAATAGAAACTTTCAGTTTCAATTAATAAAGACCAAAAAGCCAACTATGTTCATGAATTCAGGGTGTGAACAAAGAATCACGGTGCTAATCTAGTCCAACATGTTTTCAGATTAGAGGAAACTAAGCCCTAAAAAGAAAAAGTGACTTATTAAGTGGCAGAGCCCTGACTAGAATTCAAGTTCACTACTTTTCTCTCCTTTGCATCAAAACGTCTATAAGTTTTTTTAAATGTCTGCAAAAAAAACATCAAGAGAAACATAATTCACTAATTCTGGTGTCTCGAAAAAAAGGTTACTGGTGATCAAAGTTGTAGTAAGTGAGTTTGGTCTCCTCTGCACACCACTACCACCACTTTTTCCCTCTTTTAAGCTCCCTGTAAATGTGTGCTTTTGTATATACCTAAGGCAACAGAGAACATTATGTCCCTAAACAAAATCAGACTCAAATAACATTTATGGGACATCCACTAAGTGTCAGGCATGTTCCCACACAGGATCTCATTTAGTCTTCATAACAACTCCATGAGGTAGGTGCTATTACACCCATTTTCCAGATGACCTGTTGGACCTCAGCTCACAGAGACCACATAGTACAGTTAGGATTCAAACGCAGAACTTTTAACTCCAAGTATGATACTTTCTCTACTACTTTCATTGTGTACCTTTTAATGACTTTAATGATTAGGATGATATAGATGGTCTACTCTGTCCAAGTTTTTGCTTGCTACACAAACTGATTTTTTTTAATGTTTTTTTCAAGTTGAAATTCTAAAAGATCCAACTTCTAGCACTCTCTTTACATACCAGGCTACTGTGGTATATCCTGCCTATAGCAACAGTCAGGGCAGGAATGATTCCTGTCAAGTTTTGGCAGACTATAAGAAAACTCATAGTTGAACAAGGGAGAGATCAGGTCACCTCAATAAATGCAATTAAAAAAGGAAAAAATTTAAATATTAATAAAAATATAAACAGGGGAAAAAAGACAAAAACGCTCTTCCAGATGGTGCCAGGAAGCCCTGAGGCAAGCAAAATAAGTAGGTTCAGCTTTGGAAGCCTGACATCACTTTAGGCTCCAATAAATCTTGATACCCAAGTAGGAGTATCAGGCAACCACATAGGCCATTTATATCTCTGGGTTGCTGAGAAAAGGAAGAAGAGGGTTTCCTAATCTGGACATTGAAATGTTAAATTGTAACCTCCCCTTTGTAACCAATGAGTATTCACAGAAACAGGTGGGTAATGGAGGATGAACATTCCCTCCCAGCATTTTTAATTAACTGGTTGTTGGATTTATTGGTCAGCTCAGTGGGAAATCAGAATGTACTAACTACTTGGGGGCTATTTTTATAGCCTTCTGGAGTTGGGTTGCCTTAGTACAGATATCTGGCACCATTCCTAGAAGTCGTTAGATCTGTATTTTCCCTTTTTAAACAGCAACCAGTGAATAAATTTGAGCATTCCATGCATCTAGCTAGTAATCCAATATAATAAAGGTGCCTCTCTCCCGTCCCACTTTGGCAATATAGGATACACATCACCAGTTCATCCTTTCACATCCAGCAGCGGGTCAGAGGTGAAGGGAGTGTGGTTATAACACAAAATAAGTTAAGTAAAACCTTGGAAGCAAGGGGCTGTGTCCATCATCAATATGTTTATAAAACCAGAATAAGTAGTTTCTGAACAAACAACAGTTGATGTTATCAACTCTAAATTCCTTAAATCAGAGTTTCAACTCATTTCCTCTTGTCTTCCTTCAGAGTAAGTGCTGTTTAGGGGGGCAAAGAGTTTTTTGCAATCAGAGGTCTTTTTACAAAATACATTAACCATTTCTGTGCAGGTATTTGGGTGACAAATTGGAACCCAATACCTAGTTTGTAATAAAACTACCAAAGCATTATTACATTGACATATAGAGACAAATTCTAATTAGTCAAGTTTTGATCATGCAGGCACTCACTTTAATGTGGGAGATGAAATAAGCTCATCCTTGGGGAAATCCAAGGGTAATGACTAAAATACAATGTGATTGAGCTAATTATCAACCAGGTGTGCATTAAGGAGTTGCTGGTTCAATCTATTACTGCTACGAGCACAAGCCTATTTTGGGGAGGAGTTTGTTAGAGCAGGTCAGACACCGCAACTTTTCAGAGGATAAAGACAATGTTTTTGCATATCTTGAATTATGTTGGACCAACCTAAATCTTGCTCAACCATCCAGGCCAGCTTAAGAACCTATTAATTTTTCCTGACTCTCCAAGGCCCCAGGAAGCTGGTAATCCCTAGGAATCTACTAACAGTTGCTGTCTATAAGCAACTGCCCTAACTACCTATAATAAGAGTAAACATTTCATTTGTAGGTCTGGTCTTCTTAGCCAAGCAAACTGCTCAAAGGCACACACATGTTTTTTTTTGTGGTTGTGTTGTTTCGCCCCCCCCCCCACAATATCTGACCTTGTTAAGTATTTGTAGATTGAGGTCTTCAGGATAAAAAGTTAACTTTTTAAATACTTACACATTGCTGTATGGGTATTTCTTACATTTGTTTGTCTCTGTAAATGGAGTTCTGTATATGAAACATAAAGTTTTAATGGTGCTGGTTCATTAAAATGAACATCAGTCTTTCACAGTGTGGTACACAGAGTTGGGTGTGTGCTAACCTCATGAAATCCCAACCAACTTCAGCACATGTTATTAAACACAGCTCTACTGCTCTGAGCCACATGTACCTTACTACCGTCATCCCTTATTCCTTCTTCCATTGTTTCTTGCTACTCCCTTCATTCATATATCTTTTCCTCCTCATTGTTCCAGCACCTCAGAAATCTGGCATTCACAGCCACTACCAACCAACTCTAGTACACATTTCTTCTGGTTGTCAAAGTGTGCATTCCTTAAACTGTACATTGTCAGTCTTCACCAATGAATCCCAGTCCACAAGATTATAAAATTATAAAGAACAGACTGGAATTCCAAGATGGTGGCAGATTGAATGGAACCTACACGGACCTTCTCCCAGGACCAAACTGGAATTACAACTAAAATATACAAAAATCATCCTAAATAACCAACCAAAGACAAGCTCAAATGAAAACTTATAACCAAGAGTGTAAAGAAGAGGCAACATCAAGACTGGTAGGAAGGGGATGAGGCATGAGAGGGATGGTTGGGTGCCCACAGGCATCATCTGAAATTCTGGAGGGATATCTCAGCTGCAGGGGGTTTCCCCTGAGAAGTCTTGGGTCTAAATCCCAAGCTGGGCTCCCCAGCCCAGAGTAACAGAACTGGGAAAGGCGCCACATAACATCGGTCTGTGAAAAGCACCAAAGGTCCGGTCTGGCAGGGAGAGCCGTATAGAAGCACAGGCACTCTCTTAAAGGGCCAGCACATTAAATTTCCTTTGGATGCACTCACCTTGGGCTCCAGCAGAGGGAGGGGCAGAGTGGAAAAAAGCTGCATGAGGACAGGTTAGGAGTGGTGGCTCTGGGGAGAGAGCTGGGAAGGCAGCTGCCAGGATCCTTGTGCTGAGTCATTCCTCCATGATGCAGAAGCCATCATTCTCAGGCAGAGTATTCCCATCAAAGCAGCTTTAGCCCAAAGGGAAGCAATTTCCCCACTTGTTGGAAATTCTCTTACCTGGCCCTGTGGAGTTTATGCCCTGTTGAAGACTACACTGTGAGGTTCATTAATTAACTGAGACTAACAGTCAGACTGCAGGCAGAGGTAGATCTCTGGGTGCTTTGAGTCTTTCCTTGACCCGTTCCTGGACCCATGGCTAGTAAAAGCAGATCTTGGTGCACATCATGGTCCTGTCCACACGCACCCAGCCACAGCAAAGAGAGCCACAAGCTGTGGAATGCTGACAGCTCCAAACAGAGCACTCAGGGACAGTCGTAAACAGAGTCTGACATTGGCCTGCACAAGAGACCCTATGCATAAGCCCAAAACAAATAAACCCAGTGGCAGCTGAAGACAACAGAGCAGGACCTAATAAGTTTCAAAAGCAGTATATACACAGGGAAATACTAGCAAGCTCAAAACACTGCTGAGGTGAATTCTCCATCTTGTGAAAGACACTTGCACAGCAGCCGGCATGCTATGTTGGGAGCAGAGCCTCACTGTCAGACAACCTGAGGGTTGAGCTCATGCACAAAAGGGCAAATAGTGATTAAGACTTCATTACAACAGGACGGCGCACACAACGTGCACAAGAGATATTATTAGAGCTCCCGGGTCTGGTGATCAGTAAGACTGCACCACTGGGTTCCACAGGTCATGTACTATGTAAGAACACCCTCCCTCCCAAGGTTGGAAGTCATAGCAGATCTACCTAATACATAGAAACACACCCAAGCAGGCAGCCAAAATAGGGAGACAAAGACACTGGATATAAGCCCCAAATGAAAGAAAAAAAACAATTCTCCAGAAGAGCTAAATGAAATGGGGATAAGCAATTTCTCACATATAGAGTTCAGGGTAATGACTATATGGATGCTCAAGAGCATGAAAAAAGATATAGAAACTATAAAAAGACAACCAGTCAGAAAGGAAGAATGACATAGCAGAAATAAAAAATACACTGGAAGAAATGAACAGCAAATCAGAGGAAGCCGAGGAATGGATCAGTGAATTAGAAGACAGAGTAGGAAAAAAAATCACTAAATCAGAGAACCAAACAGAAAAAAAAATTTAAAAACAGGAAGACAGTTTAAGGGCCTGTGGGAAAACATGAAATGTAACAATATCCACACATCATGGAATACCAGGAGAAGAAAGTGAGCATGGGATAGAGAACCTATTTGAGGAAATAATGGCAGAAAACTTCCCTAACCTGGTGAAGAAAAAAGTAACATGAGTTCAGGAAGCACACAGAGTCCCAAGCAATAAGAGCCCAAAGAGGCCCAAACCAAGACACATCATAATTAAAATGCCAAAAACTAAAGACAAGGAAAGAATCTTCAAAGCAGCAAGAGAAAAGTAATTTGTTACCTACAAAGGAGCACCCATAAGGTTGTTAGATGATTTCTCAACAGAAACATGACAGGCCAGAAGGGAATGGCATGAGGTATTCATGGTAATGCACAGCAAGGATCTGAAACCAAGACTACTCTATCCAGCAAGGTTTTCATTAAAAATCCAAGGTGAAATAAAGAGCTTCCTAAACAAAACAAACAAACATACACACACACACACACACACACACACACACACACACACAATGGCTAAAGGAGTTAATGACCACCAAACTAGAATTGCAAGAAATGTTAAAGGGAATGCTGTAACAGGAAGAAGAAATATATAGAGAGAAACACAGGCATAAAGAACAAAAAATGGCACGGCCCATGTGGCTCAGTGGTTGAGCATCAACCCATGCACCAAGAGGTCGTCAGTTTGATTCCCAGTCAGGGCACATGCCCAGGTTGTGGGCCATATCCCCAGTGGGAGGCATGCAAATCGATGTTCTCTCTCACATTGATGTTTCTATCTCTCTCTCCCTCTCCCTTCCTCTCTCTAAAATCAATAAAGAAAAAGAATTTTTTAAAAAGGAATAAAATGGCAATAAGTATTAATAATAACCTTAAATATAAATTACTTAAATGTTCCAATCAAAAAACATAGGGTAGCTGAATGAATAAGAAAACATGACCCATATATATGCTGCCTACAAGAGACCCACTTCAGAACAAAAGACTTTACAAAGGATGAAAGTGAAGGGATGGAAGAAATCTTCCATGCAAATGGAAACGGAAAAGAAGCAGAGATAGCAAAACTTATATCTGATAAAACACACTTCAAAGCAAAGGTCATAACAAGAGTCAACGGTCACAACATAATACTAAAGGGGTCAATTCAACAAGAGGATATAACCCTGGTAAACATATATGCACCTAATATAGGAGAACCTAAATATATTTTTTAAAAAAACTCTTGGAAGACTTTAAGGGAGAGGTTCACAGCAATATAGTCATAGTAGGGGACTTTAACACCCCATTGACTTCACTGGATAGCTATTCCACACAAAAAATCAACCAGGAAAGGGTGACCCTAAATGACACACTAGATCAGATGGATTTACTGACATTTACATAATATTTCACCACAAAGTTGCAGGATATACATTACATTCTTCTCACATGCACATAAGACATTTTAAAAGACAGACCACATGTTGGGACACAACAAAGTCTCTACAAGTTCAAGAAGATTGAAATCATATCAAGCATCTTCTCAGATCACATTGGCATGAAGCTAGAAATCAATTACAGTAAAAACACTCAAAAACATTCAAATACATGGAGGCTAAACAGCATGTTGTTAAACAACGAATTGGTTACCAATGAGACCAAGGAAGAAATTAAAAAATTCCTGGAAATGAAAGATAATGAACACAGAGCAACCCAAAATATATGGAACACAGCAAAAGCAGTAATAAGAGAGAAGTTCATAGCACTTCAGGTCACCCTCAAGAAACAAGAAAAATCTCTAATAAACTATCTAACCCTACACCTAAAAGAAATAGAAAGAGAATAACAAGAAAAGCCCAGAATAAGTAGAAGGAAGGAAATAATAAAAATCAGGGCAGAAATAAATTACATAGAAACTAAAAAAAAGTACAAATGATCAATGAAATCAAGAGCTGGTTCTTTGAAAAGATAAACAAGATCAATGAACCTCTAGCCAAACTCAACAAAAAACAAAGAGAGAGGCTCCAAATAAAGTAAAAAGTGAAATAGGTGAAGTAACAATTGACATAACAGAAACACAAAGGATTGCAAAAAAATATTACTAACAACTATATGCCAACAAATTGGACAACCTGGGAGAAATAAACAAATTCCTAGAAACATACAATCTTCTAAAACTGAATGAGGTAGAATCCGAAAATCTGAATAGACCAACAACAACTAATAAAATTTAAGCAGTAACCAAAAAAAAAAAAAAAAAATCTCAGCAAAAAAAAGTCCTGGACTGACAGCTTCACAGGAGAATTTTACCAAACATTTAAAGAAGAAATAACACCTATCCTTCTCAAACTATTCCAAAAAGAGGAAGAAAGAATTCCAAGCTCTTTTTATGGGGCCAGCATTGTCCGAATTCCAAAACAAGATAAAGACACTACAAAGAAAGGAAATTAAAGGCCAATATCCCTGATGAGCATAACATACTCAACAAAATATTAGCAAATCAGATCCAGCAATATATTAAAAAGATTGTTCACCATCACCAAGTAGGATTTATCCCAGAGATGCAAGGCAGGTAAATATTCACAAATCGATAAATGTAATACATCACATAAACAAAATGCAAGATAAAAATGATATGATCATATCAATAGATGCTGAGAAAGCATTTGAAAAAAATTCAGCACCCATTTTATATTTAAAAAAAAACTCTCAGCAAAAGTGGGAAGAGTATGATCATACCTCATCATAATAAAGGCCATGTATTACAAACACGCATCATACTCAGTGGGCAAAAACTAAAAGTGTTTCCCTTAAGAACAGAAACAAAACAGGGATGTTTGCTTTCACCACTCTTATTCAGCATAGTACTGGAAGTCTTAGCCACAGTGATCAAACAAGAAGAAAAAATAAAAGGCACCCAACATGGAAAAGAGGACGTGAAACTGTCATTATTCACAGATGACAAGATATTGTACATAGAAAACCATAAAGACTCCACCAAAAAATACTACTAGATTTAATAGATGAATTTGGAAGTGGAGCAAGATGCAAAATTAACATCCAGAAACCAATGACATTTTTATACACCAATAGCGAACTCTCAGAAAGAGAAACTAAAAAAAATAAAATAAAATAAATAAAAACAATCCCATTTACCATTGCAACAAAAAAAGTAAGATACCTAGGGATAAACTTAACCAAGGAGGTAAAAGACCTGTACTCAGGAAACTGCAGGACATTTTAAAAAGAAACAGAGGAAGATATAAACAAGTTGAAGCATACACCCTGTACATGCATTGGAAGCATTAATGTCATTAAAATGTCTGTATAACCAAAGCAATCTACAGAGTCATTGCAATACCTACTAAAATACCAATGATGTATTTCACAGATCTAGAACAAATAATCCAAAAATTTATATGAAACCAAAAAATATTGCCAAATAGCCTCAGCAGTCTTGAAAAAGAGCAACAAAGTTGGAGGGATCACAATACCAAATATCAGGTTATATTACAAAGCCATCGTAATCAAAACAGCCTGGTACTGGCACAAGAACAGGCATACAGATCAATGGAACAGAACAGAGACCCCAGAAATCAACCTACGCCATTACACTCAATTAATTTTGACAAAGGAGGCAGGAGCATACAATGGAGGAAAGATAGTGTCTTCAATAAATGGGGCTGGGAAAATTGGATAGGTACAAGCAAAAAAATGAAACTAGACTACCAGCTTACACCACACACAACAATAAACTCAAAATGGATAAAAAGACTTAATGTAAGTCATGAAACCATAAAAATCCTAAAAGAAACCATAGGAAGCAAAACCTCAGATATCTTAGGTAGCAAAATCTTCGCTGATGCATCACCTAGGGCAAGAGAAACAAAGGGGAAAAAATCAATAAATGGGACTACATCCAACTAAAAAGCAAATTAAACCATCAACAAAATGAAAAGGTATCCCAGTATATGGGAGAACATATTTGCTAATGATACATCTGGTAAGGGGTTAATTTCCAAAATATATAAAGGACTGATACAACTTAATAAGAGGAAGACAAACAATCCAAATAAAAAATAGGCAAAGGACCTAAATAGACACTTCACCAAAGAAGACATACAGGTGGCCAAGACACATATGAAAAAATGCCCAAAGTCACTAATTATCACAGAAATAGAAATTAAAAAGACAATGAGCTATCACCTCACACCTGTCAGAATGGCTACCATCAACAAATCAACATACAACAAGTGCTGGCGAGGGTGTGGAGAAAAGGGAACTCTAGTACACTGCTGGTGGGATTGCAGAATGGTGCAGCCGCTATGGAAAACAATATGGAGATTCCTCAAAAAATTAAAAATGGAATTGGCATTTAATCCAGTGCGTCCACTGCTAGGAATATATCCTAAGAATCCTGAAACACCAATCAAAAAGAATATATGCATCCCTATGTTCATAGCAGCACTATTTATAATATCTAACACCTGGAAACAGCCCACACCATCAGTAGATGAGTGAATAAAAATGCTGTGGTACATTTACACAATGGAATACTATGCAGCTGTTAGAAAAAGAAAAGAAAAAAACCTTTTACCCTTTGAGATGATATGGAGGGGCCTGGAGAGTATTATGCTAAGCAAAATAAGACAGTCATAAAAAGACAAGTATCATGTGATCTCACTTATATGTGGAATCTAATGTACAAAATAAACTGATGAACAAAACAGATCCAGAGACATGTATGCATGGAACAGACTGACGAATCTCAGAGGAAAGGGTGGGGGGCAGGAAAAGATTAACCAAAGAAGTTATATACATATACATATAACCCATGGACACAGTCAATAGTGCCGGTAAAGGCCTAGGGGGGTGGGAGCAGGGTAGAGGGGGACAATGGGGAAAAATCGGGGACATCTGTAATACTTTCAACAGTAAAGATAAATTTAACACCCCCCAAATGAAAGAACAAAGACCAAGTCTGAAACATAATTGTTTGTAAATGCTACTTCCCACCCTACAGTTATCGGAAGATCCTGATTCTTTAGGTGGCTATTAAACAAGTGATTTGACTAATAGTCATGCGGTTTATTAAATTCCACTTAAACTAAAGCATAGAAGCAGAACACATACATTGTAAGCAGAGTCACAGCTTAAAATGGTCCTATCCTGTTTAATGAGATACTGACTTGCTTATCAGAGACAACAGACCCAAACCACAAATCATACAGTCAAAGCATGCTCAGAGGGGAGAACTTTCTCCTCCAGCTGCTCCCTGAACCTATGTCTTCCCCCTCCACATACACAAATGGAACCAAAGGACTGGGACATAACCAGAAGCTGAACAACAGAACCCTTTCAGAAGCAAAGGGTCTACTGTCTAGGAAGATCTGGTGCTGATGCCCTTCATCATAAATGGCCAAGCTCCAAGGTCCTGCAACTGAAAACTGGACTCGCCAGTGGGTCCACATATCTGTTTCCCCTATACCCTTAAAAACCCACCCCAAATCCTGGATCTGGAAATTCAGGCTTTTGAGCATTAGCTTCCTATTCTCCTGGGTGGTGCCATTCATAATAAAATAGCCAATATTTCTCCACTGCAATTCCCAGTGTTTAGTGTTTGGCTCTGCTAGTGCTGGCTGGATGAAGTCTTTCTGTTCAGTAACAATATATAATACCAATTGACCTATGGGAGCTAGTTCCTAATACTGAAGCAGGCATTCTTCTAGCAGAAATTTTTTTGTTTTTCAGCACAGGGAAACTTCAATAGTTGAATGTTAAATGTTGAATTTGTATTTAAAAAGATAACAATCAATCAAATATTTATTGATCACCTGGCAAATACAGGGCCCTGTGAAAAAAAGTCTGTGGGAAAAAAAAAATTAATGCTTTCAACAAAGAAGTATTATCAAGTAGTAGTAGCAAGAACAATAGAGCAAACCTACACACTTTTTCTTACAAGTTACAGGCTATCCAGACAGACTACCTGCGGCACCTGAGAAAATATCAGATGCATATACTTCACTCTATGTAGAAGATATGTGGATTACACAAAACAAAGGTACAAGGCTTCATCTTCTTTAAACCTTTACCAACCTACATCTTCCTAGTCAACTGAAAATCAATTTCCTTCTTGAATGTTCTTCTAACAAAATAACAAGGAGGAAAAGGGAAACTGATGCCAGGATATAAGTTGCTACCTAGAACCATTTTAAAAGTTCTCTAAGGGCTCCCCATTTGCTGAAACCATCCATCATGGAGCTCTCTATGTTTAGTTACAGTCTATGTTCTCTTGGCTACTTAGGAATGGCAGAGTCGCCACCACTGAGCAAAGCAGGCTTCCAAACAAGCTCAAACTGGACAAGGGTTGACAAAGAGAAAACTACTAATACCAAAAGGCCAACCAAGCATCACCCAGGAGGAATCTGGGAACTTTTTTTTCACAAAATATTATTTATTTTTTAAAGTAAATTATGCACGGTGTCCCAAAAAATGAATACAGCGTATCTGGAGATTCTATTACATTTTGAAAATAAAGTGTATTTTTAAAACCACTGGCTTTATAATTATTCAAAGTGTGCATACATTCTTGGGGATACCCTATATTTTGTATTATCCATCTCTCTTTCCTTGGAAGAGTATATTATTCAATTCCTTATAAAGACAATCACATGGGTTTTCCAGGACTTTTTTGTAATCAAACCAACTCCTTCTATTTCTGAAGCAGATCAAATAAAAGAAGGATTGTATTTCTGGTTAATTCAATTTCATACCACTATAAAAGTCGACCAAGGAGGAGGCAAGATGGCTAAGCCTAAGGAAGTTCCGTCTGCTTGCTCCAAACACAGAACCAGACCTGAGGCTAAACTGCAGAGTATTCAACCTGAAAAACCACCTGAAAATAGCTGGCTGGAAATACTGTGAGCAAGGAGGCCATGGACAGGAGAGAGGAGGAGATGCCAAGTAGGTGAGCGAACTCACGCAGCTGTGCAGCACAGCTTGGAAGATGGAGGGAAGGTGCAGCAGCACAGCTCCTGCCCCCTGGGAAAGGGGAAACTCAACCCCACACAGAGATCCAAACGAGAGCAACACAGAAGGAAAGGCAAGCCCAGGTAGTGCACTGGGAAAGAGGCACGTTCCTCCCCACCTCCCTCCAAGAGGAAGTACTCCTCCCCCCAACTGAAGATTGGCACTCAAGCAGCAGTGCCTGACATGCTGGGGATGTGGATGTCTGGTTGGGAGGGAGCCTGGGCAGAAGCCCTGTCCAATGGGAGCCAGTCATGCTGAAAGATTAAAGAGCCAAGCAGTATTTTTTTTTTCTATTATTTTCTTTACCCTTTTTTTTTCTATTCTCCCCAGCTTGGGGTGGTGACCAGGGTGGTGCCAACAACCCAGGCAGAACTGAGACATTGGAAGGAGCGGAAGAGACTGCCTGCCCCTCCTGCAAGATACAGGCAACACCCTGAAAACAAATCTGTGTAAACCACCCTGACTGGACCTGATACCTGCAGAGCCCAGGGGCATGGGGGAAGGGAAAGCAGCCCAGAACAAATACACACAAGTGGCTAGCCCTGAAAATGACCCAACCTCTGGGCTAGGGAAGTCTAGCTCATAGGACTACCTGGGACCACGCCCTGCAGGGCTTCAGCCAGGAAGCCAAGGACTAGGTAGGGACAGTGATTCACATTGGCCTACATCAGAACTGCCCAAGAGGGCAGGGACCCACATCCAAGAGGCCAGATCGAACTACAGTGGAGCAAAATCCAGTGAGCTCCATAAATAGCAGATCCAGGGTATTTTTGTTGTGGGTTGTGGTGGTGGTGGTTGTTTTGTTGGGTGGGGTTTTTTTTTAAGTTTATTTTTAATTCAATTTTTTTCTTTCTTTTCCTGTTTTCTACTTTCCTATATTCTATATTTTGTTCAATTAACATTACTATCTTCTAAAATTATTATTTCACTCACTACTTTCCCCTTTTTTTAAATCCTCACCTGAGGATACTGTTCCATTATCTTCAGATAGAGTGTGGGGGGAGAGAGAGAGAGAGAGAGAGAGAGAGAGAGAGAGAGAAACATCAGCATGAGAGAGACACATCAACACATCAGTTGGTTGCCTCCCGCAGAACCCCAACCAGGGCTGCAGATCGAACCACAACCAAGGTATACACCTTTGACCATAATCAAACCCGCAATTCTTTGGTCTGAAGGCCTACATTCTAACCACTGAGCCAAATCAGCTAGGGGATTATTTTCCTCTTTTTATTTTTATACTTACCTTATTTCTGGTCTTTGCCTTCTTTATTTTCATATTCTTTTTTGTGTGTTTTTCCCCTCTCCTAACCCTTTTGATCTCATGCCTTCTAGTATTGTTTGTGGGTGTGTGTGTGTCGGTGTGGGTGTGTGTTTTCTGATTGTTTGTTTATCTTTTAAGCTTTTTGTTGAGGCGGGTGTTTCTATCATTGTTGATGCTGATATTTTTTCAATGTGCTCTTTGGTTTGGTCTGCTATTGTCCTGCCTTCTTTACTTTCACATTCATCTTTTCTTTCTGTTGCTATTTTAAATCATTCAGTCTCACACCTTCTAGTATTGTTCTTTGTGGGTGTGAGAATGTGTGTTTTCAGTTTGTTTGTCTTTTAATCTTTTTATTCAGCCTGTGGCTTCTATCATTGTTGAAGCTGATGTTTTGTTTTTTCTTCAGGTTCTTTTTTTATTTAATCTGGCTGTGCATTGCTTTTTTACATTTATTTATTTATTTATTTATTTATTTATACTTTTCCCTTTTCTAATTGTTTTGGTCACGCACATCCTACTGTTCTTTGTGTATATGTGAGTATGTTTTTTGTTTGTCTGTGTGTCTTGTAATATTTTTTGTTGAAAGAGTTGCTTCTATTATTGTTGAGGCTGCTATTTTAGGGGGTTCTTTTGGTTTGGACTGGTTGCTTTGGTTTTGTTCTGTCAACACCTATATAATGGTTGGCAGAACAGGGTTGACATGGTAAGGGTTGAGACTTATAATTACCAACCTCAAGGACTCAACTCACCCACAAACAGACAACAGCAATCAAGACCCCATTTCAACAGGAGGGCCCACATAGCACACACAAGGGTCATTCCTGGAGCACCTAGCACAGAAGATAAAGGAAACTATACCATTGGGTCCCACAAGAAGGCCACCATACCAAGACTGGGAGCCATAGCAGTCTTATCTGATACACACTGACCTTCATGTACAACTCAACACACCTCACTGGGCCCCAAATACCAGACAGCTAAAATGGTGAGACAAAGAAACAACCCTCAAATGAAAGAAAAGGAAGAATCCCCAGAAAAGGAACTACATGAAATGGAGGAAAGCAGTCTCGCAGATAAATAATTCAAAGCAATGGTTTTAAGGGTGCTTAAACAACTTAGTGAGAATTACAAGAAACTCAATGAGAACTATACCACCATAAAAAAGAGGTAGATGTTGCCCTGGTTGGAGCATCGGCCCGTGGACCAAAGAATCGCAGGTTCAATTTCAGTCAAGGGCACATACCTCAGTTGCAGTTCGGTCCCCAGCCCTAGTCAAGGTCGTGTGGGAGGCGACCAATCCATGTGTCTCTCTCACATTGATGTTTCTCTCTTTCTATCTCTCTCTCTTTCTCTCTCTCCCTCTCTCCCTCCCACTCTATCTGAAGATAAATGGAAAAATATGCTCAGGTGAGGAACTCAAAATAAAAGATGTAGAAGCTATGAAAAAAATCAACTGGAAATGAAGAATGACATAGCTGATATAAAAATACCTTGGAAGGATTCAATAATAGATTAGAAAAAGCTGAAGAATGAATCAGTGAGTAAGAAGACAAGGTAGAAAAAACACCCAAATACAGCAACAAATGGGGGAAAAATTAAAAAGCAGGAGGAGAGATAAAGGAAGATTTGGGATAACATGAAACATAACATTCACATCATACAGGTACCAGAAGGAAAATAATTGGAGACAGGAATAGAGAACCTGTTTGAAGAAATAATAACAGAAAACTTCCTTAATCTGGTGAATGAAAAAGTCACACAAGTCCAGGAAACACAGAGAATCCCAACCAAGATGAACACAAAAAGACCCACACCTAGACACATAATAAGTAAAATGGCAAAAGTTAAAGAAAGAATGAATCTTAAAGGCAGCAAGAGAGAGACAGAAAGTTACCTACAAGGGAGCTACCATTAGACTGTCAGCTGATTCTCAATAGAAACACTGCAGGACCAAAGGGAGTTGCAGGAAGTGTACAAAGTAATGAAAAGCAAGGATCTGAATCCAAGACTACTCTATCCACCAAGGCTATCATTCAAAATTTAAGGTGAAATAAAGAACTTCGTAAACAAAAAATAAAGATTAAAGGAATTTCCTACCACCAAGCCAGCAATGCAAGAAATGCTAAATGTTGAAAGAAGAAATAGAGTAACACAATAATAAAGAGTGAAAATGTCAACAAATAAGTGTCTATCAAAAATAACGTTAAATGTAAATAGTTTAAATGCTCCTATCAAAAGACATAAGGTAGCTAATTGTATAAGAAAACACGACCCATATATATGCTGTCTAGAAGAGACCCACCTCACAACAAAAGACTCACACAGCATGAACGTGAAGGTATGGAAAAAAATTTTTCAAGGCAAATGAAAATTTTAAAAAGCTGGTGTAGCAATACTCATATCTGACAAGTTAGACTTCAAAATGAGGGCCATAATAAGAGACAAAGAAGGTCACCACATAATATTAAAGGATTGATCCAACAAAAGAATATAATCCTGGTAAACATATATGCACCTAATATAAGAGCATCAAAATATATTTAAAAACTTTGGAAGACTTCAAGGGAGAGATCCACAGAATACAATTATAGCAGGGGACTTTAATACCCTACTGACATCGCTGGATAGATTTTCCACACAAAAAATTAACCAGGAAACAGAGACCTTGAACAATGCACTAGTTCAGATTGATTTAATTGATTTTTACAGAACATTTCACCCCAAAGCTGCAGAATATACATTCTAGTAAAGTGCACATGGCTCATTCTCAAAGATAGACCACATATTAGGACACAAACTAATTCTTTACAAGTTCAAGAAGACCAAAATCCTATCAAGCATCTTCTTGGATAACAGTGGCATGACACTAGAAATCAATTACAGTATAAACACTCAGGGGGTTCCAAAATTGTGGCAGAGTGAATGGAAGCTACACAGACCATTTCCAAGGACCAAACTGGAATTACAACTAGAATAAAGACAAATCGTCTGGAAAACCAACAGAAAAGCAGCTGGAGAGTAACCGTATAACCAGGGACAGAAAAGAACACTAAATCGAGACTGGTAGGAACTGCGGAGGAGCGAGAGGATTGGCTGGGAGCCTACGGACAGCAGCTGTTTTAGCTGGGAGCAGCTCCCTCGAGGTTAAAATCCAAAGACGCTCGACAGTGCAGAGGGCTGGGACAGAGCACTAAGTTAGCTACAGACACTCACCTTGAGATCTGGAAGAGGGAGGGGGACTGAACTGAAAATGTGTGGAGACTCCGGAGCTTGGAGACCTGGGAGGGCAATGGAAGTTTTGTGCTGAATCACTCCCTCACAGGACAGTAGCCATTTTACTCAAAGTGCCCCTTCCCAGAGCCCCAGGGAGAAGCAACAGCCCCTCCTTCAGGAATTTAACACCACCTGGACAGGCCACAGAACTGCAAATTGAGGCTCATTAACAGCCAGCAAGCATCTGCCCCTCCAGCTGGAAATCTTCGTACCCTGAACACCTGAGGGATTTTTTCATTCAGTTGAGGGCTACAACCCAAGGGTCATCAAATAACTGAAACTAATAACCTCCAGGCAAAAAGCTAGACGATAACTGAACCTTTCCTGGGCTTGCTAATTTACCCAAGAAAGTAAGACTTGACAGTTATGTTTAATGTGGGTCCTCCCACACTCACACCAAACCAGTAGAGGGAGCTACAACCAGCAGAACACCAATACCCACAGGGAAAATTTGGCAAGCTCCAAAACCCACTGAGACAGCCAAAATGGTGAAACAAAGAAACAAATCCCAAATGAAAGAACAAGAGAACTCTACCGAAGAAGAGATAAATGAAATGCAGTTAAGCAAGTAATTAGAGGTAGACTTCAGAGTGATGATAATGAGGACGCACAAAAATATGAGTAAAGAGCTCAACAGCATGAGTAAAGATACAGAAACATTGAAAATCAAACAATTGGAAATGAAAAAACACCAAGCAGAAATGAAGAATGACATAGCAGAAATGAACACATTGCAAGGAATAACCAGCAGAGTATAAGAAGCTGAGAACCAGATCAATGAATTAGAAGACAGGGTAGAAAATCTCACCCAATCAGAGAACAAAAAGAAGAAAACAATTAAAACACAGGAGGACAGCTTAAGAGAAATGTTGGACACATGAAACATAACAAGAACCACATCATAGGAGTTCCAAAAGAAGAAAATGAGCAAGGGTTAGAGAATATACTTGAAGAAATCGTGACAGAAAACGTCCCTACCTTGGTGAAAGAAAAAGGCATATAGTACAAGAAGCACAGAGAGCTCCAAGTAAGAAGAACCCAAACAGGCCCACACCAAGACACATCATAATGAAAATGCCAAAAATTAAAGACAAAGAGAGAATCCTAAAGGCAGCAAGAGACAAGCAACAGGTTACCTACAAAGAAACCCCCATAAGGCTATCAGCTGACTTCTCAACAGAAATACTACAGGCCAGAAAGGAATGGCATGAAGTAATCCAGGTGATGAAAAACAAGGATCTGAATCCAAGACTACTCTATCCAGCAAGGCTATCATTCAAAAAAGAAGGTGAAATAAACAGATTCCCAGACAAAAAGAAAGGCTAAGGAAATATATTAGCACCAAACCAGCACTGCAAGAAATGTTAAAAGAACTGCTGTAATAAGCAGAAGAAATAGGGGGGAAAAATAACCATAATAAACAAAAATGGCAATAAATAAGCACTTATCAATAATAACCTTAAATGTAAATTGATTAAACACCCCAATCAAAAGACACAGAGCAGCTGATTGGATAAGAAAGCATGACTCATATATATGTTGTTTACAAAAGACCCACCTCACAACAAAAGATTCACATAGGCTAAAAGTGAAGGGATGGAAAAAAATCTTCCAAAAAAGCAGAAAGGAAAAAAGACCTGAGGAAGCAATACTCATATTCGATAAAATACACTTCAAAATGAAGGCAATAACTAGTGACAAAGAAGGCCACTACATAATATTGAAAGGATCTATACAACAGGAAGATAACCTTGGTAAACATATATGCACCCAATATAGGAACACCAAAATACATTAAAACCTTCTGGAGGACTTCAAAGAAGAAACTGACAGCAATACAATCATAGCAGGGAACTTCAACAGCCCGTTGACATCACTGGATATATCCTCTAGAAAAAAAATTAACCAACAAGCAGAGACTCTAAATGATGCACTAGATAAAATGGATTTAATAGATATCTACAGAGAATTCCACCCCAAAACTGCAGCATTCACATTCTTCTCAAGCGCACATGGGACATTCTGAAAGATAGACCACATGTTAGGACACAAACTAAGTCTCTACAAATTCAAGAAGATTGAAATCATATCAAGCATCTTCTCAGATCACAATGGCATGAAACCAGAACTCAATTACAACAAAAACATTTAACACATGGAGTCCAAACAGCATGTTATAAAATAATGAATGGGTTACCAAGGAGATAAAGGAAGAAATTAAAAACTTCCTAGAAACCAATGAAAACGAATACACAACACAAATCCATGGGACATGGTGAAATCAGCCCTGAGAGGGAAGTTCTTAGCAGTACAAGCCTACCTCAAGAAATATGAAAAATTTCTAATTTGCTATCTAACGTCACAGCTTAAATAACTAGAAAGCAAACAAACAAACAAAAACCCCAGAGCAAGTAGAAAGAAATAGTAAAGATCAGAGAAAAAATAAATGACATAGAGTCTAAAAAGACAATTCAAAAGATCAATAAACATAGAGCTGGTTCTTTGAAAAGTTAACAAAATTGACTGACCCTTAGCTAGACTCATCAAGTAACAGAGAGGACCCAAATAAAGAAAATCAGAAACGAAAAAGAAGTAACAACTGACACCACAGAAATACATAAGATCGTTAACAAACACTATGAACAATTATACGCCAACAAATTGGACAATCTAGGTGAAATGGACAAATTTCTGGAAACATGTAGTCTCCCAAAACTGAACCGGAAAGATATAGAACTCTTGAACAGACCAATAACAACTAAGGAAATTGAAGATGTAATCAAGTAACTCCCAGCAAAAAAAAGCCCAGGGCCCAAATGGCTTCACGGGGGAGTTTTCCCAAACATTCAAAGAAGAACTAACACCCATTCTTCTCAACCTATTCCAAAAATTCAAGAAGAAGGAAGAGTTCCAAATGCGTTTATGGGGCCAGCATAATTCTATTCTAAAACCATATAAAGACACTACAAAGAAAGAAAAATACAGGCCATTTTCCATGGTGAACATAGATGCCAAAATCCTTAACAAAATATTAGCAAGTCAGATCTAGCAATACATTCAAAAATTATTCACCATGACCAAGTGGGATTCATCCCAGGGATGCAAGGCTGGTACAATGTTCGCAAATCAATAAATGTGATACAGTACATAAACAAAATGAAAGATAAAAACCATATGATCATATCAATGGACACTGAAAAAGCATGCAACAAAATCCAGCACCCATTTCTGGTAACACCTCTCAGCAATGTGGGAATAGAGGGATCATATCTCGACAAAATAAGGGCCATATATCAATAACCTACAGCCAACGTCATATTCAATGGGCGAAAACTAAAAGCATTTCCCTTAAGAACAGGAATAAGACAGGCATGTCTACTTTCGCCACTCTTATTTAACATTGTACTGGAAGTCTTAGCCACAGCAATTAGACATGAAGAAAAAATAAAAGGGATCCAAATTGGAAAGGAGGAAGTGAAACTGTCATTATTTGCAGATGACATGATATGGTACATAGAAAACCCTAAAGACTCCATCAAAAATCTACTAGGTTTAATAAACAAATTTGGCAAGGTAGCAGGATACAAAATCAACATCAAGAAATCGACAGCATTCTTATACACCAATAATGAACTCCTAGAAAGAGAAACTAAAAAAAAAAAAATCCCATTCACCATTGTGGCAAAAAAATTAAGATACCTGGAATAAACTTAACCAAAGAACTAATGGACCTATTTGCAGAAAACTATAGGACATTGAAAAAAGAAATAGAGGAAGATATATAAAAGTGGAAGCATATACCTTGTTCATGGATTGGAAGGATTAACATCATTAAAATGTCCATTCTACCCAAAGCAATCTTTAGATTCCATGCAGTCCCCATTAAAATACCAAGGACAGCCTGGCTCGTGTAGCTCAGTGGTGGAGCATCCACCCATGCACCAAGGTCGCTGATTCAATTCCCCATTAGGGCACATGCCCAGTTTGTAGGCCCAATCCCCAGTGGGGGGCAGGCAGGAGGTGGCCAACCAATGATCTCTTTCATCAAAGTTTCTATTTCTCTCCCTCTCTTTCCCTTCCTCTCTCTCTAAAAATTAATAAAGAAAAATTTTTAAAAATGTACCAATGACATATTTCACATAACTAGAACAAATACTTCAAAAGTTTATATGGTACCAAAAAACACCCCAAACAGCCACAGCAATCTTGAAAAAGAACAAAGTAGGAGGGATCACAATACCGGATACCAAATTATACTACAAAGCCATTGTAATAAAAATAGCCTGGTCCTGGCACATGAACAGGCATATAGATCAATGGAACAGAACAGAAAACTCGGAAATAGACCCAAGACATTATGCTCAATTAATATTTGACAAAAGTGGCAAGAGCATACAATGGAATCAAGACAGCCTCTTCAATAAATGGTGCTGGGAAAATTGGACAGCTACATACAAAAAAATGAAACTAGACCACCAACTTACACCATACACGACAATAAAGTCAAAATGGATAAATAACTTAAATGTGACTCGTGAATCCATAAAAATCCTAGAAGAAAATTTAGGCAATACAATTTCAGACATCACATGCAGCAGAATTTTCACTGATACAACGCCTAAGGCAAGAGAAGCAAAGAAAAAAATTAATACATGGGACTACATCAAACTAAAACGCTTCTATACAGCAAAAGAAACAACCATCAAAATGGAAAGGGAACCCACTATATGGGAATGCATAACTGCCAATGATACATCAGATAAGGGGTCAATTTCCAAAATATATAGAGTACTCATACAACTCAACAAAAGGAAGACAAAGAACTCAATTAAAAAATGGGCAGAGGACCTAAATAGACACCTCTCCAAAAAGGACATACCAATGGCCAAGAGACGTGAACAAATGCTCAATATCACTAATCATCAGAGAGATGCCAATTAAAACAACTATGAGGTATCACCTCACACCTGCCAGAATGGCCGCCATCAACAAATAATCAAACAACAAGTGCCGGAGAGGGTGTGGAGAAAAGGGGACTCTAGTACACTGCTGGTGGGGATGCAGACTGGTGCAGCCACTATGCAAAACAATATGGTATTTCCTCAAAAAAATTAGAAATTGAACTGCCATTTGATCCAGTGGGATCACGTTGTATCTAGGAATATATCCTGAAACACCAATCAGAAAGAATATATGTATCTCTATGTTCATAGCAGCACTATTTACAATAGCTAAGTTGTGGAAACTACCCAAGTGTCCATCAGTAGATGAGTGGATAAAAAAGCTATGGTACGTTTACATAATGGAATACAGTGATACAGCTATAAGGAAGAGAGATTTCTTACCCTTTGAGATGACATGGAGGGACCTGGAGAGTATTATGCTAAGCAAAATAAGCCAATCAGAGAAAGACAAAAATCACATGATCTCACTTATTTGTGGAATATAATGAACAAAATAAACTGTTGAACAAAACAGACTTAGAGACATGAAAGTAGGGAACAGCCTGACAAACCTCAGAGAGGGGTGAAGTAGGAGGGCGGGAAGAGATGAACCAAGGAACTTATATGCATATATGCACAACCAATGGACACAGACAACAATACTTTGAAGGGGGTTTGGGGGAATGGGAGTAGGGAGGATGGTGTCAGTGGGGTAAAAAGGAGGGATATCTGTAATAAAAAATAGTTGGAGGAAAATAAATACAGAGAAATACTGCCCCTTTTTATGATCATATGATGTTATTTTATTTATTCATTTTATGAAATAAAACCATTTAGTAACAAAAAAAATTATTTAAAAATATCTAACCAAAGAACCATTTCTAAGATAGATATATTTAAAGACATTTTAAATGCTACCTCTTGATTCAGAAATTAACTATTAGTCAAATAATGCTATTTCTTTAAAGAGGGAAAAAAGACTTAGAACAAATTAACCTAAGTGAATTTATATACCAAATATTTGCTTAATATTAGCATGTTTTTAGTTTAATTTGGAAACATTCTCAAACACAAGCACCATTTTTTTAATTTTACCAAAGTAAATAATTTGCTCATGTCATATATAATATATATAATCTACTCATTCATGTATATGTTAGTCCTCATTATATATACACACACACACACATACATATACATATATTATTTGTCGAGACATTTTTGAGTTAAGGTTATAAATCTGGGCGGAATACAAAGTAGTTCATTTTATCAAATAAAATTTTGAGGTATATGTTTTTAAAAAGCTAGACTGCACTTAGACTGTCAAAAATGGAAATGTAACTGATAGAGCAAAGGACTGGTTAACTTCAGGTTTCTAGAGCTGGCTGAATGAACTGAAAGAAGTCACTTAGACTCTCTGAGTCTCAGGTATGTTAGAACTGTGCCTTCCAAAAAACCTGCTGTTGAACTTTACCCAGGGTTGGGCCAGTAGACATAAAAAGTCCTTTCCATTTCAAAAATTCATGCAAAAAAATGCCATCTAACTATAAGGACCTATTTTTTAAATATCTTGTATTAACCCAGTATTTGAGCCCTTACTATTTTATTAGATAACAGAAACTACAGTAATACTTGAAGTAAGCCTTTTGAAAAAGGATAGTTTTAGTTAAAAGATATTTTATCCTAGCCAGTGTGGCTCAGTGGATTGAGCATCGTCCCATGGACTGAGAGGACCCGGTTAGATTCCAGGTCAAGGCACATGCCAGGGTTGCAGCTTGATCCCCAGTAGGGGCCTGCAGGAGGCAGCCAATGGATGTTCCTCACATTGATGTTTCTATCTCTCCCTTCTAATCTCTCTAAAAAAATCAATAAAAATATATTAAAATAAATAAATAAATATTTTAATTTGTTATTAATCTTCACCCGTGGATATGTTCTACTGATTTTTTAGAGAGAGTGGAAGGAAGAGAGAGAGAGATTAGATAAGATGAGAGAAACATCTACTGATTGCCTCCAATTCTCACCCTGACCAGGGATTGAAACCCAAACCTAGATATGTGCCCTGACTAGAATCAAACTTGTGACCTTTCAGTGCATGGGACTATGTTCTAACCAACTGAGTCACCCAGCCAGGGTAATGTCTTGCTTTTTTACACATGTATTATCTATAAGAATTTCTCAATCATTAAAAATCTTTGAAAATACCATTTTAAGTGGTTTATCATAGTGTGTTCTATACAACCATTCCCAATTGTTCGCTAGCAATAACAATGATACAACAAAACAAAGACCCTTATAAATATATTTTTTGCACACATCTCTATTACTGAACAGAGATTTGTATCTCCTTTGCAGCAAGCCATTACCATAAAAGGAAAGGGCAACACAATGGGGAGTCAATAGGGGGTTGAATCGCAATATTCCCACCTCTTCACCCTCCTACCTGCCTTTATGGCACTCAGTCTTTCTCTGCCACTGTCATAAGTCTGGCTTTAGATTCTGATTGACCTTGACCCTGATACACTAAGGAGAAGTGGCTAAGAAGAAAGGCAGACATACACAAGGTTGCAACGGGAAGCGCAGAGAGGCACCAACGACCTGGTCCATGAGGCTAACTGCTCTCTTGCTGGTTGTCTGAGTGGCCAGGGGCACCAGACAATCAGTGACTGGTTTTCCAAGCCTGGCTCAGGATGGCAAAGGGACAAGATCTCCATTCATGTAGTTCCTAAGCCTTCGGTAACAGTCATGCCAGTGTTAAGATACAGATCCCCAAAGCAACCCAGAGGATAGAATAAGAAGTGTAGCTGAAGTGCTTAAAACAACTCAGTATAGTAATACCTTGAAATTAATGTTAGCCTTCTCCTCAATATCCAGCTTATATTTTCTGATATATCTGATAATATTTTAATTAGTATTAACAGAAAACTTAGTAACAACCACTCTTCTCCCTATCACTTTTTTTCTTTGACATCCTAGAGCCCTATGCTTCTTATATCATTTCTCCCTCTGGTCACAAACTGTGTGACAACAAAGTGTGTCACAGAACCACATACATATTGTTAATAAAGAAGTTATTCTGTAAAAAAAAAAAAAAAAAAAAAAAAAAAAGGTCTCCCTCTTCAGAGCATTGCAAACTAAATGAGAAGCAAAAAGGAAAGTATAAGAAAGGGCTAGAGACTAATAAAATTAAGTGCTGAAACTACTGTCAGATTGGCAGTTAAGTGCTCTGAGAGGTCAGACATAGGAAAGAGGCCAGTCTGAGATGGAGAGGTGGAGGTAAGTCTTAACTGTAAAAATGCACAATCTGTGGCTACCCAGAGAAAGAGAGAGAGAGAGACAGAAGATGTTCCTAAGATTAACAAAGCCACTGAGGAGGAAATGCCCCCACCAATAATCATTCTAGCATATCTAGCCCCACAGATTCAAATGTTGCCCAGAAGGCAGGAACCACTTAGGCAAAATGTTCTGGCTAGGTTACTGGCTCAAGTCTACTTTATCACTAAAGGCTTTAAGAAACTGCATTACAGAGGTGGAACTCAGATACTTCAAAGAGAAACCTAAGCCCTTGATGAAGCAGCACTAACAAACAAACATCAGGGGTCTAGATTTGCATAAAAACAAAAATAAAGAAAAGTAGCCTTTCTTGAAAGAAAGCTGACATCTAAGTGTAAATGGCCTCAAGGGTACCTTTCATTTGCTTTCTGGCCATTTGTACATAGCCTTACGCACATGGTAAAGAGAGCAAATTTACCACATCATCTTCACCCCACGGGATACCATCTGCTCCTTTCAAAATAAATGTTTCCCCTGTCCTAACCAAGCACCAATATTCTACATATTTAAACATCAGCAGACACTTATGCTTAAAACCATTTTATTTTTAAAAAGCTGAGGTTGGAAAATCATATAATTAAAACCCCACTTTATAGGGAAGTTAGAACAATGGAAAAAGTGCATCTTCTACTGAGATTTGCCAAAATATTTTGCACATACTGGAGGAAAACATTCATAAAATTGTGCTGTCTCTGCCATAAATCACTCCAATATAATTCTTCCTGAATTTTTCTATCTCTATTTATATGGAGATAAAAGACCCACTGGCTATTCCCCACTGAAATAATCTACAGGTTGCAGTGGAGTTATCTGCAAGCAAATTATCAAGTTCTTAACACTTGCCAGACCAATGGGAATGGAAAGTTAGGGGCAGCTGAAGTGAAAGGAGCTTTGAAGTATATAGCTTTCTTTCAAGTTACCCTGATTCCCATTTAAGAATGCTCATCTGCCTTAGCCAGTTTGGCTCAGCAGTTAGAGCATCCGCCTGAGGACCAAAGAGTCACGGGTTCGATTCCATTCAAGGGCACGTACCTCGGTTGCGTGTCCTGCAGGAGGCAACCAGTCAAAGTGTCCCTCTCACATCGAGATTTCTCTCTCTCTCTCTCTCTATCTCTCTCCCTCCCTCCAATTCTATCTGAAGAAAAATAGAAAAGTATCCTCCATTTTGATGGTTGTATCTTTTGCTATGCAGAAGCTTTTGAGTTTGATGTAGTCCCATGTGTTCATTTTTCCCTTTGTTTCAGTTGCCTTAGGTGATGTATCAGTGAAAATTCTGCTGCGTATGATGTCTGAAATTTTGTTGCCCACATTTTCTTCTAGGATTTTTATGGATTCATGAGTCACATTTAAGTCTTTTATCCATTTTTTTTAAACTTATCTTTATTGTTGAATGTATTACAAATGTTCCTCATTTTTCCCCCATTGCCCCCCTCCTCCCCATTCCCGCCCCCCTCCTGCCTTTCCCCACACTGTTGTCTGTGTCTGTCGGTTATGCATATATACATATAAGATCTTTGGTTTATTTCTTCCCACCCCCCAACCCCCTTCCTTTTGAGGTTTGTCAGTCTAACAACCAATTTGTACTTCTTAATCCCTTCACCTTTTTCACCCATTCCCCCAGCCCCCACCCATCTGGTAACCAACAAAAGTTCTACGGATCTTTGAGAATGTTTCTGTTCTGCTTGTTCATTTTGTTTGTAGATTCAACTGTTGACAGATATGTACTTATTGCCATTTTGTTTGTTCATATTTTTTTATCTTTTTCTTCAAGAAGACCCTTCAACATTTCATATAATAATGGTTTGGTGGTGATGAACTCCTTTAGCTTTTCCTTGTCTGGGAAACTCTTTGTATGGCCATCGATTCTAAATGACAGTTTTGCAGGATAGAGTAATCTTGGTTGTAAGTTTTTGCTTTCCATCACTCTGAATATTTTTTGCCACTCCCTTCTGGCCTGCAAAGTTTCTTTTGAGAAATCAGCTGACAGTCTTATGGGAACTTCCTTGTAGGTAACTAACTGCTTTTCTCTTGCTGCTTTTAAGATTCTCTCTTTGTCTTGAACCTTTTGCATTTTGATGATGATGTGTCTTGGTGTGGGCCTCTTGGGGTTCATCTTATTTGGGACACTCTGTGCTTCCTGGACTTGTATGTCCGTTTCCTTCACCAAGTTAGGGAAGTTTCCTGCCATTATTGTTTCAAATAGGTTTTCAATTTCTTGTTCTCTCTCTTCTCCTTCTGGCACCCCCAAGATGCGAATGTTGGCACGCTTGAAGTTGTCCCAGAGGCTCCTTACACTATCCTCATTTTTTTGGATTTTTTTTTCTTTTTGCTGTTCTGATTGGGCATTTTTTGCTTCCTTATATTCCAAATCGATGGTTTGCTTCTTGGCTTTACCTACTCTACTATTGATTCTGTGTAAATTATTCTTTATTTCAGTTAGTGCCTCCTTCATTTCTAACTGTGCATCCAGTATTTCTGACTGGTCCTTTTTTATGCTCTTGAGGCCCTCACTAAGTTCACTGAGGTTCTCACTAAGTCCTCTGAGGTTCTCACTAAGTCCTCTGAGGTTCTCACTAAGTCCATTCAGCATCCTTATAAACAGTGTTTTGAACTCAGCATCTGTTAGGTTGCTTAACTCCATTTCACTTAGTTCTTTTCCTGGAGTTTTGTTCTGTTCTTTCATTTGGGACCTGTTTCTTTGTCTCCTCATTTTGGCTGCCTCCCTGTGTTTGTTTCTATGTTATTACTTAGCGAGAGGTATGGGGTTAGCTGAGACCAGATGCTGCTTATTTGAAAGAATTTAGGAAAAGCTGAAGTAGGATCCAAGACAGGCCAATCCTATGGTAAAGCAACTGGCAACAGCTTGGGTGGGCCTGGAAGTTGGGTGGGGCGGGGCCTCAGGGAATCACCAGGGCGGGGCCAACAGTGTGAGCCAGGTTGCTGGAGTCCCAGATACGGCGGTGTCTGCTGGCCCAGGGAAGGGCTTACCAAAGGAACAAAGGCCTCCGACAGCACGTCTGTGCAGGAGAAAGCTGCCTCTCCAGCCCTCGCCCCAATGCCAAACAGCTCAGTTCTTCCCCATATGATTCTGGTGCCTTTCAGGCTGCCTCCCCCATGCTGGAGCCCGGAGGGTGCGAGTCTGAGTAAGTCCGTGCGCGGGCCCTTTAAGAGGAGCTGCCGGGGGCTCCAGCCGCCTCAGCCTCAGTTCCCGCTGGTTTTTCCAGCCAGAAGTGATGGGGATTCTCTTCCTGGCACTGGAACCCTGAGCTGGGCGCCTGGTGTGGGACAGGGACCCCTCAGTCCTCAGGGAGGACCTTCCCAGCCACGGTGTCCTCCTAATTTTTATCCACCACACGTGGGTGTGGGACCAGCCCGTCCGCCTCCCCCCTCCTACCAGTCTCAATGGGGCTTCTTCTTTAATTTCGTAGTTGTAGGACTTCCATGCAGCTTGATTTTAGGTGGTTTTGAATGATGGTTGTTCTGTAGTTTAGTTGTAACTTTGATGTGGTTGTGGGAGGACGCGATTCCGCATTTACCTACGCCGCCATCTTGACCGGAAGTCAAGTCTTTTATCCATTTTGAGTTTATTCTTGTGTATGGTGTAAGTTGATGGTCTACTTTCATTTTTTTGCATGTAGCTGTCCAATTTTCCCAACACCATTTATTAAAGAGGCTGTCTTTACTCCATTGTATGCTCTTGCCACCTTTGTCGAATATTAATTGAGCATAATGCCTTGGGTCAATTTCTGGGTTCTCTGTTCTGTTCCACTGGTCTATGTGCCTGTTCTTGTGCCAGTACCAGGCTGTTTTGATTACAGTAGCTTTGTAGTATAACCTGACATCCAGTATTGTGATCCCGCCTACTCTGTCCTTCTTTTTCAAGATTGCTGTGCCTATTTGGGGTCTTTTTTAGTTCCATATGAAAGGCAACCCACTGTATGGGAGAGCATAATTGCCAATGATACATCAGATAAGGGGTTAATTTCCAAAAAATAGAGTGCTCATACAACTCAACAAAAGGAAGACAAAGAACCCAATTAGAAAATGGGCAGAGGAGCTAAATAGACACCTCTCCAAAGTGGACCTACAAATGACTGAGAGACGTATCAAAAATTGCTCAACATCACTAATCATCAGAGAGATGCCAATTAAAACAACAATGAGGTATCACCTCACACCTGTCAGAATGGCCGCCATCAACTAAGCATCAAACAACAAGTGTTGGCGAGGGTGTGGAGAAAAGGGGGCTCTAGTACACTGCTGGTGGGAATGCGGACTGGTGCAGCCACTGTGGAAAACACTAAGGTGTTACCTCAAATATTAAAAATTGAATTGCCATTTGACCCAGTGATCCCACTTCTAGGAATATACCCTAAGAAGCCTGAAACACCAATCAGAAAGAATGTATGTACCCCTATGTTCATAGCAGCGCTATTTACAATAGCTAAGATCTAGAAACAGCCCAAATGTCCATCACTAGACGAATGGATAAAAAAGCTGTGGTACATATACACAATGGAGTACTATGCAGCTGTAAGATAGAAAGATCTCTTATCCTTTGAGACGACATGGAAGGACCTGTAAAGTATTATCCTAAGCGAAACAAGCCAAGTAGAGAAAGACAAATATCATATGATCTCACTTATTTGTGGAATATAATGAACAGAACAGTCTGAGGAACAGGGTATTCCTAGACACGTGAAAGTAGGGTACAGACTGACAATTCCCAGAAGAGGAGGTGGTGGCGGAGGGGGGGGGGGAGATAAACCACAGAACTTATATGCATGTATGCATAACCAATGGACATGGACAACAAAGCTGGGGACGGGGCGGGGAGGGAGGGGGAGGAGTATGGCAATGGTGGAAAAAGGAGAAACATCTGTAACAAAAATAAATTAATTAACTAATTAATTAATTTTTTTAAAAGTATCCTCGAGTGAGGATTAGAAAAAAAAAAAAAAAGAATGCTCATTTGAGAGTGACTGCACTTTCAGGTTATCAGATGGGAAAATCTGTTGTCAGTATCATACCTCATTTAACTGCAACATTTTTAAATAAAAAAAATAATAAAACTCAAAAGGAAAAAAAATGCATATCAAATCCATTCTCAAAGACTCTCCATGCTTTGGTTCTGTAGAAATGTCAATCTAATGCTGTATGGAATTTTTCATTTAGCAGAGATTTGGGGTAAAATGAAAGGAATTGACCAGTTATGAAGAACAGTTTGTTGCCCACTGAGACAGAAACAAGGTGATATAAGAAAAGACGAAGGATAATATTTAAGATATAAGGAGTAGAAAAAAGGAGAAAAAATAGGTAAGGCATAGAAAGAGTTCTTACTAATTTCATATGTGTTTTGACTTCCATGAATTAAAATTAATTTTAATCAAATATAGTATTAAAATCAATTTTGCTCTGAAGATGTTTGTATTTTTTTTCCCCTCACAATTTCAAAATATCCTTGATATAACTGGTGATACACGGGGGTGTTCAAGACCTAGACTCGACTGGTCTGTTTCTAGACATAACGGGCATACTATAAATTTTCTTCAACATTAAAAGGCTTTTTTTTAAAAAATCCTCATCCAAGGATATTTTCTATTTATCTTCAGATACAGTGGGAGGGAGGGAGAGACAGAGAAACATCGATGTGAGAGGGACACATTTACTGGTTGCCTCCCGCATGACCCCGACTAGAGCCAGGGAGGAACTGCAACCGAGGTACATGACTTTGACCAGAATCGAACCCACGACCCATTGGTCTACAGGCTGACGCTCTAACTGCTGAGCCAAACCAGCCAGGGCAATATAAAAAAGCTTTTTTAAAAAATTTAGAAAATGCAAAAAGGAGACCAAATTCAAAAATAATCATCTCACACTGAAAAACAGCCACTGTTGACATTTTAGTGTAAGACTTTCTGGGATATTTTTCTGTGCAGGTTTAAGCTTTCTTATTTTTGTTTTTATCATACTACATACACAGCTTTATGTCCTGCAGAAACTACAAAGTATAATGGCTTTACAATGTTGTATCAAATGGACATATCACAGTTTATATATCCATTTACTCCTCTATTATTAAATATTTTGTTGTTCCCAATTTTTTGTTATCAGAAAACACATGTGTTCATATGGCTTTTTTTTTCTGTATTCAGGATGGCTGTCATAGGAGACGGTTCCAGAAGTAGAATTATTGAATCAAACCATGACTATTTTCAGGCCCTTGATAATACATATTGCCAACTTGCTGTTCCAAAAGGCTTATACCAGAAATGTATGTGTGTCTGTTTGACTGAATCCTAATCTGTGAGTAAAAAAAAAAATCATCTCGTTATTTTCATTTGTATCTCTTCGATACTAGTGCCTGAACTGTAAGTCATTTTTAAAATGCTCCTTTGGAGAGAATGCTTTTTAAGATTTCTGTTAAAGCAGACATGGAAATCTAATATCAGGTCCCAGCAGAGGTCAACAGAAAAGGAGAAAAAAATAACCACGTAAAAACATTTAGGGACTTTTGAGTTCCTTTTTTGTTCCATCATTTAATGACTACAGATGCCAGGCACTATAGTTCTTTATAAGTTTTCCCCAGCTGTACATAAGGCCCTCAAACTTGGGAAATTCACGCACTCATTCTCTAAGCATTGTCGAGGACCCACCCTGTATCAAGCACAGTGCTGGACCCCACAGATATCACAGTATACACAGAGCCCCTATCTTGCTCTAACAAAGCCCTGGTCTAGTGGGAAAGGAATGAGGATTTTCCAGAGGAGTGTGGAAGTACACAGCAAGGGAATCTAACAAAGACTTAAAGGGTGTAAGCTGAGGCCTAAAACAAAAGCTAAATCTCCCCAGTCCTTTCTTTCAACGATTTCTCATGTGATATGATTTTCAGACCCGTCTTGGTCACTATCTTCTGGATATACTCAACTTTGTCAATGTTAGTAAAATGTGGTGACTATACTTGAACATAATACTCCAGATGTGGTCTATCAGCACACATGCTTCTAATACAGCCTAAAATTGTTTTTGCTTAAAAAAATAAGCTACACCACATTGTTGGCTCATATTAAACTTGTGATCAACTAAATCCCCAAGAATTTTTACATAAACTGCTGCCAAGTCACATCTCTCATATCCTGTACATATGTAATTTTTTAAAGCTAAATTCAAGATTTTACATCTATCACTGTTAAATTTCATCTTGTAGGTTTTGACCTAGAGTTCCTACAAGTTGAGGTCATTTTAAATCTGGATTCTGTCATCCTATATATTAAAATATGCCACCCAGCTTTGTGTTATCTGCAAAATGAAAAGCCTGTTTTTGTGATCAGCTATGAAGAAGAATCTGTTCCTTTAGGGCAGGAGCCATGATATGGACGTGGACTTTGTATTCTTTTTTAAAAAATATATTTTTATTGATTTTTAGAGAGAGTAGAGAGAGGGAGAGAGAACGAGAGAGAACAAGAAACACTGATGTCAGAGCAGAACATCGACTGGCTGCCTCCTACATGCACCCTACCAGGGATCAAGCCCGCAACCCAGGCATGTGCCCTGACTGCGGATCGAACTGGCAACCTTTCAGTGTATGGGACGTTGCCCAACCAACTGAGCGACACCAGCCAGGGCAGATTTTGTATTCTTCACAGTGCTAAGTATGGTGCCTTTTACATAGTAGGTGCTCAGTGTTTGTTAAATAAACGTCCAAGTAGAGCCAAAATCAGTCTTGTGGCCATTCCCTAAAAACATCTTCCTCCAGGTTGACACTGAATCAGTTGCTCAGCCAACTGCAAATTTGCCTAATAACTAGTTATACAGTCAAATTTCACAATCTTATGCACAAGGATATTACAGAAGACTCTCAAATGTTTTGTTAAAAACCAGACATCCTGTATTTATATTTGACATTCTGGCATGGTTATTTTAATGTGGACATCATGATATAGCCAATACAAAAACAGACTACTAGAGGCTGCCTGATACTTTCCCCCCAATATCAACCCAGATTATGGGGACTTTTACTTTCTGCCTTCTTCAGTATGAATATTTTTTAATATACATTCCTTTTGGCCTTTATTTTTTTACATTTCAGAGAATTTAAAAAATAGTTGTACATTAAAAACTGTATTGTCCTGGCTGGTGTGGCTCAGTGGTTAGACATCAGCCCATGCATCAAAGGATCCCAGGTTTGATTCCCAGCATTCAGGGCATGTGCAGGAGGCAACCAATTGATGTCTCTCTCTCATATCGATGTTCCCCCCTCTCTCTCACATCGATGTTCCCCCCTCTCTCTCGCTCTTCCCCTCTCGCCTTCCCTCCTTGCCACTCTCTCTAAAAATAAATGGGAAAGTATTTTCAGGTGAGGATTAAAAAAAATATTGATAAAGTGAAAATTTCATACATTTATAATCAGAAAAAAAAAGATACATTTTTAAGTTTTAGAGTTTTGAAAGAGGCCAGACCTCAAAGGAGCCTACCAATCCTATTCTCTCAAAACATCATGATATTAAGCTTTACAATTTTTAAAACAGTAGAAGCATATCACTTTTCCACAGTATTTTATATGGACTATTAATTAGATAACTGGCATATACTTATTCAAGGATTCCCAGTGAAGCCTGGGTCTGAGACTATGGGACTATATTGTGATCCAAATATCCTTCTCCACTCCATTTCTGTCACTTGAAAGTTTGGAATCAGAGACTTTAAGTTATAGACTATTCAAGAAATAAAAGAATTCTCAGAGAATGAGACGATAACGTGCCCAGAATGATTAATGGCCTTTCAAAGATGAGCAAGTGTGGGAAACACATGACTCCTGGTGATGTATGCTTTGCCTGCCAGATGGTGACTGACACCCCACCCCACCCCTCATCCCTTCTCTGAGCTTTACCCCATCCATGATGCCCATTCCATCCTTGACCCCCACTCCCATCTCATCCCTGATCTCCACCCTCAAAGCTGAGGGATGAGGTGAAGCTGAGGGATGGGGGGAGACTGTCTGTTTTGCACATTACTTGGTAATTTTTTAAAAGTAGCTAAATGTTTTAATAGTTTGTTTTGCAGGCTATTGCAGAAGTCCTCCCATGTTAAAACAGTCTCATCAAAAAGTTCCCAGCATCAAAACAGCTGATCAAACAAGCATGTCAAAGTATCATATAACCACCTATATGATATAATGAAATAGGTACATAGGAGTTGAAAGAATTGAATACTAGTTCCAGTTTCTACCAACTATCTGATAGACCTTGGTAAATTCTGTTCCTAACCTGATCCCATCTTCCTTATAACTAGAAAGTTTGGATATTCATAGTTCCTTCTCTCTCTTTTTTTTTAGACATTTTTAAAAATTATTTTTCTTTATTGATTTTAGAGAGAGAGGAAGGGAGAGAGAGAGAGATAGAAACATCGATGAGAGAGAACATCGATTGGCTGCCTCCTGCATGCCCCCCACTGGGGATTGGGCCCACAACCTGGGCATGTGCCCTGACCGGGAATCGAACCGGCGACCTCTTGGTGCATGGGTGGACGCTCAACCACTGAGCCACACTGGCAGGGCCATAGTTACTTCTCAAGCTATGATTCGCAGACTACCTGGTACTGTTATTTAACTATCTTCATTTGTAATTACCTTGCCTTTAAGCATCTCTAGTTCAAGGATCATGTCTCATACTTCCACTGAAGACATCACACAATCTGAGCACATAGTAAGCACTTACAACCAATTTTCAATTGAATTGATTTCCCATTTGTGAGCTAAACTGGCTGTAATTAGGCTTCTATTCAATATCTTTACTCTCAGGAGCATAGGACATCACAGATAACCTTGGCCGCTGGTCAGATTCTAACCAACATCAAGTCAAACTCTTTGCTTATATAGGACATAAAATTTACAAGAATGGCCCAAGAAAATATTGAGCTCCCCAAATGACTCACTGTGGCCAGACAGAGTGATGCTTCCTAGTGACCATCTTTTCAGCTTCATGCCCTCCCCAAAGCACTTGACCCAACTGGTGTGTACTAAGTCAAAGGTGAAAAACACTCTCTATACTATAGTCCAAGAAGAAGAAAAATGGCCTGGCTAGTGAGTTATTAATATTTCACATTTTAGAATATAGCTTTTTGTAAAACATACGAATTTCAGTGATTTTTTCCAAACTAGATTTTACCCTTATCAAACTTTTATTTATGCTAGCCACCCTAGGGAATATGTTTAATTAAATCAGAACACTTTAATCTTTATTTTGTTAAAGTAACAAATTCATTCTACAAATTTTAATTGAACCTCAAGTACATGCTAAGCACAATGCTAGCTTTGGATAAGTATATATGAATGCAGTACTTATAGGACCAATTTACACATTTGTTCAACTAGATACAGGTTGAAATCCTGGAAAAGACATCAGCCTTTTATCTTCTTTTCATGACAATAATTAAATATCCAACTCAGATTTAAAAAAAAAAAAATAGGTATGTTGGCCCTGGCCAGTTTGGCGCAGCAGTTAGAGCATCAGCCCAAGGACCAATGAGTCGCGGGTTAAATTCCAGTCAAGGGCACATACCTCAGTTGTGGTTCTCTCCCTCTCTCTCTCTCTCTCTCTCCCCCTCCCTCCTACTCTATCTGATGATAAATAGAAAAAATATCCTCAGGTGAGGATTCAAAAAAAAAAAAAAGATATGTTGTATTTTCCTTATTATGAAGACAATTCACCAAAGGTTAATCTAAGTATGTTTCTCTTTTGACACCATTCTGCCATCCTGGTCAAGTATGATTAAAATGCAGTGTCGCCCTGGCCGGTTTGGCTCAGCGGTTAGAGCGTCGGCTTGCGGTCCAGAGAGACCCGGGTTCGGTTCCCGCTAGGGACATGTACTTCGGTTGCAGTTTGTCCCCGGCCCTGGTTGGTCATGCGGGTGGCAGCCACTCGATGTGTCCCTTTCATGTCGATGTTTCTCTCTCTCTCTCTTCCTCTCTCTCCCTCCCACTCTATCTGAACAAAAAATGAAAAAATGTCCTCGGGTGAGGATTAAAAAAAAAAATGCAGTGTCACTGCAATTCCAGGCTTCCCTACCTTACTAATAAAATAAACTGAAATACTGAAAAGATAAACAAACTTTCTCAATGGATCTACACTTTCTTTTAGCCTGACTTACCAGAACAGTACATAACTGGACTTTTGACCTTCTGTACTGTTCCCCTTGAAAATTATGGTAGCTATGGTAGATTTCTGCTTTTAAAAAATGAAATGGTCACAGAGATGCTAGCAAAGTAGAAACAGCCCAAGTTAAAGCATTTGGTTTGGTATGTGGAGAATCCTCAATGAGATGTTGCCACCTGGTGATCCTTTCATGGATTTCAATAAGATGTGGACTTTCTCATTTCTTTGATTTTTAAGTAGTATCAAAGTTTAAAAATTTGTACCATTAAGTGAATACACCATGCAGAGAAGAAAGCTGACCCTCACCAATGGGCATTTGGGCCTTCCCTAATAATCTGCAGAAGTGGTTTTCAAATAATTGCCTCAACACATTGGTATGTCCAAATCAGCTGTGCATAAGTCCTTTGCATCAGCTGTTACTAATACTGAACTACCAACATTTGTAAGTAATTTTCTTTTTAAAAAAATAGTTAATTGAAAGTTGCTCCTATACTATAGAAATACCATCACTAAATCACTCACATTCCAATAGGCTTTCTAGTCCAAGAAAGAAGACATGGGCAGTATTACAATTGGTGCACTGGGAACTGAGCAGAACCTAAAATGACCCCACCTATGGGAGGGACCAGTTTAGGAAAAGTATATCTTGAGGATTAAAGAAAGCACAACTAGGGCTGAGAATTATGCTTAACTCAGGATAGCCCAGACTATGCAGTGTGTGAAAGTTATCAGACTTAGCTTTCACATTGGTTGGGAATTGCTCGTCTATAGGACAGCTTAAACTTTAATTTTCAATATATGAGGTTGTAATAAGATGGGAGATTTTAAAGAGGTTAGTTTTGTTGAGGAGGGAGTGCATTATTTCAAACCTGTCTGATTTTCAAGTCTCTCAACCTGCAATTTATATAACACAAAGTGGGTGAGCAGTGACACTGCCTTCAAGTGAGAAGGAATTTGGAGTTTGGGGCCAGAGAAGAAGGAATACTTTTTTGGACCTGCTGAGTTTCAGTTGATGGTAGATTTAATTGGGAAAATACAAACATATAGAACTTATTTGAGCTGGTTTCCTCTTGTGTAAAATGGGCTTAAGACTATCTGCCTTGGAGAGTGTTGTGATAAGTAGAGTTGATGTATGTATGAAGTGCACAACTTAATGCCTGACTCTAAAAGAACATTTTAATAATTATTAGTTCATATGAAATATAAGACTGGAGCATGAGTAAGAAGTCAGAACTGGAGAGTTAATTACGTTAATGTGGCAGTGGAAGCCATGAAAATAAATGAAGTGTAGAGGAAGAAGAGAACACTAAAGACATCCCTGTGGAGAATAGTCATATTTGGATGGAAGAGTAACACTGCCTTCAAAAGAAGAGAAGGAATTGTCAGGGAGATAAAAGGGAAACAGATATATGTAGTGTCACAAGCCAAGGGAAGAGAAACATAAAAAGGGGAGAAGGAAAAATAAACCCCAATGAATTCAGCAAAAAGTCATTTACTTGGTAACTTGCAGGAAAGCAATTCCAGTAGAGAGCCAGTGGCAGAAGCCAGATTACAAGGTGTTTCAGAATGAGTGGTAAAGAAATGGAGCCAGCAGATGTAAACCACTCACTTGAGAAGAGAAAGTCAATAATATCTCAGTCTGACAGCTGGACTTGGTCCAGACACGCAAGAACAGACTTAAATGTGGGATTTTAATATGGAATTTCTGATGGCTGCAGGTATAAAGGGGCTTCCCAGGGGAAAAACACATTCCTCCCAAAACTAAATATGGCTTTCATAAACTCAACAAAGAGAAGCCAACCTCGGTTGTTTCTTAAATCTCCATGGCTTCAAGATAGTACCACTCAATTCTAGGGACTGGAGGGGGGGGCGCGCAATAAAAAAATTTAAGAATGTACAAAGATTGATGAGGTCTTCAGTCTCTGGTAGCCTCCCTACCGAGCTTTTGTTCTCAAAATTCCCAGACTCTCTAAGAGTCTTAAAGGAGCAGAACCCAATAAAGCCTCCTAAAGTGAGTGTGTGTGTGTGTGTGGGGGGGGGGGGGTTGCCTATTAACTCCAAACCAATAACCTCCTGCTTCCCTTGTATTACACTAAATCTCTATTTTCAGTGATAAATAAATAACACCCCCAAAAGCAGAGTAATTTCCTGAAAAAGCTGGTATGGTCCACAAAGCTGATTAGAACTTGTTTATTTGAAAGGTTCAAATAAAAGGCATTTCAACTGGTCAGGAATGTTTGTGCACTATTAAGATGTGACAGGATTCACTAGGGTAAACATATCCTGCCTCAGGCTTCTTGGAGCCTCTAATCCCTATAACAAGCAAGGTCCTAAATAAAAGAAACAATAATACTAGCTACCATTGTTGACCAAGCATGTACCATGTGCCCTTTACATGCACTGTCTCATTTAATCCTCACAATAGTGCTACAAGATTAGATAATATTAATCCCAGAGATGCAAAGCCCCTGCACTAACACTGGTGCCAAAGTACCTCCCAGGTTTCACAGCATAAATCCTATACCTATACCCTGGTCATTAACTTCTATTTTCTTCTTCCAGTACTGCTTTGTCTGATTTGTTTTTAACCAGTTAAGAAAAAATAAACTTCCTTATACCTTGCCCCCACTGTATCTTATGTCACACAGGCTTTAGAAGTTAATAAACCCAAGTTCAAATCCTGGCCCTGCCTCATCCAATCTGTATGGTCTTGGGCAAATGACTCCCTCAAATCGACAATAATGGTAACTTCGAGTGTTGTTGTGAAGACTGAGATATGAGTACAGTGCCTAGCACATAGGAAATAATCCAAAATGTTTCTTTTTATTTTATTTATTTATTTATTTATTTTATTTTCTTTATTGACTTTTTAGAGAGAGGAAAGGAGAGGGAGAAAGACATAGAAACATCAATGAGAGATAACATCGATTGGCCGCCTCCTGCATGCCCCCCACTGGGGATTGGGCCCACAACCTGGGCATGTGCCCCAACTGGGAATTGAACCAGCAACCTCTTGGTGCATGGGTCAATGCTCAACCACTGAGCCACACCCGCCGGGCAAAATGTTTCTTTTTTTAAAATTTGAGCATGTTTGCCAAGTACTTCAGCATAGATGTATATATGTGTTTTTTACCAAGCTGGGGGGGAGGCTTATATATAGCTTTATATCCCATTCTTTAAAAATTTTTACATTATATCATGATCATTTTTTCATGATGAAATATCCATCATTGTTAACAGCCTCATAATATTCCATTGTGTGTGTGTACTAAATCGATTTAACAGATACAACACTGATTAAACAGAAATAACTGCCTTTTAACCAAAATAGCTCAACCAAAAGGAATCTCCCAATGAGAATTCCAGGGAAAAGAGAGTTTCTGTTTCCCTTAAATTATACCTTGTGTTTGGCAACTATGCTTCTAGCTGCCTTTGTCAGGGGTTGCTGGCTTTAGTGTTGCCTGTGGATGTCCAAGCAAAGCTTTGAAAGTAAGACTTCTGGGCCATGGCCTAGGAAACCAATACTTTCAACAATGAAGATAAATTTTAAAAAGAAAAGACGTATGTAACATTGTATACATTCAACCATAGCTACCCAATAAAGAAATGCATATTTTGAATATTTTAACAAGCCACATTACCATGCATTTTGTGACATCAGGGGAGCATTCTTGAAGATAACTTAATGATTCTCATTAAGTTATCCAAGATGGCTTGGTGAAATATATTATGGTATGTTCAGACAATAGAATATTGCATAGCCATTAAGATAAGGATGAAATCTATGTAATCACAAGGAAAAATATTGTTAGGTTGTTTAAAGAGCAGGGCATGGCCCTGGCTGGTTTGGCTCGGCGGTTAGAGCATTGGCCTGCGGTCCAAAGAGTCCGGGGTTCGGTTCCCGCTGAGGGCATGTGCCTCGGTTGCAGTTTGTCCCCGGCCCTGGTTGGGTTGTGCGGGAGGCAGCCACTCGATGTGTCCCTCTCATGTCGATGTTTCTCTCTCTCTCTCTCTTCCTCTCTCTCCCTCCCACTCTATCTGAACAAAAAGTGGGAAAATGTCCTCAGGTGAGGATTAAATAAACAAACAAACAAACAAATAAATAAATAAATAAATAGCAGGGTATGAAATGGTATGCATATAGCAAGCCTTGTGTATATATGTATTTTTTTATTAAAAAGTCTATTACCCAAGCTGTTTCTAAATTTTTTTTTTACTTATTGATTTGAGAGAGAGAGAGAGAGAGAGAGAGAGAGAGAGAGAGAGAGATTTGTTGTTTCACTTATTTAAGCATTCATTAGTTGATTCTTGCAAGTGCCCTGACTGGGGATACTCCACAACCTTGGAGTATCTGGATGATGCTCTAACCAACTGAGCTACCTGGCCAGGGAGAAGCTGTTAAGAGTGGTTACCTCTGGGTCTTAGTATCACGAATGAATTATTTTCTTCTCTATCTAATCTGTACTTTGGAATTTTCTAAATTAATATGTTTTATGCCAATAAATTTTTAAAAACAGCTAAAATTGCTCATTTTCTCACCTTCTAAACCCCTATTATGGTGTGTGTTACCATTCCCTATGTAGTCTGGCTTATCAAGACTTCACTATATTAATAATAATAAATAACACTACTGGAGCCAACAGAATACTGGAATTAGAATAAAAGTTCTAAATTGGAAACTAAACTCTACTACTTCTTAGCATTATGCCTTTAGCAAATTACTTAATCTCTCTGAGCCACAGTCCTCATTTCTAAAGTAGGAAATAATATTACCTACCTCACAAGGTGGTTGTGAGTTTAAATGAAACTGTGCAGGTGCAAGCTCTTATACTAATACCTGGTACACAGAAAGTCAGTTAAACCTAGTTCCAATACCTTTCTCATCAAGATGGAAAGAATGACGTGACTGTCATTTTAATTATTCAGTTCCTACTCTGTTTCTCTTTTCATTCAATGTGTTCTCATGTGTTCAGATTGGAGTCTTAGAAAGAATACACAAATAGGAAAGATGTCTGAGATAATGAGGGTAGACAAATACCCAAGTAGCACAGAGTCCTTGTATTATGTGCATACAAGAGATGCCTAATCACAAGCTTATTTTAAACTAATACAGTTGATTGCCCCTACTTAACCTATAACCATGACTTAAATGCAGAAAGAAGACAACCTCATGTTTAAATCTCAAATTTAAATGGTCCAGTGTTAATGTAGCCACAGTTGCCAGAGGCACACATCTGATTTATGCTTGGAGGAGGTGTATTTACAAGTTTGATTAAGAGTCTTAAGAGAGGGTTAAAGGGAGCTCTTGTTGAGTTCAAAACAAAAGAAAAGGGCTATGCAACAGCCAATGTTGATTATGCTCTTGTATGTCATATGATCTTAGGAGAACAGATCTGTCCTCTACTGTGCTACTAACGATCACCTAAAACTAAAGATCTATCAAGTGTATTTTTTAATTCCATTGATTTTTCCAACAGTAGTGTCATATTTGTCCTAGAGAGAAAAAGGGAAGGTGTTTCCAAATGAAAGTTTAATAATAATAATAATAAGCCTCCAACCCTTCATCTCCCTTTTCACGACCTTTCTCAGTTGATTTGTCATTCTATAACTCACAATTTCCAACAAGTAAACTAAAAAAATGTGATGGTATTAAACATGAATAACCATCTGCTCCATCTCTTGAGGAGAGGTACAGCTCCCAATTCCAAATACAGGACACCAAAAAGCCTATCCTCTGGCATACTTAAGCAAAGGGTTCTTTCAGCCCACACACTCAAAAATAAACAAGGTAGGTGGGAAAGTGAGCTCTTCAGTCAAAATTCTCACTTTTTAATGTCTGCAATATTATCTAATATTCAGAATCACATTGGGGTTAGAAATTGTGTACTTGGTATGTCTTTTTTTAAAAATCATATAAATAAAACTAATAGAAGTCTCAAAACATCAGAAAACATGAATGATTTTATTCTTTTATGACTCTACCTGAACAGAAGAGGAATGAATGGGCTTCAGAAATCTCTTATTTTTCCAGCAGCTTTCTTGCAGAATAATATACTTTCATAAAGAAATGTAAGATTATAAATTGCCAAATTGATTTTGCATCAGTAGTAAAAAGTCATAAGTGATTAAGTGTCCTAAGGTGACCTACTATGTTATAGAAAATGAGAAACCATAGTATACTGACAGTTTAATTGGTTTAGCAAGAGTTCATATCACTTGGCTGAAATGCATCATCGGCTTTTTTATCGTTACATCTTATTGCAGCTTTAAAAATAAAGTAGATGACAATCCTGTGAAATATTTCCTTTACTGAATCAAGTTCCTGTCCTTGACTTTATTGTCATGCCTAACTTCCCAAAACAATGTTTACAGATGGCCTCTGCCTTTTAATATATTTTGAATAGTGAAATTTATCTCCCAACTTGATCCTTTTGAGCCAGGAGATGGGAAAACACTAGTGTATAGTCTGTGTGAGAAACACAAAAACAGATGGTATCAAGGAGTTAAATACCAGAGTGGATGGCACCTTGACATTTATTGCTGTCTGGTGTGAACTAGAATATATAATTTGACTCTTTTACAGCATTAGGAGGGCAATTTAAATTCGCTAGGACTTGAACTATCAAAAGATGCTGTCTCCTGTCTCCAGAAGTAATTACAAGACAAGGCTATTAAAGCAGTCTTATAAATACAAGAGAGGCTGAGACTGTGAAGGGTGACAGAAGCGGAAAGAACTACCTTCCCAGTGGTTGCAGCTCATTTTCTGACAGATCAGTGCCTGGCTTGCTGGCCAGGAAGCTCTCCTCCAGAACCACTGTTGTCAAATGGATTCCTGAGTTAAACTGGGACCCAATAATATGAGCTAGGAGTAGAAATGGCATTACCACCACCACCAGGAATATTCTAGGCCATTATGCCTCCATTGCACTACTGCAGATTAAGTAGGCAGATTTCAGTCATTAGTCCAGTTTTTTGAGAAGCTATGTACCATATGTCAGGAGTTCACAGTGCTGGGCCATGGTGTATTTTAGTAAACTCAGGCCATGCCAGGATGGTATTCTCCAAAGCCTGGTAGATGGTAACTGTCTAAACGGCAACTTTCACTTGTTTTCCCAAGCCCCGTTTTTCTCAGTGGTATTAAAGTATGTGTGTGTGTGCATGTAAATATTAAAAAGAATCAAACCCTGGCTGGTTTGGCTCAGCGGTTAGAGCGTCGGACTGCGGTCCGGAGAGACCTGGGTTCGGTTCCCACTAAGGGCACGTACCTCGGTTGCAGTTTGTCCCCGGCCCTGGTTGGTTGTGCGGGTGGCAGCCACTCGATGTGGCCCTTTCAGGTCAATGTTTCTCTCTCTCTCTCTTCCTCTCTCTCCCTCCTACTCTATCTGAACAAAAAATGAAAAAATGTCCTCGGGTGAGGATAAAAAAAAAAAAAAAGAATCAAGATGTTTGTGAATTCCACAATATTCCCAGAAATATAGTTAAAGAGAAAGAATCTCCAGTTACTTATCAATATGGTATTTTCTTTCCTTAAAAGATCATGCTAAGGAATTATATGCAAAAATGGTAAAAGGATGAGGTAAGAGAGAGTTACGCTTGGTCATTATAAAAACTGCAGGTTGAATCAGAGACTCTCAGCAGGGAGCCAGGTCAAAGAAAGTGCACTGGAAAGAATAATACTTGTTCTTAATAGTAGGATTCAGTGTTAATTAGAATGCAGTGAGATGGGTTCTCACATACTGCTCCTGAGTGTATAAATCGGTAGAAGCCTTCGGAGGGTGATGTGGCATTCAGTACCAAGAGTTTTTTAAAGTTTACATTATTTGATGCAGTAAATTTACTTTTAGGTCTCTACATCCAAGGAAACATCAACGTGTGCACAAACATATATTTACACAAATATTTGTTGCGACATAATTTGTACTAGCGTGAAATTGGAAACAACTTAAATATACATCAATAAAGGGTTGGTTAAGTAGATTATGAATACTATCACACTTAGGTGAAATTTTTTAAATTTATCCTTATTGTTGAAAGTATTACAGATGTCCCCCCTTTCTCTCCCACTGACTCCGTCCACCCCATGACTATTCTATAACAACCTATTTGTACTTTTTTATTTTCAAAGGTTTTATTGATTTTCTTTTTTTACAGAGAAAGAAAGGGATAGAAACATCGATGTGAGAAACATCAATTGGCTGCCTCCTGCACGTCCCCTACTTGGGATCGAGCTGCAACCAGGACAGGTGCACTGACCAGGAATCTAACCGGGACATCTCAGTCCATGGGACAACACTCATTCCACTGAGCCAGACAGGCCGGGCAACCTTTTGCATTTTGACAATGATGTGTCTTGGTGTGGGCTTCTTTGGGTTCACCTTGTTTGGGACACTCTATGCTTCCTAGACTTGTATGTCTGTTTCCTTCACCAAGTTAGAGAAGTTTTCTGTCATTATTTTTCAAATAGGTTTTATATTTCTTGTTCTCTCTCTTCTCCTTCCGGTACACCCATGATTCGAATGTTGGTATGCTTGAAGTTGTCCCAGGGGCCCTTTAACAATCCTTGTTTTTTTTTTGTTTGTTTGTTTGTTTTTTAATTCATTTTTCTTTTTGCTGTTCTGATTGGGTGTTTTTTACTTCCTTACATTCCAAATCAATGGCTTGCTTCTTGGCATCACCTACTCTATCATTGATTCCCTATAAATTATTCTTTACTTCTTTTTCTAAAATATGTTTTTATTGCCCTGGCCGGTTTGGCTTAGCAGTTAGAGCGTCAGCCCACGGATCAATGAGTCGTGGGTTCGATTCTGGTCAAGGGCACTTTCCTTGGTTGCGGTTCATCCCCGATGGGTCATGCAGGAGGCAACCAGTCGATGTGGCTCTATCACATCAATGTTTCTCTCTGTCTCTCTCCCCCTCCCTCCCACTCTATCTAATGATAAACAGAAAAGTATCTTCGGGTGAGGAATTAAAAAAAATATGTTTTTACTGATTTTTTTTTAGAGAAAAAGGGAGAGAGATAGAAACATCGATGTAAGAGAGAAACATTGATCAGCTGCCTCCTGCATGCCCCCTACTGGGGATCAAGCCTGCAACCCAGGCATGTGCCCTGACCGAGAATTGAACCAGGACCTCACAGTTCATGGGTCGATGCTCAATCCACTGAGCCACACCGGCCAGGCAAATTATTCTTTACTTCAGTTAATGCATCCTTCATTTCTGACAGTGCATCCATCTTTTCCAACGGGTCCTTTTTTATGCTCTTGAGGTCCTCACTAAGTGCCATGAGCAACCTTATAACCAGTGTTTTGAACTCTGCATCTGTTAGATTGCTTATCTCTGTTCTGTTTAGTTCTTTTCCTGGAGTTTTGTTCTGTTCTCTCATTTGGGACATATTTCTTTGTCTCCTCATTTTGGCTGCCTCCCTGTGTTTGTTTCTATGTATTAGGTAGAGTTGCTATTTTTCCTATCTCCTAGGCTTGGTAGGGTGGCCTAATTTAGTAGGTGTCTGGTAGGGAACAGTGGCACAGCTTCCCTGATCATCCCGCTGAGCACTTGAGGTTCATCCCCCATGTGGGATATACACCCTTCTGTTGTAATTGAGTCTTGATTGACGTTGGCACATCAGTGGGAGGGATTTATTCAGGCTGATCAGCTGAAAAGATTGGCTGTGCCCACTGACCACTGACCTCTGACTACCTTGGAGGATCAGTTGTACAGAGGCCCACCACACAGAGCAAGATTTACTTCAGCAGGGTACCCATTGAGTCCCACCCCTGAGTGTGTCACTTGTGGAGGTGGTTGGGTGGTAGTGCTTCGATGTGGTCTGTAGTTGTCCACTGGGTGTGCTGGCTCTGGGGCAAGGTCAGCCACTGTCTCTGTTCTACCTGGGGCCACCCAGCATAAGCTACAAAATGATCTACAGACCGCTCCTTCTTGTGCTGGGCTTGGAGGTGCCCAGGCAAGGCCAAGCTGTGAACCAAGGCCACTAAGGGAGAAGTATGGGGCTCACTAAGGCCAGATGCTATTTGAAAGATTTTAGAGAAATCTGAAGCAAGAGCCCAGACGGGCCATTCCTATAGTAAAGCCACTGGAAACAGCTTGGGTGGGCCTGAAAGCTGGGTGGGGCGGGGCCTCAGGGAATCACCAGGGCGGGGCAAACAGTGTGAGCCAGGTAGCTGGAGTCCCAGATATGGCAGCATCTGCCACCCCAAGGAAGGGCTTAGCAAACGAACAATGGCCTCCAACAGCAAGTCTGTCCAGAAGAAAGCTGCCCCTTCAGCCTTCGCTCCAAGGCCAAACAACTGAGTTCTTCCCCGTATGTATCTGGTGCCTTTCAAGCTGCCTCCCCCACGCTGGAGCCTGGAAGGTGCGAGTGTGAGTTAAGTCCGTGCGCGGGCCCTTTAAGAGGAGCTGCCGGGGGCTCCAGCCGCCTCAGCCTCAGTTCCCGCTGGTTTTCCAGCCAGAAGTTATGGGGATTTCTCTTCCTGGCACTGGAACCCTGAGCTGAGGGCCTGGTATGGGACAGGGACCCCTCAGTCCTCAGGGAGGACCTTCCCCAGCCGAGGTCTCCCTCCTGATTTTATCCACCACACGTGGGTGTGGGACCAGCCTGTCCGCGCCTCCTATTAGTCTTGATGTGGCTGCTTCTTTAATTTTGTTGCTGTAGGATTTCCATTCAGCTTGGTTTCAGGCAGTTCTGAATGATGGTTATTTTTAGTTTAGTAGTAATTTTCAAATGGTGGTGGGAGGATGCTCGTACCATGTTTACTTACGCTGCCATCTTGACCAGAAGGCCTCTGACATTTTAATGGCATATGAAAATTCATGTATATATTGTTAAGAAAAAGAGCAGAGTTAAAAGCTGTATATGTAGTAGAAAGTATCGTAACCACCCCACTCCAATCTTATGTATTTTCAAAAATGTCTTCAAACAAAGAATAAAGAAATAAAAAAAAGAGTTTGGCAACTTAATTTTTTTTTTAAAACTTTTTATTTTGAAATAATCTTAGATTTACAGAGAAGTTGCAAAACTAGTTTCACCTAGCTTCCCCTATTATCTTGCAGAACCATGAACCATTTGTTTAAATTAAAACATTAACACTGGTAAAATAGGTAAAATACTACCAAATAAACTACAGCCTTTATTCACATTTCCCGAGGTTTTTCACTAATGTCCTTTACCTGTTTCATGCTCTAATTCAGGATACCACATTGCATTTATTTGTTTACTTAAATTTAACAAGAAAATTCAAACTTTGCCTTGTCCAGCCCTCATAAAATGCCTATTAATTTAACCAAGTTTTCTTTTAGCTTATTTCTACTAGAAGAATCATGACAGCATAAAGAAGATATCATTTTAGAATTAGTCAAAATATTCTGTTTTCCTGATTTTCATATGAATTTATTTATCTCAGAAACTTAACCCGAGACCTTTATATTCTCCCTCGCCTATGTGTTCTTGGGCCCCCGTTAGCTGGATTCATGTTCCCCTAGCAATCAAGACCCTGGGGGCTAGGTACCAGGGCAGCACCAAGTAGTTACTCCACTCATCTCAGACAAGGACAAGAACAAGTGCTAAACTGAATGGAATAGAATTTTAAGGTGGGGAGCTACTATCACTAACCCCAATCTTGCTAGAAACAACCTCTGGATAAAAACAATTTGCTCAACAAATATTTCTCTAGCATCTATGCATACAAATATTGTTTTAGCATCATGCATGTGATTTCAGAGTGATGCAGAGAGGCTAAGTAACTTAACAAAAAGTCACTTAGCTAAGTGGCAGAGCAGGGATTCAAACCCCAGTTCCTGAGTGACTCTAAAGTCCATGGTCTTAACAATTCTATTTTGTGCTTTTCTTGAGCGACAATAAATGATTAAGTTGAATTATTCTAAATCTACCTCTTGAATCCTGACTATTCCAACCCTGAAGTGAACTGCGATTGAGCACTGGTTCTGACTTGATCTTTGTGGCTCTGTGCCTTTTTTCCCCTTTTACTAAATCTTGCTCTTATCTACCCTAATCGGTTATACTCTATATCAACTTATTTAACCCCTCTGTAACTTGTTTTAGTCTAATTTTGTTAAAACTTCCTGGATAGCCCTGGCCAGTTTGGCTCAGCGGTTAGAGCTTTGGCCCGTGGACCAAAGAGTCACAGGTTCGATTCCCAGTCAAGGGCATGTATCTGCATTGCAGGTTCCATCGACAGCCCCAGTTGGGATCGTGTGGGAGGAAACCAATCAATGAGTCTCTCTCACGTTGATGTTTCTCTCTCTCTCTCTCTCTCTCTCTCTCTCGTTGATGTTTCTCTCTCTCTCTCCTTCCCTCCCTCCCTTTCACTCTCTCTAAAAATCAATGGAAGCCCTGGCCAGTTTGGCTCAGTGGTTAGAGTGTCGGCCCACAGACCAATAAGTCGAGGATTTGATTCTGGTCAAGGGCACGTACCTGGGTTGCAGTTCGTCCCCGGCCCTGGTTGGGGTCGTGCGGGAGGCGACCAATCCATATGTTTCTCTCATGTCGATGTTTCTCTCTCTCCCTCCCTCCCACTCTATCTGAAGAAAAATGGAAAATATCCTCGGGTGAGGATTAAGAAAAAGAAAAAGAAAAAAATAAGTTCCTGGATATGCCTGCCTTCCCTGGTTGGAGCCCATCCTGCCTCTCACCCGACAGTGAGGGGCCTCTGGTGTCCTTTGCTCTCTCAGCCAGTCTGGTTGCCATCTGGCCATTAAGCAGTTATAGATCTGCTCCTGGCTCTCTAGCAGTCACCAACCACTCTGCCCCATCTAGAACACAGGACTAACTTCTCCTTTGGGCACAGTACACTGCCATTTGGCTTGGTAATCTTAAAGCCAGTAAATGGGAGGTCTCACTAAAGCAGCCTGGATCCTCTGGGAGAATGATGTTTGTCAACAAGTAGCACAAAGGAAATGACTTTCATGTCTTCCTTTTTAAAAGAAGGCTAGAGGGAACAAAAGATTAGAGCCTAGTCCTGCTCCTTGTCTTCACACTGAGATTCTCTCAAGGGATGCTTTTCCCAAAATGGCACTGTGGAAGACCTAGGGGAATTTCAGACTAGTGCGTCCCAGCTAACAAAGGAGCCTCCCAGCTCTGAGCATGGAGGATGGAGGATACAGCAAGCTCTTGGGCCTTAGGGAAATGGATATATCAGTGACTTGGCACAGGGGATACTTTCTAAACTCCTCTAGTCACTACAGGAGTGACCCCAGGAACTACCAGCTGTGCACAGGTGGCAGAAGCCTTTGATGATTGGTTTCCTGTTCCCCAGAGTCATTTAACAGCAGGAGGGGGTGCTGGATGGAGGAGCAGCTGTTTATTCTCATGACACTTCCCACTGCCTAAGACAGCTCTTTGATTGATCCCCTCTCAGAAGATCCAGCTTGTTCTCTGGGGACAGAAACAGTTTGAGTATAGATGGGTTGTGCAATTTCCTCTGGGTCAAACACTGGATCCTCAGGTGAAAAAAACAACTTTCTCCAGGTGCTGTCTATTGCTGGGGATGAAAGGGGGTGACTACAAAATTTCCACTACCCCTAAACTTTTCCACCTTTTCTTCTGACCTTAGAATCCATTAACAAAAGCTCACATGGGTTTTATTCATTTGGTTCTCACTACAATTCAATGAGAGTTTCTTCTTTCATTTAGTTCTAACATGGGGAAATGAGCTTTAAGAACATAAGTCTCTTGCCCAAGGTCACATAGAGGTAGAGACAGGATTTGAACTCAAACAGTCTTAGAACTGAGAGAGCCAATGGGATTAAAAACAGACTTCAGAAAAGAAGTCTTACACTCCCTGCTCAAGTATTCCTTGCCAACACACACACACACACACACCCCAAGCCAGTGATTATTTATCTTTTCCAGCAAAGAGCAATTTAATCTCCTTTTGGGAAACAAAATCTGACCTATTTAGTCTGGAAGAGGAGACAGGCTGAGAATAGACAAGCAAGGGAAAGTAAAAATCAAACTTGCTGAAAACAGGAAATAGAGAAAGCAGGCTGGAATCTCTGATCGGAGAGATGGGACACAGTAGATCTTAGGAACTACCTTCCCATTTGTGAGATGCTCTAAAGCAAGAATTTTAGAGAGAACCATCTAAATCATTTCCTCCGTAGAACTCCACCCCAACCCAGCCCAAAATAAAGGGTAGGGCTTGTATGATCACTGGGAGAACAGAAGAATGGAATAATTGTTCTTCCCTTCTAGCTTTCCCTGAATTCTAGCATTAATCAAGACTGGGAACCTAAGATAGAAAGGGAAAACTGGAACAATCCCTAAGGGCTATACATCCCAGTCAGCAGGGCAAAGGACTGGGAGGACCACCCTGAACAATACTAAACAACTAGAACACAACGGCTGGTCAGGCCAAGGATTCACATCCCGAGACTCAGCAGTGGCCTAAGCCTACTGTTTATTTGCCTAGCAAAATCATATCTCCCTCAAGCTGGATCTTCCAAGATGATAACATCAGCTTCCATTTAATTATGAAAAAAGAACAATCAAAATAAGCAGATGACTCTAGGCCTTCCTTTACTGCCACAGGTAAAATTTCAGTGCTGAGTGACACTAAAATAAATGCCAGGTTACGGGAGGAAATAGCAGAGTCCTGGGATGTTCTGCTTGGTCACTCTCTGTCCTATGAATCACCTCGGAACATTGCTTTTATTTTTATTCTTTGTTTGTTTTTATTGATTTTTTTTTAGAGAGAGAACAAGGGAGAGAAATAGAAACTTTGATGTGAGAAACATCGATATGCTGCTTCCTGCACATCCCCTACTGGGGATCAAGCCTGCAACCTGGGCATGTGCCCTGACTGGGAATCGAACCGGGACCTCTCAGTCCATGGGACAATGCTCAATCCACTGAGCCACACAAACTGGGCAGGAACATTGTTTTTAAAAGAGAGAAATCACCTTGAGGTTCTGATGATTCTAAATGTGAAGATCACTGTCAGGTATCAGTGGTTTTTACATAATGTTTACAAATGAAGACATTTTTAATGAAAATGTATTCTAAACTTTTCAGCATAACACTAGCTGAAAAATATTCCACTATGTGTGCTAGGACAGGGCTGCAATTGAAGTTCCAGTCGCTTTTAGAAAATTTTTGAAGCTATCTCCTACCAATGAGTTTATTACACAATATATAGAACCCAATATATATGGCCACTTTAAATGATTCTAGAAGGCAACTGTATATCAAACTCCTCCATAATGGATTTTTTAAATTGTTAAAGAAACTTATCAATCCTCAGTAATCATTTTAAAGTAAAAATGATTCACTCCTAACTATATGTTAGGTTAGTGCAGCCCCTGCTCCCACTCCAGTAGCAATGACCATGAATAACTCCAATTCACCCCCAATTCTGGAAGTGCTAATTACCTCCAGGGATGCTACACAGGCAGCTGAAAAGCTCGATGACCACAAGCAATTAGCCAAGCAATTAGCCAATCAATTTGGCTTGAAATCTCCCGCAACACAACTGGCAGAAAGCCATACATGGAATCTAAATGGCAACCACATATTTGAGAGGAAACAAAAGGTTTCAGCTTCCCACACTACATTAATAAACTGCCATAGTGTCCAAAATTACCACAATTCTAATCACATGTTGGGATTTACGCCCTACTCAAATGGCAAATAGATTACTCCTTATCAAAAACATGTTACACTATTAGCACCCATTTCCACACTAACTAGATCTCACCTAGGAAAACTGAGCGCAGTGTTCTGAGGGAATGGGAAGGAGGAGAGTCGGGCCAGCATGAGGAAAGGTGAAAAACAGAAGAGTGTTTGTGGAAACAGAGGTGTGGGGGAGGTGGTGAGGGTGAGCAGAAACAAAGCCCCTCCGGTTCCCATATTCCTTAAAGGGGAAAAGAAGGTGGCTGTCACAAATAATAATCTCAGCAGTCTAACATCAATCCCAAACCAGATTTCAGAACATATCATCCAGAAGAAGATTTGTGAGCATTTTGAAATGGAAGAAACAATCACAAGAAGCTGGCATATTTTTATAAGAACAAATCATGCCAGACTAACTTCTTTTCCTTTTATGGGAATATTGGGTTGAAAACTAAAAGAATACTTCTGGATTTCAAGAGGGCCTAGGACAAAGTGAATGGTCATGTCCAAGATAAGTTGCTATTAATTATAAAGAATACTACTGGCTGGTTCCTTCACTACTTTAATAGCTGTCCCCAAAGGTGCCAGTTAATAGATTAATGTCAATCCAAAAGAAAGTCTGTTATGGGGAACCTGATCTACTCTTCTCAGCATTTTTATCAATGATTGGTATGATAGCATAAATGCTACACTGATCAAATTTATAAATTACATGAAGCTGGAAGGAAGAGTTAACCCATTTTGACCCCTAGAGATCTCAACAGGCTAGAATTTTGGCTCAAAATTTAAAAGATGTCGTATTAATACAAGATCAACACCCCAAACATGGGATGAAGGCTAGTGACAACAGTTTGAGAATCAGAACAGTTGTATTCAATGATCTCTAAAGCTCACTGTCAACTCTGAGATACTGTGATGTTATGGAATCACCTTCCTAATTCATAGAACTGAAAAAGGACACAGAACTAAAGCTAATCTCTGGGTACTGGATTAACACATGAAAAGAAACATTTTGAACACAGTAGAGAAACTAGGGAGGTAGCAGACCATCCAAGTCCATTCTTCCTCAAAACTCCTTAGCTGTAGGGGTCTTGTTTGCATGGATAGCTTGGGAGTTTAAATAAACTTCACTTGGGTGGCGGAGATGTTTGTAATGAGGACCAGGATGAAGGAAGTCAAATGGTGATATGTAAACAACATATATCCCTGCCTCCTGTGAAAACAGAATTTGATGTTTCTCTAAAAAGAGTGTGATTTATATGAATGGGAACAACAGGGGGAAAAAACACACACACACAAAGAATGAACTAACCCTCTTTAAGAGGATTATTTATGGAATAAAATTGGAACTCAATCTAAAGCAAAGCATTTCTTCTATGAGTCCCTAATTAAAATATAAAAATAACACAGAGAGAGCATGTCCACAGACAGACTGACCTACATTTTTTTAGGAATACAACTGAATATTACCATGTTCATGTCTGAAAGTGCCAAGTAGTGCTTGACATACAGTAGGTGCCTACTAAGTAGTTGTTGACTGGCTGACAGAAACAGAAAAATAAAGTTTCTGAGGCACCTAACCAAAAAAGTCCCCAAAATTGAAGCCTGCAGTGTAACAGCAGGATTTAGATCTCCTGCTCAAAAGAGCTTAACAGGGCTGAGCCAGGACCTTGTATTCCTTAGCTTCTGGCATATTGAAAAAAGAGCACACTATTTCCTAGGCAGACTGCTCAGGGTCAGTCCTCTGGAGCAATCAATTTGGTGCTTCCCCAATGAGCTGTGGAAAATCCTGGCTCTCTCTGCACACTGGGAGGCAGTAGAAAGTGCAGTACTGGCCTACTGCCTCTGGAAACCTTGCCCTGGACCCAACATTTCCAATTCTAGGGGGTTCTGGTCCAGGGATAGTCTTTCTTCCTTTTCTTAAAATATGTTTTTATTGACTTTTTAGAGAGAGAAAAAGGGAGAGAGAGATAGAAACATCAATGTAGAGAAACATCCATCAGCTGCCTCCTGCACACCCCCCACTGGGGATGGAGCCCACAACCCGGGCATGTGCCCTGACAGGGAATTGAACCAGGACCTCTCAGTCCATGGGATGACGCTCAATCCACTGAGCCGTACCAGCTGGGAGGGATAGTCTTTCAAGTACATAAAAATGTATGAATAAAGATATACCCTTATAAGAGAAAGAAAATTAAGAATACACCTAAATGGTTGCCGATAGGGGAGTGGTTGAGTGAGGATATTATGCAGCTGTTTTTTAAAAGGATAAAGTCTTTGTTTTGAAAGATGCCAAAGATATATGAAGTAAAAAGGTATGTTACCAAACAACATGTATGGCATGGTCCCATTTCTGTAGGGAGAAAAACTGTGTGAATGAGTGAGTAGTGAGTGTGTGTATATATACATGGAGAAAAGTTTGAAAGAATACACACATCAAACTCTTTAGTGTTTGCAATTGGTGAAGTTAGTAAGGGGGATATAAAAGGGGAACTTTCACTTTTTTTCTCATATATATTTTTGGTATTATTTCCTTTTATTTTTAATTATATTTATTGGGGTGACACTGGTTAATAAAATTATATATGTTTTAAGTGTACAATTTTCTGATACATATGTACATTGTATTGTGTACCCACCACCCAAAGTGAAATCTTTTTGTTACCATATATTTGACCCTTTTTACCCTTTACTACCCTGACAGCCCACCTTTTTCTTTGGTAACCAGCATATTGTTGTCTGTCTTTGAGTTTTTGCTTGTTTGTTCATTTGTTGCTTTCAGTTTTACATCTTACATATGAGTGAAATCATATGGTTAACTTTTTCTGTCTGACTTATTTCACTGAGCATGATATTCTCAAGACCCATCCATGTTGTGCAAATGACAGTATTCCACCTTTTCTTATGGTTGAGTAGTATCCCACTGTATATGTGTACCACATCTTCTTTATCCAATCATCTATGGAAGCACACTTCGGTTGTTTCCATGTCTTGGCCACCATGAAATAATGATGCCATGAATACAGGGGTGCATGTATCTTTGCAAATACATGTTTTCAATGTATTGTTTCTTTTTTTACATTAAGTATGTCTAAATATAGCATGCATTCTTCCATCCCAGAAAATTACCTTTACAATTTGAAAAAAAAATCACAGAAGTGAAATAGAAAGAAATCCCCGTTCTAGCCCAGCCTTCTGGAAACCCAGAGAGAGCCTTGGTAAAGGAGTCCAGCCAGGCTTGCTTAGCTTCCCTGCTCTACCCAAAGCATTCCCATTCTCTGTATTGGGATGGGAGTAGAGCTGAAGGGGAGACTGGTTTCTCATGGAGGGACAATTTACAAATAAGCAATTTTCTCAGAAGGTCAAAACCTTGGGAGAAGCAACAACCATTTCAAAGCCTTCTCATTAGAAACGGCAGCAGTGCCCACTAGTAAAATCCCGTAATGTACCTACCAAAATACTTGACATTGTCAAGGAAATAATAATACTTCTGATGGAGAAAATCTGGCTCTTGAGGCAAATAGAAACTCGGTAAAATGAAGATGCTGATTTACGTAAGCCTCCAGGTAATAAAGCCTTGATACACATGTCCTTTTCCATCAAATCTTCCCAGACAACATGCACTCACAGAGATAGCTTAGGAAAAGAAAATCAGGCAGCATCTAATAGCTAGATTCAATAAACAAAGCAACTGAGTAAGTTACTTGTGAGCTCTTCTTTGGCTAGTCGTCAGTTTCTCTGCTACAAAAAGAACACTTCATGAAAGACAGGTTAACTGCAACAGTGCATCATGATCCACAATCTTCCTCATCAGTACGTGAATGGGAGCCAACTCAGAGAAATGGGAAAGGAACTGGATTGAGGGTTAGAAGGCCAGTTTTCCAACTGCCACTTGCCAGCGTGAGACTTCAGGCCAATGGTTTTCAACAGGAGGTGAATTTGCCCTCCAGGGGACATTTGACAATGTCTGGCGAATTGTCACAACTGCAGTATGTGTGTATGGGGGGGGGGGGGCGGTTAGAGGCCTGAGATGCTGCTAAACATTCCTCAATAAACAGAGCAGCCTCCCCACAACAAATTATCCAGCCCCAGATGTCAATACTGACGAGGTTGAAAAACTGCTTTAGGCAAGTCATTTCACATCACTCTATCCTCAGTTTTCTTACCTAAAAAACAGGACCCATGTGTCTCACAGAAGTAACAGTGTTTTGTTTTTTTTAAGTATTTAGCTTTATATAAATGTAGGATTAGCTGATCCTGGGGTCATTTTAATACTTCAAATCTATAAAAAAAAAAGTGCTTAAAAACTGTTCATTTTCAGCTTCAAACATTAATTTAGACTTTTAAAATTCCAAATTGTTTTAAGCAGTAATTTAGGAAAGAGCCATAGAAAGCTTCCCGGTGAAGGTAGTATTTGAGGCAAAAGACAATATAGAACAGAGGCTGAGAGACGAGGCTCTTAAGTGTGTCTGGTGTTCAAATTCCAACTCTGTCATATGATCATGGACAAATTACTGAACATTTGTAAAACAGTATTAATGTTAGAGTAGGCAGATAGAAAGATATGAGCTGGGAGAGGCAGCTGGGGCTTGAAGGAAGTATGTGTTAGACGTGACAAACTGAAAATAGACAATGGAGGCAACAGGCCTGTATGTGAGGAGGAAAGACTCAGAGCCCTCCAGGATGTGGTCTAACCGGTGGCATAACACCTAGGGGAAGGAGCCTTATAACTAAAAGATCCATTTTTTAAAAACATGAGGGAAGGGGTGATTTGCTTCTTGCCTAGAGGCATTCCAGCCTAGGAGTATAAATCCTCTGAATTCCCAAATATTGGGCACTTGGTTCGGTCTCGGCCAGCTTAGCCACCAACTCAGGGCACTTGGTTTGGTCTCAGCTGGCTGAGTTGCCCGCTCAGGTTCCATATGAGTGTATTTCTTTCCTACAAATAAATTCTTGCCTGCTTTGCTGCTATTTGTTGTCTCTTGGTCGAATTCATCCCTACAAGCAAGACAAGAACTGGGAGCACAGAGTTCTGTCTCTGGCCATAGGCTATCTCCAGCCAGAGACCCCCTTGACCATAGCTGACATTAACAGCACCTACTTCATATGGTTGTTGTGAGGACTCAATGAGTTATACATATACAAAGCCTAGAACAGTAATTGGTAGATAAGTAGACACTTACTAAATATACACTAGTATTAATATTTTTACTGAAGCAGACCAGAGATACAAAGAGGAAGGTAACCTTATCCAGTGGAGAGGGTAGTCAGGGAAGGTTTCCTGGAAGAAGTGGTTAGCTGAGTTACATCTTAAAAACTGATGGACACTAAAAGGTATAAAACTGGAGGCAGGAAGACTAGTTAGGAAGCAGTTAAAAAATCCAGGCTAGAGCTGAGGGTTGAAACCATAGCAGTGGTCACAGGGATAGAGAAAAGGTGTAACCAAAAGATCTCAGCGATGACTGGAGAAGAAAAGTCAAGAAGGAGTGGGCAAATGGTAGTACTTGAACAAGTTGCTTACCCTCTTTTAGCTTCAATTTTCCTCATCCATAAAATGGAGACAATACCACCTACCTAACAGGATTGCTATAAGGATTAAATCAATTTTATTTTAAAACCCATAGCATAGTAGCACACAGTAGACAACAAATTAAAAATCTCACTATTATTGTAATTATTACCAATAATTACAATAGCCCTGGAAAGGTTCCCTAGGTGACAGCTAGCCAGAGAGGCTCAGTATCAGGAAGAGATTTGCCCAATGTTACAACTGCTGCTTAATTGCAGAGCCATGAATAAAACCTCAATCTTCTGACTCCTTACTCTGTGGTTGTCCTGTGTTTTTTTCTCACTATATTGTTCTAAGTGATTGGTTAGAGGACACTCCCCTCCCCCAAAATTAAGTTGAGGTCACCCATATTGTCAGCAACAAACAGGATTCTAAAATAGGCTAGAAAATCATACTTTCTTCTACTCACTGTAAAAATTGCCCATACTTCTTAATCTGATAGTTTTACTCCCACTTCTTTTTATTAAAATAGAAAGCTCATTGGACATAACTAAGTGAATCAACCATGACATTTCTACAAATGTTGTGTTTTTAACTGTATCACTTCCCAAGAGACCTAAATGGTATACAGTAGCTTCATTATGATCAAAACAAACACAGCTTGGCTCCCAAATGGTGCAACTCCTCTAATGCCCCTACTGAGATATAACTTTGCTATTGCTATTTGATTTCTTTAAATGATATTTATTGCACTCAATTACAAACATACAAATAAAGCTTCTAATTCTGCAGACCAAAACCCAGCCCCCCTTAAAAGCAAAATAGGCAAGGATACAACAACTACCTTTGAGGAGAAATATGGAAGGCAACATCCAAAATAATAGTTCTTTCCTCAAGCCCTGGCCGGTTTGGCTCAGCTGGCCCATGGACCAAAGAGTCTCGGGTTCAATTCCGGTGAAGGGCATGTACCTCAATGTCTGCCTGGTCGTGGTCTGTGGGAGGCAATCAATTGATGTGTCTCTCTCACATTGATGTTTCTCTATATATATCTGAAGATAAATGGAAAAATATCCTCGGGTGAGGATTTAAAAAAAAAAGTTCTTTCCTAAAGCCAAGTAAGCACCAAAGTGGTAGAAGAATATGCCAACAATCAGTACTAAAATTGTCATTATTAAATCTAGGAATCCCCGCCCGGCCGGTGTGGCTCAGTGGTTGAGCATCAACCCATGCACTAAGAGGTCGCCGGTTCAGTTCCCGGTCAGGGCACATGCCCAGGTTGTGGGCCCAATCCCCAATGGGGGGCATGCAGGAGGTGGCCAATCAATGTTCTCTCTCGTCGATGTTTCTATCTCTCTCTCTCTTTCCATTCCTCTCTCTAAAATCCATAAAGAAAAAATATTTAAAAAAAAATAAAAAATAGCCCTGGCCGGTTTGGCTCAGCAGTCAGAGCGTAGGCTCGCAGACCAGAGTCCCGGGTTCAGTTCCCGCTAAGGGCACTTGCCTTGGTTGCGGTTTCTCCCCAGCCCTGGTTGGGGTCATGTGGGTGGCAACCACTGGATGTGTCTCTCTCACATCAATGTTTCTCTCTCTCTCTTCCTCCCTCTCTCCCTCCCACTCTGTCTGAAGATAAATACAAAAAAAAATGTCCTCAGGTAAGGACAAAATAAATAAATAAAAATTAAAAATAAATAAATCTAGGAATCCCGGTTTTGATGCTGTTAAAATAACTGAGACTACTTATTTGAGTCCATTAAATAATCATAAATTTGTATCTGTTTGTTCAGATTAGGATTCCTCATGGAATCAGGTTAGAGCTGAATGGAGTTTTAGAGATTAGCTAGCCTTGTGGTTCTTAACTGTTTGGGGGGCATAGACTATTTTAAGAATCTAATTTAAGTTACGTGCTTTCTCTCCAGAAAAAAAGGCACATATACAAAACATTTCACATATAGTTTCAGGTGATAAGAGGACCCACTGCAACCCATCCAAGGACCTGTTAAAGATCAGTGTGCTGCTCGTCTACTCACCTCTTTGGACAGACAAAGAAACTGCACTTCAGAATGGTTAATTTGCCCAAACTCCATTAAGATGATAGCACTAGAGTTTAAAATATGAATTACACATAACAACCCTAATTAGTAATAGCCCTTTACATAAGTGTATTTACAGTACTGTTTAGTTTAATATGTTTTTTTAGATATACATCTTCATATTCTCATAACTAATATAGACTGCACATGTAGTAGCTCCATTTTACAGACAAGAAACCCAAGGTTTAGAGAAATTAAATAAAGTTTCAAACATCTGCTAAACTCTACTATGTGTATCTACCCACCAACAATGAACTAGGATGTACAGATACAGAGATTAACTCACGGAGCTTTCAATTCAGTGAAGGGGACAAACATCCCTCCATGCTCCCTTCCCCATCCCAAGAACATCATTTCTAGTTTGGTAGGTACTAAGATGGAGGAAGAGAACACTGAATTGCAGGCAGGTGGGATAACAGAGAGACCTAACCTAACCTGCTGGATGGGAAAAGGACACCTAAGGAGTTCAGTTAGTTAGTTACAGGTTTCAGAGCTAGAAAATAACCAAACTGGAACTGAAACCTATGCATTCTGATTCTAAGTCTGGTGCGTTTTCATGGGCTGAGCTTCCCAAGGGCTTTGCAACCTAGAAGGGGCTGAAAAGTCATTTCTGGGAGCACAGCTTCAATCATGCCAGGAATAAAACCATCTAGCTCTTCAATTTTCAATACAACTCTCAGTTAGTACATGCTCGATACATGCAAATTTGCTGTAGCAGATGAAAATTAATTAGCCATGACTCAGTTTAAACATGAGATAATTCAGTATATAAACCTGGAACAGTTTCTTCCTATTAGTGACCACATTACTATACTCAAATGTTCTCCCCTCCACAAATATCAGTTTTCTAATCTTGCTTCCTTTGAGTTTTGCCTTGGCCCTAAGTATTTATCTTTTCTTTCCTACTATGCTGGTAAGCAGAGTCTCTGAATGGCTGGGTAGGAAAAAAGAAAAGAAAACATAAGTGATTCTCAGGGAGACCATACAACTTTAAGTACAAAGGCACATTTCTACTACAGTCTCATCGTTTGTATTAAAGATGTCTGGAAAAAGAATAACAAGGGTGTGATGGGGTTGGTAATAGCTACATGGGCTGACACAGAGAAAACTGTTCAGGACAGCTATATTTTAAATGTTTTACTTCTTGTCTTCTCCGCTCCCTGACCTCCCACTGCCAGTTGCCTACTCCTCCACCCAACCCCATTCCCCATAAGGTCCTGAGCATTCTTGAAGATGAATTATTTCCCTTTTCAGGGTCTCTGGAACTACGTTTTTAGCACTGTATTTAATATAATTTGCAGTGCTCATGTTTTATTTGAATATTGTTCATTTTTCAGTTGAGTAAGTTTGTTGAATCCTTTAATTTTTTAATGACCTCTGGAGGACAAAATTTTCTGTGGCAATATATCAAGGTATAATGTAGGGCACAGAAGAGTTCTGATTTATAAAACTGACTTCCACTTAGTTTTTCAGAATTGTATCTGTTATATCAAGTCAGACCTACCTGTTGAGGGCCTAAATAATAGCACTAAAGTAAATGATAATAATAAAACTTTATTGTCCGGCCGGTGTGGCTCAGTGGTTGAGCGTCGACCCATGCACCAAGAGGTCGCCGGTTCGATTCCCAGTCAGGGCACATGCCCAGGTTGTGGGCCGGATCCCCAGTGGGGGGCATGCAGGAGGCGGCCAATCGATGTTCTCTCTCATCGATGTTCCTATCTCTCTCTCTATCCATTCCTCTCTCTCTAAAAGCAATAAAGGAAAAAAAATTTTTTTAATAATAAAACCTTACATTTTAATGGCAACATTACATTTAATGAAGCATTATCTTATTTGTGTCTCATTACAATGTGAGATTTAGGCAAGATAAGGATTATCCCCATTTTACAGATGGCAAACATGAGGCTCAGACAGGTTAAGTGGTTAGTTCAAGGTAACACAGCTTCCACATGACAGAAATGGGACAATGTGTCAAAGATAAAATGTTTTCACACATGCTTAAACCCCTAGGATGAAAAATATCACAGTTCTCTCACCTTGACTTAAAAGTGCTAACAACAGCTTGTGAAAAATGAAAAGCCTTAAAGGAAGACAATAAAAATCTGAGACAGTCACTGATCTTTTTTCTTCTAGACTTCAAGTCAAATCAAGTTCTTCAAAGAAAATCCAATAAAGCCCAGACATTTTCATCCTAACAAAATAAATAATTCAGTCAGGCTTTAGAGAACTCTTGCATTATGATTGGCTATTTGATATATTTGTGACTTAACAGCCACTAAACTGATTAATGCTAACTTCATTGACACATTACGTCTACAGAGCCTTTGACACTGACAGTTATGAATGAAAAGTGTAAATAACGGTAAGTAACCTGGAGCTTCCACATTTATTCCTAATGGAAGATTTAGCACTTTCAAAAGTCAAATGTCTGATAGGCTAAAAATTACAGCTTTGTCTATCTGGTGCCAAAGAAATGGTTGAGATTCATCACCCCTCTTCTCTTTAGGAAGATATCTAGAGTCTCAGGTTCTTCCAAGCAGACAGGCAAATTTTATTTAAAAAACAAAAACTCTTTGGGCTGCAAATGGCTGTAGTAATTATCTGGTCTAACCCCACATTTTATTATTATCACCTGAAGATGTCCTTTCCATTGATTTTCAGAGTGGAAGGCAGGGAGGGGGGTAGGAGAGAGAGAGAGAGAGAGAGAGAGAGAGAGAGAAACATTGATGTGAGAGAGACACATCAATTGGTTGCCTCCCACACATGCCCCAAATAGGGCCAGAGGTCGAACCTGCGACCCAGGTACATGCCCTTGACCAGAAATCGAACCTGAGACCCTTCAGTGTGTGGGCCAATGCTCTAACCACTGAGCAACACCAACCAGGGCTAACCCCACATTTTATATGAGAAAACTAAAGCCCAGAAAAATGACATTAATTGTTCTAGGTCATCCAGTGAATCATGATAGAGTCAGAGATACAAGCCATATCTCCCTACTCCCAGTCCAATGCTCTTGTCACTAAACAACAGGAAAAAACCTCCACCCAGTATACATACTCATAGACATGTTTTCTCTTTCTCTCTCTCTCTTTCTCTCTCTCTCTCTCTCTCTCTCTCTCTCTCTCTCCCTCTCCCTCTCCCTCTCCCTCTCCCTCTCCCTCATCAATTCTGAATTATAACAGACCTATAAAGATAACTGAAGCCATATTCTCTGTGCTGAATTTCTAATGGTCTCAACAGAATCAGATCTGAGGAGGAGTCTCAGATATAAAATTATATGCAATTTCTCAAGTTCAAGTCCATCTCATGATTACAAATTAATATCCATCCTATTTTAAGACATGGCTGAACATAACTGAAGAAAACATGCATACTCACTGTTTGATCACTAGCACTGCTTTTAATATGTGCAGTATGATTCCATTTTTGTAAGAAAATCTACATATGTGTGTTTGGATATATGCAGGGAAAAATCAGAAAGCTTGTGTTGACCATGGTCATCTCTGGGTGTTAAGATTCTGGGTGATGCTCATATGCTCTTTTATATTTACTAGTATTTACTAATTTCTCTTCAAAAACTAACATTTAGCCCTGGCCAGTTTGGCTCAGCAGTTAGAGAATTGGCCTGCAGACCGAAGAGTCACGGGTTCAATTCTAGTCAAGGGCACCTGCCTCAGTTGCGGTTCGTCCCCAGCACTGGTCAGGTTCGTGCGGGAGGCAACCAGTTGATGTGTCCCTCTCACATCGATGTTTCTCTCTCTCCCTCTCTCCCTCTCTATGTGAAAATAAAATGGTAAAATATCCTTGGGTGAGGATTAAAAAACAAAACAAAAAAAACTAACACCTATTATTTATATAGTAAAGTGTCAGCAGGATAGCAGAAAAGGAATAATATTAGAAATATTATAATAAAATATTCAGACATATAAACTCTTGGTATTTTTTCAGAATCCAAAATAACTTCACAACATCAATTCATGGTCAACTAAGCTTATAATATAAAATCTGTCTACTTAGAATTTCCCTCCTAAGAAACAGAAAAGAATTTGAACCTGATAATCATCCTTTTTCTTGTGTATATTTGGTCTATAGAATAGGTGGTCCAATTTATTAAGTTACTATCACCAAAGGGCCTCTCATTCAAATTCAGGAACGGATAGCTCAACAAATAGGATGCTTTTTGGAATATCTACACCAATCTGAATTGATGAAGGAAAGGACAGCCCAAGTTAGTGAAATGTGATTTACAACTACTTTACAAGAATAACAAATACCAGCTAACATTTATTGAGCACTTCCTGTATACTAGGCACCATTCTTTTTTTTTTTTTTTTTTAATCCTCGCCCGAGGACACTTTCTCATTTTTTGTTCAGGTAGAATGGGAGGAAGAGAGAGAGAGAGAAACATCGACGTGAAAGGGACACATCGAGTGGCCGCCACCCACACGACCAACCAGGGCCGGGGACAAACTGCAACCGAGGTACATGCCCTTAGCGGGAACCGAACCCGGGTCTCTCTGTACCGCAGGTCGACGCTCTAACCGCTGAGCCAAACCGGCCAGGGCTAGGCACCATTCTATGTTAAGTTTTACATGCATCATATAATTAAATTCTCACAACAAGCATGTACAGTTAGGTCCTATTATTTATTGTCCCGGTTTTAGAGATGAGGATATTGAGGCTTAGAGAGGGTACGTGGACTCTCCTCCTGTAGGTAACAAGATTCAAGCTCAAGTCAATTTATTCCAGAATTTATACTCTTTAACTCTATACTACCTTTTATTATTTTTCCATACCAAACTCACTGCTAATAAAGTGTTCCCAAGTAAAGTTACTATCAAGTTTGCTTTAATAAGCAAAGCTCATTGTAATTAGCAGCTCCAATTAATGGGTTTTCTCAAGTCCTTCAAGCAAGTTAAATGTGACTTCCTGCAAATCTTATATACACTCTTAATTTGTTTAGCATATACTTTCTTCATAAATGGGATGAAAGTAAACTTCAGTCCAAGTCAAATCATCACAATATTCAAATTAACATAGCCAGAGTTAGTAGGAGTTCACTCTAGATCATTAATTTTTACAAAATATTTACCTCCTGCCTTGAGCTCACTTCTCCATTTCAGCATTTATTGCCTGTATATTTAATATACAGTTTTCACATAAAGGGCTTCTGACTGCCTTCAAAATAAGAATAAAAAGCCCAACTATGGTCCTGCTTAATTGTGAGACATTTCTAAGACAGTCTCTAAAGAAGTGGGCTTTAATAATTTGTTTGAAAACCTAGTCAGGCCCTGGCTGGTTTGGCTCAGTGGTTGGAGCGTTGGCCCTCAGACCAATGAGTCGTGGGTTCGATTCTGGTTAAGGGCACGTACCTCGGTTGCGGTTTGCCCCCGGCCCTGGTCGGGGTTGTGTGGGAGGCAACCAGTCGATGTCTCTCTCTCTCTCTCTCTCTCTCTCTCTCTCTCTCTCTCTCTCTCTCTCGATAAATAGAAAAATGTCCTCGGGTAAGAGAGGAAAAAAAAAAAAAAAACCTCATCTGACGCCAAGTAAATATACAATAGGAGAAAATTCTCAAGTTGGCATATGTAATGAACACTTCATTCAATGTTCTTAAGCAGTCCTCTCTCTTTTTTATGCAAACTTTTATGTTCCAAAATTCTGATGCCTGAATTAGTAACATTCCACTGCACTCCCCAAAACAAACTTAGATTGCTTTTGTTTAGCTTCTCTCTCCCATATATGTCATACAGCTAAAGTTCCAGATAGTTACTGGCTCTTTATTTTGACTAATTCAGGTCACCATCTCAACCCTCCCAGGTCTACATTCACATAACAGAGGAAATAACAAAAGTTCCACCAATTTTCAACTTGGAAATGCTTGAAAATATAATCATTGCACACAAAGCACAATGAAATTCCTTGAAGAAAACTATACCTCGAAAATACTATTTCTATTAATGTCTTCACATCTAGTATAGTAGGTATAATTAAAGAACTTAAGAGTTTAAGGAGTCTAGTTCAGTGCTTACTCTAAGGAGATGTCATGAGCAAGGAAATGACAGACCCACATATTCTTGTAACATTGAAGTGCTCACATTTTAACTAGGCCAAGAAAGAGAGGCCCTATGTGGTATGACTAACTACTTATGGGAGTAATTTTGCCATACAACTATCGTAAATTTATTTCAGTTCCAGATATTACTTTTCCCATTAACTCAGGAGACCAAAGGAGCAAAACCAATTCCCTTTCATCCCTGTCAAACTCGGCAAGTTTCTCAGGAAGCAAATACTATTTAAATCATTTTCATAATTCTAAAATGCCTGTAAGACAAGTCCAGAGTCTAATTATGCCACTTAAATTTGTTGAAGATGTTTGGGTTTTTTTTTTTTAATTTCAATAACGAAAGAGCCCAAGGGTTTAAAGCCCTAATAATCTAATACACTTTGCTAAGTGAACATTGTAACAGATACGCCTGGATGGGATTTTGTAAATACCAGACAATTTCCCCTGATCTTTATCAGGAAAAAGAAGTCTAAATCTTAGGCAGGAAGAGATTAAATGTAGTGCAAAATAATAACATCTGGCCAGATTGTGTTTGTCAGAATAGCAGCCCCTTTAGATGTCAGGCTGAAAAGTACTAAAATGAACTCTGAAGGGTGTGTGTGTGATTCTTTATGAGGCAATAGAAAAGTCTGCCATGCTGCCATAGAATACTCAGGATACAATTAACTCACCCTAGTATGTCCCTTCAGAGAATTGTTTCACATCAGTGGAATTTGAAGCTTTCTGCCAAATAAAATTCTGGGGGACATTCTTGGGGTATTTTCTTTATTTCTCCATTACCATACAGATAGATTCCTAACAGCACTTTCTATTTTTTAACTTTCTATGATCATTTTTATGAGTAGTTAAAGCTTATGTTTATCTTCTAACTACAAGGGAGACAGTGTGGCTCAATCAAAAGAGTAATGCTTTTGAAGTTAGAAACTTAATGCTGCCACTTAATGGTTATGTGGCCTTGGGCTAAATGGCTCCTAACTCTAGTTTCCATATCTGTGAAATGGGGATACTAAGAGCAAGCAGTATCACTACCATTCTGAAACTTAGCACATTTATTTTCAGTAAACTTAGTCAGCTTTGCTTCTCCTTTATGAGTGACCCAGATGAGTCTAAATATCTAACCTCACCAATTTTCAGAAGCAAAGACTTAAGAGAGCTATACACTATCTTCCCCTCCCATCAAAACAAAAACAAAACCCCTCAAGGTTATGTTTGAAATAATATGTACATCATTTTAGCCTCTTCTTCCACTATAAGCCATCTCAAACATCTGGCAGAGCTTGCCAGAAAGAATATACTTTGTTTTTCCACTAATGAATACTTTGATGCATGAGATACTTGAATTGTTTTTCCTGCCTCTCTGATTCTTTTCATCTGGCATTTAGAGAGGGAGAATTATGGTCATCTCACAATAAAATTTTTTTTAAAAGGTTTTCCCAATAAATAACTCTTTCCAGTATGTGTACCACAATGCATGTTAAACTATTGATTTATCTGATAGGTCAGTATATTCCGTTTGAAATGTTAATTGCTAGAAAGAGTACTATTTCTCATATCCCCAAGGAATAGAAGTGTGGACCGAAGGCCTTTGGGGTTTCCCCCACTTACTATTCTGTTGGACAGGAACAGGCACTTTGGCCTCACTGAATGGGATTCTTTAGCTAACCCTTCAATGACTGGGGCATGTAGAAGTAAATACACATACTACACCAAAAAATAGTTTCAGAGCCCATTTTCCCATTTGGGAAGGTGGGAAAGATGCCCAGAATCTATGCTCCAGGCAGTAAGACTGATGGGCACACATTTCACCACCCTTCAAGCACCTTTCCAGCTACAAAAGCACAGACTCCAGTACACTTCTAGATCAAGATGACTGCCTAGTAAATAGCCAGAAAGGTCTGAAATCCAGTAACGCTGATACCAGTACAGTAAAAATGAACTCATTCAGACTAATGGTCAGTCTGGGAGTACAACTAAGTAACAGCAACAATAATCCTTTAAATTTTTCTTTTTTTTAAATATGTTTTTATTGATTTTTTTAGAGAGAGATTTGGAAACATCGATGTGAGAGAGAAACATCCATCGGCTGCCTCCTGCACGCCCCCTACTGGAGCTCGAGCTGGAAACCTGGGCATGTGCCCTGAGCAGCAATGGAACTGGGACCTCTTAGTCCATGGACAACACTCAATCCACTAACCACAATGGCCAAGCTAAATTTTTCAAAGCATTTTCATATACGTTACCTCTTTTGAACCTCAAAAGCTCTGGCAGGTTGGCAGGTCAGGTGTTATCTTGCACATAAAGAAAGAAATTTGGACACTTTAAATTACTTACCGTTTTTCACACAGCTAGTGTCAGAACAGAAGTCAGAACCCATCTGTGGTTCATGTTAAGGCTAACATCAATTAGTAAAGAATCAAAGAACATGTTGGAAGCTAAAGGAAAATATTGGTACACTTGACTGAAGCTGTTTTTAAATCCCCATAAAAATGAAACACTGAATTAACAAAGCAGTAAAAGCAATTTATAACATATAAAATGAGTTAGCATCCTGAATACATAAAGAGCTCTTACAAATCAATAAGAAAAGGGCCTCTCAATAAGAAACGGTGAATAGCTAAATTTTTAATGATGAAGAAATAGTAATGAGAAAAATTAAAAAATAAAAAGTACAAATAACCAACAAATCTCCCTAATAACCAAGGAGTAGCATTTTTTCACCCAAATGGGGGTAATTGTAAAATGGCAAATGACAAATTGTCAGGAAAATGAACATTCATACATTGCTAGTGAGAGTGAAAATAGATAAAACTTTATGGACGCCAAGTAGACAATAAGTATGAGAAACATTAAAAACTGCATATCCTTTGACACAGTAATTTCAGTTCCGGGAATTTATCCTGAGGAAATAATTAAGGATATGAATAAATATTTAGATACATGGTTTATTTATATCACTATGGTTTACTGAAAATAACCTAAATTTCTAATAGTAGAGAGGGTTGAATTAATAACATATGAGTCAACCACATGACTAAGTACTAGGTGGCCCCTAAGTACTATTTTCTGTTGTATTATAGAAATATATTATTGATATGGAAAAATGGTTATATTACATCAAAAGGAAGTATAACCAAATTTTGAAAAAATATACACACACACCTATACATGTATAATACTGAACAAAAGTATACAATGTTATATGTAGTTAGCTAAAATGTTAACAGTAGTTAGCTCCTGGGGGAGAGAATGTGAGACATTTTATTTTCCACTTCTTATTTTTTGTGGGTTTTTTTTTTTTTTTCATTTTCTCTAGTAAACATATAGCACTAAATTGTATAGTAAGAACTTATTTTAAAAAAATAATATACTCAAACAAAGTTTGCTTTATTACTTTCAAGTCTTCACAGTAATCAGTAACGACACATAAGAGTATATTTGGAGAAGCTGACAGATGTCACCATTCTCAGAATGCTTGGTCATAAAGTTTATATCCACAGCACTGAACCTTGTTCACAGTGCTCTGTGAAGAGCTTAGATCAGGCTGGGAGAAAAGACAATCAGCAAGTGAGGGAGTGGTGAAGCCAGAAACAGAGGCAGAGGCTAGGGGAAACATAAAACATTCCATCTCAATGGGCAAGCATCAAACCACTAGCTAGATTTTTAGGATCTTACATCTGAGTAGATTTTAAAACCTAGAAATAAGTGCTATAGACAACAGTTTATATATTTTCTTTTTCATCTGGTCATAGTTGTAGTTGTCGCAAAGAAAGTAGAGGAATTAGAAATCTGTTTCTATTGATACTACTTATTTTAATGTGTGTGTGTGTGTGTGTGTGTGTGTGTGTGTGTGTGTGTGTGTTCATTCAAACATTTACTGAATGTCAAATATCTCACCTGGGTGTACAGGGATGAGGTAGAATACACATAAGCCCTACCGTCAGAGATATCATTTTCTAGTAAAGGAGACCCATGTTAATCACATAACCATACATGTATTGCTATAAACGTGGTAAGTGGTAGAAAGAAAACACACATGTATCTCAGGAGAGGGAGTACAGTGGAAACCGATCTAATCCAATTATTACATTTCAGTTAATCAAGTCCAGTACTAATGCTAAAAAACTTTAACCGAAAGAGGGAAGCATCATAAATATTCTTATTTCCTTTCACCATTTTTCTTCTCCTTCCTCTCCTAATGCAACCCAGTGAAATCACAGTCTGCCATTGCTTGTTAGATCTAGAGACTATGTTAACTCATTCGGACCACTAAGGGACCATTTAGAAACTGTATACCGTTAGTCTTAAATACACACACACACACACACACACACACACACACACGAAGAAAATATACAAAAATGTTACAAGCCATTGACTCTGAATGATAGGATTATGAGTGGGTATATTAGAGCATTTTATATTAATTATAATTAAAGCATAAAAAAGTATTTTTAAAAACTATATATGTGCCAGATATATGACATTCAATACCACAAAGCAAAGATATGATATTTATGCTTATATTTTATATGCTTCATATGCTTATAAATGTATAACAGGGAATTTTAAAAAAGCAATGGCTACCATGTGTTTGATTCCTACAGTCCAGCAAAGGGCTGAGGTCTTCACAGCTCTCATCTGATTTAACCCTCTTTAATTAATGGCTCAGAGAAAAGTGACTTGCCCTTAGTCACAAAGAGAAGAAGTAGAGAGCTGGAAATTAGACTCCAGTCTTCCTGAAGCCAGAGTCCATGTCCTTCACACTATGCCCCTCTGCTTCTTTCCTGGGTGTTTTGCCCTTTCAAAGGGAAGACTGAGTAAGAGGCTATAACGATTGCTAGGGTATCCAGAAAGACTCATATCTAGTAGGCAATTAATAATGTTTCGATTTTAATTTAATTTAGAAAAAGAAGTACACTAAATTTACCGAACTCCCTCACCTACCCTTCTACTTGATCGAGAGTCATATCTGTCTGGAGAATACACAAAGGCAATCTCCTCCGAGAACCTCTACCCTCTAGTTGGAATTAATCTTTTCCAATCCCACATTTCCATAGAGGCAGATTTCCTATGAAGGTAATGAAACTTAAACTACAGGGAACCCGCACTTACAATCCTCCTCCTAGAAGAGCCACAGGCATTTTGTATTTTTAATTTTGTCTTATTTTCCTTAAAGAGGGCCCCCAAACTGTATAAGTTTTGAGCCCCCACAAAACCTGGATCTACCCCTACTCTCCATAGAAAACTGCTAAAATTGTTCTTACAGCATTTCTCTCAGAATGCTTTCTGAGAAGTTATTAATGTATAAAGCCTTGGTTTGTGAAATTTGAGCTACTTGAAGGTAGGCATGAGGTAGCTTTTATCTTTGAATCCTCCAAAATACCTGCCTTCAGACATGCTAGGTGCTTGCTCAGCAAATGTGGTGGGGGGTTTTTTGTTTGTTTTGTTTTTGAATGAAATACAATAGAATCCCCTTGCAAGAAAGCAAGCTAGAATTGGGGAGATTGCCCATGACTATGAAACAACATGCAGAGAAGCTGTATAACATACAGCATCTAAAGGCACAGGCTCTGGAGCTGTAGTTCCTGGGTTCGATTACTGTCTTCCATTTATTGGCTATGTAACTTTAGACAAATTACATAAACACTCTAAGCCTCCACTTCCTCAGCAGCAAAATGAGGGTAATAACAGTACCAAACTCATAGAGTTGTTGTGAAGTTTAAATGAGACAATACAAGTAACACACTTTAGAACAGGAAAAGTTGTATTCATCTCTCACTTAGTACATGTTCAGAAATTACGTTTCTGATTCTCACCCCAAGCCCTCAACTTTCTCTTCTCCACACCGGCCCCACATCTCCTACCTATCCCCACCCAGACTCATTCAAACCCAGCCCTCTTAATCATGACACTCCATTGCTGAACTGGGAAGCAAAGGAGGAGACAAAATATATGAAACCCAGTTCTGGTAGTCTAGATGTGAGCTGATGGAGCCTGGAACGAAAATCAGAGACAAACTAGAAGGCATCATCATGTGATAAATGAGACCCAGAGATAGAATATAGAAAAAAAAAATGTGAGGAAGTATAAAGGAAGATATACAAGACCTGGTGACTGAAAGATGGGATGAGGGAAAAAGAGGAGTACAACTGTGTACATCAGCCCCTGGAGGCATCTCACAGTCAATAGAAGGAAAGGTGTTTTTAATTTCTATGTTACCACTTCCAACTTAGAAGAACATTGTTTTTACCTCCATTCTACTGACAGGAAAATTCAAATCTCTCAAACACATGCTTCATTACTCCGATATCAAGTACTGCAGCTGAATGGGACAGAAAGAGGAAAATAGACAAATCCCAGTGTGGGAGGGGTGGAGAGAAATCACTCTGGGTAAAAGTGGTATTTTTTTTGGAAGCTTCTAGCGGGCAGGGACAATGTCCATTAATTTGCTTTCTTGGGCTCACTAGTGATAAGGTGGGCAGTGAGGATGGCAGTTAGAGGAGGTAAGTTCTAAGTTACAGTGAATCAAGGGGCATGGGCTGGGGTAAATAGTTAATCTGCATAATCTCCACACCTCAAGTTGGCCCCAGAAAAGTCTCAGCTGCACAGTGAGTCATTTTTCTAAACTCTTTTTATTAAACAGTTTTCAGTCTAATGACTGATTTTTCTAAATCAATAGGGAGCACAGAAAAGGTTTACAATTCCCCCAACCTCTGGATCTGCTAAAACCACAGAATTCTGAAACTGAATTGAATCCAAAAGTTCTTAGTTTAAAACTGAAATTACTTTAAACACCTAGTTTCCAATTGTTTTTTCCAATAGCACTAATAATTAAAGAATCACATTTTTTAAAACTTTGTAACCAAAATCTCTCTTTGAGTAAGCACCATAAAATTACCCTAATTAAAGCCAGCATCAGCTGGGCTCTGATGAGAAACTCACCCTTTTATAACGGGATTGCTAGAGCTTTACTATACAGATGAGTGGTTTGATTAATAATTTACATTTTTGAGGATATATAAACTCACTCATGGTCATGGTTTGCATTCCTAAAATTCTTCTATTCAGTTTAATGTTATTATATTTAGCCCCAGTAAATGAATTAAATTCTGATTACACATCAATGTAATTATTCTCTCCTGTACATTGTTTTTTAAAATACACACACACACACACACACACACACACACACACACACACATTTTTTTCTTTATTGATTTTTAGAGAAGAAGGGAGAGGGAGAGAGAGATAGAAACATCAATGAGAGAGAACATCAACTGGCCACCTCCTGCATGCCCCCCACTGGGGATCGGGCCCACAACCTGGGCATGTGCCCTGACCAGGAATCGAACCAGTGACCTCTTGGTGCATGGGTTGACCAGCTGGGCCTGTATGTTATTTTCAAAGAAGAAAGAGTTGTGACAGACTGGCCAGCAGTGTAAGTTGGGGACTCAGTGGGGCTCAGCCTGCACAGAGCTGGAGCATGGGCTAGAGAACTGTCAAGACTAGTCAAGGGGGGGGGGGATTGTGAAATGGAGAAAAATTGCTCAGTACTCACTTTAAAACCCCACTACATTATAAAAACTAAATTAACAAATGATTGAATCTCAAAAACATGTTTATCAACATTCAGGCAATTATTTAGTCACATATTAACTGTGAAGGAAAAAAGCTTTGCTTGAATAATGTCCCTAAACAGTTACTTCAAGCAGAAATGATGGGAGAAATTGCTCTGGGCTGATGGAAAAGGGTGTTCAAAACAAGGTCAATTTTATTTAAGGGGAGTGGGAGAGACAGGAATCTGACAGAGAAAAAAAAGTGTAAGAACTGCCAAGAGCAGATGGAAACGGAAAAATAAAGAGGGGAGAAACAGGAAAACAGAAACACTGTCCCCCTCCCCATTCACAGATTTTTTTTTTCATCTCCTCCATAGAAAGCAGGTAGAAAAAAAGCCTTCCAACACTCAGTGAAGCTCAACTGAAGATCTAAACTTTCACATCTCTTTTCCTTCTCTTTGCCATAATAGCATGGACCAGAAAATGTAATTAAAATATGGCCTGAGCATAACAAACCCTTCCTGATGTAACCCCTTGTTTGTGTGTATAATATACTAGATAGGGGCCAGAAGAGCAGCTTCAAGAAGCTGAAAAAGGATTGGTCCTGGTGCTATTGACATTTCAAACAGCACAGCTTCACATCTAAGAATGCACAATATAAGCCCCTTTTTCAAAGGTCCTTTGCCTAAGTGCTTTCCCACCTGTACACTGTTTGAATATCATCTTTATGTGGCAAGGGTTGTCAAATTACATCATGAACTCCAGCTTTGTCTGGGTTAATGTCTGTGACAGTAATGCCTCATTTATCTGGCAACACTGGGTGAAGCAGTCCACACAAATGAGCTGTCTACATAATAATGCATTTATATTGTGCTTTATAGTTTTCAAGACACTTTCACATGCATTACCTCTGCTCTGTGAGCTAAGCAGGACTATAATTATTATCCCCATTTTTCAGATAAGAAAAGTGAGGCTATTCAAGTCTAAACCATCACCCTAAGACATAAAGCTCATAAATACAGATGATAGCTAAGATCTGGAAACAGCTCAATGTCCATCAGTAGATGAGTGGATAAAAAAACTGTGGTACATTCATAGAATGGAACACTATGCAGCTGTAAGAAAGAAAGATCTCTTATCCTTTGAGACAACATGGAGGGACCTGAAGAGTATTATGCTAAGTGAAATAAGCCAACCAGAGAAAGACAAGTATCACATGATCTCACGTATTTGTGGAATATAATGAACAAAACAGACCCAGAGACATGAAAGTGGGTAACAGACTGACAAACCTCAGAGGGAAGGGGGTTGGGGGAGGGCAGAAAGAGATAAACAAAATAACTTATATGCATATATGCATAACCAATGGACACAGACAACAATACTGTGAAGGGGGGACACGAGTGGAGACGAGAGTGTCAATGTGGGGAAAAGGAGGAACACTTGTAACAAAAATTAATTGATTCATTAATTAAAATAAATAAATAAGTATAGAATGAGAATTATAACTTAGATTTTCTGACTCCAAATCCAGTGTTTCTTCCATTGCCTTTAAGCAACCAAACATACTTTTAGCCATTTAAAATGGAAATATTAAGGAAAAAACCCTTCTATTTAACTGCTTATTTACTGCTGGCTAGAAAACTAGAAAATCAAGCTTGTAAAGACTGTGCATAAATTTAGAACAGTAGTAGCCTCTGAACAAGGTCCCATGGGGCTCTCAGATGAGTCAACTACATAAGCAAGAGCTCCAAGGCATTTAGGTGCTCAGATAGGTTTTCTGCTTAACCACCATGTCTCCTCTCCAATGAAGAGTGTTCAAGGTGTGAGATACGCAACTTCCAGAAAAGCAAAGTGTTACTGTATTCCAAAGAGCTGATTCTCACTCAAAGTCAGCAGCACCTTGGGGAAAACTGAAATAATCCAACATACAGAAAAAAACCTGGACATACTCCCAAATATTTCCTGATAGTACAGTTAAAAGTTATCATAAAATTCTACAAAGAAACAGAACTCAAGGTCTGATGTGTAGAAATGGTGAAGATGCAATGAAAAATTCAGAATTCGGTCCCATTTTTCTTCTTAGGGACCACAAATTCTACAACTTCTTAATTTTTTTTTTTTTTTACTTCAAGCACACTAAGAACAAGGAAAATATTGTCACATGATGGCTGAAAGAAGCTGTGGCATCAGTGAGTTTCCTCATCTGTAAAATGGAAATAATTATAGTATGAACCTCATAGAGCTGCTGGAAAAATTAAATGAGGTAATTATATAAAAGCATCATACAGTAGGCACTTAATAAACTGTCACTATCATCATCATCATCATCATTATTAGGTAGGGAGAAAAAAATTAAAGAAAACCTATTTTGCATCAAGTTCTTCAAAAAGAATTAATTAAGCAGAAACAAAAAATAATTGTGCTGCCCCATTGTACTGAGCACATCTAAGTAAATTAAATTTAGGAAACGAGGCAATGCAAAGATTGAAAATAAAGTACAACTTTCTTTAATGTTTCAATCATTATCAAAACAACATTAGCAATACAGCACTCCAACCACTATAGCAAAGGGCCCCAGGCTCATTTATGAGAGCAAAGGCTTCCTGCAAACGAAGACATAAAATCCAAATCAAGGCAATAAGGATTGCTATGGAACTGTGTACATATTTGCAGAGAGCACTCACTGCTTAAATATCCCCAAAGTGGAATCCTAAGGAGATTGTGGATCTAGGCCAAAATCAGGATGAGCTTTCTTCAACTTCATGTGGTGGAGAAAATAGCTCACATCTAATTTCGTATGAGTGAAGTACTGGAGCAATTTTCTCAATAATCTGATCTACCAGAGACTTGGGGAGGAAATATAATTTAGGAAAAAACAACTATACCCCTCCCCTAATTCATTACCATGTAGTGGTCTGTGATTTTAGTCTCTCCAGATGTTTGTCGTAGAAAATATTCAGGGGCAATGTCTCTACAAACATGACATAATTGTCTCGAGGTCTGGCACCAGGGTCTACCTTTTTCCTATGGGGCTTTCATTTTTGTAACAGTGAAGCAGGAAAAGAGAATGGAACAAGATAAAAACAAGTACATAGTATGGTGATGACAAGGCAGAAGGCACCAGCAATGAGTTGAGTCTCCATGTTTCTTTGCTAGGGTTGTACTTCTGCCTGTCTCCACAATTTGAGAAATAATACGTGTATGTGTGTGTGAGAGAGACAGAGATAAACATGTCAGTTACTCTGCAAGCTAGACTACCAGTTATGATAACTCTATCACAACCCTCCAGGCAGGCAATACCAGTAAGAGATATCTGTGGACCTGCTTATTCTGGGAATTAAACAAATCACAAATACTCCATTCTGAAAAAGCACCTTGACATCCTAAAGAGTAAGATTCAGCTCTCTTCAACTCAATTCTCATGTAACATCACTTCTTATAACCCCACTTTCAGCCAGCAGATCATCTCCAAATCCAATCTAAGAAGTACTGGAATAGGGAGATAGAAAAATAGCAGTGGAGTGAATGGAAGCTACATAAACCATCTCCCAGGACCAAACAGGAATTATAACAAAAATACAGAAAAATCATGGGGAAAAACCAATAGAAGAGCAGGTGGAGAGAACCCGTATAACCAGGGACAGAAAGAGGACAACAAATAGAGCCTGATAGGAACTGTGGAGGCACGAGAGGGTGGGCTGGGAGCCCACGGACAGCAGGTAAGGGCTGTTTTAGAAGAGAGAAGTTCTCTGAGGATTAAAATCCCCAAGCTGGCTCCATAGCACAGAGTGCCATGACAAAGCACTAAATTAACTACAGCCACTCACCTTGGGCTCCAGCAGAAGGAGTGCGAACTGGACTGGAACTGTGTGGAAAGACTTGGGAGTTGGGAAAGCTGGGAGGGCACAGGGAGTTTTATGCTGAATTGCTCCCTTATATGACAGTAGCCATCATACTCAAAGAGCACCTTCCCAAGGCCCTGGGAGAAGCAACAGAACCTCCCTTAGGAAAATTAACAACACCCTAGAAGCCAGAGAAATGCAAAATGAGACTCATCAACAGCTAGAGACAGCCAGCAAGTATTTGCCCAACACACTGGAAATCCTCTTACCCTGAACACCGGAGGTATTTTTTTCATTCAGCTGAGGGCTACAACCAAAGGTTCATCAAGTAACTGAGACAAATAGCAAGCAGGCAAAAGAAAGAGCCAAACTAAACCTCTGATTGGCCTGCAAATCTACCCAGGAATGTAAGACCCGACACTGGTGTTTAACGTGGGGCCTCCCACACTCATCCAAACACAGTAGAGGGAGCCTCAATCAGTGGAACACCAAAACCCACAGGGAAAATTTGGCAGACTGCAAAACCTAGAGACAGCCAAATGGTGAAACAAAGAAACAAATCCCAAATGAAACAAGAGAATTCTACAGAAGATGAGATAAATAAAATGGAATTAAGCAAGTTATCAGAGGTACAGTTCAGAGTAATGATAATGAGGAAGTTCAACAACATGAGTAAAGAGCTCAACACCATGAGTAAAGATATAGAAACATTGAAAATAAACCAACTGGAAATGAAAAACCACCAAGAAGAAATGAACAATGACATAGCAGAAATAAAGAACACATTGGAAAGAAAAATCAGCAGAGTAGAGGAAGCTGAGGACCAGATCAGTGAATGAGAAGACAGTAGAAAAAAATCACCCAGAGAAACAAAACAAAACAAAATTTTAAAAAACAGGAGGACAGCTGAAGAGAACTGTGGGACAATTGGAAACATAACAATATCCATATCACAGGAGTTCCAGAAGAAGAAGAAAATGAGCAAGGGTTAGAGAATATATTTGAAGAAATACTGACAGAAAACTTCCCTAACTTGGAAAAGGAAACAGGCATACAATTTCAAGAAGAACAGAGAGTCCCAAGTAAGAAGAACCCAAACAGACCTATACCAAGATACATCATAATTAAAATGCCAAAAATTAAAGACAAAGAGAGAATCCTAAAGGCAGCAAGAGATAAGCAACAGGTTACCTACATAGGAACTCTCATAAGGCTATCAGCTGACTTCTCAACAGAAACACTATGGGCCAGAAAAGAATGACATGAAGTAAATAAGGTAATGAAAAACAAGGATCTGAATCCAAGACTACTCTAGCCAGCAAGGCCATCATTCAAAATAGAAAGTGAACTAAAGATATTCCCAGACCAAAAAAAAAAAAAAAAAAGGCTAAGGGAATATATTACTACCAAACTACCACTTCGAGAAATGTTAAAAGGGTTGATGTAATTAGTAGAAGAAATAGGAAGAAAAATATAACCACAATAAACAAAAATGGCAATAAATAAGTACATATCAAAAATAACCTCAAATGCAAATGGATTAAACGCTCCAATCAAAAGACACAGAGTAGCTGAATGGATAAGAAACCATGACTCATATATATATTGTTTACAAGAGACCCACCTCACAAAAAACACTCACATAGGTTGACACTGGAGGGATGGAAAAAAAATCTTCCAAGCAAATGGAAAGGAAATAAGAGCTGGGGTAGCAATACTCATATCTGATAAAAAAGACTTCAAAACGTAAGCCATTACTAGAGAACAAGAAGGCCACTGCACAATATCGAAAGGATCTATCCAACAGAAAGATATAACCTTGGTTAATATATATGGACCAAACATAGGAACACCAAAATACATAAAAAAAACTCCTGGATGGCCCGGCCGGTGTGGCTCACTGGTTGAGCATCAACCCATGAACCAAGAGGTTACCGGTTCGATCCCTGGTCAGGGCACATACCCAAGTTGTGGGTCCGATGCCCAGTGGAGGGCATGCAGGAGGTGGCCAATCGATGTTCTCTCTCATCGATGTTTCTCTCTCTCTCCCTCTCTCTACCTCTCTCTAAAAAATCGATAAAGAAAAAAAAATTTAAAAAAGAAAACTTCTGGATGACTTCAAAGAAGAAAACTACAACAATACAATCATAGAAGAAGACTTCAACACCCTGCTGACATCACTGGCTAGATCCTTCAGACAAAAAATTAGCAAGAAAACAGAGACCCTAAATGGTGCACTAAATGAAATGGATTTAATAGATATCTACAGAGAATTACAACCCAAAACTTCAAAATTCACATCCTTCTCAAGTGCACATGGGACATTCTCAAAGACAGACCACAAGTTAGAACACAACCTAAGTCTCTACAAGTTCAGTAAGATTGAGATCATATCAAGCATCTTCTCAAAACACTATGGCATGAAACTGGAAATCGATTACAATGAAAACACTTAAAACCATTCAAACACATGGAGACTAAATAGCATGTTATTAAACAATGAATGGGTTACCAAGGATATCGAGGAAGAAGTTAAAAACTTCCTGGACACCAATGAAAATGAACACACAGCAACACAAAATCTATGGGATGCAGTGAAAGCAGTTCTGAGAGGGAAGTTCTTAGCAGTACAGGCCTACATCAAGAAATAAGAAAATGTTCTAACTGACTATCTAACCTCACAACTTACAGAACTAGAAGGTAAACAAAAAGAAAACCCAGAGCAAGTAGAAGGAAAAAAAATAGTAAAGGTCAGAGCAGAAATAAACGACATAGAGACTAAAAAAACAATTCAAAAGATCAATGAAACAACTGGTTCTTTGAAAAGATAAACAAGACTAATGGACCTTTAGCCAGACTCACCAAGAAACAAAGAGAGAGGAACCAAAGAAACAAAATGAGAAACGAAAGTGGAGAAGTAACAACTGACACCACAGAAATACAAAGAATCATTAAAAAATTCTATGAACAATTATACCCCAACAAATTGGACAATCTAGGTGAAATGGACAAATTTCTAGAATCACATAGTCTCCCAAAACTTAACCGGAAAGACAGAGAAAATTTGAACAGATCAATAACAACCAAGGAAATTGAAGATGTAATCAAGAAACTCCCAATAAACAAAAGCCCGGGCCTGGACGGCTTCACAGGGGAGGTTTACCAAACGTTCCAAAAAGAACTAACACCCATTCTCCTCAAGCTTTTCCAAATAATCCAAGAAAAAGGAAGACTTCCAAACTCATTTAATGAGGCCAGCATAATTCTAATTCAAAATCCAGATAAAAGCACTACAAAGAAAGAAAACTCCAGGCCAATATCCCTGATGAACACAGATGCCAAAATCCCCAACAAAATATTAAGATATTGGATCCAGCAATATATTAAAATGCTTATTCACCACAACCAGTCATGCAAGGATGGTACAATATTCGCAAATCAATAAATGTGATATATCACATAAACAAAATGAAAGATAAAAACTATATGATCATATCAATAGATGCTGAAAAGCGTTCGACAAAATCCAGCATGCATTTCTGATAAAAACACTCAACAATGTGGGAATAGAGGGATCATATCTCGACATACTAAAGGCCATATATGAAAAACCCACAGCCAACATCATATTCAGTGGGCAAAAACTGCAAACATTTCCCTTAACAACAGGAACCAGACAGGGATGCCCACTTGTGCCACTCTTATTTAACATAGTACTGGAAGTCTTAGCCACAGCAATCAGACATGAAGGAAAAATAAAAAGGATCCAAATTGGAAAGGAAGAAGTGAAACTGTCATTATTCGCAGATGACATGATATTATACATAGAAAACCCTAAAGACTCCATCAAAAATCTACTAGACTTAATAAATGAATTTGGCAAAGTAGCAGGATACAAAATTAACGTCAAGAAATTGACGGCATTCTTATACATCAATGATGAACTCACAGAAAGAGAAACTAAAAAAATAATGCCAATGCCATCGCAGCAAAAAAATTAAGATACCTAGTAATCAACATAACCAAAGAAGAAAAGGACCTATTTGCAGAAAACTACAGGTCATTGAAAAAAGAAATAGAGGAATACATAAAAAGTGGAAGCACACACCTTGTTCATGGATTGGAAGAATTAACATCATTAAAATGTCCATACTACCCAAAGCAATCTATAGATTCAATGCAATCCCCATCAAAATACCAACAATACATTTCACAGAACTAGAACAAATACTTCAAAAGTTCATATGGAACCAAAAAAGACCCCGAATAGCCACAGCAATCTTGAAAAAGAAGGACAAAGTAGGTGGGATCACAATACCGGATATCAGGCTATACTACAAAGCCACTGTAATCAAAAGAGCCTGGTACTGGCACAAGAATAGACATATAAATCAATGTAACAGAACAGAGAACCCCAAAATTGACTCAACACATTATGCTCAATTAATATTTGACAAAGTTGGCAAGAGCATACAATGGAGTAAAGACAGTCTCTTTAATAAATGTTGTTGAGAAAATATGACAGCTACATGCAAAAAAAAAATGAAACTAGACCATCATCTTACACCATACACAAGAATAAACTCAAAATGAATAAAAGACTTAAATGTGACTCGTGAATCCATAAAAATCCTAGAAGAAAATGTAGGCAAAAAAATTTCAGACATCACACACAGCAGAATTTTTACTGATATGACGTCTATGGCAAGAGAAGAAACAAAGGAAAAAATGAACACATGGGACTACATCAAGCTAAAAAGCTTCTGCACAGCAAAAGAAACAAGCATCAAAATGGAAAGGGAATCCACTATATGGGAGAACATAATTTCCAATGATACATCAGATAAGGGGTTATTTTCCAAAATGTATAGAGTGCTCATACAACTCAACAAAAGGAAGACAAAGAATCCACTTAAAAAATGGGTAGAGGACCTAAATAGACACCTCTCCTAACAGGACACACAAATGGAGAAGAGACATATGAAAAAATCCTCAAAGTCACTAATGATCAGAGAGTTGCAAATTAAAACGACTATGAGGTATCATCTTACACCTGCCAGAATGGCCGCCATCAACAAAGCATCAAACAGCAAGTGTTGGCGAGGGTGTGGAGAAAAGGGGACTCTAGTACACTGCTGGTGGAAATGCCGACCAGTACAGCCACTATGCGAAGCATTATGGTGTTTCCTCAAAAATTTAAAAATTGAAGTACCATTTGATCCAGTGATCCCACTTTTAGGAATATATCCTAAGAAGCCTGAAATACCAATCAGAAAGAATATATGTACCCCTATGTTCATAACAGCACTATTTACAATTGCTAAGATCTGGAAACAGCCCAAGTGTCCAGCAATAAATGAGTGGATAAAAAAGCTGTGGTACATATACACAATGGAATACTATGCAGCTGTAAGAGCGAAAGATCTCTTATCCTTTGAAATGACATGGAGGGACCTGGAGAGTATTATGCTAAGCGAAATAAGCCAATCAGAGAAAGACAAATACCACATGATTTCACTGATTTGTGGAATATAATGAACAAAATAAGCTGATGAACAAAATAGACCCAGAAACATAGAAAGGAATAGGGTTCACACTGACAAACCTCAGAAGACGTGGATGGGGGGAAGGGAAGAGATAAACCAAAGAACTTATATGCATATATGCATAACTAAAGGACCTAGATAACAATGTTGTGATGGAGGAGGCGGGACTGGGAGGAGGGTATCAATGGGGGAAAAAGGAGAAATATCTGTAACAAAAATAGTTTAATTAATAAAAAAAATATAAAAGAAGTACATGAATGGTACATGTATTTTTAAATCAGCTTAAATTATTTATTCTATTGCCAAATTGTTAATCTCAACAAACTCTTCCTAAGAGTGTGAGTGTATATAAATAGGCTAACAAATACTTCAGTCTTATATTCTGTACTTTATATAATCAACCCAATATCCTCTGAAGGTTTGACCTAAGAAATTGTTGTGAATATATGCTTTATAAACTAATTTGAGTAATTTTCTAAGAATTTCATTATAATACACAAAATAAACTATAATCAACCCACCTTACAATTCAAAGAGGTTAATTTTAATAAAGATGTAATAACTCTAAAGATCTGGAATCTCATGTAGTCAGAAGTGTTATTTTTCTATATGACCACAATTCTTTCTTTGTGGGGCAAGAAAAAAAGGTAGCTGATTCCATCTGTTTAAGAAAAGAGAAAGCTCCAATATCCCTGATTAATTTTCCCTCACAGGAGGCAGCATACTAAGGTTGTTAAAATTATAGACTCTTAAGAGCCAGGATGCCTGGGTTCAAATTCTGCTTTCACCATTTATTAGTTGTGTGACCTTGGGCAAGTTACTGAACCATTCTGTACCTTGGAATTTTATTCATAAAATAGGCATACTATTAGTAATGATAATAATACTTACATCATAAGGTTACTGTGAGAATTAAATGAATTAATATATGTAAAGCACTTATAAGATTACCTAGTATATACATGCTTGCTATTACCACTATTGTCACCACTATCATCACCATCCCTAGCTGGGTCTTTGAATCAAGGGAGGTACTCCCCCATCCTGCCATGATACTACTACAAGTTAGCAAAGAGAAATTCAATTTCTTACACATCTGGTAATGCAACAACAGATTATTCTACAGTCATACACGGTAAGAACTGAGACTGACAAAGAGAGAAGTGAAATCCACTCACACAAATAAGAAAATGTAGGGCCATCAAGCCAGTTTCCTCCTCTTAAATGGAAATGGTCTCAGTGGTCAGAAGGAGTACGTGCATGTCCCAGAAGTATCTAACTCATGTCTTCAGAAACCTAGTATTTAAGTAAACTATTTTTGTTCTTTAAGCAAGTCTTACAGGTTAGTTGAAAGAAAATATAATTTACTCTTTCTGCAGGGATTTACAACCTTTTACAAACAGGTAAACATTATGTCCTTGGACAGTAATTTTTGGCTCAGTGGTTGAGTGTCGACCCATGCACCAAGAGGTCACTGGTTCGATTCCCGGTCAGGGAACATGCCCAGGTTGTGGGCCCAATCCCCAGTGGGGTGCATACAGGAGGTGGCCAATTGATGTTCTCTCTCATCGATGTTTCTATCTCTCTCCCCCTCCCTTCCTCTCTCTCCAAAATCAATAAAGAAAAAATATTTTTTAAAAACATGTTTTCCTTAAACAGAATTTCTTACTGGGATATTTTAATACCAAGCATTAATGCTATAATGGTAATTTATATATTTTATTTACCTTTTGAATGCCTAGTACCCACACAATGATACCACTGAGCATCACATCTAAAATGATCCACAGAACTTACCTTGGAAAACTGCAGCATTCTGAATAATTAAGAACTTGAGCTCCATACTTGCAGACTGCAGCAGTTGTTCCATGTTCAATCGTGCTGTTAGTTGGTATTTTTCTTCCATCTTTCTTGAGCAGCATGTTGGGCCCTTGGGGAGACATACTTGCAAATCTGATCCTGAAATAAACAAGTTTTTCATGTTTCAGTAAGCAGAATATCACACATGCACACACTCACACACAGAAAAGAGGTGAAGAGGGCAAAACAATATATTTCTTTTAAAATACAGTAAAATCTTGATTATTCAAAATTAGTGTTTATCTTAACTAATCCCTCCTTTCTCCCAATTATCCTTATAACTGATTCTTTTTTAAAAACCATTAAAATTAATTGCCTAGGCCTGACTCATAAATTAATTTATAGCACCAAGTATACATCATTGAACACAGATAATTAATTAGTTAAAAGATTAATCCACACATTCCTACAATTTATTTTTCTTGACTATAATATAGAAATGAGAACATAACCAAGAAGCAATTTTCAAAATTCCAGTTTTGATTTCCTAATGAAACATATGTCTGATCAACCCAATGTTGCTTTTTGGCGGGTAAACGAAAAAAACATCAATAATCATATCAAAGCTTTGTTGCTGTTATCATTTTAACTAAAGATCCAGAGGACAATATTAACATTCAGTTTTTGGATCACAATGGCATGAAACTAGAAATCAATTATAATAAAAACACTCAAAATTATTCAAACACATGGAGGCTAAATGGCATGTTACTGAACAATGAATAGGTTATCAAGGAAATCAAGGAAGAAATAAAAAACATCCTGGAAACAAATGAAAATGAACACACAACAACACAATATCTGTAGGACACAGCGAAAGTAGACAAGAGAGGAAAGTTCATAGCATTACAGGCCTACCTCAAGAAACAAGAAAAATGTTTACTAAACTATGTAACACTATAACGTAAGAATTAGAAAGCGAACAAAAAGAAAAAGCCATAATTAGTAGAAGGAAGGAAATAATAAAGATCAGAGCAGAAGGAAATGACATAGAGCCTAAAAAAACAATACAAAAGAGGAATGAAAGAAAAAGCTGGTTCTTTGCAAAGATAAAAAAGATTGGTCAACCGTTAGCCAGACTCGCAAAGAAACAAAGAGAGAGGACCCAAATAAATAAAATTAGAAATGAAAGAGGTGAAGTAACAAATGACACAGCAGATATACAAAGGATTGTAAGAAAATACTATGAACAACAAATATGACAACAAATTGGATAACCTAGACAAAAATGGACAAATTCCTAGAATCATACAAATTTCCAAACTCAACAAGGTAGAGGTAGAAAACCCGAACAGTCCAATAACAATTAAGGAAACTGAAGCAGTAATCAATGAACTCCCAGTAAACAAAAGCCCTGGTCTGGACAGCATCACAGAGGAGTTCTACCTAACATTCAAAGAAGAAAGAACACCTATTTTCCTCAAACTATTCCAAAAAATTCAAGAAGAAGGAAGACTTCCAAGTTCTTTTTATGATGCCAGCATAATCCTAATTCCAAAACCAGATAAAGACAATACAAAGAAAGAAAATTACAGGCCAATAGTGTTGATGAACATATGTGCAATAGCCTCAACAAAATTTTAGCAAATCAAATCCAGCAATATATTTAAAAAATTATTCACCATGACCAAGTGGAATTTATCCCAGGGATGCAAGGCTGGTATGATATTCCCAAACCAATAAATATGATACACCATATAAACAAAATGAAAGATAAAAATCATATGATCATATAACTAGGTGTTGAAAAAGCATTTGACAAAATCCAGCACCCATTTTTGATAAAAACTCTTAGCAAAATAGGAATAGAGGGATCATACCTCAACATAATAAAGGCCATATATAAAGGCCATATATGTAGTTTTACAGCCAACATCATACTCAATGGGCAAAAACTAAATGCATTTCCCTTAAGAGCAGGAACAAGACAGGAATGCCCAGTATCGCCACTCTTATTTAACACAGTACTGGAAGTTTTTGCCACAGCAATTAGACATGAAGAAAAAATAAAAGGGATTGAAATTGGAAAGGAGGAAGTGAAACTGTCATTATTCGAAGATGATATGATACTGCACATAGAAAACCCTAAAGAACCCACCAAAAAACTACTAGATTTAATAAGGGAATTCGGCAAAGTAGCAGGATACAAAATTAACATCCAGAAATCAGTGGCATTTTTATACACCAATAATGAGCACTCAGAAGGAGAAAAAAAAATCCCATTTACCATTGCAATTAAAAAAAATTAAGACACCCAGGAATAAACTTAACCCAGGAGGTAAATGACCTGTTCTCAGAAAACTATAGGACATTGAAAAAAGAATTAGAGGAAGACATTAAAAAATGGAAGCACATAACATGTTCATGAATTGCAAAAATCAATATCATTAAAATGACATTACTGCCCTGGCCAGTTTGGCTCTGTGGTCTGATTCCAGTCAAGGGCACGTACCTTTGCAGTTCAACCCCTATGCTGGTCAGGGTTGTGTGGGAGGCAACCAATCAATGTGTCTCTCTCACATGGATGTTCCTCTCTCTCTCTCCCACTCTCGTTCTCTCTCTCTCTCTCTCTCTCTATCTATCTATCTATCTGAAAATCAATGGAAAAATATCCTTGGGTGAGGATTTTAAAATTAATTAATTAATTAATTAATTTAATGACCATACTACCCAAAGCAATGTATAGATTCATTGCACTCCCCATTAAAATACCAATGGCAGCCCGGCCGGTATGGCTCAGTGGTTGATCGTGGACCCATGCACCAAGAGGTTGCCAGTTTGATTCCCGGTCAGGGCACATACCCGGGTTGTGGGTCTGATCTCCAGTGGGGGGCATTCAGGAGGCAGCCAATCGATGTTCTCTCTCATCGATGTCTCTTTCTCCCTCTCCCTTCCTCTCTCTCTCTAAAAAACCAATAAAGAAAAAAAAACCTTTTTTAAATACCAATGGCATACTTCACACAGTTAGAACAAAAACTCCAAAAGTTTATATGGAACCAAAAAAAAAAAAAAAAAAAAAACTTGGAGGAATCACAATACCGGACACTAGGTTATACTACGAAGCCCCTGTAATCAAAACAGCCTGGTACTGGCACAGGAAGGGGCATATAGATCAATGGAACAGGATAGAGAGCCCACAAATTGACCCAGGACAATATGCTCAATTAATATTTGACAAAGCAGGCAAGAGCATACAATGGAGTAAAAACAGTCTCTTTCAATATATGGTGTTGGGAAAATTGAACAGCTACATGCAAAAAAATGAAACTAGACTACCAACTTACACCAGACACAAGAATAATCTCAAAATGGATAAAAGACTTAAATGTGACTCGTGAATCCATAAAAACTCTAGAAGAAAATGTAGGCAGCAAATTACAGACATCGCATAAAGCACAATTTTTACTGATACATCAACTAGGGCAAGAGAAACAAAGGAAAAATTAATAAATGAGACTACATAAAAATAAAAAGCCTCTGCACAGCAAAAGAAACCAACATCAAAATGAAAAGGGAACCCACTGTATGGGAGAACATAATTGCCAATGATACATTGGATAAGGGGTTAATTTCCAAAATGTATACAGTGCTCATACAACTCAACAAAAGGAAGACAAACAATCCAACTAAAAAATGAGCAGAGGACCTGAACAGACACTTCTCCAAACAGGACATACAAATGGCCTAAGAGACATACGAAAAAATACTCAATCTTACTAAACATCAGAGAGATGCAAATTAAAATGACTATGAGGGCCTGGCCGGTGCGGCTCAGTGGTTGAGTGTTGACATTGACCCATGCACCAAGAGGCTGCCAGTTCAATTCCCAGTTAGGGCACGTGCCCACGTTGTGGGCCCGATACCCAGTGGGGGGCATGCAGGAGGCAGCCAATCGAAGTTCTCTCTCATCTATGTTTCTATCTCTCTGTCCCTCTCCCTTCCTCTCTCTCTAAAAATCAATAAAGAAAAACAATTTAAAAAAATAAATGTAATTACTATGAGGTATCACCTCACACCTGCCAGAATGGCTGCCATCAACAAATCATCAAACAAGTGCTGGCGAGGGTGTGGAGAAAAGTGGACTCTAGTACACTGCTGGTGGAAATGCAGACTGGTGCAGCCACTATGGGAAACAATATGGAGTTTCCTCAAAAAATTAAATATGGAACTGCATTTTGACCCAATGATCCCACTTCTAGGACTATATCCTAAGAAGCCTGAAACACCAATCAGAAAGAATTTATGCACTCCTGGGTCCATAGCAGCACTATTTACAATTGCTAAGATCTGGAAACAGCCCAAGTATCCATCAGTAGATGAGTGGATAAATAAGCTGTAGTACATATACACAATAGAATACTATGCAGCTGTTAGAAGGAAAGACCTCTTACCCTTTGAGACGACATGGAGGGACCTGGAGAGTATGATGCTACGTGAAATAAGCCAGTCAGAAAAAGACAAGTATCACATGATCTCCACTTATTTGTGGAATACAATGAACAAAATAAGCTGTCGAACAGAATAGATCCAGAGACATGGAAGTAGGGAACAGACTGACAAACCTCAGAGGGAAGGGGGGTGGAGGGGAGGGAAGAGATAAATCAAAGAATTGATACACATATATGCATAACCAATGGACACAGACAACACTGTGGAGAAGGTGGGAGGGAGGAGGGAGAAAGATGATATCAATGGGAGAAAAAGGAGGGACATCTGTAATACTTTCAACTATAAAGATAGATTTTTAATAAAAGATAATAAAAGGATACTAACTTGAAAAAATATATATATTAACATTTAGGCAATCACCAAAGTCTCTTATGACTCCATCATTCTAGTTCTATCACAAATGTTCCTTTGAATTCCTGAGCTATTTCACTGCTACCTCCCTTACGATGCAGAATACTTTATTTTTGATTTTCCATAAAGATTTTCCAAATGAACGATCTCCGTGATTATTCCAAAATTAGGGAATCAGAACCTCTTCTGAGTCTTCATCCAATGTGACTTTTTGAAACATCCTTCACAGTTTACCAATCTCTACTTCTTAAAACACTCTCTTCCTCCCTTGTTTTAATGAACCTAATCACCCCTCTACACAAACACACACACACCTCCTACTATGGCCTTTCTTATCTGTCTTTCCTTGCTTCCTCTTCTCCTGCCTATCACTTAAATGTTATTGACCCTCTCCTTCATTATACATCTCCCCTCTGGGTGATCTTATCCAGCCCTCACCTCTTCTCTAAGCTCCAAAATCCCACATTTTCAACTACTTTATGGGAATCTCAAATTTAGCATGTCCAAAACTGAACTCAATATATCACACACACACACACACACACACACACACACACACAAAGTTCCATCTTCTGTGTTCTGTTATCTCAGTTAATGATCATCATCCATCAAGTTTCCCAGTAATAGAAACTTGGGTCATTCTCAGCTCTTCATTGGTGACTCAATACACTTCTGCATCAATGGAAGTCATCAGCATATGAATGAAAATTGAAGTCATGGGAGTAAATGAGAGTCATTCATCAAATATTTGTTGAGCACCTAGGATGTGCCACACACTGTGGCTATAGCAGTATACAAAGTCCCTCCCCTCAAGGACCTTATATTCTGGGAGACAACCAAGTACCGTGATAAGTACTACAAAAATATATATATATAATAAAATTCTACTCAGTCATAAAAAAGGAATGAAGTATTGATACATGCTACCACATGGATGAATCTAAAAAATATTATACTAAGTGAAAGAAGCCACATTTTTTTAAAATTACATACTCTATGGTTCTATTTATATAACTGTCTAGATAATGAAAATTAATCTATAGTGACAGCAGTTAAGTGATTATTGGGAGGTAGAGGACAGGGAAGGGTGGGAGTGAGGAAATTTTGGAGAATGATGAACTGTTCATCATCAGAATTACCATACTGTACCCTTAAAATATGTGCAGTTTATTGCACATCAAGTATACCTCAATGAAGCTGTTAATTTTTTAATGTTCAAAAAATAAAGCAAGAAATACAGGGAATGTGGTGGCTGTGGGGATGATTCTATTTATATAGGGTAGTCAAGGAAGGCTTCTTTCATTAGGCAATATTTGGGGAGAGATGAGGGAAGTGAGGGAGTCCCATGATTTTATATCCTCCACCAATACTAGCAAATATTAGGGCTCAATGAATATTACGTCTGATATTCTTCCTTTTCTTAAACTCCTGATTTACTCAAACTCTCCCTTCAATAAGCATTTGTTGCGTTCCTTCTGTTCTGGCCATGAAAATATATATCTCAGACCTCCTACTGTGGGGAATGTAATTGACTATTGGTCCCAGCTGCTGCACTCTGAATTCAGCAGCATGTTGTGCCCAGGCCACAATCACTAGGGGCTGTTCCCAGCCAATGACTGAGCATGGCAAACATGCTAAGTTCTGTGAGATGCAGAACTTTGCTGACAGGGACTTTGGCTTTATGACTCCCAGTAGACCTTGACAAAATTTTCTTAAAACTGCACTGCAGTCTAAGATTCTTCCTATTCAACCTTCCTTCTTTCCCTCTCTCTTCCACAGGGGTCAGACCTACACCACAGTCTGATGACTCTCCAGCATCCTTCAGCTCCCTGCTCATTTTCCTTCACAAGTGTTTTCCCAATAAATCTCTTGCACATCTAATGCTGCATTGGCATCTGCTTCTCAGAGGACCCATCTAACACTTTCTATGTCCCAAGCACTGTGCTACATGGTAGAGGTACAACTTTGAACAACAGAGACATGGCCCTCCTACATAATTTTATTAACCAATGTCACCCTAATAAATCCAATAAAAATAAAGACACAAAAAGAGAGAGGCATGGTCCTTACCCCCAAAAAACACTCTGTCTAAAGGGATTAACAGACATAAATACCCAGTGCGTGGTAAATGAGTGTAAAGCAACATCGTTAGCTAGCTAGGATGACAAAACATGTATTGGGAAAATAGGGAAGACTCCCCCAAGTCCCATAAGGCCCTTGGAAAACAAGATTCCATAATGAATATCAAAACTTACTGAAATAAGGCTAGAAAGCATATTTAGATATTTTAGAGAGCTTTTCAACAACTAAGGTTTTAAATAAGGGGTGGGGAGGAGACTAGTTAACCTTAAGTTACCAGAAAATTTATTTTTATTACAACATCTAATTTCCTTAGGAATTGCAGTTAATCATGGCCTTAATGAATGTGTCCAAGTTTCAAGTTTTGCCTCACATGATATCATTGTTGGAATCCAGGGTATTGACTCCAAGTGCTCCACTTACCCCTCCTCAAGGGAGCTGCTGACAAACATAGTAAAGGAGAGCACAGATAATACATATCCCAAAACCTAATCCAGCACTGCAATTTATAGTACTGGATGGAAAAGTAATATTTAGTGTGTCAAAATATGATTTGGTATCCTGGCCGGTTTGGCTCAGCAATTAGATCGTTGGCCCTCAAACCAAAGGGTCTTGGGTTCGATTCTAGTCAAGGGCATGTAACTGGGTTGCAGGTTCCGTTTGATCCCTTGCCCTGGTCGGGGTCGTGCAGGAGGCAACCAATTGATGTGTCTCTCTCACATCGATATTTCTCTCTCTCTCCCTCCCTTCCTTGCACTCTCTCTAAAAGATCAATGGAAAAAAGTATCCTTGGGTGAGGATTAAAAAAAAATATGATTTGGGGTCTGGAGACACAGAGTTCAGATTTATTTCCTGGAAATGTCAATCTCACATACAAGTCTTAAACTGATTTTAAATATGGTCTAAGCTTAAAGGATTTATGATTATATGATTATCTTCAGAGAAGAGGAAAACAACAATTAGTTCTAGCTCACAGTGCTCTTTCTACATGAGGTTACAAAATGTAATGCTATTCTAGGAATATAAACTGATTCAGTTTACTGGACCAAGAAGGGAAAGATTCCCCTTAGGAAAGAGGGGCTAATCTAGATTTAAACAAGATTGGTTATAACACACATGTAGATATGAAAAATCCTATATAGCAGATATTTTGCATATACCAAGTTCCTGTCCTCCTAACCAGGTTCTATTTACGTTCTTGGTAAGCTGATGCAGTATGTGCTTGAAATATCTGCATTTGAATACATTCATGAAATTAAATGTTATAGATAAAATTCTTTGTATTCTTAAATTTCCACTGGTGATGACTTCTAGTTTTCAGATGTGGCAGGTTTAGCTGGCAAGGTGGCTGTTTGTACTGTTCCTACTCCTACCAGCTCCAGTTAGTGAGAGTTATAAAATAATAGGGCTCAGATCTATTTTCTGTGAAGGACTATGAGTTGTTTAGATCTTAGAAGGAAACAAATTGCTGCTCAGTGTACCTACAGGCCCAGGAATGACTCTTTGAATTATCATGAAACCAGCTTGGATTACCTTTGATATAATTCATAAAGTAACTTAGAACTTGATTAGTGTGCCCCTTCCCTGAGGTGGCCAAGTCTCATCATTATATAAACTCCCACTACTGCAAGAATTCATTTAACCAAAAATCTTTAAAGGAATAAAACCTCAAATAAGAAATTTTGGGAAAACATGTCAGATGTCACAAAGAAAGGTACATGCTATATACAAATATAAGAAATGTATATATAGCAATATTTACCCTCCCTCCAAGTTATCACTGCCTGGTTAATCAATAAACCAGTACAATTGATCTGGGGGCTGAGTTAGCTATTGATTTGAGGAAATGAAATACCCCTAAACTGATAAGAATTCAGGATTTCCAAACTGAGGAGAGAAATATATGCCAAAGGGAAAAACATTTTAAGTTCAGTTCATATATCAAACAGGCCAACTTGAAATAAGTCCCAGTACAAGACAGCATAAGGAATAAAGCGGGCCTGGAGAGCTAGACATGCCTAAATTAAATGATGACAAAGAAATATAACCACTTCAATGCATGAACACGTACATGAAAGAAACGAAACAGAAAGAACACACAAAACAGAAAAAAGTAGAAAAAGAATTTAGGGCCTTGGCCGGTTTGGCTCAGCGATTAGAGCATCAGCCCATGGAACAGAGAATCCCGGGTTCAGTTCCTGCTAAGTGCACGTACCCCAGTTGCAGTTTGTCCTCGCCCCGGTTGGGGTTGTGTGGGTGGCAAACAGTCGATGTGTCTCTCTCACATCGATGTTTCTCTCTCTCTCTCTTCCCCCCCCTCCCTTCCACTCTATCTGAAGATAAATGCAAAAATGTCCTCGAATGAGGATAAAAAAAAATTTAGATAAGAATCCTTATCAACAAAACAAAGAATTACTCTGGAAACCGAATCCCAAGTGAAATGCATAAAAAGTAAACCAAAGGGCAAATGACTAAAGAGGGACACCGAGAACTGGTACATACTTGTGTTCATAAAAGCAGAAAGGTCAATTCAAGAAATAAGCCATCGGGATTCCAAAATGGCTGCAGAGTGAATGGAAGCTACACAGACCATCTCCCAGGACCAAATTGGAATTACAACTAAAATAAAGACAAATAGTTGGGGAAAAGCAACAGAAAAGCAGCTGGATAGGACCCATATAACCAGGGGCAGGAAAAAAGGTCACTGAATTGAGCCTGGTAGGTCTGCGGAGGTGCGAGAGGGCGGACTGGGAACCCACGGACAGCCACTGTTTTAGCTGTGAACAGCTCCCTTGGGGTTAAAACCCTAAGGAGGCTCCACAGCGCAGAGGGCCGGGACAGAGCACTAAATTAGCTACAGCCACTCACATTGGGCTCTGTCAGAGGGAGGGTAGACTACACTGGAACTGTGTGGGGACCCTCGGAATTTTGAGGGTGCTCAGAGTTTTTGCTGAGTCATGGCCACACAGAACTGTGGCCATTTAGCTCAGGGAGCCACTTCTGGAGCTCTGGAGAGAAGCAGCATACCCTCCCCTAGGGGATTTAACCCCACCAAGCAGGGCCAGAAAAATGCAAATTGAGGCTCATTAACAACCAGCATCTGCCCCATCCTCTGGAAATCCTCTTATCCTGAACATCTGAGGGAGTTTTTCATTCAACTGAGGGCTACAACCCAAGGCTCATCAAGTAACTGAGACTAATAGCCTCCAGGCAAAAAGCTAGAGGATAACTGAACCATTCCTGGGCTTGCAAATCTACCCTGGAAAGTAAGACTTGACAGTGGTGTTTAACATGGGTTCTCCCACACTCATCCAAAATCCAATAAAGTGAGCCACAAACAGCGGAACACCAACCACAGGGAAAATTTGGCAGGCTCCAAAACCCACTGAGATAGCCAAAATGGTGAAACAAAGAAAAAAACCCCAAATGAAAGAACAAGAGAACACTACTGAAGATGAGAGGAATGAAATGCAGTTAAGCAAGTTATCAGAGGTAGAGTTCAGGGTCATGATCTTGAGGAAGCTCAGCAGCATGAGTAAGGAGCTCAACACCATGAGTAAAGATATAGAAACATTGAAATCAACCAATCGGAAATGAAAAACCACCAAGAAGAAATGAAGAATGACATAGCAGAAATAAAAAACACATTGGAAAGAATAACCAGCAGAGCAGAGTAAGCTGAGGACCAGATCAGTGAATTAGAAGACAGGGTAGAAAAAAATCAACCAATCAGAAAACCAAAAGAAAAAACAGGAAGACAGCTTAAGAGAACTATGGGACAACTAGAAACATAATAATATTTGCATTATAGGAGTTCCAAAAGAAGAATAAAAGGAGCAAGGGTTAGAGAATATATTTGAAGAAACAGTAACAGAAAACTTCCCTAACTTGGTGAAGGAAGAAGGCATTCAAGTTCAAGAATCACAGAGAGCCCCAAGTAAGAAGAACCCAAACGGGCCCACAATAAGACACATAATAATTAAAATGCCAAAAATTAAAGACAAAGAGAGAATCCTAAAGACAGCAAGAGATAAGCAACAGATTACCTACAAAGGAACCCCAATAAGGCTATCAGCGGATTTCTCAACAGAAACACTACAGGCCAGAAGGGAATGGCATAAAGTAATCAAGGTCATGAAAAACAAGGATCTGAATCCAAGACTACTCTATTCAGCAAGGCTATCATTCAAAATAGACGGTGAAATAAAGAGCTTCCCAGACAAAAAAAGGCCAAGGGAATATATCAGCACCAAAACAGCACTGCAAGACATGCTAAAAGGACTGCTGTAATTACTAGAAGAAACAGGAAAAAAATATATAACCACAATAAACAAAAATGGCAATAAAGAAGTACATATCAATAATCACTTTAAATGTAAACGGATTGAATGCTCCGATAAAAAGACACAGAGTAGCTGACTGGATAAGAAAGCATGACTCATATGTTGTTTACAAGAGAACTACCTCACAACAAAAGACTCACATAGGTTGAAAGTGAAGGGATGGAAAAAAACTCTTCCAAGCAAACGGAAAGAAAAAAAAAGGCTGGGGTAGCAATACTCATATCTGATCAAATAGATTTCAAAATGAAGGCTATAACTAGAGACAAAGAAGGCCACTACATAATATTGGAAGGATCTATCCAACACGAAGATATAACCTTGGTAAACATATATGCACCCAATATAGGAGCACCAAAATATATTAAAAATCTTCTGGAGGACTTCAAAGGAGAAATCGACAGTAATACACTCATAGCAGGGGACTTAAACACCCGCTGACATCACTGGATAAGATCCTCTAGACCAGTGGTTCTCAACCTGTTGGTCGCGAACCCTTTGGGTGTCAAACGACCCTTTCACAGGGTTCGCCTAAGACATAACAGTAGCAAAATTACAGTTATGAAGTAGCAACAAAAATAATTTTATGGCTGGGGGTCACCACAACATGAGGAACTGTATTAAAGGGTCGCGGCATTAGGAAGGTTGAGAACCACTGCTCTAGACAAAAAATTAACTAGGAAACAGAGACTCTAAATGATGCATGAGATCAAATGGATTTAATAGATATCTACAGAGAATTACACCCCAAAACTATAGAATTCACATTCTTCTCAAGTGCACATGGGACATTCTCAAAGATAGACCACATGTTAGGACACAAACTAAGTCTCTACAAGTTCAAGAACACTGAAATCATATCAGGCATCTTCTCAGATCACAATGGCATGAAACTAGAAATCAATTACAACAAGAACATGCAAAGACAGTTGAACACATGGAGGCTAAATAGCATGTTATTAAACAACGAATGGGTTACCAACAAGATCAAGGAAGAAATCAAAAACTTCCTGGAAACCAGTGAAAATGAATGCACAACAACACAAAATCTATGGGATGCAGCGAAAGCAGTTCTGAGAGGGAAGGTCATAGCACTGCAGGCCTACCTCAAGAAACAAGAAAAATTTCTAATTGACTATCTAACATCACAACTTAAAGAACTAAAGAGCAAACAAACAAACAAAAAAACCCAGAGCAAGTGGAAGGAAAGAAATAGTAAAGATCACAGCAAAAATAAACAACATAGAGACCAAAAAAACAATTCAAAGGATCAATGAAATAATGAGCTGGTTCTTTGAAAAGATAAACAAGATTGATGGACCCTTAGTTAGACTCACCAAAAAAGAAAGAGTGAGTACCCAAATACACAAAATAAGAAACAAAAGAGGAGAAGTAACAACTGACACCACAGAAATACAAAGGGTCGTTAACAAATACTATGAACAATTATATGGCAACAAACTGGACAATCTAAGCAAAATGGACAAATTTCTAGAAACACAGTGTCCCAAAACTGGACCAGGAAGAGATACAAAACTTGAACAGACCAATAACAACTAAGGAAATTGAAAATGTAATCAAGACTATCGCAGCAAAGAAAAGACCAGGCCCAGACAGCTTCACGGGGGAGTTTTACCAAACATTCAAAGAAGAACTAACACCCATTCTCCTCAAACTATTTCAAAAAATTCAAGAACAAGGAAGACTTCCAAACTCGTTTCATGAGGCCAGCATAATAATAATTCAAAAACCAGAAAAAGACACTACAAAGAAAGAAAACTACAGGCCAATATCCCTGATGAAGATAGATGGCAAAATCCTGAACAAAATACTAGCAAATTGGATCCAGCAATATATTTAAAAAATTATTCACCATGACCAAGTGGGATTCATCCCAGAAATGCAAGGCTGGTATAATAGTCACAAATCAATAAATGTGATACACCACATAAACAAAATGAAAGATAAAAACCATATGATTATATCAATAGATGCTGAAAAAGCATTCAACAAAATCCAGCACCCATTTCTGATAAAAACACTCAACAATGTGGGAATAGAAGGATTATATCTCGACATTATAACCACCATATATGAAAAACATACAGCCAACATCATACTCAATGGGCAAAAACTAAAAGCATTTCCCTTAAGAACAGAAACAAGACAGGGATGCCCACCTTCGCCACTCTTATTTCACATAGTACTAGAAGTCTTAGCCACAGCAATCAGACATGAAGAAAAAATAAAAGGAATCCAAATTGGAAAGGAGGAAGTGAAACTGCCATTATTTGCAGATGACATATTATATATAGAAAACCATAAAGACTCCATCAAAAATCTATTAGACTTAATAAATAAATTTGGCAAACTAGCAGGATAAAAAATTAACGTCAAGAAATCGACAGCATTCTTATACACCCATGATGAACTCACAGAAAGAGAAACTAAAAAAAAAAATCCCATTTACCATCGTAGCAAAAAAAATTAAGATACCTAGGAATAAACTAAACCAAAGAAGTAAAGGAGGTATTTCCAGAAAACTACAGGACATTGAAAAAATAAATAGAGGAAGATATAAAAAAGTGGAAGCATATACCTTGTTCATGGATTGGAAGAATTAATATCATTAAAATGTCAATACTACCCAAAGCAATCTATAGATTCAATGCAATCTCCATCAAAATACCAATGACATATTTCACAGAACTAGAACAAACACTTGAAAAGTTCATATGGAACCAAAAATGACCCCGAATAGCCACAGCAATCTTGAAAAAGAAGGACAAAGTAGGTGGGATCACAATACTGGATATCAGGTTATACTACAAAGCTACTGTAATCAAAACAGCCTGGTACTGGCATAAGAACAGGCATATAGATCAATGGAACAGAACAGAGAACCCAGAAATTGATCCAAGACATTATGCTCAATTAATATTTGACAAAGGTGGCAAGAGCATACAGTGGAGTAAAGACCGCCTCTTTAATAGGTGTTGGGAAAACTGGACAGCTAAATGCAAAAAAATGAAACTAGACCATCAACTTACACCATACACAAGAATAAACTCAAAATGGGTAAAAGACTTTAATGTGACTCGTGAATCCATAAAAACTCTAGAAGAACATGTAGGCAACAAAATTTCAGACATCATATGCAGCAGAATTTTCACTGATACATCACCTAAGGCAACGGAAACAGAGGCAAAAATGAACACATGGGACTACATCAAACTAAAAGGCTTCTGCACAGCAAAAGAAACAACCATCAAAATGGAAAGGGAACCCACTGTATGGGAGAGCATTATTGCCAATGATACATCAGATATGCGGTTAATTTCCAAAATATATAGAGTGTTCATACAACTCAACAAAAGGAAGACAAAGAACCCAATTAGAAAATGGGCAGAGGACCTAAAGAGACACCTCTCCAAAAAGGACATACAAATGGCCAAGAGACATATGAAGAAATGCTCAATGTCACTAATCATTAGAGAGATGCCAATTAAAACAACTATGAGGTATCACCTCACATCTGCCAGAATGGCTACCATAAACAAATCATCAAACAACAAGTGTTGGCGAGGGTGTGGAGAAAAGGGGACTCTAGTACACTGCTGGTGGGAATGCAGACTGGTGCAGCCACTATGGTAATCAGTATGGTGTTTCCTCAAAAAATTAAAAATTGAATTGCCATTTGACCCAGTGATTCCACTTCTCGGAATATATCCTAAGAAGCCTGAAACACCAATTAGAAAGAATATATGTATCCCTATGTTCATAGCAGCACTGCTTACAATAGCTAAGATCTGGAAACAGCCAAAGTGTCCATCAACAGATGAGTGGATAAAAAAGCTGTGGCACATATATACAATGGAATACTATGCAGCTGTAAGAAAGAAAGATCTCTTATCCTTTGAGATGACATGGAGGGACCTCGAGAGTATTATGCTAAGCCAAATAAGCCAATCAGAGAAAGACCAATACCACATGATCTCACTTATTTGTGGAATATAATGAACAAGGTGGCTGATGAACTAAATAGACCCAGAAACATAGAAAGGAGTATGGTTCAGACTGACAAATCTCTGAGTAGGAGTACAGGGGGGATGGAAGAGATGAACCAAAGAACTTATATGCATGAATGCATAACCAATGGACATAGACAACAATGCTGGGGGTGGTGGGGGAGCAGGATGGGGAGGAGAGTGTCTATGGGGGGAAAAGGAGAAACATCTGTAACAAAAATAAATTAATAAAAATTGGAAAAATGAATTAAAAAAAGAAAGAAACCATCAACAAAATGAAAATGGAACCTACTGTATGGGAAAATATATTCACCAATCACACGTCGGATACGGGGTTAATTTCCAAAATATATAGAGTACTCATACAACTCAACAAAAGGATGACAAACAATCTAATTAAAAAATGGGCAGAGAACCTGAATAGGCACTTCTCTAAAGAAGACACACAAATGACCAAGAATCATATGAAAAAAATGCTCATTGTCACTAATCCTCAGAGAAATGCAAATTAAAATGACAATGAGGTATCACCTCACACCTGCCAGAATGGCTACCATCAATAAAATAACAAGTGCTGGCAAGGATGTGGAGAAAAGGGAACCCTAGTACACTGTTGGTGGGAATGTAGACTGGTATAGCCATTATGGAAAACAGTATGGAGGTTCCTCAAAAAATTAAAAATGGATCTGCTGTTTCACCCAGTAATCCCAATTTTGGGAATACATCTTAAGAATCCAGAAACACCAATCAGAAGGAATATATGCACCACTATGTTCATAGCAGCATTATTTACAATAGCTAAGGTCTGGAAACAGCACAAGTGTCCATCAGTAGATGAGTGTATAAAAAAGCTGTGGTACATTTACACAATGGAATACTATGCTGCTGTAAAAAAAAAAAAAGGATCTCTTACCCTTTGAGACAGCATGGATCAACTGGAGACTATTAACTATTATGCTAAGTGAAATAAACCAGTTAGAAAAAAGACAAATGTCACATGATCTCACTTATAAGCAGAATCTAAAGGACAAAATAAACTGACAAACAAAATATGTCCAGAGGTATGGATGCATGGAACAGAATAAGTTATCTCATTTGGCGGGGACACAGGAAGAGATTAACCAAAGAACATATATGCATATATGCATAACCCAGGGACACAGACAATAGCATGGGGAAGGCCTAGGGTGGGGCAGGGGTTGGGTGGAGTGGGGCAAAAAGGGAGAAAATGGGAGGCATCTGTAATACTGTCATAATACTATCAATTAAAAAAAGAAATAAGTTGCAAACTGCAAAAGACACAGTAAATAGCAAAACATTCTTTAAGTCAGGAACAAAAGAAGTTTAACGGTAAATAGTTCCTTTATTAGATGCAAATGATAAGGAATGGTGGACCACAGTCATCAAAGAGGTGCTCACATTTTTCTTGTGTGGTTTGTTTTTTTTTGTTTGTTTGTTTGTTTTGTAAAAATGGAATTCAGCTGGGAAATGGGAACAGGCACCGGCAATACAGCCTGGGATGAAGAGAAGGCGAAGTCTTAGCAATTGACTACTCAAATGAGCCAGAAATTTTCAACTCTTTTGGGCTTAATAACTTGCATTCCCAGATGCTTAAAAATTTTTAACTGAAGTCATTACAGGCTGCTAGTTTCCATTTATGTTGGAGGATTAAAAAGTACCTTCATATTATAATCTCCTCTCCTAGATTTTTAGTTCCTGAAGAGCAAAGAATGACTCCCATCTCCTTTGGGATGCCCTGCCAATCCCATTCAGCCTCGTGCATATAGTGTTGAATTAATGAGCACTGCAGACTGAGAGCACTAGTAAAGAACTTTGTGTCTGTCTATACTAAAAAGGGGGTGTGGAGACAGATGACCTTGAAAATTTTACATCTGTATGCTTAACTTTGATCTTGGAAAAATATTTTAAAATACCACCCAAAAAATCAATTTCAAAACATCTTGAAGATATACAAACAGATGTTTCACTTGAAGGAAGTATGAAGTAATTTACTTCGAATTATTTTGAACCAATGTCTTGTTTGCACATTGGGTCCAGATCTGGGTCTTACAACTGGAAAGGGATATTGTAGTTATGGAAGCTTTTCTCTGGGGGATTATTCCCATGTGTACCCAAGCTGAGCACCTTACCAGTTGCCTCTCCTACTAAAGGCTAAACCACAGGTGGTTCGCAGAAGGTTCCCTGCTGATGTGTACTCTTGTGTCCAGACACCTCTTAGGCTTGGTTCCCCATCGTTTTGACCTCCATCACAGATTCTTTGCTTTGGGCCCAGTTTTTGCTCTATTTTGGCTCAATTCAAGTACTTGACATTTCATACTGCTCCTGGTTTCCCTAAGCCACCTCCCCTAGGACTGAGACTTCAGTTCCTCTTTGCTGTACAATCATAGGCTCACAATCACTTGGAGACCTCATTCCGTGCCTGAGCCCTGTCCCTATTTGGAAGAGGACAGTGAACACGTGTATGGGGTTGTTTAAATATGTCTGTTCTATTGAATTTTTCTCCAAATTAGTGCTTATTAATGGTCTCAGTAACACGGTACTGAGCAAAACACAGTGGGCAAGAAAGAGCAAAAGCACTCATGGCCCCTCTTAACAAGTTACTTATAATTTAGTCCTAGCCCCGCCATTCAATAGCTGTGCAAGCAAGGGTAGGTTATTTAACCTCTACATGGCTTTTTGTCCTTATCTATAAAATGAAGTCATCAATAGCACTTACTTTACAGAATTATTGCAAGGATTTAGTGAGATTATGCATGCAAAGCTTTAGCCTTCTGAGTATACGGTAAATGTTTAATACATGTTAAGAAAAAGTAAAATAAATTCACGCTAAAAGACCAGGCTTTCATACAAAAACAGCTGGAGAACAGTAAAAGTTGTCCTATGGTTAGATTACAAAACCTGCAGTATATTTTCTGAGGTGATAGAAATAGTCCATATTTTAATTGAGGTAGTGGTTACATAGGTATATACACTTGTCGAAGCTCATTAAAGTCTTCACTCAAAATGGGTACATCTTATTGTTTATAAATTATATCTCAATAAAGTTGATTTTTCAAATATGCAATATGGACCATGTGTGAGATAAGGAAATGCCCACCAGAGGCCCTAGGGGTCAAAGAAGACTTCCAGGAGGAAATAGGGCTTGAGCTAGACACTAAAGGATGGGAAGGATTTGGAGAGTTCAATGGGTTAAATGTGTTTGGCACCAGTGGAGTAGTGGAGCAAGACTAACCTGCCTGGAGAGAAGCTACAGTCTAGGGCTAGCTTTCAGTTAGGGCAGGCCAGAATTTGAAGGGCCTTCTCCCCATAGGCAATAAAGAACCACTGCTGGTTCTCAAGCAGAGGCATAATATAATGAAGAGTGCTGTTTAGGAAGATTAGTCTTACTGTCTGAAATGGGAAATGGACTAAATAACCTCTCAAGGTCACATCCAGCCCTCTGATTTTCCAATTACTTTTATTATGTTCTATATGTTGGTTATTTTACGAGACTGCAATTTTAGCAAATGACTATAAATTGTCAAAAATCACATTAAAGAACAGAAATATTAATGTACACCTTGATCCTTATACTTTTCTAAGAGCAGATAGAACATATTCAAACAGCAACAGAAGAGAATGAATCGTCAGAGCTCAGTAAAAATGAAAATTGAAATATTTTCCATATATATTAGTATATATATATAATGATTTGATACACTTCATTGCCAAGATCTACTTTATGAATGGCAGATTATTTTGTTGCTAACAATGGTATACTGTGCTAAAAATAATAATGTAATATTGTCATTAAAGTAATATTAAGCTAATAAACGAATGATATCCAAAACTGGTTACTTCATGACTTGTAGGGAAAATAACATATGCCTATTAAAATTATCCAAATGATTAACTACAGGTTGCTCTACTAATGAACCAAAAAAATAAACATATCATGTATTTTTAAAAGGTTTTTTTATATAAACTGAGGACAAGTCTATTTACTATCCAACAATATTAGCTAATTTCCTTAGCATATAATGGTGACTTGCTATTAGAATGGTGCCTTTTTCCCTAATTAATAATTATGTAATAAAATCTTACACATTCATTAATTTCTTATTAATCAAGACAGGAATGCAGATGAAAGAAATGACTGCATTTGAATCTAGTGGGGAAAGTGATGATTTCTGGTGGAAGAACTTATCCAGGTGAAAGTTACCCTTCTGTTATTTAGCCTGAAATAACATGACCATGCACAAGGCTCACCTGGGTATCACAAGCTCAGACTGTAAATCAAAGATCATGCTTAGGGCCACCACAGACTCTGCCTGTGTAAAAGATAGGTCAAAATGTCTCTACTACACTGGAGTACTTGGGAGTTTATTTTTTTAAATATGTTTTTATTGATTTTTTACAGAGAGAGGAAGGGGGAGAGAGAGAGAAACATTGATCAGCTGTCCCCTGCACTCCCCCTACTGGGGATTGAGCCCACAACCCAGGCATGTCCCCTGACCAGGAATTGAACCGGGACCTCTCAGTCCATGAGATGATGCTCAGTCCACTGAGCCACACTGGGCGGGCTGGAGTACTGGGATTTTAAAGCAATCATGGAGATAAGCCATTCTCTAAACCTGAAAATTAAACAATGAATTACCTTTACATCTATTGCCATATCATTTCATAATGATATCTGCATATCATTTCATATCCGGTAGAGGTTGAATCCAGAGATCACTACCCTCTCCCACAAAGAGGTTCTTTCTGGACCACATTCCCAACCAGCAGTCAACACGTGCTGTGGGAATACAAATTTACTGATTACATTCAGCCTGTCAATGTGGTGAACAATTCATTCACCCCACATCTACTGAATGCCTACTTTGTGCCAGGGATTATGCCCAACCAAAGGAATACAATAACTAACAGGACATGGTCCCTGCCCTGGAGTACAAAGACTGGTCCAGAAAATGGGCTGCCAAACTAATTAGAAACTAGAAACCTCTGTCACTCTGGACACCTTGCTTGCCCTCATCCCCTATAACCAAATGTCACTAACCCCACTGGTTCTACTTTTTAAATGTCCCTTCATGATTTCCCTCCTTTCCATTTTGCCTTATCACTTCACCTCTTTTCACTTGAACGACTAGAACAGCCTCCAAACTGGCCTTCCTTCCTCTACACTCTCCTCCATGCAAGTCACGGAGAGATGTTTCTAAAGTACATATGTGATCACACCATTCTCCTTTCAAAACCTCCAAGAAAATGGAGCAAGGGCATAGGGGTGCATAAGTGGGTGGCATGTTCAGGCTCTGCCAGAGAATCTGGTAAGGCTAAAGGGAAAAGTGAGCTGGAGGAGAGTGACAGGGGCTAGATGAAGGGGAGCTATGTGAGCCCTGCTACAAGATGATTCTTAGTTATCACTGGTTATTTTTTGTTTGTTTGTTTAATATTTTCCAGCTTTATTGAAGTATAATCGACTCCTACTTATTTTTGGATTGGATTATCACAGGAGTGAGTGTTCATGGGAGCAGAAAATGATGTACTACACAAGATTTCTGTCCTTTGAATTCCCATAGCACTCTGTATCCTTTATAATGACACTTCTCACACAATCTAACTTGTACCATAGTTATATTTGCATGCCTTATCTCCACTAGATTTAAATTTCGTGATGGAAAGACCCTTGACTGACTCATCTTCATATCTCAAGAGGCCTGCTGAGGTTTGGGCTTGATGCGCAACCAATGCCAGAATTTTAAGAGTTCAGTTTGAAAGAAAGTAGGTCATATTAATTGATACTACTAGAGCAACTTTTAGAAAAGCAGTATTCTATTCCAGGAAAAATTAAGATCCCCTCCCCTCGCCTTCTCTCTCTCTCTCTCTCTCTCTTTCTCTCCCCCCCCCCTCTCTCGCACACACACACTCTATTTAGATGGGGAGAACCCTTAACAAAAACAAAATTGGTCCTGGCTGGTTTGGCTCAGCGGTTGGAGTGTTGGCCTGAGGACCAAAGGGTCTCGGGTTTGATTCCGGGTTAAGGGCACGTACCTGGATTACAGGGTAAATCCCCAGCCCTGGTCAGGGTCATGCAGGAGGCAACCAATCAATGTGTCTCTCTCATATGCATGTTTCTTTCTCTCTCTCTGTCTCCCCCAACCCCTTCCACTCTTTCTAAAAATCAATTGAAAAATATCTTTGGGTGAGAATTAACAAAACAAAAAAATTGGTTGAGAATAATGCCAGCTACTCTGGAATTGGGATAAAGAATTTTTTCATTTAGAATTCTGCCAGAGGGACTAAACTGAGGCAATTTTCCTGTCTTCCCTAGTCACTCTTTCACTAATTATTATTCTGCTCAGATAAGTAGCTGAGATCCTGTCTTTCAGGAGATGTATCATTTTTATTTTTCAGATACAATATTCAAATATGCAGACCTGAGGCATAGCTGAGAATTTCAATACCCTAGGCCCACTCTGAGTGCTAGGTCCTTTCTCCTGTGTATGAAATCACATCAGGGCCCTTTCCTACCTCGACTAAAGTGTTATCATCTGCTGTGCTACCAAATCAGCTGTGTGACTTAACAAACTACCTTCTCAAATCTTAGCCTGATTGGATGACCCCTAAGGTAATTTCGGGTCAGAGAGCCCATTGTATACTGGGCATTGGGAGAACACAAAAGAAGCAAAGGGCTTGCTCTGCCCTTCTAGGAAAGTTTTGTTAATAGCGCTGGGCTATACGTGAATATGGATATGGGGTCAAGACAAAGACCAACAACTAATTCAGCCTTTACAGCACTTCTCCTCATGTAATAACCATATTAGCTTTGTCTCCAGAAGCCAACTAACGGCAAATCGCTTCCTGATGAGATGGCTTGTGGTGACAAAGGGAAGGACTCTGAAATCACACAGACCAGGGTGTGCATCCAATTTAGCCACTTAACAGCCATGTGATCATAGGCAAATTACTTTATCCCTAAACCTCAGCTTCCTTATCTGTAAACTGGGGACAGTAATACCTATCTCTTAAAGTGGTTGTGAGGATTAAATTAAAGTCTTATTCAATGTTTCCCAAACATATGCCTGTATTTCCTGCTTCCTTGTTTTGGTCATACTATTTCTTTTCCTGGAATGCTCTTCCCCTAGCTTCAGCTATTAAACCTTCTCATTCACAAGACTCTCTCTCAAGTGTCTCTTTCATAGCATTTGTCTTCTCTCCCCCGGCTACCCTTCCACCAAATAAACCCCATGAGCTGTCAATTCAGAATTTTCAGCACACTCTGTACCTCTCATACTGCATTTTACAATCTAAGTGGTATAGGTATTAATATACTTTTTTAAACCCTAGTATTAAATTGTAAGTTTCTATAGTCAGGAACTATATCTTGACCATCTTTATATTCCCTGACATGGCATAATGCCTGGTATGCAGTACATATTCAATAAATGCTTGTTGAACAAATGAATGAATACTCGACAATGAGATCTTGCTTCCCATACATAGTAAGTTCTCTGTGTCTTGAAGCATTCGAGTAAAATTTGGGTAACAATATCAGGAATACTATAGACGGGACTCCTGCACTAGATAGGAGGCTGTACTTGGTGACCTCCAAAGTTCTTTTCTCTCTGCATTTCCATATTCTAACTCAATAATCACTTTATATAGCAAGGTTGCTACTGCCATAAATGTTAGAATTGGTCTTTTTGTCATAAGCAAGTGTGACAGCATTTCTTCAGAGAATGTCTCATATGTGACAACTATATATTTACCACTCTCCATGTGAGTTGTACCTAAAATTTAGTATACCTGAACCCGAAAAGGTAGGCTTTTACTTCACAAATGTTTCTGGCGTCCAAAACTCACTGTAACTGATTTTTAGGAAGCCACAATGACTAACTAGAAAACTATGGTAGCATACCATCACCTTGAGCCTACAAATCCTGTGAAGAAGTTTTTCAGGTGGGGAAAAAGTAATAATTGCATTCGATGGCTAAAGTGTGTAGAAAAGCCCTGGCCGGTTTGGCTCAGCAATTAGAGCATTGGCTCAAGGACCAAAGAGTCTGCGGTTCGATTCCTGATCAAGGGCGTGTACCTCGGTTACAGTTTGATCCCAGGCTCTGGTCAGGGTCATGCAGGAGGCAACCAATCAATGGGTCTCTCTCACACTGATGTTTCTCTCTCTCTCTCTCTCTCTCTCTCTCTCTCTCTCTCTCTCTCTGTCTCTCTCTCTCTCTCCCCCCATCTGAAAATCAATTGAAAAATATCCTCCAGCAAGGAATAAAAAAATAAATAAGTGTTTAGAAAAATATTACATTTGTAAGAAAAAATTCCAAGAGTTATGAGTAAAGATATCAAGTTTATGCTGAATATGATACCCTCTTATGTTTCAGAACCCTTTTGATCCAGAGTGACTTAGGTAAGGCATTTTACTCCCCAGGTCCTCAAATTAATCATTTAGAAGATGGGTTAACAGGAGTTGGTACCCATATCCCTGTCATGAAACCTACTGAAATTTCACAACTAACCTTAAGCTTCCCTAAGGCAAGTTCCCCTTAGAGTAGAGCAACCTGATAAATCAGTATGATTCAATAGGTCCAAAAAGCTCTCCTCTCTAGTAGGTTGAATGTAGCCCCCCAAAAAAAGATATGTCCATGTCCTAACCCTAGAACCTGTGAGTGTGACCTCAGTTGGAAAAGGGGGTTTGCAGGATGTAACTAAATTAAGGATCTCAAGGTGAGGTCATCCTGGATTATCCAAGTGGGTCCTAAATACAAAGACAAGTGTCTTTATAAAACACACACAGAGGATTCCAAAATGGCGGCAGAGTGAATGGAAGCTACACAGACCATCTCCCAGGACCAAACTGGAATTACAACGAAAATAAAGACAAATTGTCGGGAAAAAGCAACAGAAGAGCAGCTTGCGAGAACCACATAACCAGGGACACTGAATCGATCCTGGTAGGATTGTGGAGGCATGACAGGGGGGCTGGGAGCCCACAGACAGCAGCGGTGTTAGCTGTGAGCAGCGTCCGGGGGGTTAAATTCCCAAGCCCGCTCCACAGCGCAGAGGGCCAGGACAGAGCACTAAAATAGCCACAGACACTCACCTTGGGCTCCAGCAGAGGGAGGGAGGACTGGACTGGAACTGTGTGGGGACACTCAGGACTTGGAGGGTGATCAGATCTTTTGCTGAGTTGCTGCCACACAGGACAGTGGCCATCTTACTCCTTCCCAGGGCTCTGGGGAGAGGCGGAGGCCCCTCCCTCAGAGATTTAACCCCACCCAGGTGGGCCATTGAAATGCAAAATGAGGCTCATTAACAACCAGCACCTGCCCCACCTTCGGGAAATCCTCTAATGCTGAACACCTGAGGAAGGTTTTCATTCACCTGAGAACCCAAGGCTCTTCAAGTAACCACCACTAATAGCCTCTAGGCAAAAAGCTAGAGGATAACTGAACCGTTCCTGGGCTTGAAAATCTACTCAGGAAAGTAAGACTTGACAGTGGTATTTAACGTGGGTCCTCCCACACTCATCCAAACCCCGTACAGGGAGCCACAAGCAGTAGAACACCAACATCAACAGGGAAAATTTGGCAGGCTCCAAAACCCACTGAGATAGCCAAAATGGTGAAACAAAGAAACAAATCCCAAATGAAAGAACAAGAGACCTCTACCGAAGATGAGATAAATGAAATTCAGTTAAGCAAGTGAACAGAGCTAGAATTCAGAGCCATGATCTTGAGGAAGCTCAACAGCATGAGTCAGGACATCAACACCATAAGTAAAGACATAGTAACATTGAAAATCAACCAATTAGAAATCAAGAAGCACCAAGAAGAAATGAAGAATGACATAGCAGAAATAAAGAACACATTGGAAGGACTAACCAACAGAGTAGAGGAAGCTGAGGACCGGATCAGTGAATTAGAAGACAGGGTAGAAAAAAATCAACCAATCAGAAAACCAAAAGGAAAAAAACAATTAAAAAATAGGAAGACAGCTTAACAGAACTGTGGGACAACTGGAAACGTAATAATATTCACATCATAGGAGTCCCCGAAGAAGAAGAAAATGAGCAAGGGTTAGAGAATATATTTGAAGAAATAGTGACAGAAAAGTTCCCTAATTTGGTGAAGGAAGAAGGCATTCATGTGCAAGAAGCACAGAGAAACCCAAGTAAGAAGAACTCAAACAGGCCCACACCAAGACACATAGTACTTAAAATGCCAAAAATTAAAGACAAAGAGAGAATCCTAAAGGCAGCAAGAGATAAGCAACAGGTCCCTCAAAGGAACCCTCATAAGGCTATCAGCGGACTTCTCAACAGAAACACTATAGGCCAGAAGGGAATGGCATGAAGTAATCAAGGTCATGAAAAACAAGGATCTGAATCCAAGACTACTCTACCCGGCAAGGCTATCATTCAAAATAGAAGGTCAAATAAAGAGCTTCCCAGACAAAAAAAAGCTAAGGGAATTTGTTACCACCAAACCAGCACTGCAAGAAATGTTAAAAGGACTGCTATAATTAGTAGAAGAAATAGGAAGAAAAATATAACCACACTAAACAAAAATGGCAATAAATAAGTACATATCAATAATCACCTTAAATGTAAATGGATTGAATGCTCTGATAAAAAGACACAGAGTAGCTGATTGGATAAGAAAGCATGACCCATATATATGTTGTTTACAAGAGACCCACCTCACAACAAAAGACTCACATAGGTTGAAAGTGAAGGGATGGGAAAAAACTCTTCCAAGCAAACGGAAAGGAAGAAAAAGCTGGGGTAGCAATACTCATATCTGATAAAATAGATTTCAAAATGAAGGCCATAACTAGAGACAAAGAAGGCCACTACATAATATTGAAAGGATCTATCCAACAGGAAGATATAACCTTGGTAAACATATATGCACCCAATATAGGAACACGAAAATATATTTAAAATCTTCTGCAGGACTTCAGAGGAGAAATCGACCGCAATACAATCGTAGCAGGGGACTTCAACACCCCACTGACATCACTGGATAGATCCTCTAGACAAAAAATTAACAAGGAAACGGAGACTCTAAATGAAGCACTAGACCAAATGGACTTAATAGATATCTACAGAGAATTACACCCCAAAACTGCAGAATTCACTTTCTTCTCAAGTGCACATGGGACATTCTCAAAGATGGACCACATGTTAGGACACAAACTAAGTCTCCACAAGTTCAAGAAGATTGAAATCATATCAAGCATCTTCTCAGATCACAATGGCATGAAACTAGAAATCAATTGCAACAAGAACATGCAAAGACATTTGAACACATGGAAGCTAAACAGCATGTTATTAAACAATGAATGGGTTACCAAGGAGATCAAGGAAGAAATTAAAAACTTCCTGGAAACCCATGAAAATGAACACACAACAACACAAAATCTATAGGATGCAGTGAAAGCAGTTCTGAGGGGGAAGTTCATAGCACTGCAGGCCTACCTCAAGAAACATGAAAAATTTCCAATAGATTATCTAAGCTCACAACTTAAAGAACTAGAAAGCAAACAAAAAGAAAACCTCAGAGCAAGGAGAAGAAAGGAAATAGTAAAGATCAGAGCAGAAATAAGCGACATGGAGACCAAAAAAACAATTCAAAGGATCAATGAAACAAAGAGCTGGTTTTTTGAAAAGATAAACAAGATTGATGGACCCTTAGCTAGACTCACCAAGAAACAGAGAGAGAGAGAACCCAAATACACAAAATCAGAAATGAAAGAGGAGAAGTAACAACTGACACCACAGAAATACAAAGGATCATTCACAAACACTATGAACATTTATATGGCAACAAATTCGACAATCTAAGCGAAATGGACACATTTCTAGAAACACATAGTCTCCCAAAACTGGACCAGGAAGAGATAGAAAACTTGAACAGACCAATAACAACTAAGGAAATTGAAGATGTAATCAAGACTCTCACAGCAAACAAAAGCCCAGGCCTGGAAGGCTTCACGGGGGAGTTTTACCGAACATTCAAAGAAGAACACCCATTCTCCTCAAACTATTTCAAAAAATTCAAGAAGAAGGAAGACTTCCAAACTTGTTTTATGAGGTCAACATAATTCTAATTCCAAAACCAGAAAAAGATACTATAAAGAAGGAAACTACAGGCCAATATCCTTGATGAACATAGATGCCAAAATCCTTAACAAAATATTAGCAAATCGGATCCAGCAATACATCAAAAAAATTATTCACCATGACCAAGTGGGATTCATCCCAGGGATGCAAGGCTGGTACAATGTTCGCAAATCAATAAATGTGATACACCACATAAACAAAATGAAAGATAAAAACCACATGATCATATCAATGGACGCTGAAAAAGCATTCGACAAAATCCAGCACCCATTTCGGATAAAAATGCTCAGCAATGTGGGGATAGAGGGATATCTTGACATAATAAAGGCTATATATGAAAGACCTACAGCCAACATCATATTCAATGGGCAAAAACTAAAAACATTTCCCTTAAGAACAGGAACAAGACAGGGATGTCCACTTTAGCCACTCTTATTTAACATAGTACTGGAAGTCTTAGCCACAGCAATCAGACTGAAGAAAAAATAAAAGGGATCCAAATTGGTAAGGAGGAAGTAAAACTGTCATTATTCGCAGATGACATGATAGTATGCATAGAAAACCCTAAAGACTCCATCAAATATCTACTAGACTTAATAAATGAATTTGGCAAAGTAGCAGGATACAAAATTAACGTCAGGAAATCGACAGCATTCTTATACACCAATGATGAACTCACAGAAAGAGAAACTAAAAAACAATCCCATTTAAGATCACGGCAAAAAAATTAAGATACCTAGGAATAAACTTAACCAAAAAAGTAAAAGACCTATTTGCACAAAACTACAGGACATTGAAAAAAGTAATAGAGGAAAATATAAAAAAGTGGAAGCACATACCTTGTTCATGGATTGGAAGAATTAACATCATTAAAATATCCATATTACCCAAAGTAATCTATGGATTCAATGCAATCCCCATCAAAATACCAATGACATATTTCACAGAACTAGAACAAATACTTCAAAAGTTCATATGGAACTAAAAAAGACCCCGAGTAGCCACAGCAATCTTGAAAAAGAAGGAAAAAGTAGGTGGGATCACAATACCAAATATAAGGTTATACTACAAACTATTGTAATCAAAACAGACTGGTACTGGCACAAGGACAAGCATATAGACCAGTGGAACAGAACAGAGAATCCAGAAATTGACCCAAGACATGATGCTCAATTAATATTTGACAAAGTTGGTAAGAGCATACAATGGAGTAAAGACAGCCTCTTTAATAAATGGTGTTGGGAAAATTGGACAGCTCCATGCAAAAAAATGAAACTAGACCATCAACTTACACCATACATAAGAATAAACTCAAAATGGATAAAAGACTTAAATGTGACTCGTGAATCCATAAAAATCCTAGAAGAAAATGTAGGCAACAAAATTTCGGACATCATACGTAGCAGAATCTTCACTGATACATCGCAACAGAAACAAAGGAAAAAATGAACACATGGGACTACATCAAACTAAAAAGCTTCTGCACAGCAAAACAACAACAATTAAATTGGAAAGGGAACCCACTGTATGGGAGACCATAATTGCCAATGATACACCAGATAAGGGGTCAATCTCCAAAATATATAGAGTACTCATACAACTCAACAAAAGGAAGACAAAGAACCCAATTAAAAAATGGGCAGAGGAACTAAATAGCCACCTCTGCAAACAGGACATACACAGGGCTAAGAGACATGAAGAAATGCTCAACATCACTAATGATCAGAGAGATGCAAATTAAAACAACAATGAGGTATCACCTCACACCTGTCTGAATGGCCACCATCAACAAATCATCAAACAAGTATTGGCGAGGGTGTGGGAAAAAGGGACTCTAGTACACTGCTGGTGGGAATGCAAACTGGTGCAGCCACTATGGAAAACACTATGGTGTTACCTCAAAAAATTAAAAATTGAATTGCCATTTGACCCAGTGATCCCACTTCTAGGAATACCCTAAGAAGCCTGAAACACCAATCAGAAAGAATACATGTACCCCCATGTTCATAGCAGCACTATTTACAATAGCTAAGATCTGGAAACAGCCCAAGTGTCCATCAGTGGATGAATGGATAAAAAAGCTGTGGTACATATACAAAATGGAGCACTAAGCAGCTGTAAGAAAGAAAGATCTCTTATCTTTGATACGACATGGAGGGACCTGGAGAGTGTTATCCTAAGCGAAACAAGCCAAGCAGAGAAAGACAAATATCACATGATCTCACTTATTTGTGGAATATAACAGTCTGAGGAACAGGGTAGACCCAGAGATATGGAAGTAGGGTACAGACTGACAACCCTCAGAAGAGGGGGTGGGGGGGAGGGAAGAGATAAACCACAGTACTTATATGCATGTATGCATAACTGATGGACATGGACAACAAAGCTGGGGATGGGGTGAGGGGGATGGGGAAGAGGGTGTCAATGGAGAAAAAAGGAGAAACATCTGTAAAAAAAATAAATTAATTAAAAAAAAATAAAATAAAGACACACAGAGGAGAGACACAGGAAGAGTAGGAGGCCTTGTAAATACAGGGTCAGGGCTCAGATTGATGCAGCTACAAACCAAGGAAGGTCTGAAGTCACCAGAAGCTCGACATGGCAAGGAAACATTCTCTGATGGAGCCCTTAGAAAGAATGTGGCCCTGCCAACACCTTGACTTTAGATTTGTGGCCTCCAGAACTGTGAGATAATAAAATTCTGTTGTTTTAAGCCTCCAAATTTGAGGTAATTTGTTATGGTAGCCTTAGGAAACTAATACACCTACTCTCTCCCCCTACCCCACCTACAAGTATTTGCCTAAATGTTTCATCATGGGTCAGTTACTACTTTGGTTAAGCAATTTCATCAGGTGTTGTCTTGAAGTGCAACACTCTTTGAGTAATTTTCTAATACCTCAGGCTAAAGGGTTTACTTGGGATCTTCCTCCAGCACAGAAAAGAAGAGGGGGTGGTAATCCAGAACACCTGGATAGAGAGTAGGGGTGATGTCAAAAAGGAAAGATTTAAAAAATAAATAAAAGGGATCAAAACAAAATTTTATTTAGGGTCAGTCTTGAGAAAGTCATATTGACAGAGCCCAAATGTTACTTTAACATCAATAGACCCATATTATAAGAAGGAAGAAGCCTTGCAGAGTGAATAAATATGTTGCCTCAGCCCTTGGTCCATATTCCAGAAACATTGTTAAAAAGGGTACTCAAACCAATACAAATGCCTCATTCTCACTGGTCATATGGATTTGTTTTCTTTTGCTCAAAAATTTAGGCATATTTAGAAACATGCAAAAAGTTGTTTCAAGCTATTAGCAATTAAATATCCACAAAGAGAGCCCAGCAACAATGAAATATACCTATCATCATTCTGCCTGGCCAATCCTGAATTTAGTAGGAGTCTCCCTTCACATTACACCTTCCCTAGCCTTCAGCACTTCCGTAGAAGCTGTTTAACCCATTCTCAGGACCGCAGGCCGACGCTCTAACCACGGAGCAAACCGGCCAGGGCTCAGGCAAATCTTTCCAATGCCCAATTGTCCTCACGGTTAAGATGCTTTTCTCAGTTCTAATGGCTAACTTAAATTTCAGTTTCAAGCCACTGCACCTTATAATTACATTCTCAGCCACTAATAGTAATCTGCGCACTCCATTTTATTTCTCCCCTTTACCTATGATAGGAATCTGTGGAAAAGGCAGTCAGTTGCCTTGTTAGTACAATATGCACACTGCACTTGAGCAAAATACAACCAAAAGAAAATCAAACACTCTTGATCCCTGAGTGAGAAGCAGTGTTATTGATCTTTTCCTTTTTCTATCCTTGAGCTGCTCTAAGTATCTACACTGACATGCTCTAGTGCTGTGGCATTTATGCCATCTTGGGGAATAGCTGTGTAAATGCTCCAGTAATACACTGTCAACATACTGTTGTGTTAGAACTTGAGAATCTGAAGGGCTGGGAAGGACAGGGTTTCCTCCTCCCACCCTCATGTAATATGAATCAATGTCCTTACTAATTGGCCCTCCTCCTGCATGTTACTAAAGTCTAGACTTAGTGGCAATCCATTTCTGTGGAAGATATTTAATGAAGGAGAAAGTGCATGGGAGGGAAGTTGGCAAGCAAAACATTACAGAGAAACTACAAAAAACTCGAAAACACAGAGTTTTTGTTAAGCTGAGGTTGGAAGCTAAGTGATATTGTTTCAAACACACACAGATACATACACACACACTAGCCAGTTCACTTAACCCTGAACCAAATGTTTTCTAAAATTGAAGAAAATCTAAGTTGTTAATGCAACACATAAGACTTTTCAATGATGCTCATTAGTGACTTTTTCCTCCCCTGCTTTCTTCAGGAACTATGAAAAACAAAAACAAATTTCCCAAACAGGTGATTTGGGGATTTTCCTTCCACAGCCATGATTTCACTGAAAATTTCAAAAACTGCTACTAGTAACTCCATTCTCCTATCAAACCATGGGTTATTCAGATACAGAGCTCTCCAGAACCCAGGGTGGACTCCAAGGGACCGTGGCATGAGGGCTCCAGATCAAGCTGAAGGAACCAAGCCTGGATCTAGGGTCTCCCTATGTGATACTAGTTTTATATGATCTGCTTTCAGAAAGCCACCAGCTCTTGAGACCACAGCAACTTGGTTTAGAAATACCTGCCTCATTTAGCTTTTACTTTTTTAAAACAGGGAGAACTGAAATAAGGGAGAAATGTTGACACAGGAACTATGGAGCCAAGTCTCCGAAACCACACTGACCATGCATGTCTAAGAAGTGCTGGATTCAAAGAAGCCAATACTACACTGAGCTGGGGCAGTGATGGAAACAGGATGATACAATCAATGAAGCATTTCAACTCATAGAGAGATGACCTTCACTGAACAGGAAAATCGAATGCTCATGACCCCTGGCTGCTAAGCTGCATTCAAGATACCGAATTCCCACAAATTCAAGTCACTGATTTTCCCATGCCCTCCTCATTCCCCCTCAACAAATACGGAGACACCCCTCTATGCAGGGTCCCCATCTGTCTACCTGTCTGCCTCCCCACCAAGAGATGGGAGAGTGGAGTATTTGACTTCAAATCCCCTGCACTCCAGCATCTGACACATACTGGGTTCTCAAAACTGGTTTTGGGTGTAATTCCTAGAAACGCTGAGCCAATCACAGAGTGATGATTAGAAACATGGCTCTGGAACCAGACTAAATGGGTTTAATCATTCATTTCATAGCTATTTGACCCTGGACAAGTCAGAAACCTCTATAAGCCTCAGTTTTCTCATCTGTAAAATGGGGAAAATAATAATATCCAACAGGTAGTGCTATTGTGAAGATTACATGGTATGCTGCCCATAAAGGGCTTAGCACAGCGCTTGACTCAATAAATGTTAACGATTATTAGCACCACCCCCACCACAGGTACTCAATAAAAACTTGCTGAATTGAACTCAAACCAGTGGGAATGACTAGCAGATGTGAAGGCAGCCTGGGCTTTTTTTTTTTTTTTTTTTTTTGAGGTTTTTCCCACCTCATTCTACACCAGATGACCTCTGAGAACTTTCTTTCTTTCTTTCTTTTTTTGAGAAAAAGGATAGAATAGGAGATTTAGGTTCTACTTTTGCTGATCTTCAGTTTTTCATCCAGGGCAGAAAACCAAGTCTGGCAAAGTCAGGCAGATGATTGTCTGAGAAATATGACAAGGCTATTAAAAACTCGAAAAGAAAAGTTGTGTAATGAGCATGAATTTAAATACATTTAAATTTCCTCTAGATCTAGGAATCCCAGCAACATCCTTATATATTTTTCAGTGTGCTTTTGCAAATGTGAGAACACCAAGGCCCTATAAGATAGCAGATGTGAGTAGCCAAGGCCCTCAAAGAATTTCTTCCAGGGTGGGGGTGGGGAGGGGATGGGGCAATTGTCATGGAAATTAACCCCTGAAAATGCACTGGATTTTATTACCAGATGGATGCCAGAGGAGACTACTAGAATTTTAGGGTCTTTACCATCAAGAAAGCAACCTCCATGCCTGAAATGATTAAGAAGAAGAAGAGACTCAATTGTCTAGTAAACTGAAATTTCAAACCACCCTGCTTACCTAAATGAGAAAAGCTGCTTAGACTAAAGCATCATTACTTCTATTTAGACAAGCCTACAAAGATATATAAGGAGCTAAAGAATGGGACCCTACATTCTTCCCTAAGCCACAACAATGCCTGTTTATGTAAATAGAGTTTTCAATAACAGAACAGAATCTGAAAAAATCTGTTTTCATTATTGTCTCTGAAAAATGTAAATACAGAAGATGAAAGTCAAGGGGCTTTCACTATGATGGGCACCCTGAAATATTTATTTTTATATAAGTCTGAGCCTAGATTCCAAGCAGATCTTAAAAACAGGTAATGACTCTTTCTCCTTAAAAAGGTCTGAGCAGGCACAAAGGTTTCTCTGACTCCTGGACAGTTGACTGCATTATTTATTCAAAAAAGTTTTTTTTTTTTTATTAACAGTTAGAAATGAGTTAATTTCTAACTAACTTTTTAACAGTTTAAAAAGAAATAAAAGTAGTAGAAGATACCTATTTACCTTTACTTGACAGCCCTGGGCCAAAACATAAATATCATTGCCTCCACTATCATCACCATCTGACAATCAAACACTCCCACATGACCATAACAACCTCTGGATGCAAACTAAAAGCTCTTTAGAGACTATAGGAAGGCTATGTATAGAAGATTTAAACAAAGACTGAAAGAATTATTAGCAAAATTAATTCAACTGTTCATACTTTTGACAACTGTTACTATTTGTTTGAACTCAAGTGTCCAGCTCCTTCACTGACAGGTATTAATGACTATAGAGATACCACATATCCAGAGTTTTAAACTGACCTTGTAGTGTTTTGGTTCAAGAACTCAGGTTTTGACTCATACTCTGTATATCAGTCTTCCTGTTGCTGGTTAGGCAGCTGATAAGAGGCAGAAATCCTTCTTGCTCATTAGGCCATTAGCTGATGTTAAGCAAAGGGCTAGGGAAGAGCGTGTTCAGTGGCCCAGAGGAATGTGCCAGACCCTACATATAAAGCCAGCCCCGATTTGGGGTTAAGAATTTAACCTTAAAAGGCTGACAAGTCATAAATTTGCCTGAGGTTCATATATGTGTGACTTTCACAGTTTATATTTCCTAGCCAGGACTCAAAGTCCAAACATGCCCCTGATTAATGAATGGTACTAATTGTTATTCCTGACTTGAGAACATTAGTCTTTATCCAAAATGTTTTCTTAAAAAACACAATCTCATACCTAAAACTCTGGCTTAGGGGAGTTGGAATAACTAGTTAGAAAAAAGTAGGAAGACGAGCCTAATGTTATGTTACTGGATGCTACCATTTTGTAGTCAAGAGTGACTCAAAAGCTTCCATTTCATTGTGTCCATCGAGCAAAGTAAAAAGAAATGCCCCCCCCCCCAATCTAAACATTTGAGATAAAGCAATCATCTGTAACTGCACAAAAACTGAGCTGAGGCAGTGGTGGGAGGGGGGCTGAAGTATCTTCAAGCACATTTTGTCTAACTTATCTTGTTAAATATTTATACATACGTGCATAACCTAACAACCTTGTCCAAGCTTGGAAGAAATAATAGATACAGCACAAACAAAAGATCCCCATAAGCATCAAGACAAAGAAAAAATACCAAGGAATCGTCTAATTGGAATTCTCTCCCTAACATGAAGTCAAATTTGAAACTAGGACAATCATATCCTACAAGTGAAACAATGTCCCTGAAATGTGACAACTTCATTAGGGAAAAGCAGGCTACAATTTGCTTAGCCTACAAGATAGGTGTCAGTTCTAGCAAGGTTTTAAAGGGGCTCCCTTATCCTTAGAAAAAGAAAAAGGCATTCAGTGTAAGAAAAGAGATTTCTAAAAACAAAGATGCCATTTGCATTTATTGAGAATTAGGACAAAATGAAAGAGAATGTAAACTACATACATAGCAATGATCTGAGGTACGAGTCTGATATATTTAGCCTTGTCCTATCTGTTCAAAAAAGCCTTTTAAATACTCAGAATTCTTAGAAAATGGAATGTAAATTCATGGGTGCATATTTTAGAGCTCTTCATCTGCAAACTAACTAAGGAATCAAATTTCGCAATATCCCAAGAGAAATAACCAGGTATCCAAACCAAGTATGTGGGCAGAAACGAAAGGCCTGTTTTCTCTCTAGAATCACTGAAGGCAGGCGGATGTGGAGGAGGTAGAGGAAGATGGGGGAATAAAGAGGAGAGAAGGAAATCAGGAGCTACAGGAAATGGAAACACAACTTTAAAATACAGAGGAAAATAACATTCCACTCATTTACTTTTTTAGAGAACAAGAAACACAAAACCATTCAATAAATATAATAAATCATAAAACACCTTCAGTTCTAAATTATAACCAGTTGAGAGAGTGTGAGGGTTGAAAGGAGGAAGGCAAAAAGGGAAGATATGGAGAGCAGTCCAATTGAAAATGAACGGAAGACCCTCAGTAGCTTTGAAGATGGTAAACTGAGCCCCAAAAGGGCTTGATGAGTGTGCACAAAGCATCCACTGTTCCCCTTCATTATAACTGTGAAAGCAACTTGGGCTACTTCTTATCACTACTCTATGAAATCTTGATGAGCTTTTTGGGAATTTTACTCAGATTTTGTTATTTGATAATACGTGTCATTGCCACTAGGACCTAACTTGAAAGTAAAACTGGATATTGTTGAGGGGGTGAGGGGGAAGACTCTGAATGATTGAATAAATGCTGGTTCCAACATCACCTTCAGGCTTTGTGAATGAGGCAACCTTACTCTCTCAAAGAACAAAGAAAAGGCAATCTGACAGCTTTTGAAGGCCAAAAGAACCTTCAGGCAATGTTATTAAATTGACCCACAGCACTGAAGTTACAAAGACAAGAAATTACTTAGGTTTTAAATATTAACTTTTGTATAAAACCTTCGGAATTCTGTAGGGAGAAATAAACTAAGTTTGAAAGGAAAGCAGAAAAAAATGTTTCTGAAAGAAGGAACTATTTGAAACACTGAGCACAGTTCTTCCATGGCACTTTAAAAGTCTTCAAATTTCTTTTTTTTATTTTATTTATCTTTATTGTTGAAAGTATTACAGATGTCCCTCTTCCCCCCTTCACACCCTCCTCCCCATCCCACTCTCCACCCCACTCCTGCCCCCACAACCCCCCCTTCACCACACTGTTGTCTGTGTCCATTGGTTATGTATATGCATATAAATTCCTTGGTTTATCTCTTCCCACCACTCCACCCTCCTTCCCTCTGAGGTTTGTCAGTCTGTTCTTTACTTCTACGTCCCTGGATCTATTTTGTTCATCAGCTATTTTGTTAATTATATTCCACAAATAAGTGTAAAACTTTTCAAATTTCCACTGTGACTTCTGAGGATGGCCAGAGAAGATATACTCCAGAATGCCAGCAAAAAAGAAAATGGGAAACCATTAGGTCCCTAGGGTGAGAACAAAATGATCTCAGAAGATATTTACCTCTGGCCACATTCAATTAAACCAAGGACTAAACTAGAGGTTCTACTCACCTGGGGAAACAAAAACTGTTTTCCAAACTAGTCACAAAATTATTAGCCACCCACCAGAGACCTCTAGCCCATTCATTCTCACATTCATATTCCCATTCATTCTCTAGTTCTCTTCCCCCAACTCTCTGAATCTCTGTCTCCTTCCTCTTATGCTCTCCTTTTCTCACTCACCCGTAGTACATTTGTTCTGTATAGGTCTCTAAGACCAGAATGAATAGCTGAAGGATAGCACAGATGTGAGAAATCAAAAGAACAATGGCACTGGCCTGTGTGGCTCAGTTGGTTGGGCATCATCCTGTGCATTGAAAGGTTCCTGGTTCAATTCCCTGTCAGGGCACATGCCCAGGTTGCAGGCTCAATCCCTGGAAGGGGGGCATGCAGGAGGCAGCCCATCAATGTTTCCCTCTCACATCAATGTTTCTCTCTCCCCATCTCTATTCCTCTCTCTCTCAAAATTAATAAAAATTTAAAAATAAAAGAACATGTGCAAGGGCCTCTCTTTAGTGCTGCAAGGTTCTTACCCACAAGAAAGCAGCCCTTCTCAAACTTTAACATGCACACAAATCACCTGGGATCTTTTTTAAAAATACCAATTCTGATTCAGTAGGTCTGCGATGGGGCCTGAGATTCTGCATTTCTTACAATCTCCCAGGTGATGCTGATGCTGCTGGTCCAGGGGCCACACTTTAAGGAGCAAGGCTCTAGTAAGAAGAAAAAAAGTCAAGTACATAATTACAAGAGCAAGCAAGAACCAAGGCCATAAAAGAAGTACAGTAATAGCAGGGTTCAAAGGGGGAAATGATCACATCTAGTCATGGGGAATCATGAAGTGATTCATGAAGAAGATGGCATTGTATTGACACCTTGAAAGGTGGGTAAGACAACAGCAGGCATAGATGAAAGGAAGTCAGGTAGTCTATAAGCAGAGGCTTGGAGGCAGATGACTACAGGGTCCTTTCAGTAATGAGTTAATAGCCTGTTATGCTTAAGTAGAGGGCACACATTCCAAGGGGATAAGAGTGAGAGAGACTTAACAGGACTCAGCCATTTAATCTGGGTGTGAGATGTGTAAAAAGAGAAGTCAAGGACGATTTCAATTCTGGGTACCAGACAGAGATGCTAGCACCACAAATGTAGAATGTTGGAGAGAGGCAGATTTGTGCAGATAGGAAAAGAAAATGATGGATTAATTTTTTTGTCTCTGTTGAAAAGTGAAGCACTGGCAGGACTTCTGGATGGAAACAGCCAGCAAGCAACTGGGAAATACTGAACTGGAAAGCAAGGATGAGGTCAGGTTGGAAAGAGATATGGGAATCATTCTAACAGCAAAGATAATGAAGTCATGGGAATGGATGTGGGAATGAACAGAGAAAGAACAGAAAGGGCAAAGGATAAGTGCTAGTGAAACACTTGCATCTATTAAGGAGTGGGAAGAAGAGGGCAAACAAGCAAAGACAGATTCAGCTTCATAGTAGGAAGGGAACCCAAAGTAAAAAAAATGTCCCAAAAGTCAAAGGAGTGTGGGAATTTAAGTCAAATACTTTATATCCAGACCACATTCCCTCCCCTCATAATCCAATGAGTATACTGGAAAGAGCATGAGCTATGGAGTGAGACAAATCTGGAGGCAAATCCTGACTCCACCACTTACACAACCTTTGGGAAAGTAAACCTTTCATCTGTAAAATGGAGATAACACCACCTACCTTTCAGGTTTGCTTGGTAGATTAAATGAGAGATTAAATACAAAGCAACTAGCTCTGGCTGGTTTGGCTCAGCGGTTAGAGTGTCAGCCCATGGACCAAAGGGTCATGTGTTCGATTCTCAGTCAAGGGCACTTACCTGGGTTGCACCTTTGATCCCCAGCCACAGCCAGGGTCGTGAGGGAGGCAACCAATCAATTTGTCTCTTTCACAGCAATCTCTCTCTCTCTCTCTCTCTCTCTCTCTCTCTCTCTCTCTCTCTCTCTCTCTCTCTCCCTCTCCCCGCCTCTCCCCCCTCCCCATCTCTACTCTATCTAAAAAAGTCAATGGAAAAATAACCTCGGGTGTGGATTAACAACATATATACATATATATACACATAATAGGCACTCAATAAATGGTAGTTTCTATGATTTTCTCTTTGGCCCTTCCAAACTATTTTATCAACCTGAAAGGGACCTCAAAAAAATCTATTGGAGAACAAGGAGTTTCAAGCTTACATTGAATGAAAGTAGAAACCCTGATAAAGGCAACCTCTTAAAAAAACAACAGGGAAAAAAAGAAAGCATTCATGCCAGAGAAACAGAAAATTATACAACCCTCTCCCGACAACAACAACATAAAAATAAAAATTAAAAAAAAATTACATCTCCATAGACACTTAAGAAAAGATCAGCCCAATTAAACAAGTATTTCTAGTATTTGCTTGGAATCACTTATTTCAGAGACTAGCCAGCAGGGCCCAGTCTGAAGCAGAATAAAGACCAGAGCTCCAAAAGCTACACACTATTACTGCTTTCATTCTCCAGGGTGGGAGAGTGCTTCCCAGGGGGACGGACAGAGGGACCTCCATGTTGGAACCGGGCAGGTTGGTGGAACTCAGAATTTACAGAAACTTTATGAATGGCTGCATAGTTTGTATGTAAGGTACTTGAAAGCAAGGCTTTCGCGACACAAATGTAAGTATGATTGTGAAAGACCACTCACTGTTAAGAGTAACAACTTTCAAACAATTTTAATAACACGTAATTATTAATTATTGCTATCAAAAATCATAGAAATCTGATCCCTTGATTCTAATGTATTTCTCTACAAAGAAATCGCTCCCTTACCGTGCGCGCGCGCGCGCGCGTGTGTGTGTGTGTGTGTGTGTGTGTGTGTGTGTGGTAATACATTATCTTATTTGCAAAGTCTTGGACCATGGCAACATATACTCATACTTTCTCTTAATCAAGAGAGTTCATGAAGGCTTTGGAAGTTTTTTTTGTAATCACCAGATGTTGGCAAAATACATCTTAAGACATGTCACATGCAAAACCCTGGAAAACATCATCCACACTCATGACTTCCAACTTGAGCCTATATGCTGATGAATCCCAACTATGCTTCTGCTGAACTCCACAAGAATATATAACACTCTTTGCAAATGACCTAATCTATACCCAGAGTTTCAGCTACCACTGAGATGCTGATAATGTCCGAGTATGTATCTGCAGCCCTGATTTCTCTCTTCTGTGATCTAAAACACAACCTCAACTACATCTAGCAAACGTTTCTGCCTCAATGATCAAAGGGCCCCCTCAAACTCAACTTGTTCAAAATCGAACTAATTATTTCACCCCTTAAAAATAGGTTTTCTAGCCCTGGCCAGTGTTGCCCAGTTGGTTGAGTATCGTCCCGGTACACCAAAAGGTTGCCAGTTCGATTGCCGGTCAGGGCACATGCACAGGATACAGGCTCAATCCCTGGTCTGAGTGCTTGCAGGAGGCACCCGATCAATGTTTCTCTCTCACATCAATGTCTCTTTCTCTCTCTCTCTCTCTCTCTTTCTCTCTCTCTCTCTCTCTCTCTCTCCCCCTCCCTCCCTCCATTTCCCTCATGATTCCTCTCTCTAAAAAATCAATAAAAACATTTTTTAAAAAAGGTTACTCTTATATTTCACTCATTTATTCAACAAATGCATACTGGGCACTTATTATGTGCCATAGTTCCACCATCCAGAAAAACTAGAAGTTCTAGACCCTCCCTTCTGTCCCCATATCCAGTCACCAAGTCATGTCTATTTTACTGCCTCTATTCTCTCAAATTTATCTTTTATTCTCCTATTTACTGCCCCACCTTTTCACCTGCATTATTAAATCCCCTGCTACCACTCACTCTACAGTCATTCTCTATACTGAATAACACTTTCTCTCCTTTAAATGTTTTTATGGATCCTCATCATCCTTGGATACAGCGCAAGAAAACCCCTCAGCATTTCCTGCCTACTTCTCTAGTTCATCTTTCCTCCATTTTCCACACATCTGTGCTCCAACCAATCCAAACTATTCCAGTCCAACAAATGTGTCACTTTGTCTCTTAGCTTTGTACCTTTGCACATACCTAGGCAAACTAGGAATGTGCTAAAGGGAAGTAGGCACCCTTTCTCTATAGCTCAACAGCCCTCAAACCCCCCACAGGGTGCCCAGCTCTATGGGCACTCTCATCCTACTGCCTTGACATCCATGGTTTTCCTTATTTAGCTCCCTCCTTAGGCAGTGATTTTTATCTTATTCATCAGCTCCTAGCTCAGTACCTGGCATATAATCAGTGTTCAATAAATGTTGGTTGAAGTAAAAAATGAATAAAAAACTTTTAAATATTTATGCAGAGACAGCATATAAAGTTCACTATTGGTAGGATCCTTTTCTGAGACCTCCAATGTTTTCCAAAACAGTTAAATGTACTACCCAATACAATCAGTCCATGAAACTTAACCTAGAAAGGGCCTCTTGAGTCACATTCTCATCTCTATGGGGCTCAACATGAAATGCAGCCAGTGCTAGAACTAGTTTTCCAAAATGAGCTAAATTCACAGTATGAGTTGACCATCACTACTTTAAGAAAGATCACATCTCTGTACTGAGGGAAATGATGGAACTTGATAAATTAGCAATAACTCTATGATATCAGTGACAATAGCACTGTAACAATTTGGGGCCAATTTCACTGAAAATGGTTTATTTGAGCTCTGAAAGGCTGTACTTCCTAGCTCTTCCCAGTGTAAATTAGGTTTATTCTCTAGGTTATGACCAGTGTACAGATGTGGGGATGTATATGTGTATATGTATAATGTACAAGTGTGTGTGTGTGTTGGAACCAAGCAAGTTGGTGGAACCTAGAACCTGCAGATACGTTATGAGTGGCTACGTTGTCTGTACCTAAGATATATGAAAGCAAGGCTTTCAGGACACAAATTTAGGGTATGATTGTGAAAGACCACCCACTACTTAAAAGTAACAATTAACAACTTTCAAACAGTTTAAATAGCACATAATTATTCACTGTTGCTATCAAAATAATAGAAATATATATTTATACATATATAATCTATGAATATAAATATATAAAACATATCCAAACACCACATTTAGATAAAGTTGCAGCTAAAAATGTCTCTCTACTTGACACATCCTCCTCAAATTTCAATTCTGACAGAAGGGCAACAAGGCTCCCAGGGCCACAGAGAATAGATAAATAAGCTTTCACTCTACCACTCCTTCCTGCCTCAGTCTCTGCTGCAGATCAACTTAGGCAATAATGCATTCAGAGAATCAGTAATTCTCTAGGTCTATGCCATCCTAGGATCTCATTCAACAGTGATCAAGTCCTCTAGACTATGTCCTTAGCTGTTTATTCTTACATTCATTCCAAACTTTACTATTAACTGTACAATCCACTCAAACATGGCTCCTGCATTCAACAAGCATAGGTCTGACAAAGGCTATGAATAAGCTATGTACTTCAAAAAACATGGATATTAAGTAAGAAGTACAGATAAAGTATTTCTGGGAACCAAATGCAACTGAGGCATATCTCTGTATTATCTCCACACACAGGCAAATTTCCATATTTAAATATTTTCCAATCCCTTCTTCAGTCTGTTATGTGCCAGTTAACCTTCTGATATATACTAGAGGGAAGGTTTTTAATCTCCTTCTTGTGTCTGTCACGCTAACTCTCCCTCTTTTCACCAGATTTCCCTCAGCTTCAAAAATCCAACCCAAAAGTTTACAAACAGCAGTGGAGATTCCCAGGATTCCATGATACATACTATAAATACCTGTATGCAGAGTTTGGGAGAAAGGCATGCAGAACCATAATTAAGGAGGAAATTATCAAACAGAATTCTAATATTATTTTCAAATAAACATCATCTCTTTCTTTTTACCCTCTTTCCTACTTGGGCCTCTATCTGAAAGAAATCCCGATGGGTCTTCCCTAGCCAACTAATTTGAGTTTTCTCAGCTGACTTTAAAAGTTTGCCGTAATGCATACAGAAATCAAAACTCTCATGAGGCCCTTTATCCTACTCCAATAAAATTTCCATGGCTGAAAATCCACTTTGGGTTATATCTTTTTAAATGTACATTTATAAAGTTTGATGTTATCGGTGAGAAACACAAAACACTGAGGAAAAACTTACATACATTCAGTATATGTTTCTGTAACTCACACCAAGTTGCATTATTTTCACAAACCTAAATAAAATGAAGATAAATATATGCATTTATGTATATGTGGATATGTTTAATTTATCTTTAAACTACTTAGAAGAGCCTTGTAAACAAGTATAGATTACTCACCTCTTGTAAAATCTGGATAGTCTACTTTTTCTAGGGAATTACAGTGCAGCCAAATGACCTAAACCAAAGTCCTTTATCAGGTACCTACAGACAACAAATGGATTTTTAACCTGAAAAAAGTAGTTACTTTTTTTTTTTTTATTTGAGAGAGAGAGGAAGGGAGAGGGAGAGAGAGATAGAAACATCGATGAGAAAGAACATCGATTGGCCCCCTCCTGCAAGCCCCCCACTGGGGATCGGGCCCAAAACCTGGGCATGTGCCCTGACCAGGAATCGAATCAGCGACCTCTTGGTGCATGGGTCGATGCTCAACCACTGAGCCACACCGGCCGGGCAAAAGTAGTTACTTTTTTTAGAAACCTTAGTTTATTAGTAAAAATGAATCAAGTATTTAAATATTGTTTTTATGGGAATTTTACATTCATAATACATTTATAACTCCATTTATTCATATTCATTTAGTCTACAAATATTTATTGAGTACATATTAACTGTATCATGCACTGTGCCAGATACTAGGGATACAAAGGTAAGATACAGCCCTTAACTTTGAGGAAATCACAGTCTAATAGGCATGTTATGAACATGTATGTTGAAGATGTCATAATCAGGATTTATAATTTTCTAGTAATAAACTCATTTTCAAAAGGTAGATTCAAAAAGCCCAGTTAAAATTCTACTCTAAAAGTTTGCCTTATTCTGGATGTATAAGAAATAAATACACAATGGAGTACTATGCAGCTGTAAGAAAAAAAGATCTCTTATCCTTTGAGACGACATGGAGGGACCTGGAGAGTATTATCCTAAGCGAAACAAGCCAAGCAGAGAAAGACAAATATCACATGATCTCACTTATTTGTAGAATATAATGAACATAACAGTCTGAGGAACAGGGTAGTCCCAGAGTTGTGGAAGTAGGGTATAGACTGACACCCCTCAGAAGAGGGGTTGGGGGGTGAGGGAAGAGATAAACCACAGAACTTAAGTGCATATATGCATAACTGATAGACATGGACAACAAAGCTGGGGACGGGGTGGGGGGATGGGGAGGAGGGTGTCAATGGGGAAAAAAGAAGAAACATCTGTAACAAAAATAAGTTAAAAAAATAAAGAAAGAAAGAAAAGAAAAGAAATACAGCCCGGCCGGTGTGGCTCAGTGGTTGAGCATCAACCCCATGCACCAAGAGGTCACCAATTGGAGTCCCAGTCAGGGCACATGCCCAGGTTGTGGGCCCAGTCCCCAGTGGGGGGCATGCAGGAGGCGGCCAATCGATGTTCTCTCTCATCCATGTTTCTCTCTCTCTCTCCTTTCCTCTCTCTATAAAATCAATAAAGAAAAAAAAAATTTGTTTTAAGTTTTTTACACAAATAAATAAATACAGCCCGGCCAGTGTGGCTCAGTGGATTGAGCATCGTCCCATGGACTAAGAGGTCCCGGTTCATTTCCGGGTCAGGGGACATGCCGGAGGTTGCGGGCTCGATCCCCACTGGGGAGCGTGGAGGAGGCAGCTGATCAATGTTTCTATCTCTCTCTCCCTTCCTCTCTCTCTAAAAAAAAAAATCTATAAAAACATTTAAAAAAGAAATAAATACATGCTTCATTGTGGATAGAAATTTTGAAAAATATATAATATTCTCAAAAGCATCACTACTGAGAAATGTACATCTTTCAACTTTCAGATGGTGGATGGAGTACAATGTGTGGAGGTTTCTTTTTTTACTTTTTTTTTTTTTCCTTTATTGACTTTAGTGAGAGACGAAGGGAGAGGGAGAGAGAGATAGAAACATTGATGAGAGAGAACATCAACTGGCCACCTCCTACATGCCCCCCACTGGAGATCGGGCCCACGACCTGGGCATGTGTCCCGACTGGGAATCGAACCAGCGACCTCTTGATGTATGGGTCAATGCTCAACCACTGAGCCACACCGGCCTGGCCAGGAGGTTTCTTTTATAATGGCTTTACTGTCCTTGTCCCTTCTTATTGCCATTTTCACTTGTACTTTATCTCCTTTCCTATCAATTATTTATCAATATAAGCCTATTAAGTATACTTCAAAGAGCTTAGTAGACTTACTAATCTAGAATATAAATACAATTTCAGCTACTAGAAGTAATTAACTGTTTGGAACACTATTCATGCATTTTGACCTTAGAATTGACTCCTTTTTACTCATAAGGAAAAATACAAACTCAAGGCTTTATTCAGCTACATACAAAGAGACTCAAAAGTTAAAATGCCCTCCTTGTTAATCAATCTGGATTCAGATTGGCTCAGTGGTCAGAGCATCAGTCTGTGGACCGAAGGGGAAGGGTCATGGGGTCAATTCTTGGTCAAGGGCAGGTACCTGGGTTGCAGGTTCCATCGCCGGCCCAGGTCAGGGTCATGCAGGAGGCAACCAATTGATGTGTGTCTCTCACACTGATCTCTCCCTCTCTCTCTCTCTCTCTCTCTCTCTCTCTCTCTCTCTCTCTCCCTCGCCCCCCCCCCCACTCTATCTAAAAAAAAAAAAAATCAATGGAAAAATATCCTCAGGTGAGGATTAACCAAAAATAAATAAATAAATAAACGGATGGCAGACAGGTATTTCCAATAATTAGCACTTGGATAATTGATCTTTAATTGGCCTAATTTGAAGAACCGAACTAAATCTTTACTTTGTGTATTCAACAAGGTATTCAAGTGAGACTATAATGTTCTAATGAGCATTTCACCTGCACACACAGCATTTCAAAACACACATTTTCTCTGCTGATATGCCCATCTTCACCTTACTTTCTGAATCACATTCTCCCTATCATTACATTTCAGAAGCTAAATTCCCTTTACTTTATGCCGTCTCTAAAGCCAGGCTGGGGCCCATGACTTGGATTCTATTTTCTGATGCTCATTTCTTAATGGAGTGCTATGGGATCCTGTTTCAAGCCAGACCATTTGCTATATATGGGCAGATGAGTAGGGATTGTTCTGCCCACACCTTCCATTAGACCCTAAATTACCAAAAACATCAACCCATTTACAAACTTGGCTAGGGTTGAATAGATGTTGGCTCCTGGTGTGGTCTCTTGATTTGAGCCTGTGCACAGATTCTGATCCCAGGTTACAGAAACCTTTGAGGTACTTCAACAGGTCTGTGCTTGTGTTATAGCTCAACTCCCAAATATGGTAATGTCAACATTACCGAGAAAGGTCTAGCTGACATTAAATCAGAGAGAGTTTGATTTAAGAGATGTCTTACAATGTATGTGCTATAATAATTGTTGCTCTTTAATGATCCTAAGCCAGTCAAAACAACATTGCTAATTTCAATTTGTTCTTTGGGTACTCAACATTAATAAGCCCTACCTAATGGTAAGAGTCGCCAGCTAACTGAAGTAAGCCTGAATCTGTCTCTAGTCAAAATAGACATTGTAAAGTTTGTCCACATACCCCAACAATATGCTACAAAAATTTGGATTTAGGTTTTTAAAGTAAGTAAGGTGACATATAGCTTAAGAAAGTATTTGCAAGTTCATAGAGAATACATAATGATCTAGAAATTCTATTATTATAATTATTTACCAAATGCTCTACGGTATTCTTAGCAATGTGTTCAACGCTGCATCAAAAGCAGTGCTTTCCCTTTAAGAAGCTTATAATCTAAAACATACAAACAACCATATGCAGAAAAAAGCTAGAGATCAGAGTAAAAGGAAGCATTCACAAAATGTACAAATTCAGCATGCCAGAACTTTTCAGTTGAGCAATATGATCCCCAGTGAAATTCTTTCCAAATGATGTATCGTGTGCACAAGTTACAAGTGATTATCTTCAATTTTCTTGGAAATGAGTAATAAGATACCCCTTAAGACCCGTGTTTTTGTATATGCATCAAACACTAAAGTTGGCATGGTCATTGATAGCTGCCATTTAAGGAGAAAACATATTTTCTGTCTTGTCTCATAACAGACAAATCCAGGCCTCTTTTCTCCCAGGTTGGTAATAAGCAGCCTTTTTCTAGGCTGCAATGAACAGCCAACATCACAACTCTAAAGATGGAAGGAACATAATGCTCAAAAATATTAAATCAAAATATTGGATACAACCTATCAGCCCATAAGAAGAAAAAAAAACATTGCAAAACTCACACCATCTGTGGCATCTAGCATCCATCAAAATCTTCTTATGCCTGTTTTTCCTAATGCTTACAAATGGAATTTGCTCCAAGAATTAAGAAAACTTTTTAAGATGGCGGTCCTATTAAGAGATTCCTCCCTATTTCCCTCTTCATTTCTTCAGTTCTTTTCCCTTGCCCAGGCTGGCTATTGTGACCATTTCAGCCAATTTCCTGGAGGTATTTTCTAGCCCTTTTCACTCTATTTAATCCTACAAGTTTCCTGAGAAGACTGTTTACTTGTATTCTCCCCCACTAGACTGTGAGTGCCCTGACAAAAGGGACTGTGTCTTACTCCTCTGATACCCCCAACACCTAACACAGAGCCTGCCAAGGAGCAGGCAGTCTTGGACTTCTTTCAGGCCAAGATGCTCCACTGATCATCTGCCATCTCCTCAATCTGATTGAGGCGCCCCTCTAAGCACATCTTGGCACCAATCATCAGGATTAACGTAATAAATCTATTCAGACCACATTTGAAAGAATTATCTAAACTGTTCCAAGTTAGCAAGCAATAATACAACTTTTTCAAATTTTAAATCACCTGCTCACTCAAACGTCTAGTGCAATCTCAGAGGAGGGAAAAACCTCCCACACCTCACTTATTCTCTCCCTGACATTAAGACCGCTAATTACTTCAAACTAATTGGGGAACTACAGCTAGCAACCCAGATACAGTTGCTAGTTCTGACACTCTAAAAAACAACAAAAAATACCAAACTCTTTGTTTCAAGAATACTGATTTTTATTCTTATGTTGTTTCATCTATTTTGAGACACTCCAAGTCGATTTTGGCTCTTCAAGGCTGCCTTTTACCCATACAGGCATTTGGCCTTCTGGATTGGTTCTTGCACTTTCCAAGGCCCTTTAAGGCAAGATTCCTCAATCTTTTGGGAGTTGCAACACTTCCACAGTTTGTTTGATTTTCTCATTCCCATCCCTCCCCTTCACCATCACCCCCCACAAAAGTGGTGTATGGCATTCATAAAGTGAATTACACTTGATTTTTGTTTAGAGGAATTTTTTTCAGACTTCTGTAACATCCCCTGGAGACAACTGGAAACATCATTGTCTGATTACTAACTCACTTTCCTTGTCTAAAATTGTATCCATTCTTGATTGCGCCTGTGGGTAGGTTAAGCAAAACAAAATAAACACCTAGATTTATGAGCTCATTGGCTTTTTTTCTGAATTTTTCTAAATTAAATAAGGGCAAAAGAGCTGCACTGAAAGTCAGTTATATGGATTATTCTGCCAAATGCTAACTCTGTGTGCCTGGTTTCCATCTGTGGTGCTTTCCAAGTTACAAATCCTTTAAAAAAAAAGACTAGGGTATGAAAATATCTATGGATTTGGGGGACATGCTATTTAGAATCACTATCCTGTGCCTTTGAACACTCTAAAAGAAATGGGAACATGAGATTGTAAGGCTTTAGAGCAGCTTTGTGGAAGTCTAGTGTAGTCCTTCAGCATCAGTGATTTATTTTTTTAGGCTGGCTGATTTCAAATGCCATTTAGTCTCATCCATATTAGCATAAGAAATGTACCTTATCCATTCTAACCCAATTCTGCTAATGGCCGAAGTTAGCACTCAATCCCAAATGCTCCCCCTAAGTGAGACAGGACATTTCTCCTTACTGTGACCCAATCTCATTTTATCTGGAACAAAGAAAGCTTTAATGCAGTTAATACAGTGGAGCCGGTAAACTGAACATAGCTTAAAATATAGATGGGAAAAAATGATAAGCGGTCATCATGACGGTTCCTAACTCAAAAATTTTGCAGCTCTTTCAATTTCCAACCACTGATCTAACAGCAGCAAACTACTCATTTATTCACTTTTAAATTATGCACTTGCCTTTGTATTCAGTCTGCCATTATTGTCTCTTCTCTGAAATACTGATGAGCTCTTTCCACACATGGACATTAGGATTTTCACCATGTTTTCCATACCTATAGTGACGATATTTGCTCAACTAAAATTCAGAACACATGATCTCATGCCAGGACAAAGTACTCGAAATCTGCACTGCCCCAGTAAATCCAGGATATATGGTAGCTGTATGGATATCACCATATTTGAATTTTGGCTTTGCTCCAAGGCAAGTCAGAACAGTGCCTGCCATGTGAAGGTACTCAACACTGCATATGTTTTAAATGGAAGTGAAGTAGGGACTGTTGGGTTTATATGGCAAAAACCCTTGGAAAGCGATTTTTCCTACAGTGTTTGGGAAATACTAGTGGAAAATGATAAATTTAACAGTCCCTGTTCTCTATAGTATGGCCATGCTTAGGCCTGGAGTAAGGGTGGGAAGGAGGGAGTGCAGGCCAAATCTCACACACGCAGTGTGTGGGCCCTCCCAATACTTTTATACAGATGCTGAAAAGAGGCAGGCAGCCAGAGAGCTGGGGGAGGGGAAGGGAGGAGGAGCGAGGGCCTGAGAGTGTGTGGAGGGGGTTGCTCAATCAGTATCTGCATTCCCTCTAGCCATTTTCTTCTTTTAAGTACAACCTTTACTACCAGATTTCAAATCACCCAATCCCAACTCTGAACCCATTCATCTTGTGGGGGCTCATCCTGTGAAGACCAATTTTTACATTTTCACCAAAACATGTTCTCTGGCTTTAGCAACCTAATACCATGCACTTCTAAGAGAGAGATTTTCCTGTTGTTTCAGCTCTGTGTAACTGCCCCCTTACAGCTTCTGCACACACCCACGTGATGTTATTAACACTTAACAGTAGAAAAGGTAGTTCTACCCTTCTTTAGAGAGAAGTTCTGTAAAGCAATATTTAACATATGGGCAAATGCATTCAGTCACCAAGTAGGGTGACCAATTACCTTTACAACTAAACAGCATGCTCTCTGGGCTCTTTTTATCCACCTAAAGGAAAGGCCGAGGGCGCGCTAACTGCCTAGGTAACCTCCCGCTAGTGAATGCTCGCTGGCAGCGCCCACACGGCGCGCATCACACTCACAACTTGGTCCAACCATCAGGCCCGCTTCTCTGACTTGTTGAGCGCCAAAAACTATGTTTGGGTGAGGGCGACTCCGGGATCCCTCAGAAGCACGAGACCCGCGCCTCAATGATGGTTCACGAAGAGACCCTGGAGGCCACAAACGTCTTAAGGTTTGTGAATACTACCCGCTGTTTCTTCAGAGCGCACCTCTAATAAATTAACCTTTTTGAAACCGACTCTTCTTACCCGCATTGTCAGTGTAGCAACTTGTCCTGATGAAATTATAGGCTTTTAGGAGTCCAACTGCGGGACAGTCAATCACACAAGGCTATTAATATTCAAATGTTGACAGCGGCAGCCCTCAGCTAGGGTTAAAATATGCCCTGCACAACGCGATCTGATAGTGTAGAACAAAAGGCAGGCGTTCAGAAACTTTCCTCTACGTAAAATCATCTCCCCTTCAGGGTCCAGCCCGTCAAAAATGCTGATGAATTTGAGAGGGGGAGGAGTTATATCATCTTTGGACTCCTGCTCCCTTGGGCCACCAGCACCATTTTTGAAACGATTTTACCAACCTAGAGAAGGGACGCTGTTTAAGGAAAAAGCTCAGTCCTCCTCATTTGGGGGAACTTCTTCCTCAAAAGTTTCCCTCTGTGTGTCTTTACCTGCCACTGCGGATTCGAAGACCTGTCCTCAACTTTGCCTGCACTTGGGCCAGCGAGCTCGGGAACCCAAGCTTCGGGAAGGAGGGCCTGGGGGGGCAGGTTGAGGAAAGAATGGCCGGAGCCGCGGTCCAGCAAAGGCTGAAATTTCGGCACGTAAGTGCGAGCGAGGGTGACAAATTCCCAAGGCATCGGTTCGGATGTGAGGCGCCAGTTCGCAGAGGCCCCTGGAGCCAGCTTCCACCTTCCCGCCCTCCCCCCAAAATGGGCGCTCCGGAACAGGCCATCCCAGCCAATCCTCCCACTCGCACCTTCCCTGACAGCAGAACGAGTACAGGGAATGCGGCCACGGTCTACACACATTCTTCTTCCTCCCTCGGGAGACCTGGTCGGCCCCGGGTACAGCGACCACTCCCAGGTGCCCAGTGGCAGGGCACACGATCGCGGCCCCGCGGGGCTAGAGCACTAGGGGTACCGCCACCACGCGCCCTCAGGGTCTTGGCTAGACGCGGGGAACGCGTGAGGGACTCCTCACCTGGCACGGGGGTTTCAGGCACCCACTTGAGTCCGGGCTGCAGTCTCTGGAAAAAAGAGCGAACCTGGTGACAGGTGGCGTCCGGTGGCGGGGGTGGAGGCTGCGCCTGTCCCGGGCAGTCCAAACTGAGCAGCATCGCCACCACCAAGCACGCGGTGCGCACGGTCCCTGCCATCCTGCTGGGCGGGGAGCGAGGGGAGCGCGGGAGAGTGGTGGCGGGGACAAGAGCAGTCCCAGGAAGCGGCAAGCCTGGCAGTGGCCGGAGGAGCGGGAGACCTACAGCTACCCAGCCGCTGCAAAAGTTTCCTCGAAGCTACCTGAGCTCTGGGCGCTGGGCGAGGGCGGGAACGCTCGACTGCACCGGCCGGGCGAGGTCGGCAGGGGCGGGGCGGGGCGGGGCGAAACCAATTGCGCGGCCAAGGGGCGGTGGCAAGTCTGCGGGTGCAGGGCGCTGGGCTGCGGGGACTGCTGGGGCCCCGCGGCGAGGGGACCGACGGAGGCAGCACGAGAGGAGGACGCTGAGCGCGTGTGATGGCTCCTGGCAGCCCGGACCCGCTGCCCGCTCTCCGCCGCCGCTCTACACAGGGCGCTCTGGTACAACTACTGCAGAGGGGCTGCAGGCTCCAGCGTGCTGATTGGCTTCCCAGCAGCCGTCCCCTCTGACTGGCTCTGGGAGAAGTTCCCCAACCTTACTCCTCCTTCCAGCCGCTCATTGGCCTGCTGCCTGGAGGAGGATTTTTGCACTCTCTCCATCCTTCCTTGGGGCGCGTGGCCGTTCCTTGTTTAAGTGCCCCTCTCTGCTTCACCACTGGTCTCCTCCCAGCCTGGTCCAGCTCGTCTCTGGCTACCAGAGCCACACAAGGTCTTTCTCCTCCGCACAAAATCCACCCCCTCGTCCTGACTCCAAGGAGCTTCCCTCGAAAGGTTTTCCCCTCGCAGCTACTGCTAGGTTCACAGACCCAACCTACAAATAGTCACAAACCGAGGCAACTGGAGCTCGCTGGCGAGTTCACAACCTGCCTCATCTTTGAATTCTGTACCTAAAAAGTCTGAACGCCTGTGAGGCTTACTAGGTTTGATTCAGTAAAACCAAAGTCAGAGAAAGCATCTGATCCCAGGATGTTAAAAGAATCTGCCTCCTGCAAGATAGTCCCAGGTGGTCCTTCATGAAGCAAAGCATAATGGGTGACAACAAAATAACCTGGGGCTTAAAGCCAGCCTAACTCATTACAAAATCATTTACACAGCAAATTCAGTGAGCCAGAGCTAGCCTGTTTCATAGGTGGAATAGAAGGCTGAAGGTCTCCTACACCCAAATCTCCATGTCTGCTGCTTAAAGTTTACCATTAGAAATCCAGTTCTTTGAAAAGCAAATACTTCTCAGAAGAGGAATGCATTTAGCCATTACTTATATGCTCCTAAGTAGGGATCTTTAACCCCTGTATTCTTTTTTGTGATTCACACACATTCACCTTAGCACACAGTAGAAACTCGGTATTTGTATAATTAAATGATTTAACACCTCAGTGTGAATTAGTTTATCATCTGATTGTGTTGTTTCTGATCTAAGTGAGAGTGCGTTTTGATAAGTAAAGAAAAGGGAGAGCCTCCACAACAGGCATTATCCAGGAAATGCTAGGTCTGGGGAGAAGGAGGTTATTTGCCAAAACCTGTGGCGGGAGAAGAGAGGCCAAGGAAGGGGATGGTCACTGAGGAGCTCATTTGTTCAGTAGCAGATATTTGAATTCTTACTATGTACCAGACACTGTGGGACACAAACAGACAATGAGGATACAAAGATTAACCTATGGTATCTGACTTCAAAGAGTTACAAGTCTAATGGGAAAGACAAGCAAACAGAAAAATGTTAACAGCATGTGGTAAGTGCTAACATAGAGGTAAAGGTAGAGTTCTAAAGGGGTGAGAGGGTGGGTCTGAGAAAGCTTCCCAGAAGAGACTGTACCCTAAATTCGGGCTTGAAAGTCCAGCAGGAGTTGAGGTGAGAAAAGAAAATGGGAGGAAGGGTGCCAAGGGAAAAGACGCAGTGTGAGCAAAGACTAAGAGGAGAGAGGAGAGCCTGGCATGGCCCAGTTGGAGGGTGCTGGGTTTCAGGCTGCAGATTTAGAACAGCTAAAGCTGCAGAGGTAAGCAAGTGCCAGATGATGCAGAGTTTTGAAGCCATTCGAAGGAGTCTGGGGAACCAGTTAGGGAAATTTTAAGTAGAGGAGTGACATGATCATATTTGCCTTATGAAAAGATCTCTCCAGCAACATTGTGGAGAATGGCTTGGGGAAAGAAGAAAGTTGAAAGCTGGTTAAGAGGCTGTGAAAATAATCCAGACAAGAAATGAGAAAGGCCTGTGGCAGAGGAGATTTGGAAGGGAAAAAAACTACCAGCAATATTTAGGAGATAAAATTAAAAGGGCCTGGTGAGCTAGTGGTTGTGGGGGATGGGAGAGAAGGAGTCAGGATGGAGGACTCATTCATTCTTTTTTCAACAAACATTTGAGTGCCGCCTATGTATCTGGCATTCTTCTCCTACTTCATAATTTTGCCTGGGGCTAGGCCTGCTCCTGCATTGAACATTTGACAAATGACATATCCACTTTAAAAGAAATACCAATTAAGAGTCATAATTTGGCTGGTGAGTTTGATATGTTCCACCTGTGGAGCCCTGTGACCAAAGGGCAGATTGGAAGGCAAGCATTGATTGAATTTCATGACCCCGCAGAGGAAGACATGACCTCCCATAAATTCATGATCTTCCAGAGCTCATGAAACTAACTATAAAGGCAACAGTTGTTTTCAACTACTGGGTACTGAGTAGCTTGAAAAGAGGGATTGCAACTTATTTTTAATATATACTTTTATATCTAATATACTTTGTATGAACCAGGTCAGTGCTTTCCAAAGTGAAGTGTGTGGATCCCTGGTGGTATATGGGCCAGTGAAGTTTTTGAGTTTTATTTTAATAAATATCTATTTTAATGTGTATTAAAACATATTATATATATATATATATATTACATCCAACCCATGATTCCATTAGGACAAAGCTAAGTAGATAGTGCTGTGATACATTTATTTCAATTAAAATATGAGCTGGCTTAAAGAAAAATATTAAATACTACTGGGAATGTGAGGACTAGCAAAACTTGTGGGGTGGTATCTGAATGACTGAACGACTAGGATTTGGGCTAGATCATAGGCAAACTGGACCATAAAACATTCAAAAAAATATTTTATGAAATATTCCTTTGACCTAAAAGCTTCTGCTACCCCTTCCAGCTACTCAAAGGCTTCAAGACAACCTAAGGTAGGAGTTAATAAAACTTTCCAGCCTAGGCCAGCTGGTGTGGCTCAGTGATTGAGCATTGACCCATACACCAAGAGGTTGCCGGTTCGATTCCTGGTCAGGGTACATGCCCAGGTTGTGAGTCAAATCACCAGTGGCGGGCATGCAGGAGATGGCAACCAATCGATCTTCTCTCTCATCAATGTTTCTATCTCTCTCTCTCTCTCTCTCCCTTCCTCTCCCTCAAAAATCAGTAAAGGAAAAAAAAAATTTTTTAATAAAATAAAACTTGGTAGCCTTAAAGAGTGGTTCCATTTTTATAAGTGCCTTGCAAACACTTTCTAGCCTTCAGCTCATAAGTGATGACTCTAACAGTGGAATTTCAGGCACTGAAAAAGGCACTGAGGAATAGGCTTTTGGTCAAGAAAGCTTATAGGAACACCATGGGCAGTTGTCCACTCTGCCTCTACAGTAACTTGTAATTTTACTGACTAAAATCCCATTCCTTTACCTAAGTATAAAATCTGTTTGTTTCATTTTTTTTTTTATCCTCCCTCGAGGACATTTTTCATTTTTTGTTCCGATAGAGTGGGAGGGAGAGAGAGGAAGAGAGAGAGAGAGAAACATCGACGTGAAAGGGACACATCGAGTGGCTGCCACCCGCACGACCAACCAGGGCCGGGGACAAACTGCAACCGAAGTACATGCCCTTAGCGGGAACCGAACCCAGGTCTCTCTGGACCGCAGGCCGACGCTCTAACCGCTGAGCCAAACCGGCCAGGGATGTTTGTTTCATTTTATGCTGTACCTTTCTCCTGTTTGAAGTCAGGCCAATGACTTATCCTTACTCTTTAGCTAAAAGAGACAACGAGAAGCAATCAGTCTAGAAACACAAAAGAATGTGCCAATTGAGCCAGTGTGCACTTTCTACAATGCATGATTTTGTGCTTTCAGGCCCAGTTGGAAATATTTATATAACACTGTTGGGCCCCATTTTTCTCTCTGGACCTCGGAAGAAGGCTACCTAGCACAGCAAGCCCAGAGGAACTTTTCTTCACCTTTCATTCCTAGTCTCCAGTTTAAAAGAATTTGACAATTCCCAGCTGTAGCCAGCAGCTATTATCTTGCTGTAGCTAGGAGGAGAGTCTGGTTCTGTGGCTCCAAAAGCAGCATAAATCAGGGTTTCTGGAGAAAAGGTTAAGAAAAAGTGTTCAACAGCTGATGCCATGGGAGGGGCTCACACAAAGCCATGCACATGGCCACGCACACATGGTTTGTCTTCAGCCCAGTTCCCTTTGATCCTCAGGTGATGCTCTCCTCTTCCCATCCCCCTCAGGTACACACCATCTTCTGCCCTTCACCCTACCCTCAAAACCTGCTTTCAGAGAAGAAACTTTAAAACTCATCCACTTACAGTGTATATGGTTGATAAGATATAATGAGGCTGCCCACCCAGTGGTATTTTAACAGGGATCAAAGCTTTAAACCAAAGGAACAGAGCTCTAAAAACTGTGGAATTCCAGGCATTTGCCAGTGGGAAGGGAGTGTTTAAACTGAGGGGCAATGAGGCCTTTTTTGGTGCACCTGAAATCACACCATGTAGACAGTTGCTTATATGTTAAACTGGTGCTGTTCATAGTTAACACCTCCCTAGCCACACCTCTGCACTCTATGGCACACAGCCACTTTGTCTCCCCTCTTCTTGCAGTGTAAGACTCCTTTGTGGGGCAGAGGAGAGGGAAGGCGCCAGGCACACTGATCCCAATTCTCCCAAATGTATAAGCTATGATCAGAGAATGAATTATGGTCCTCTGGGAAAGAGTGTTCATTCATTCATCCCAGCCAGCAGGCCAGTGCAATGTAAATGGTAACTTTGTAAGTTGAAAGACTTAAAGCCATTTTGAAAATTTCATAATAATCCCAGGCAGAATGTGGCTCCATGTGTATGGAAAATTAATAGGCCCGGCTGAGATGCTTGCATTACGAGTTGTGGATGGATAGCCTCTCCCCAGACCCAGGGACTATGATTTCCCCTCCACCAAATCCACAAAATATACTGAGGTTCTTGTAAAATAGAGTCTAAGACTTGGAAAAAAAATTGAAATTTGTATTTGTGGCATCATGTTGATTACTACAAATAAAAAATTATTCTATTCTGTCTTCATTTGTATAAGGGATATTGATCTAGATTCACAACATATTTCTTCATACCCCTAGTCCACTGATATTTTTTTTTTGATTGGGTAGATATACACTATGTATACCTAACATTTTGTGTCTCTTGCATAGGATATTTGGTTTTCTATAGAAATTTAAGGGTTTTGTAATTTGGTGATTGAGAGTATGGTAGCTTTGGATTCAAAAGCTGATGATACCTGAGGTGTGGCTTTATGTACCACATGGCAATTCACACATACTTTGTTTTGCTTTAAATTATGGTGGACTGCCCTGGCTGGTTTGGCTCAGTGGTAAGAGCATCGGCTGCAGACCAATGAGTCGTGGGTTCGATTCCAGTCAAGGGCACATACCTTGGTTGCGGTTCCTCCTTGGCCCTGGTTGGGGTCGTGCAGGAGGCAACCAGTCAATGTGTCCCTTTCATGTTGATGTTTCTCTCTCTCTCTCTCTCTCTCTCTCTCTCTCTCTCTCTCTCTCTCCCTCCCTCCCTCCCTCCCTCCCACTCTATCTGAAGATAAATGGAAAAATATCATCGGGTGAGGATAAAAAAAAGAAGAAGCCAGCCCTGGCTGGTTTGGCTCAGCAGTCAGAGCATCAGCCTGCACACCAAAGGGTCCTGGGTTTGATTACCGGTCAAGGACATGTACCTCAGTTGCAGGTTTGATCCCCGGCCCTGGTGGGGGTCGTGCAGGAGGCAACCGATCAATGTTTCTCTCTCTTTCTCTCTCTCTCTCTCTCTCTCTCTCTCTCTCTCTCTCTCTCCCCCCTCCCTCTCTCCCCATCCCTCCTTCCCTTCCATTGTATCTAAAAATCAGTGGAAAATTATCCTCGGGTAAGGATTAAAAAAAAAATTATAGTGGACCAAAAAACACAGTGTTTCAGGGACTGCAATATATTTATTTTGATGTATGGTGTGTAAAACCTCTAAGTAAATTTACTAAGATTTTCTGTGTCTTTATGCTCTGGAGCCTGGGTCCCCAATAGGTCAACAGCTGCTGTCTAACAGTTGACCCCTCAAGGCCCTTTCCCATCCTCAGAGCTCCCTCAATTCCCAGCAACATATGGGAAAATATTAACAGCTACTACCACAGGCAGAAATTCATACTTTCAAGTACCTCTCCCATTCCACTTCCCAAGCCCCGTCCACTGTCCTAAATCTTAGGGAATTTCAAAAGCAGCATCTCATGAGAAAAGGCCATCCCTACCCCCATTCTTAAGTCTAGAGTTATGGTAAAGACTATCGAAACTGTTATTTTTTTTTAGTTTCTTTTTCTTTTTTTAGTTTATTTTTCAATTATAGTTGATATACAATATTATATTAGTTTCAGGTGTACAACATAGTAATTAGAAATTTATATACCTTATGAAGTGATCGCCCCAATAAGTCTAGTATCCATCTGACACCATACATAGTTATTACAATATTATTGAGTATATCCCCTATGCTGTACTGTACATTGGAACTGTGTTCTTTTTTGTTGTTGTTGTTGTTAATCCTTACCTCCTCACCCGAGGATATTTTTTCTAATGATTTTTAGAGACGTGGAAGGGAGGGACGGAATGGGAGAGGGAGAGAGAGAGACCGAGAAACACTGCTATGATAGAGACACATCGATTGGTTGTCTCCGCTGGCTCTCCGACTAGGGCCAGGGATTGAAACTGCAGCCTAGGTATGTGCCCTTGACCGGGAACTCCTTGAAATAAGTATCCTGTACCCAGCATCTAGAACAGTACCTGGAACGTTTATTGACTGAATGACTGACTGCATCCCTCACAACACAGACCCCAGCAGTGGTTCCACAGGAGATTCTCAACATTGGTTCACCAATGCTCTTCTTCTTCTTCTTTTTTGGTTTTGTTGTTTTGTTAATCCTCACTGGAGGATATTTTTTTCCCCATTGATTTTTAGAGAGAATGGAAGAGAGAGAGAGAGCAACATCAGTATTGATATGAGAGAGACATGTCAATTGGTTGTCTCCCATGTGCCCCAACCGGGGCTGGGTTCAAACTTGCAACCCAGGTACCTGCCCTTGACCGGGAATCAAACCCTCGATCCTTCGGTCACCTCGCGGATGCTCCGATGCCCATTCTGACACCTCAACTGGGCCAGCACCAGCCATGGCTCCATTGATTTGAAGGGAGAGGGAGAGAGAAAGAGAGAAAGAGGGAGTGGGAGAGATGTGAGAGACACATCTATCAGTTGCCTCCCGAACTTGCAACCCAGGTCAGATACATGCCCTTGACCAAGAATCAAACCTGTCACCCTTTGGTCTGAAGGAAGATGCTCTAACCACTGAGCCAAACCAGCCAGGGCGATAGTAGTAAACTTTTAAGAGAGCTTAGTATTAATGTTTCACTGTTGAAAAACCTGCCAATTTTTTCTATGGAAATCTTTCTGAAATGTATTGAATATTTTCCTGCCTTGGTAAACAAAGTACATGAAATCTAATCTAAAGTGTTCTTGATGCTCTGTTCTATCATATTCAATTTTTATACTATGCTAGAATATATAGAAATGGCAAAACATTGAACTGAATCAGTACTGGGCTACTACACATCGTGAAACTTGCTTTCTTAAAAACAACAGCAAAAATTCCCTGTAATGATTTTCCCCTTGCTCTTTAACATATTACATAGAATGTATAGATCCATACCCTCCTGCATTAGTCTGCTTTTTACAAAATGTAATTCTGAAATCAAAGGCTAAATTAGCCTTCCTAGGGTGCTCTTCTGGTTTCAGTACTAATAACTTCATACTCCCAGGCAATTTCAACCCACTTTTCAGTTTACTTGCTTTAACTTATGTTGCAACATGGTGACCACCAGAGACATGTGGTGTGGAGCAATGAACACAGCTTCTGGAGTCAGTTAGTCCTAGGTCCAAATTCCAGCTTTATTACTTACTACCTAGGTGACCTAGGGCAAGCCGGCTTACATGGCTGAGGCTTCACTTACAAAATGAGGATTAAAAACTTAACCTTGGTTAATGAGTGAATGGATAGATGGATCCATGTGATAGTACAAGTATAGTACAATGGTAATTGTAGAATATAGGTAGCCAGAATACTTGTATCATTGTAATATTATTTCAGCTTTTTGTAATATTATTTAGTATGCTAGAAAAAAATATAGCCTTGCAAAGACTTTGAGAGGACTAGAGATAATATAGGCAAAGTGTCTGGTACATTACATTATCCTATAAACCTTAAAGTTACTTTTTTAAAAGCCATCAAAACCAGGTTTTTTGTTTGTTTGTTTTTAACAACTGTTTATTTCCTTATTTATTACGAACACTTATTGGACAGTCACTGCATTCTAACCACTGGTGATATAGTGATGAAGGCAAAATTCTTGCCCTCATGCTCCTTATTCAGGTTTATTTTATCCATGAGCATGATCGGGCATAACTGAGTTTTTAGCTGTGAGCTCATTGCCAGGTTTGTCACAATGCCAGATTCTGGGAGTGCCAGATTGTCAAGGTTTTACAGGATTCCTATGTTTGAAGGGGAGATACGACCTGAGAGGGCCCCCTTTAACTTCACAATCTTGGCTCAGCTCAGTCCTTCAGCCTACCTTAAAATAGGTCCATGTAATGGGTATGAGACCTAAGCAGTGTTCATTGATGGCCTAGGTCCAGCAAGAGACTGCCACAGGTCCAGGAATTCTCAGACACTGATTTGCCTTTCCATTTCCCAGTGCTTAACCTCTGCTGTCTGGTCTCCCCACTTACAATTACATTTCCAGATCCTCCATTTTGGGGGATCTTACCCCCAATTCCCAGCCTTAGTAATGGCTCATATTTCCTGGATGTAACTACAGGAGCTCAAATTCACTTTTAAAAAAACTTTTCAAACTTGTATTAAACTTCACAGTCATACTCACGTACACTCATACCATTTTTAATTTACTCCTATACGGAGTAAATGGTGTATTTACTTTCCCTTTTTCTGCTTGATACTAAACAATAAATTGACTTCTTCAGAGGAAAAAGCCAATGATTTCTTGACAACTGGAAACAATGCCAGTTTCTTGGCTGTTAGTCTATATGTGGAGGGAAAACCTTTATCCCACATATAGAAGTGAAAGCTCATCTTTCTTGGCGTAACTGTACCTATGGCAAAAAGGTCAATTAATCACATGCAAGTAGCTAGACAAGATGATAATATAAAGCAGGATTCTGTGTGCTTCTAAACGATCTGGAGTTTATCAGATGCCCCTACAACATTCAAGGATGGGAAATCCTGAGACAGTTAAAGAGAAAAATCAAAGAATGAAGGATGGATTTGCTTATTATTCTTTTGCATATTTTCACAAGTATGGTTTCATTCTTCACTCTAAAATGAGAAGATCAGCAGAGTATCTTTCTATGAGCAGCTGTATTCACACCTGAAGCAGCCATAGTTCTGAAATCCAGGGAGGTCTCTTTCTCACTTTAGTTTTGCTGCAAACTGAACTTGTAATATTACTGATATATGTTAACACATTCATAGTGTCACTGATATTTTTAAAAATTTAACTGCCAAGTTTCCTATCCCTATACAAATATTATTATGGATTCTCAAAATTAAGGCAATATATCCATTTACACCATTTTTGTCTTAAAATTTGATCTTTTGGGGTCTTTAATATTTTATTATTTTAAATTGTATTTTTCAATTACAGTTCACATTCAATATTATTTTATATTAGTTTGAGGTGTACAGCATAGTTGTTAGACAATCATATACTTTAGAAAGTGATCCCCCTGATATTTCACGTACTCACCTAGCGCCATACATAGTTATTACAATATGATTGACTACATTCCCTATGCTGTACTTCAAGTCTCCATGACTGTTTTGTAACTACAAACTTGTACTTCTTAATCCCTTCACCTTTTTCACCCAGCCCTCCAACCCCTTTCCCCTGTGGCAACCATCAGTGTACTCTCTGCAACTGTGAGTCTGTTTCTATTTTTGTTCATTTATTTTGTTCTTTAAATTCCACATATAAGTGAAATCATATGGTATTTGTCTTTCTCTGACTTATTTCACTTGGCATAATACTCTTTAAGTCCACCCACGCTGTCACAAATGGTAAGATTTCATTCTTTTTTTAATGACCGAGTAATATTCCATTGTGTATTTATACCATCACTTTTCTATTGATGTGCACTTGGGTTGCTTCCATATCTTGGTTATTGTAAATAATGCTGCAGTGAACATAGGGGTGCATACATTCTTTCAAATTAGTGTTTTGGGTTTCTTGATATTAATATATACCCAGAAGTGGAATTGGTGGGTCATAAGGCAGTTCCACTTTTAATTTTTTGAGGAACCTCCATACTATTTCCCACAGTCGCTGCACCAATCTGCATTTGCACCAACAGTGCACGAGGGTTCCCTTTTCTCCACATTCTCAACAACACTTGTTGTTTGTTGATCTTGGGGTCTTTAAATTCAACAAATAAGGATTAAAGTATGGTAATTGTGCAATTTCAGGACCTGACAACAAACCTCTTGATCTGAGAAGGAAAGGCCAAATTTCCAAGACTACCCAATAATCCCAAATTGTCTCCTTTCAGAATCTCTTACATTTGTTTAAGACTTTATTCTTCTCACAAAAGGCCTCCCCATACCTTATCCTGCTCATTCTTCCCAACAGCCTTATGAGATAGATCAGTTATGCAAGTATAACTACCCCCATAATATTGATGAGAAAACCTCTGGGATTCAAATATGTAAAGTGATGATTCCAAGGTGCCACAGCAGGTGAGCAATGAAGACAGGACCATAACCCAAATCATATACCTCTAATTCTAGAAAGTAGAAAATAAAAACCACAAGCCATGTGGCAGTGGTTTAAAACCTAAACGTCATAGACAAAAACTTTTAAATGTTATCCAGATGTCTTTGAAAGGCTCAGGGAATCAATACTCACCTTAAAGAGCCAGGGTCTTTAAAATGAGCATGAAAAATGACATGTTATGAAAAACATGCCAATTTGAGATTTACTAGATGAGAGAGAAAAGTTAGGGACAATACAGACAGGGCCAGGTTTCAGAATATGCTCTGCTCTTCACTGAAAACAATGACCTTTGCACAAGATAGAGAAGTTACAATGTTGGCAGTAGAAAAAGTGAGTTTGTATCATATTCACTCTGAATATGTGAAAATAAAAGTAGAAGACGTTTTGGAAATCACCCCTGCAGTTTGATTTTAAATGTTTGGAGAACCTTTTCTTCCTTGTAAGTGAAAAACCTGAAGTGGTTCAGGGGAAATCTGTCTTTATTCTACTTTAATCCTGTTATCAGTAAGGTCAATGAAGAAATCAAAATGGTAAGTCCAAATGAAGTAGCCTTTGAAAGCATCTGAATTGCATTCCTTCAGGCTAGCAGAATTTGACAGCTAATTATGGAGACTAGATGATACAAAACTCAGAATTTCTCAGAATGTAGTAGTAATGCCTGGGTATGGAGAACTGGTTGCATTCATTACAGGAATTTCACAGCTTCCGTCAGGGAAAGTGGTTCCTTGGGTCAGTGTTGAGCTTCATGCTTGGAATTAGTGGGTACAGGCCTGATGGAAGCCCTCTTCTTCCTGCCTTGCCCTTATAGACTGAGAGGAGCACTGAGTCCCTCAAAGGACAGCTCCCCACAGGAAGGAAAAGTTAGCCTAAGAGGAGCTAAACCAAGGAAGTCGAGTTGCCAGAATCCTTCCACAGGCCACCCAAGCAGTGAAGAAATTCATGGAGAGAAAGAAAGAAAGAAAAGACCCACAGCCTTGAGCAGAGCCAGCTGGGAGGGATGTTATTACTTTATTTCTGTTTTCTTAACTGTGTGTGTGTGTGTGTGCATGTGCGTGTGTGTTGAGGGGGAGGGAGGATTGATTGCAGAAAATGTCTGGATCCACAGCGCTCAAGATGGAAACTTTTGTTGATATAATTTCTCCTAACTTTCCTACACCTTCCTTCCCTTCTACTCCATTCCCCCAGTGGCTATCAAGAGCTGTATATATCTGACCACAAAACATCCAGTCAGTTCAAGTAAAAAATGCAGCCAGCCATCTGGATTGACTCAAAGCCTGTCTACACACACCAATTGGCTTGGGGGTAAAAAAAAATGTAATTCAATGGAACAACTGGTTATTTTTAAAACAACGAGTTGAATTCAGACAACCATCCAATTAGTTGATTTCAAAATGCCTGTTTGGCAACATGAAACGGATTATTTTCAAAGGGCCTTGTGTATGCATTAACAACCTGAATGCTAATAAATTGACAGCTATTTTAGAATCAAGTAGATAAGGCCAAAGTGGCGCTGTACTCTGTTTAGAGGGAAAACCAGTTAGAGTAGCAGTCCATCAAGCACTCCAGAGGGTGACACCTTCTGTTGTAAGGATGAAGTCTTTCACTAGACAGTGGCATAACCATACCCCTCTGTGTAGAGGAAAGCACCTCATGCCTTTTAAAGGAGAAAACTACTGTATGCCTTCCTCCGGGAGGCACCAAGCAAATATTCAAACGGACTCACAAAGGCAAATATGCTTCTGTTAGCTATTGCCCCATACTACATTTCCTAACCTGCTTCTCTTTCTCGCTTTTTATGCCTTTGTCTCACTACATACAGCAACGAAGCCTCCTCTGAGCCATTTGACCCAATTCGTAATGAGTTGAGTGAGTTCAAACTGCACAGCTATATTTCCCTGAGTTTTTCTCCCCCTGAAATGTGAAAGTTCTTTTCCTGTGTTACATTGCTAAGAAATGATCTAAGAAAGGAAGTGGGGAAGGTCTCCTCCTGAAGAGAATTTTATTTGCACTCCCCATGCTTTGTCATAAAGGGCATTCAACTGTGTTAATCATATAAGTTTTAGAGAAACACTCTTTTTCACATCAGGTTTAAAACATCACCCCTGAGGTGGTGCTGATGGCTCCCTTAGAAAAGATTTCTTTGACATCTAAGACACAAAGGACTTCAGCAAATGCTCAGTTAAATGAATGGTGTGTAAGTGCTGACTCTCTATCCCCAGCGACAAGCATTTACTAAGTGAAACTTTTGTTACTGCAAATGTCTTACTTGGGTGTGTCTTAATCCTGAATATTTCAGAGACTTGGTTTTATTGTGTTTTTTTTAAAAAAAAAAAACATTTATTTTATCAGAAAGGATTCTCACAATGGAAGCATTCATTGCCATCTCTGTGGCTGAGTCTTCAAGTTTAAGACTGGTTAGGCTGCCTCATGTAGAAGTGTTTGCACAGCTACAGAAGTATAGAATCACAGCCCCAGAGTTGGAAGGGGCCCCATTCAGCCAGTCCTTGCCTTTAGGCATCCAAGCCAGAGGAATAGCCACCCTTTTCTTTAAGATTCCCAAAGAGAAAAACTCCTCTTGTAGTTCTTTCGTTATAAAAAGTGTGAAGAGAAAACATTTACAAGGCAATAAATTATAATTCATATTGAAATTATTTCCTTTTTTAAACATTTGCTTTCCCAAGTTTTAAAAAATTTATAAACAGCAAAGTTTATTTTTTCCTTTGGAAAAAAAATCCTTTCAATAGAAGCACTTCTCCTTTTGAGGACCCACACAGGACATTTCTCTCAAGAAATTCTACCCAAAATCATTATGTGTCTTCTAAAAAGCAAGCTTGTTTTTTATCTTATGGATGCTCTGAATGAAAATATGTTTTCTATTTTTCCTTTGGCTGTTGGAAAGCTCAGAGCCAAATTTGTAACTGATAAACAGGACTCAATTTCAGCTTCACCCACTTTACTTCCCTCATATTCTCTTCATCCATATCAGTTCACTGGTGTTTTGTTGTTGTTTCTGGGCTTTTTGATTGATTTATTGATTTGATTTGGTGTTTTAAGCAGTTTAGTGAAATAATTAAGAGTGGCAGAGGATCTGGAGACCAATATACTTATTCTTGGATCCCAGCTCTACCCTTTCCTAGCTTAACTTCTCTGAGTCTCAGTTTCTTCATCTGTAAAATGGAGATAGCAACAGTAGTTTCCACCTCATGGGGTTGTTGTGAGCGTTAACTGAGAAAATACATGTATAGTGATAAGCCGAGAGTAAACACTTTGTTTTTTTATTTTATTTTTTTATCCTTACCTGAGGACATTTTTTCATTTTTTGTTCAGATAGAGTGGGAGGGAGAGAGAGGAAGAGAGAGAGAGAGAGAAACATCGATGTGAAAGGGACACATCGAGTGGCTGCCTCCTGCACGACCATCCAGGACCGGGGACAAACTGCAACCGAGGTACAGGCCCTTAGCGGGAACCGAACCCGGGTCTCTCTGGACCGCAGGCCGACGCTCTAACCGCTGAGCCAAACCGGCCAGGGCGAGAGTAAGCACTTTAGTTATTAATATTATACCTTTGCTACCTTAAATCATTTTAGAGCAAGCAGTGCAAAAGAGTAATTATTTATTCCCCAAATCAAATGTTCACTCTTTATCCCCATTCACCTTCTTTCTTTTGTATGAATGGTCTTTCAAGTGAAATAATTTCTTTTCGCACTTTGATGAAACTCCTAAAACATGCTTCCCGAACTTGTTAAGAATCAGTAGAAGCACTTATTAAAAGTACAGATTCTTGCCCTGACTGGGTAGCTGGGTTGGGTAGAGCATCATCCCAATATGTCAAGGTTTCGAGTTCAATCCCTGGTCAGGGCACATACACAGATCAACCAATGAATGCATAAATAAGTGGAACAACAAATCAATATTTCTCTCTCTCTCTCAGCAATAAATTACATTCAGCCCTGGCCGGTTTGGGTTAGTGGTTAGAGTGTCGGCCTGCGGACCAAGGAGTCGTGGGTTCAATTCCAGTCAAGGGCATGTACCTTGGTTGTGGTTCGGTCCCCGTCCTAGTCGTAGTCATGTGGGAGGCAACCAGTTGATGTGTCTCTTTCTCATCGATGTTTCTCTCTCTCTCTTTCTCCCTCCCTCCCACTGTCTGAAAATAAATGGAAAAATGTCCTCAGGCGAGGATTTAAAAAAAAATGGTACATTCATATAAAAAATACAGATTTCCAGTCTTAGACACCCAAAATTATTTTATAAATTAGCAGTTCAAGATTAGATGTTTCTGGGACTGAAGTATTCTACATTGGATTTGATTATCAGCTTTTTGTGCCACTTTTCTCCAAGAATCGATCTAATCACAAACTTCCCAACTTGCTTTCTGTGTAGTGTCCCTTTTACACTTTGACTTTTGTTTTCTTGTTCTCCCTTCAATTACTTCTAATACTACTTCTTTTTATTCTTTTCTTCCTGTCCTGAAACTAGTGTGCTCCTTCTTCCAACTCCTCATGCTTCTTCTTTGTCCTTAACAGGTCCTTCCCTACCCCTCACCCTCAACATTGCTTTGGGTGAGGTATATCTGAGCTAAAGTTGTCAGCCTGTTTGTATCTTTTTGTGCCTGAAAGTATAGGGACATTAAGAGAATTACAGTTATTCAGTGACCGTTCCAACCCCTTCTTCATGGAGAAAAACATCTGCAGTTTTTTATTTTATTGGCCAGCTTGACGGCTCTACAGCACAGTGAAGGAGCCCCACCCACCACAAGGCTCTTCATCCTGCTGGGGAAGCCACGCATAGCTGAGAGACCAAAAAGTGCAATATATATATATATATATATATATATATATATATATATATATATATATATTTTATCCGCCTTCCTCTGTTTTCCATGGATAAATGCCAAATCCCTCATACTTAAACTTTCCCCCTTCCTTTACTTTGCCTCCCAGTTTTCCTTTGAATGAATGAATAAATTGTTCACCCCTCCAAATTTTCTCAATAATCTACCTCTAGCTCATTCCAGTGTTTAATCCCCTTGACAATAAAATAAGAAAGAAAGAAAGAAAGAAAGAAAGAAAGAAAGAAAGAAAGAAAGAAAGAAAGAAAGAAAGAAAAAACGTATTGCCTGCCAAAATCCTAAAACCTCTCCTGCTTTATCTTGAGACTGTTTCGGCTGTTTCCCCTTGTTACATGTGTGTTGCTAGGATAGTACAAGTATTTTCAAGATGAATTCTCTGCCAAAGGATCTTGCCATTGAGTCATCTTCATCCTCATCTTAAAAAAAAAATAAAAATGAGCAAGTCTCAGCAGCACTTCATTCATGCTAATAAACATTACCTAGGGAAAGAAAAAAAGGCTTTGAGAACATTACATCATCATCAAAAATAAATGTTTACTGAGTACCTATGTACCTACTCAGTGCATGGCACTGTGTTAGCCCCGGAGATGTAAAGAAGTGTCTACCCTTAGGTACACATGCACACATTAAATCCAGAGAAGTGGCTCAGACTAGAAGGATTACTGGAATTCCAAGGGAGCAATTCTGCCTGAAGGGCCTGGGTTGTCACAAAAGGTAAGACTCCACGCCCTGAAGAAAGTGTTGCAGACAGCCTGAGGGAATTAATGTAAACAAAGACCAGGAAACAGAAATGAAAATAGTTTGAGGGGAAACAATTAGGAGGCCATTTGATGAGAGCAGATAGTTTGTGCAGACTGGAAGAGAGTGGGAGATAATAAAAGAGCGTTAACCTGAGGGTCCTGAATGCTAGGCTAATTAGTGTAGCCTTATCCTATAAGCAGTAAGAGTGCCACCCTCACAGATAAAAGAAAGCAGGAGACCACTGGGGTTTCTGGGTACCTTCACAAGGAAATGAAGCAGGGGCATTGATTACAAGAACTTTGTGAAACGCCTTGAGTTTATATAACTATTTTCTGTGTTTGTGACTTTGTTATTCCCTTGTGGTATCATGCTATTTGGGAGGACAACAAGAAAAGGATAGCTGCAGAGATTACATCCTACCCCAAAGGCAGATCTGGAGGTGAAGATTACCCTAAGAAATGGAATAAAGGGAGATGGTTTTAAAAGTAGAAAGATAGACAAAGAAAAACACTGAGGGTCACAGAAGGGAGAGGAAATGCGGCATATTTGAAACCAGCAAGAAACTGCAAAATGCCTTGGAGGGCTTAACCATAAGGAACCCTAGATATTTCCCTGCCAGCCCCTGACCAGCTGAACAGTATCTATCTGTTCAGTATACTGTTGCTACCTCACCAGTAGCAACAGTATCTATCATGCTAGTTTAGAGAAAAATATTTAAATGGCCATTGTCAAATGAATGCACTATTTTGTGAAATCCAGAGAGCACTGATAATATTCTGTAGATACCATCTTGTTGAACTAAGTGGGATTGATTGGGTACCAGTTAATATCTAGGTTAGTTTCTTGAGTCCCCTAATTTTAAGGTGCTGGCTGGGCAATAGTGATTCCCTACAACCTCACTCAGATTTAGGCAACAGTGAAATATATATACACATATATTTTTTTTCCAGGAAAGAGTTGATTGTGCCCTGCTAAAATAAGCAGTTGATCTGGATAATCAGATACTACTGTCTGCTCTCCTAATTCACTATGGCTTCAGTATTGTGAATGGGCCATTGTCAATCCAGGACAACTTGGAAAGGCTTCTGCCTCTACTGATCTTCATTTCCAGCTGAGCTGCTCTCTTCCAGTCTTAAACACACCCCTGTGTCCCTTTGCAAGTATGACACCACCAATATTTACCTGATAGGGCACACAGTGATTGGGAAAGACCCTGTTGCCTCCTTTCATCCACCCTTTCCATTAACCAAGAAGACAGGAAGCACTGCTTTCTTCACTGACTTTCATGATAATTTTGTAGCTGGTACATACTAGATACTGAATAAGTGTTTACTGAATGAATGAATGAATGAATGAATGCCAGGCACTATTCTAAGTTCTGGGCAGTCAGCAGTAAAAAATACAAAAATAGACAAAAATTCCCTCTTTTAGAGATTGCGTTATAGTGAGAGAAAAGAAGGAATCATAAATTTCCAAGTTATATGAGATGTATCACTGAATATATGATAAGTACAATACATGTGTGATGAAACAGGAGACTCTAATATAATAATGCATCTAATTTATGTTTCTCTTCCTCCTTTGTCTCATTAAAAATATTTATTGTCCTCAAAAAATTAAAATTAGAATTATCAAATGATCCAGCAATTCCACTCCTAGATGTATGCCCCAAAAAATTGAAAGCAGAAACTTGAACAGATATTTGTACGCCAGTGTGTTCATAGCAGCAGTTTCCACAACAGTTAAAAGTTGGAAACAATCCAAGTGTCCATTGATGGATGAAAGGATAAACAAAATATGATATATGCATATAAATTGAATATTATTCAGCCTTTAATAGGAAGAAAATTCTGACACATGCTACAACATGAATGAAGCTTAAGGGCATTATGCTATGTGAAATAAGCCAGTCACAGAAAGATAAATACTATATGATTCCACTTAAATGAGGTAACTATAGTAGTCAAATTCGTAGAGACAGAAAGTAGAATGGTTGGTTGCCAGGAGCTGGGAGGAGGGAGGAATGGAAAGTTACTGTATAATGGGTATAGAGTTTCAGTTTTGCAAGATGAAAAAATTCTGAAGATCTGTTGTACAACAATGTGATTATACTTAACACTACTAACCTATACACTTAAAAATGGTTATGATGGTAAATGCTATATATATTTTAATCACAATTAAAAATTTTAAAAACACCTACTAAACCCTTTGTGTGCGAGTTGTATGAAGATTAACAAACACAAATCCTTTGCTGGTGTTTACATTATAATACAGACCCTTCATGATGTGGTCAGGCATGTCAAGGCCATGCAGACAAGCAAACACAAACATTCAGCCCAGATATGGAGAGGCAGCTGGATATTTACATTACCTAACAGAGCAAAGGTGAATGCATTTGGGGATGGAAGGAGGGCTGGCTGTCCACACAGTGTGATTTGACTAGATGCTGCTCCTGACTTGTTTCTCAAAATACTGTGTCAACACCATTGCTCGTTATACATCCCAAAATTAGTTTTCTTTTGAATCTTGTAGAATTAGGATCTTCCACAATTTTTTATGAGTAAGCAAATACCCCAGTAAAGGAGAAGATTGGTTTTCAGTTAGCAATCTCCTTCCTGTTTTTTATTAAGGGGTTCCAGGATAAGAGAGGAAACAGTGGGGGAGGAAAAGAGATGGGTAGGCGGCCAAGATCAACTTCCCACTTTTACATCCAGGTGGAGGAGGCTGGAGAGGTAAAAGATATTGATATGGCAAGTCCAAACTTTGACAGGCTTAGAGAGGCTGTCTTCCACTCAAGTAATGAAGAGTAAAGAAAAACCATTTCCTACATTAACACTGACCAGCTTCCAAAGGTAGTGATCTCCATTCCTGCTGCTCAGAAGGACAACAGCAGAGGCTGGGGCAAAGATGGGGGTACTTCTCCCAACTCTACATTCTCTAAGAATCTCTTAGCAGAGACAGTTGGATGAACCCCCTTTACTTTACCTTACCAGTACAGTCACACCTCAATCCCTCAGGGGCCACCAACTGCGTGTGTGATATTCTAGAGAGAGCTCTTTTGCACTCTCCATGAAGAAAGCCTCTACTGGGCAGGATTCAAACAGCCCTGGCCAGTTTGGCTTAGCAGTTAGAGCATCGGCCCATGGACCAATGAGTCGTGGGTTCGATTCTGATCAAGGGCACGTACCTCGGTTGCAGTTTGTCCCTGGCCCCGGTTGGGGTTGTGTGGGTGGCAGCCACTCGATGTGTCTCTCTCACATCGATGTTTCTCTCTCTCTCTTACTCCCTCTCTCCCTCCCACTCTATCTGAAGATAAATGCAAAAAAAAAAAAAAAATGTCCTCGGGTGAGGATAAACCACATCACAAATGCATTTTTATCGCCTTAAAGGAACAAACTATTTTTAAAGACTTCAGCACATTGTTTATGAGTCAATGGAAACTGCTAATAACAAATGGGTTTTATCAATTCTTGAATCAAGTCTCTGGGGATCTCTCTGCCACTGTGAGCACTTAGTTTGAGTTATTGTACACATACACTTCAACTAATAAAAGGGCATGTTTAAAAATATTCCAGAATTCCAACCTGTCATTGATTCAGATTGGTTTGTCAGCCCCTACCCCCATTAGTCTAAAGAGATGAGATTTTGCTGAGGCAGATTTTCAAGTAGTTTGCAAATGATAAAAAGGAGGGGATTTATGCCCAGCCAGTGTGGCTCAGTGGATGAGCGTTGACTCATGCACCAAGAGGTCACCAATTTGATTCCCGGTCAGGGCATATGTCCAGGTTGTGGGCCCAATCCCCAGTGGGGGCGTGTAGGAGGCGGCCAGTCGATGTTCTCTCTCTCATTGATGTTTCTCTCTCTCTCTCTCTCTAAAAGCAATAAAGACAAAAAATTTTTTAAAAGAGGGGATCTCTCTCTCTCTCTCTCTCTCTCTCTCTCCCTCCCTCCCTTCCTCTCTTAATGACACTTGACATGCACTTTTAGGATCAATATTTGACAATTTCTCCCAGTTTGTTACTTACCTCGGTTCTCACAAGAAAGTTGCATTACAATAAGAATGGCACTGATTTTCTTGCCTAGTGCCAAACAGCTTTGTTTTTCTAAGACTGACTCTCTTTGGATTCATGGAAGTCATTGTTAAGCGAATGTCAAATATTAGCTTTCATTCATTGTAAACATGAAGCACAAATGCTCTTCTGTCGGATAACTTAGAAGTATTCTAGAAGATGCTCTGGCCAGTCATTCTCTTTGAAACACCCCTTTGGATTGCAGTGATACCTGTGATGTGCTATTCTTTTTAAATCCTCACCCGAGGATATTTTTTTCCATTTATCTTCAGATAGAATGGGGGAGAGAGAGAGAGAGAGAGAGAGAGAGAGAGAGAGAGAGAGAGAGAGATCAATGTGAGAGAGACACATCGACCAGCCCGCCTCCCCCATGACCCTGACCAGGGTGGCGACCGATCTGCAACCGAGGTACCTGCCCTTGACTGGAATCGAACCTGCAACTCTTTTGTGGGCAGGTCGACACTCTAACCGCTGAGCCAAACTGGCCAGTGCATAATTTAGATTTTTTTAATCAGATAAAAAGCACTTCAGCTCTAAAGCCTGTGGGAGCCCATCACACCAAGGGTTCCAGTCTGTATGCAGTACATGGAGTTTCTCAGGAAGTCCTCTAGCCAGGTTCAAAAGCTTTAAAATAGGTTCCTGGCTTCCAATACATGTCAGTTGAAAGTTGTGTTTGCTTCTTATATCACAAGAATTGTGACTTGCTCTTGAGAAAGCAAGGAATAAAAAGAAAGCAAGAGCCACAGGAATAAAAAAGGAACAAAGATGCTGCTCTGGTTCTGATTCTCATCAACAGCAAGGGAGTGTCAGGGCTGGGGTGATATCAGTTTACCTGGCTAGCATCAGGTCGAATGAGGCAGTCTGGTGTTAAGAGGAAGGTATTCTTAACCAGGATTTGTAGCCCAAATACTTTATCATCCCTCACCTTCCAGCATGCACCTCGTGAAATAAGCTTTACAAGCTAATGAGGCAGGCCCTGGCCAGGTAGCTTAGTTGGTTAGAGCGTTGTCCCCATAGGCAAGGTTGTGGGTTCAATCTTAGGTCAGGCACATACAAGAAGCAACCAATGAATGCATGAACAAGTGAAACGACAAATCGATGTTTCTCTCTCTTCCTCTCTCTCTAAAAAAATCAATAAAATAAGAAAAAAAATTTTCTTAAAGATTACAAGCAAGAAACTTATAACAACAAAAGGATTCTCCTTCCAAGAAGTTTCCAGTCTGAGATAACATGTAGTACAGAAATGTTGCATCATTAAGTAAGCAACCAAATATATCTATTAATTGAGGGAGAGAAGAGCAAACACGTTTTGGTTTAAAGGACAACAAAAACAAGTTTCAGATGCACAATCTTACAATTCAGACTTCAAAACCAATTTTCAAAGTACCAATATATACAAACCAATAGAAGAGAACTGAAAGAAATGCAGGATCAATGATGCTATGGCCCAAGCAGGTGGGAGTTAATCTTTGGGAGGTGTTTTTCTTATTTAAAGGATGCTTTTAATGCATGCAATTGAAATACACCACCTTCTCTATGAAGACTTTCCTGTCCCTTACTCCTTCTCTGGCTATAGTGGGCCACTATTTCCTTTAGGTTTCATGATGCTCTGGTGCATACTTCATCATGTCACTCATAACAAGTATTGCATGTCTGTGTCCCCACTGGACTTCAAGTACTTTGAGGACAAGGTCTTATTCTTTTGTGTGTCTCCGTCACCCTAGCTTAGCAGCTGGTATATAGTAGGTGCTCAATACTTTTTTTGAATGCATGATATCCCATAATTCCCTGTGGTGAAAAGAGCAATAGCTAAACATATATTTTTGTTAAAGATATGTCAAGCCAATTTAAGGCCCCACAGAAGAAAGAGAACTGTAAATTCCCAGCTCCTAAATCAAAGGCTGAAAGCTTGCTCCTCCCTAGCCATAGCTCCTTGATATGGCTCCTGATTAATAATCTGTTACATCCGCAAAAGGGGTCATTTTAAGGTAACCCAGTGGAGCTCCCATGACCTATTGACCTTGTTATATCACTAAAAGGGAGCTAACTTTGGGTCAAAGGATGGCAGAATATTTTTCTGTAATTCACATACTACCCAGAAATCTTTGCCTTCCTGAAATTCATAATAAAAATTCTAAATCCCCAGCAGGAACTTTCAAACCCCCACAATTCTTGCTTACACAGCAGAGTAACACTTGGATTCTTTGCCATGCCTCCTGACCTTTTGTTAATTGCAAAATAAACAGATCTCCAGTTTAGAGGGGTCTTTGCCTTTTATGGGTTCCCTGCCGTGTAGGCACTGCTTGAATGGTATTTATTTCTGCCATATTTGCTTTCCAACACTTGTTCAGAGCAAGGGACAGGTGTCTGCGAATGGAATGAATAGGGCTTGAAATAAGAGGAGAAAATCAGGTGCCCTAATATCCTGAATGAAGTGCCCAACTTATCCTTCAGAAGAAGTGAGGTTCTAGGAGGATGTGTGCAAATTAAATTTTATTTTTAAAAACTTTCAACAAGCATTTCTGAGCCCCTATTCATGTGTTTAGCCTTGCCCTCATATAGCTCGCTGTCAGGTAGGGGAAACAGAAATGTAAAAAGTGGTAAGTACTATTAAAGAAGCACAAACCAAAAGCTGGTGAAGCCCAGAAGGCAGATAATGGTTCTCTAGCTAATGCAAATGATTGGCATAGAAGTATGATAAGGAAGGGCTGTGGTGGCATCATAATGATGTGGCCATAGGTCATGAGTTTTTTTTCGTTCTTACAGGTTCCGAAACAATTTTATATGTTGCTCTAGGGCTAATCAGACCCAAGGGATTGAACTATGATAAACCAGAAAGATAAATACTCATATAGATATAAGCTAAAATTGATTTACTATAAGCCACCAAATGTTCTAGTGTTTTACATGAATACTATAAGAAAAGTACTATCACCACCTTCATTTTTAAAGTAAATAAACAGAGACTCAGAAAGGTTATGACTTGTCCAAGCTGCTTAAGTTAGGATTCTTATAAAAGTCTGACTCATTCTAGTCGCCCTGTTCTTAACCCCTACACATACAGTCACTCGTTATTTTATACTGAAAAATAGAACTGTTGGCTACTTTGTGCATTCTCTGCTCAAGAAGGAAAATGGTGGAAACTGAAGATTTGTGAGTGTCAAAATCTGAACAAGGAGCTCAATGAATACTTTACATAAATGAATAGTTAAGAGTCCTCAGGGAGTGAATGGAAGCTACACAGACCATCTCCCGGGACCAAACAGGAATTACAACTAAAATAAAGAAAAATCGTCAGGAAAAAGCAACAGAAAAGCAACTTGGGAGGACCATATAACAAGGGACACTGAATCGATCCTGGTAGGATTGTGGGGACACAAGAGGGGGGCTGAGAGCCCATGGACAGCAGCGGTCTTAGCTGTGAGCAGTGCCCTCAAGGTTAAAACCCCAAGCCGGCTCCACAGCGCAGAGGGCCGGGACAGAGCACTAAGTTAGACACAGCCACTCACCATGGGCTCTGGCAGAGGGAGGGCAGACTGGAATGGAACTGTGTGGGGACACTTGGGATTTGGAGGGTGCTCAGAGCTTTTGCTGAATTGCGGCCACGCAGGGCCGTGGCCATCCTACTCCTTCCCAGGGCTCTGGGGAAAGGCAATAGCCCCTCCCTCGGAGATACAACCCCACCCAGGTGGGCCAAAGAAATGCAAATTGAGGCTCATTAACAAACAGCATCTGCCCCACCCTCGGGAAATCCTCTTACACTAAACACCTGAAAGACTATTTCATTCAACTGAGAACCCAAGGCTCTTCAAGTAACCGAGACTAATGGCCTCGAGGCAAAAAGCTAGAGGATAACTGAACTGTTCCTGGGCTTGCAGATCTACCCACGGAAAGTAAGACTTGACAGTGGTGTTGAACGGGGGTCCTCCCACCCTCATCCAAACCCAGTAGAGGGAGTCACAAATAGCAGAACACCAACACCCACAGGGAAAATTTGGCAGGCTCCAAAACCCACTGAGATAGCTAAAATGGTGAAACAAAGAAACAAACCCCAAATGAAAGAACAAGAGACCTCTACCGAAGATGAGACAAACGAAATGCAGTTAAGCAAGTTACCAGAGGTAGAGTTCAGAGTCACGACCTTGAGGAAGCTCAACAGCATGAGTAAGAACTTCAACGCCATGAATAAAGATATAGAAACATTAAAAACTAACCAAGGGGAAATGAAGAATGACATGGCGAAATAAAGAACACATTGGAAGGACTAAACAGCAGAGTAGAGGAAGGTGAGGACCAGATGAGTGAATTAGAAGACAGGGTAGAAAAAAACCCACCAATCAGAAAATCAAAAGGAAAAACCAATTAAAAAATAGGAAGACAGCTTAACAGAACTGTGGGACAACTGGAAACGTAATAATATTCATATCATAGGAGTTCCCAAAGAAGAAGAAAATGAGCAAGGGTTAGAGAATATATTTGAAGAAATAGTGACAGAAAACTTCCTTAATTTGGTGAAGGAAGAAGGTATTCAAATTCAAGAAGCACAGAGAGCCCCAAGTAAGAAGAACCAAAACAGGCCCACACCAAGACACATAGTAATTAAAATGCCAAACATTAAAGACAAAGAGAGAATCCTAAAGGCAGCAAGAGATAAGCAACAGGTTACCTACAAAGGAACCCCCATAAGGCCATCAGCTGATTTCTCAACAGAAACACTACAGGCCAGAAGGGAATGGTATGAAGTAATCAAGGTCATGAAAAACAAGGATCTGAATCCAAGACTACTCTACCTAGCAAGGCTATCATTCAAAATAGGTCAAATAAAGAACTTTCCAGACACAAAAAAGCTAAGGGAATACATTAACACCAAACCAGCACTGCAGGAAATGTTAAAAGGACTGCTGTAATTAGTAGAAGAAATAGGAAGAAAAATATAACCACACTAAACAAAAATGGCAATAAATAAGTACATATCAATAATCACCTTAAATGTAAATGGATTGAATGCTCCTATAAAAAGACAGAGTAGCTGATTGGATAAGACAGAATGACTCATATATATGTGTTGTTTACAAGAGACCCACCTCACAACAAAAGACTCACATAGGTTGAAAGTGAAGGGATGGAAAAAAATCTTCCAAGCAAACGGAAAGGAAAAAGAAGCTGGGGTAGCAATACTCATATCTGATAAAATAGATTTCAAAATGAAGTCCATAACTAGAGACAAAGAGGGTCACTACATAATATTGAAAGGATCTATAAAACAGGAAGATATAACCTTGGTAAACATATATGCACCCAATATAGGAGCACCAAAATATATTAAAAATCTTCTAGAGGACTTCAAAGGAGAAATCGACAGCAATACAATCATAGCAGGGGACTTCAACACCCCACTGACATCACTGGATAGATTCTCTAGACAAAAAATTAACAAGGAAACAGAGACTCTAAAAGAAGCACTAGACCAAATGGATTTAATAGATATCTACAGAAAATAACACCCCAAAACTACAGAATTCACATTCTTCTCAAGTGCACATGGGACATTCTCAAAGATAGACCACATGTTAGGACACAAACTAAGTCTCTACAAGTTCAAGAAGATTGAAATCATATCAAGCATCTTCTCAGATCACAATGGCATGAAACTAGAAGTCAATTGCAACAGGAACATGCAAAGACATTTGCACACATGGAGGCTAAATAGCATGTTATTAAACAATGAGTGGGTTACCGAGGAGATCAAGGAAGAAATTAAAAAATTCCTGGAAACCAATGCAAATGAACACACAACAACACAAAATCTATGGGATGCAGCAAAAGCAGTCCTGAGAGGGTTGTTCATAGCACTACAGGCCTACCTCAAGAAACAAGAAAAATTTGTTATAGACTTTCTAACCTCACAACTTAAAGAACTGGAAAGAAAACAAAAAGAAAACCCCAGAGCAAGTAGAAGGAAGGAAATAGTAAAGATCAGAGCAGAAATAAATGACATACAGACCAAAAAAAACAACTCAAAGGATCAATGAAACAAAGAGCTGGTTCTTCGAAAAGATAAACAACATTGATGGACCCATAGCTAGACTCACCAAGAAACAAAGAGAGAGAACCCAAATACACAAAATGAGAAATGAAAGAGGAGAAGTAACAACTGACACCACAGAAATACAAAGGATCGTTAACAAATACTATGAACAATTATATGGCAACAAATTCGACAATCTAAGCTAAATGGACACATTTCTAGAAACACATAGTCTCCCAAAACTGGACCAGGAAGAGAGAGAAAACTTGAACAGACCAATAACAACTAAAGAAATTGAAGATGTAATCAAGACTATCGCAGCAAACAAAAGACCAGGCCCAGACAGCTTCACGGGGGAGTTTTACCGAACATTCAAAGAAGAACTAACACCCATTCTCCTCAAACTATTTCCAAAAATTCAAGAACAAGGAAGACTTTCACACTCTTTTTATGAGGCCAGCATAATTCTAATTCCAAAACCAGAAAAAGACACTATAAAGAAACAAAAGTATAGGCCAATATCTCTGATGAACATAGATGCCAAAATCCTTAACAAAATACTAGCAAATCAGATCCAGCAATACATCAAAAAAATTATTCACCATGACCAAGTGAGATTCATCCCAGGGATGCAAGGCTGGTACAATATTCTAAAATCATTAAATGTGATACATCACATAAATAAAATGAAAGATAAAAACCACATGATCATATCACTTGATGCTTAGAAAGCATTCGAAAACATCCAGCACCCACTTCTGATAAAAATGCTCAGCAATGTGGGAATAGAGGGATCATATGTCAACATAATAAAGGCCATATGTCAAAGACTTACAGCCAACATCATGCTCAATGGGCAAAATCTGAAAGCATTTCCCTTAAGAACAGGAACAACACAGGGATGCCCACTTTTGCCACTCTTATTTAAAATAGTACTGGAAGTGTTAGCCACAGCAATCAGACGTGAAGAAAAAATAAATGGGATCCAAATTTGTAAGGAGGAAGTGAAACTCTCATTATTCGCAGATGACATGATATTATACATAGGAAACCCTAAAGACTCCATCAAAAATCTACTAGACTTAATAAATGAATTTCACAAAGTAGCAGGATACAAAACTAATGTCAAGAAATTGACGGCATTCTTATACACCAATGATAAACTCACGGAAAGAGAAACTAAAAAAACAATACCATTTACCATTGGGGCAAAAAAATTAAGATACCTAGGAATAAACTTAACCAAAGAAGTAAAGGACCTATTTGCAGAAAACTACAGGATATTGAAAAAAGAAATAGAGGAAGATATAAAAAAAGTGGAAGCACATACCTTGTTCATGGATTGGAAGAATTGACATCATTAAAATGTCCATATTACCCAAAGCAATCTATAGATTCAATGCAATTCCCATCAAAATATCAATAACATATTTCACAGAAATAGTACAAATTCTTCAAAAGCTAATATGGAACCAAAAAAGACCCCGAATAGCCACAGCAATGTTGAAAAAGAAGGACAAAGTAGGCAGGATCACAATACCGGATATCAAGTTATACTACAAAGCTACTGTAATCAAAACAGCCTGGTACTGGCACAAGAACAGGCATATAGACCAGTGGAACAGAACAGAGAACCCAGAAATTGACCCAAGACATTATGCTCAATTAATATTTGACAAAGGTGGCAAGAGCATACAATGGAGTAAGAATAGCCTCTTTATTTTTTATTTATTTATTTTTATCCTCACCCGACGACATTTCTTCATTTTTTTTTTTTTGTTCAGATAGAGTGGGAGGGAGAGAGAGAAAGAGAGAGAGAGAGAAACATCGACGTGAAAGGGACACATCGAGTGGCTGCCTCCCGCACGACCAACCAGGGCCGGGGACAAACTGCAACCGAAGTACATGCCCTTAGCGGGAACCGAACCCAGGTCTCTCTTGACCGCAGGCCGACGCTCTAACTGCTGAGCCAAACCGGCCAGGGCGGAACAGCCTCTTTAATAAATGATGTTGGGAAAACTGGACAGCTACATGCAAAAAAATGCAACTAGACCATCAACTTACACCATACATAAAAATAAACTCAAAATGGATAAAAAAACTTTAACGTGACTTGTGGATCCATATAAACCCTAGAAGAAAATGTAGATAACAAAATTTCAGACATCATACACAGCAGAATTTTCACTGATACATCACCTAAGGCAACAGAAACAAAGAAAACTGAACACATGGGACTACATCAAACTAAAAAGCTTCTGCACAGCAAAAGAAACAACCATCAAAATGGAAAGGGAACCCACTGTATGGGAGAGCATAATTGCCAATGATACATCAGATAAGGCGTTAATTTCCAAAATATATAGAGTGCTCCTACAACTCTACAAAAGGAAGACAGAGAACCCAATTAAAAAATGGGCAGAGGAGTTAAATAGACAACTCTCCAAACAGGACATACAAATTGCCAAGAGACAAATGAAGAAATGCTCAACATCACTAATCATCAGAGAGATGCAAATTAAAACAACAATGAGGTATCACCTCCCACCTGTCAGAATGGCCTTTATCAACAAATCATCAAACAACAAGTGTTGGGGAGGGTGTGGAGAAAAGGGGACTCTAGTACACTGCTGGTGGGAATGCAGACTGGTGCAGCCACTATAGAAAACACTATGGTGTTACCTCAAAAAATTAAAAATTGAATTACCATTTGACCCAGTGATCCCACTTCTAGGAATATACCCTAAGAAGCCTGAAACACTAATCAGAAAGAATATATGTACCCCCATGTTCATAGCAACACTATTTACAATAGCTAAGATCTGGAAACAGCCCAAGTGTCCATCAGTAGACGAATGGATAAAAAAGCTGTGGTACATATACACAATGGAGTACTATGCAGCTGTAAGAAAGATCTCTTATCTTTTGATACGACATGGAGGGACCTGGAGAGTAGTATGCTAAACAATACAAGCCAAGCAGAGAAAGACAAATATCACATGATCTCACTTATTTGTTGAATGTAATGAACATAACAGTGTGAGGAACAGGTAGACTCAGAGATGTGGAAGTAGGATACAGACTGACAACCCTCACAAGAGGGGGTGGGGAGAAGGTAGAGATAAACCACAGAGCTTATATGCATGTACACACAACTGATTGACATGGACAGCAAAGCTGGGGACGGGGTCAGGTGGATGGGGAGAGGGCGTCAATGGGGGAAAAAGGAGAAACATCTGTAACAAAAATAAATTAATAAAAAAATTTATTATTATTATTCAAGTGAAAAAAAAGAAGAGTCCTCAAGCTATTGTCTGGCCCGTGTGGCTCAGTGGTTGTGCGTAGACCCATGCACCAAGAGGTCGCTGATTCAATTCACAGTAAGGGCACATGTCCAGGTTGTGGGCCTGATCCCCAGTTGGGGGCCATGTAGGAGGCGGCCAATAGATCTTCTCTCTCATTGATGTCTTTATCTCTCTCCCTCTCCTTTTCTTTCTCTAAAATCAATAAAGAAAAAAAATTTTTTTTAAAAAAGAGTCTTCAAACTATGTCAGCCTAGTGAATTAGACTCCTTCACTCCTACTCAGTAGATCCCAGACCTTATGTTGTTCAGTCCGGACATTCTTCATCAAAAATCCTAATAATTAAATGTAACTGTGCATTGCTGCTTTGTCTGCCCTTAAATACACATATTTTGGCCCTGCCTTGAATCTCAGTGACTAGGGTCTTTGATAGTATCCTTGCTCAATTTCTGCCAGCCTTCCTTTGAGAGCTGGATCCTGCTCTTCCTAAATCCTACCCACCTGTCATGAGGCTGCTCCATTTACCAGACTGGCTTTCCCTGAACTCCTGATGACCAGAATTGTACCTGAATTACCTATTTCCTTTAGATCATCCATCTATCCTCACCCAGGTTCATAAATTTATTAATTTAACTAATCTTTACTGGGTACCTGTCTATGCCAAGCCCTGTGCTTAAGGGACAAAAAGGAGAGATATCTTATGCCACCAGGATGCTGATGTTGCTCCAGGCTTGGGATATAGTACAAGAATTACCCAGGTTTATCAGTTAAGGTCTGGGTACACTCAGACTGAGTAATCTGTGGAGAATTTCACAAAGGGTTTATTTGCAAAGGTGTGGGTAGAGTGTGGGAACCTTACAATAGATAGGGTAGTACCCTTCAGATAGTAATAGCAGGGAGCCATTACCTGCTTAGGCCTGAAAGGCCAAGGATCAAAGAACAGTATGAAGACTTTGGCTTTATAGGAGCTAGTGGCCTTCAGTAGAGGGAAGCAGCCATTGCCAGGACTTCACTCATCAAAAGAGAGCCTGGGAAATCAATATTCCAACTTCACTCTCCTCTCAACCTCCAATCTCCAAATGGTGCCAAATACAATGAGAAGTCAGGAGGCAAGTGAGCCCATTAATGCAGTTTATATGGGTCAGCCTCCCATGCCACAGAGCAGGGTGAAGAGTAGACCTGGATATTCAGTCACACTATGCAACTGGATTATTTCTTCCTTAGCCCAAATTTGCTCCACTTATGATTCCTTCTACTTGTTCTCTCCTCCTTATTCCCTATTGCCAAAGACTGCTTTTTATTGTGCCAAGGGACTCATCCCAGTCTTAACATTGAGCTTCTCAAAGACCCATGACTATTTAGTTTCAAAACCAGATCACACATTTGAACTCCTCTCAGTCCAATGTGTTTCCTTCTATAGTACTGCATTCTCTGTAAGACTGTGAAGTGATAATATGATAATGATGATGGTGGTGATGATAGATGTCATTTTTTGTACTCTTATGATGTGTCAGAAACTGTGGTGTTTTACATAGAATTCTTTGCTCTGAGAATAGCATGGCTTTTGTAGGTGTCTAATCTAGGGCAGGAAAAAAACTTAACTTCCAGTGGACAAGTGAGAATAAAGACCAACTTCTTACCTTTACAGATAGCAGAACATTTTATGGATCCCATTTCCATTCTGCCTCTGTCACCCTTGAATTGCTGTGTACCAGATGCAAAGAGGATGTAGTTAACACGTTCTAATTATGGGCTCTAGGAAGAGAGCTGCTTTTATGGAATGCACTCCTGCTGCCACTTTGGCTTCTGTTGCAGAGGCTGCTGAGTGTGCTAAATGCTCTCCAAATGCCCAAGGGGCACACTCAAGATTTGAAAATGCTAACAGAGGAGGTTAATTATGGTTCCTGAGAATGATTCCATTTACAGCCTTCAAGTCCTGAAAGGCAAGGTCTGTGTTTAGGGAGAAGCACAAATTGCACCTATGGGTCAAGACAGTTTTACCATGATTTGACATATCCATCTAGTGTAGTTCTTCCAAAGTTACTGAATTTGTAAAGGAACCCAACATCTCTAATTGCCATTGCCAGACCGTTCTGTGGGTAGAGGGTGAAACGGGTGGAGGGGAGGCTGACCATAAGCCCAGTAGGTATTCTTGCACACATGCAGAGCAGCTCACCTTTGTTCGACAAATATTTACCCAACAGTATGCAATCTCCATCAGGCTGGGAATTTTCATCTGCCTCCCACCACCACTGCTATATCTCTAGCACCCACAATGGTGCCTGATGTACAGTAGATGCTCAATAAATATTTGTTAAGTTGCATAAATGAATAACATGGGGTTTCCTCTGATGTCCAAAGATTCCATAATAGCTACCAAGATTACCTCAGTTGGAAATTCCTCTGGACATCTGGATGATACTGTCCCTCCCATACTGGAGTTTAGCACTTCACCTTTCTCATAGCATTTTTTCAATTGAAGTCAAAATAAGTGTTTTTCTAGTATCAGTTCAGCCCAAAGCTACTCAAATCAGTCGAATGAATATCATTAGGGCCCTTTAAAAATGTTACCCTGGCCCTGGCCGGTTTGGCTCAGCTGTTAGAGCGTCGGCCTGCGGTCCAGAGAGACCCGGGTTCAGTTCCCGCTAAGGGCATGTACTTCGGTTGCGGTTTGTCCCCGGCCCTGGTTGGTCGTGCGGGTGGCGGCCACTCAATGTGTCCCTTTCACGTCGATGTTTCTCCCTCTCTCTCTTCCTCTCTCTCCCTCCCACTCTATCTGAACAAAAAATGAAAAAATGTCCTTGAGTGAGGTTAAAAAAAAAAAATGTTACCCTGGCTCTGGCTGGTATGGCTTAGTTGGTTGGGTGTTGTTCAGTGCACCAAAAGTTGCTGGTTCGATTCCCAGTCAGAGCACATGCCCTGGTTTTGGACTCAGTCCTGGGTAGGAGGCATACAGGAGGAAGCTGATCGATGTTTCAATATCACATAGATGTTTCTCTCTCTCTCTAAAAATCAATACAAATTAAAAAATGTTGCCTTCACCCAGCCGGTGTGGCTCAGTGGTTGATCATCAACCCATGCACCAAGAGGTCGCCAGTTTGATTCCCGGTCAGGGCACATGCCCCAGTTGTGGGCTTGGTCCCCAGTGGAGGGCATGCGGGAGGCAGCCAATCGATGTTCTCTCCCATTGATGTTTCTATATTTCTTTCCCGCTTCCTGCCTCTCTCTCTAAAATCAATAAAGAAAAAAAAAAAAACCTTGTCCGGCCGGTGTAGCTCAGTGGTTGAGTGTTGACCCATGCACCAAGAGGTCACTGGTTCAATTCCGGTCGGGACGCATGCCCAGGTTGTGGGCCCAATCCCCAGTGTGGGGCATGCAGGAGGTGGCCAGTCCATGTTCTCTCTCATCGATGTTTCTATCTCTCTCTCTCTCTCTCTCACTTTCTCTCTCTCTAAAATCAATAAAGTAAAAAAAAATTTTATAAAAGAAAAAAAAAACCTTAAAAAAATGTTGCTTTGGCTGGGCAGCTCAATTGGTTGGAGCATTTTCCCGTACACCAGAAGGTGGCGGGTTTGATTTCTGGTCAGGGCATATATCTAGGTTGCGGCTTCTATCCCCAGTCGGGGATCGTACGGGGGACAACCAATGAATTTCTCTCTCTCACATGTCTGTCTGTCTTCCTGTCTGTCTGTCTCTCTCCTTTCTTCTCTCTCTAAAATCAATAAACATATCCTTGGGTGAGAATTTTAAAAATGTAGAGATTTACCCTTTTGCATTTTGATATCTTAATGTTGTAGTTGAGTTCGAGAGACTCTTAGAAAACATATTAGGCCCAAACCTCACTTGACACACAGTGCCAAAGTTGATGTTAACTGTTTCTGCAGTAATGAGTGTTTCATTATTTTAAAAAATATATTTTTCTTTATTGATTTTAGAGAGAAAAGGGGAGAGAAAGAGAGGGATAGAAACATCAATGAGAGAGAAGATCAATTGGCTGCCTTCTGCATGCCCCCTATTGGGGATCAAGCCCACAACCTGGGCATGTGCCCTGACCAGGAATCAAACCAGCAACCTCTTGCTGCATGGGTTGATGCTCAACCACTGAGCCACACCAGCCACGCGAGCTTTTCATTCTTCGATTGCTGCCCCAGCTCCAGAGATTCGAGGCAACTGACAATATGGGTAATGAGCTTTCATTTTCTTTATACAAAGTCAATTAAGGAAGTGGATGGTCTTCACTTATTTTGCAGCCTCTTCAGATCAGTAATATTCTTTTTTCCTTGCAGATAGAGTCTTTCCTATGGCTAGAGATTCAGAGCCCAAAATAGAGCAAGTTTAGCTGCATTTATGCTCTGTATTTCTCAGAGGAAGGACATGCCTGTTACACCAAGGATTTGCAAGGTGGTCAATTTATTGCAAACAAATCAAACCAGACTAAGAAGCTTTCTAACTTTTTTTTTAAAGGGGTTTTTCTTCTTTTTTTTATTAATTTATTTTTGTTACAGATGTTTCTCCTTTTCTCCCGATTGACACCCTCCTCCCGATCCCGATCCCACTACCCCCAGCACTGTTGTCTATGTCCATTGGTTATGCTTACATGCATTTAAGTTCTGTGGTTTATCTCTTCTCTCCCCCCGCCTGTACCTCTCTTCTGAGGTTTGTCAGTCTGTATCCTACTTCTATGTCTCTGGGTCTGTTTTGTTCATCAGCTTGTATTGTTCATTATATTCCATGTGATGTTTGTCTTTCTCTGATTGGCTTATTTGGCTTAGCATAATGCTCTCCAGGTCCCTCCATGTAGTCTCAAAGGATAAGAGATCTTTCTTTCTTACAGCTGCATAGTACTCCATTGTGTATATGTACCACAGCTTTTTTATCCATTCATCCACTGATGGGCACTTGGGCTGTTTCCAGATCTTAGCTATTGTAAATAGTGCTGCTATGAACATAGGGGTACATATATTCTTTCTGATTGGTGTTTCAGGCTTCTTAGGGTATATTCCTAGAAGTGGTCTCACTGGGTCAAATGGCAGTTCCATTTTTAATTTTTTGAGAAAACACCATATTGTTTTCCATAGTGGCTGCACCAGTCTGCATTCCCACCAGCAGTGTACTAGAGTCCCGTTTTCTCCATACCCTCGCCAGCACTTGTTGTTTGATGATTTGTTGATGGCGGCCATTCTGTCAGGTGTGAGCTGATGCCTCATTGTTGTTTTAATTTGCATCTCTCTGATGATTAGTGACATTGAGCATTTTTTCATATGTCTCTTGGCCATTTGTATGTCCTGTTTGGAGAGATGTTTATTTAGGTCCTCTGCCCATTTTTATATTGGATTCTTTGTCTTCCTTTTGTTGAGTAAAAATATGGAATGCTTCATGAATTTGGGTGTCATCTTTGCACAGGGGCCATGCTAATCTTTGTATCGTTCTGATTTTGGTATTTGTGCTGCCAAAGTGAGTACTAACTTTTTAATATATTTTATTTCCAGACCCTTAACTGAGTTCTCCAAAGTTGTTTACTTAGACTAACTAGATATCTGCTGGATTTGTAAATTCTTTGAGACAACTTACAAATGTTTGTCTTATTCAATGCTGGGTCCTTAGTGTCTAGCTCAGTGTCTGGCACATAGTAGATAACCAATAAAATATTGATGGATAAATCAAGGGATCCTTTGAAGGTCAACGTTTAATCAGTTGACTGGTCCAACATCACAGTAAAGATTTTAGGCATCTCCTTCTATTCTTTTTTGGATCTGAGCAGTCATTTGTTTGGATTATGTGGTAATTAATTCATTTATATTCAAATGTTTATTGAAACCTGTACTGTATGCCAAGTACCAGGGACACAAATGTGAATAAACTGTGTTCCCTACTGTCAAAGATTTCAGTCTCTCCAGGGAACAGACAATAAAATACAGTATTTGTAATGCTGGCTAATAAGTGGTATGAGAAGGGAGGCACTGAGGGCCATGGAAACACAAAGGAGGGACATCTGATTTAGACTGGGAGGAAAGAAAAGGCTTCCCAGAAGAGGTGAGAATTAAATCAACTTTTGTAAGGGCAAGTGGGTATTGGCCAAATGAAAAAGGGAGATAAAGGCATCCCAGGAACTATAGGTAGTTGATACAATTGCTATTGACATTTTGGGCTGAATAATTCTTTGTTGTGAGAGACATCCTGTGCATTATAGAATGTTTAGCAGCAATATCCCTGAATTCTACCCACTAGATGCTAGAAGCACCTCATTTCCCTGAGTTGTGATAACCAAATATGTCTCCAGGCATTGTCAGATGTTCACTGGAGGACAAACTCCTCCTGAGTTGAGAAACACTTAGAGCCAAAGGTATGTGTGAGGAAGTGATAAGAGATGAGGTTGGAAAGCCAGGCAGGGGTCCAGGTCATGAAAATCATGGACTCTGTGATAAGAAGTTTGGACTTTATCCTGAAGTTCACAAGAAGTCCTTGAAGGATTTCAGGCAAGAGAATAACATAATTAGATGTGTATTAAGACTATCATTCTAGCAGCAGTGGAGAGTGTAAATCTGAAGGGTCTGTGTGGCAAGACTGGAAGCAGGATGATGAGTTAGGAGACTCATGCGATCATCCAGAAGAGAAGTGATGAGAGCCACTGTTAAGGCAATGGCAGTGGGAATGGAGTAAAGGAGGAAGATTTGAGAGATATTAAGAAAAGTCAAAATTTTAGGATTTAGTGAGGTGAAGTGTTATAGGAATGAGGAAAAAGATGTGACTCCCAAGATTTTAGTTTCAATAATTGGATAAATAACGGGTCCATTCACAGATCAAGGGAACATAGAGAGAAAATCAGGTTGGGAGTGGACCATACATTTTATTACTGACATAGTAAATTTGAGCTACTACAGGACAGTCAAGTGAAAATGTTCAGAAGGGAATTTTCTATTCTAGAGACCACCAAGCAGAGAGTTATGGGAGCCACTAGAGTAGATGGGTCCTGAAAAGGAGCTATGTGACAACCTGTCATATACTGAATATTTACTATTAAACTGCTTCAGAGCTTCCTCTCACCATCATTTATTTAATAAACATGTACTAGGTACCAGACCCTAGACTAGGTACAAGTATTTCAAAGAAAAGAAAGACAGAGCTCCTGCCTTCAAGGTTCTCACAGTTCATAGAGGAAGAGAGCAAAGTAAACATGAAATAATAATGCAGCTTGGTAAGTGCTATGATGGGTGTATGCAGAGTGCTGTGAGAGCAAAAGAGGAAGGGTACCTAATGGATTGAGTGTCAAGGAAAAGACAGAGAAACATTACTGGTAGAGGCTGTATGATGGAGAGGTGGAGAACTGCAGCAGCAATGAAAATGCACCTTGCAGACTTCCAACTACAGCAGCATTTCTCAACCTCATGATTATTGGTATTTTGGACCAGATCGTTTTGTGTTGTGGGGGCTATCCTCTGCATTGTAAGATGTTGAGGAGCATCTTGGGGCGTCTACTCATTAGATTGTCAGAAGCATCCTCCCCTGACTTGTGACAATCAAAAATGTCTCTAGATGATGCTAAATGTCCCCTGGAGGGACAAATTCATCCTAGTTGAGAACCGTTGAACTACAAGGAACATAAGCAAGGTGCTGTGTTCTGAAATTCATCACCGAGTATGCACCAAACTGATTATAGATAAGGGACTAAGCACACCAGGGGCACTAAGGCAGGCCTGTTGTAAGGAGATGTAGGACTCCACTGACAGCAGACTTTGACTCAAGGACTCAGCGAAGGTTTTATTGAACCTTTCTTTGACTGTATGTCAGTCTTGCACGTTCCCAACTAACAATTTCCCCTTTCCCTTCACCAGGGGTCAGATTTACATCTCAGTCTGATGGCTCTCTAAGTCTTCTCCAGCAACCTTCCCAGTTTCTCTCATACTTATATCTTCCCCAGTGAAATCCTTGCACCTTCTCAGAAGAGCAACACTAATAAAAGAAGTCAGACCCTGGAATAAAAAATATCAGGATTCAAATCCTGGTTCTTCTTACTAGCTGTGTGTCCTTGAGCAAGTTGACATACTTCTCTGAGCCTCCTTCACTTGTGTGTAAAATGAAAGTAACAGTATACACCTCAGAAGGTTTCTATAAGGATTAAATGGACTACTGCATCTAAAATATTTAGTATGCTGGTTGCTGACTCAGAGAAAGGGGTGTTCCAAGCAGATTGGACAGCATGATACACAGGCATGATGGTGAGAAATGCCATAGAAAGGTGCTGAAGGATGTGAAATGTTATAAGCATTTCAGTATCGCTGAAGCACATAGTGCAAAGCAGAAAGTGATGAGAGATGATGTGAGAGGTAGGCAGTTCTCAAACAGGACAATTCCAATCCCTTCACTCTTTTTAATTCAAGTTAAATTCTCCAATCCTTTCATTATTTTCTTTGAGCCTTCTTCAAGTTCACTACATCTGCCTTTAAGCTAAAAACTCAAACCTTCACACAAACTCCATCCACATTCTCTTATTCAAAGGATCTGACTAGTTGAGAGAGACGAAAGGGATTGTTGCTTCACAGTTCCTCCCCTCAGGATTCCAATTTATGCAACCCTGAATGGGGATTACTTGGAAGGAAAAATATCTAATCACTACTTGGCCCTTGCCCTGAACAGTCTTTCATTAAATCCAAAAACATTAACAGGGACCACTTTTTTCACTAAGGAGGGTTATTCATTACCTCAACCTCCTTCTTTCTACTCTTCCCTCCCACACCCCACAAGAATAAAGAAGATATGTCCATGAGCATGAGAACGGAAAAACTGGTAATAGTGTAACAGATTTGTGGATGTTCTACCAGTTAAAGACTTGATTTCAAGTCCCAGCTGAACATTGAACAACTATACAATCTACAGCAAGTCAGCTTCTGAGCCTAAATTCCTTTTTCTATATAATGGAGGCAATAAATCATAAACTGGATGAAAAAGCATTTTGAGAAATACAAAGCACAGAACAAATTATTATCCAACTTGTGTCAAGTTAGGGGTGTAAAACTATCTCTCTAATGCCCTTCAGAATGTTCTGTGCTTTCCCTGACATCCTTATCCAGGCAATAGATAGGAAGAAATCAAACTGGTCTCATAAGTAGGCAGGGAAACAGCTGCCCAAAGCTTCTCTGATGGAGAAAAGTATAAGCAAAAATGGGACAGGTGATGCGAAGCTCAGTATGGGGTTCCTTATTCATTCAGTTTTACAAAATTGAAATTTCTCTCCCCATTCCTTAAGCCCACTCCCGAGGCTTAACTAATCCATTCTTATTTTCTCTACCTTACTTGGCTTAGGAGTTCATCTCTTCATGCCTAGAATCACTTTCTATATTTTTGTGCACTTGTTTACTGTCTGTTACCCCCACTATTAATGTAAGCTGCATGAAAGCAGTTTTATGCTTTGGTTTTTTTTGGGGGGGGTGTTGGGGGGTTGCTGCTAAATTCATTGCTATATCCCCAGGACTATGCACTGTTTCTGTCACATAGTTAGGCACTCAATATATCTGTAAATGAATGGATGGGTGAATAAATAAAAGAAACACTGGACATCTGCAATGACTTTCTGGGTGGGCTTCCATCCTCCAGTCTCTCTAATCCTGTATGCACCTCCATACCAGGCTTTACATGGCTGGTGGGAAGAGTAAAAGGATGTAGACTTTGAGAAGGTGGTGAAGGAGCATGAGCTCCACCCTCAGGAGTGGAAGAGTAATAGTGAGAGGGTTTTTAAAACTTCTAGAACTTTCTGAAAAGTATAGTGTATTCAAATTATAAACACAGGTAGACTTTCCAAAGTGTCTTCTATGGAAAATTAATCTTACAAATGCTTCTCAGCAAAAGAGTTCTATGATCAGATTAGTTCGAGAAACACCGTATGATTAATTTATACTCAGTGCACTCATAGATTCACAGTGTGTATTAGTATATTAAAGCCTCTCAAATGTCAGATAGTAAAGAAACATGCTTGATTATTGAAACTTTTAGTCACACAATATCTGCAGAAAATATTTTAGAAAATACTGGTCTAAGAAATAACCATGGTAAGAAAGTTATCAGATTTAAAGGAGCCTTAACTCACTTGCCCAGATTTGGGTTTTTAAAAATCTTCTGCCTGTTTCTACTTATTTATCACCAGTAAAAGCCTTAAAGCAAAATGGAACTTTAAAGGGAAAGGAGCCTGAGTGTCCAATAGGAGCTACAAAATTAAGGTGATGTAAAGGTCTGGAGAGAATGGCCTAGGCAGAGAGGAACTCAAGTAGAAAAATCAGCTAGTGAGTTCTACAAAAGAAGGGAAAAAGCAAGCTTCTTAATCACTCTCTCAATGACTATAATCAGTCTTTCTCTCCCCACACACCACTGAAATTACACTCACCAATGGATTCCTTATTGCAAAATCCAATGGGCACTTTTCTGTCATTATCTCTCAAATGTATCTGACACAGCTGACCCTCTCCTTCTTGAAACATTCTATTCATTTGGCTTCTACAATACCATAGCCTCCTGGATTTGGGCCTACCTCTCTGGCTCCTCCAGCTCAGTCTCCTCATATCTGTCAATCCTTAAATAGTGGTGTATATTGAGGCTTTGTCCTAGGCTCTTTTCTCTTCTAACTTGATGCATCATCCTGAGCACTCTCATCTACTCCCATGGCTTTAAATACCATCTACAGGCTGATAATTTCCCCAATCTGTATTTACAGTGTAGTCTGTCCTCTTGGTTTTCAGACCTTAATATCCAACTTCCTACTCAACATTTAAACTTGAACTTTTGTTCAACATGCCCAAATAGGAATTCATCCTCTTCCTATGACCTCAGAAAATAGCATCACAACCAAGCCAGCTGCCTCAAGTCAGCTGCCCAAGTGAAAATCCTGGGAGTCTACCTCAACTCCTTCTCTCTCCCTCTCCACATTCAATTATCAAGTTCTGTTAATTAATTCTCCTAAATATTTCTGAAATCCATCCACTTATCTTCCTCCCCATTGCTACTGCCATTCTTTTTTTTTTTTTTCCTTAACATGTTTTTATTGATTTTTTAGAGAGAGAGGAAAGGAGAGTGAGAGATAGAAACATTGATGTGAGAGAGAAACATGGATCGGCTGCCTTCTGCACACCTTGCAGTGGGGATCAAACCTGCAACCCAGGCATATGCCCTGACAGGAAATTGCATTGGCAACCTCTTGGTGCATGGGATGACACTCAACCCACTGAGCCACACCGGTCGGACACTACTGTCATTCTTATTTCAGGCTCCCAAATCCTGATCAATTCCTTCATTCACCCTCCCCAAAATACATTTGGTCATATTGCAATAAGAATGCAATAAATCGTTCCAACACCTATGCTTTAAACACTTCAAAAAGTCCTTAAACTCTGACAAGTGTGGCTCATTTGCTTGGGCATCATCCCAGGCACCAAAAGGTTGCTGTTTCGATTCCTGGTAAGGGCACATGTCGGGGTTGCAGGCTCCATTCTCACTAGGGGGCGTGCAGAAGGCAGCCAATCCATCTCACATAGATGTTTCTCTTTCTCCCTCTCCTTTCCTCTCTCTAAAAAAAAAAAAAAGTCAATAAAAATGTGTTTTCTAAAACGGACCTAGATAAAAAAATTAAAACTTTTAAACATGGTTTCAAAGATCCTTTATGATCAAATTTTCCTTTCATAATAAAGTGTAATGGTTAGACTGGGGAGGAAGACTCTCTGGGTTCCAATTCCAGCTTTACCACTTTCAGTAGCTGTGTAACTTTGAGCAAGTTAACCTCCTTGTGTCATTGTTTTCTTTTTTTTTTTTTATTAATTTATTTTTATTACAGATGTTTTTCCTTTTTTCCCCATTGACACCCCCCTTCATCGTTTTCTTATCTGAAAAGTGTGGTAATGGCAGTACCTACCTCCTAGGGTTGTTTTGAATGTTTTGTTAATATGTACATAGTATTTGTCCTGGTTGGATAGCTCAGTTGGTTAGAGCATCATCCTGATAATGCTACAGTTTCAAGTTCGATCCCTGGTTAGGGTACATACAAGAAGCAACCAATGAATACATAAATAAGAACAACAAATCTCTCTCTCTTCCTCTCTCTCTCTAAAACCAATCAATAAATATTTAAATATATACACACACACACACACACACACACACACACACACACACACACATAGTCCTCAAAAGCCTCAAAAGGTGCTCTAGCCTGCTGGTATGGCTCAGTGGACTGAGAGGTCCTGGTTTGATTCCTGGTCATGGCACATGTCCCGGTTGCGGGCTCAATCCCTAAAAGGGGGCGTGCAGAAGGCGGCCCATAGATGTTTCTCTCTCACATATTTTTTAAAAAGGTGCTCTATATATGCTAGCTTGTAATGGTAATATAATCTCTTTGACCTTATCTCTTGCTACTCTTTGCTCCCCTCTCTATCCTCTAGCCACATCGTATGTCCTTTAGTTTCTATAGCACAACACATTCCATCTTTTTTAAGGGTACAATGAAATGGTTTCTCATAAATTCACAGAATTGTGCATCCATTAGCACACTAAATTTTAGAACATTTTCATAAATCCAAAAAGATGTTCCACACCCTTTAGCCATCATCCCCCAATCCCCACCCTCTCTGCCCCAGGTCTAGGTAACCACAAATCAATCTACTTTCTGTTTCCATGGATTTACCTGGTCTGAAGTTTTCATATAAATGGAATCATACAAGATGTGGCCTTTTGTGTCTGACATTTTTCACTTATCATAGTATCTTCAAGGTTCCTCCATGTGGTAGCACATATCAGTACTTCTTTCCTTGTTATGGACACACCGTGCTCTCTTTCACTGCTTGACCTTTGTACATAGTACTCCCTCTGTCAATAACACATAGCTCCTCTCCACCCCCTACTCACATAGTTAACTCCCACTCTGACTTTAGCTCTCTAGTTTACATAGAATGACAAGATTTCTTCCTGGAAGACTTTGATGACAGCCTTTTCCCATTCCCTCTCCAGTTTGGATTAGGTAAGTTTACTAGGTGCCCCCTCCCAATATCCTGTACTTCCCCTATTGCTTGTCTTTTTGTTTGTCTTTCTCCTGGACTGCCTGCTGAACAACAACTGGGGCCATTTGTGTATACTGCTCATGCCCAGCACATAGCGGAGTATGCAGCACACAGTAGGCACTTTAGGACTTGGTACAATTAATAAAATGGAAACATGAGGAGCTGGCCCGGAACAGAAGAGTGGAGGCTCAATTGGTAGCAGAACAATGGGAGGTTTTCTGCTGTGTTACCAGACTAAACTTTCTAAAATATTCCTCTCTTAAAGCCTATTGTTCTCAAGCAAGACTCTAAGCCTTAGTTCTTCCTCTACAAAATGAAGGGTTCACCTAAAAACAACCCTTATAATCCCTTTCAGCTCTGACACTGATTGCTTACAAGTATATGTTTAATTAGTCCTATGATTACAGAGAACCAAAAGGATACCAAATGCATTAAAAATGCATTTTTCTCAATTTAACACAAAATGACACTGTACAAAATAGTACTTTTCTTTCCTTAATGCATTAGCAATATGGCACTTACAGGGTCAAATAAAAAAAAATGATGTTTTAAATTAGAATGGTTAAGGAATATAGACTCCATTAGTTAGAAGCTACTGAATACCCTTTTAATCAATTCTATATTGACACTTGATTGAAATATTAGCAGTAAGTGCCTCTGCATTCATAAGCATTTAAAAAACTTGAGTTAATTTCCCTACACTGGCCTGCCTTTTTTTTTTTTTGTTAATCCTCACCCGAGGATAATTTTCTATTGATTTTTAGATAGAGTGGAAGGGAAGGAGGGAGAGAGAGAGAGAGAAACATAGATGTGTGAGTGACACATCAATTGGTTGTCTCCTGCATGACCCCCACTGGGGCCAGGGATGAAACCTGCAGTTGAGGTACATGCCCTTGACCAGGAATCGAACCCACGACCCTTCAGTGTGCAGGCTGATGCTCTGACTGCTGAGGCACACCAGCCAGGGATGGCTTCTTCTTTTTTTTAAGTCCTCACCCTATGATATTTTTCCATTTATCTTCACATAGACTGGAGGGAGGGAGAGAGGGAGAAGGAGAGAGAGAGAGAAAGAAAGAGAGAAAGAGAGAGGCATCGATGTGACAGAGACATATCTACTGGCTGCCTCCTGCACGACCCCCACCGGGGCTGGGGATGAAAATGCAACTGAGGTATGTGCCCTTGACCAGAATCAAACCTGAGACTCTTTGGTCCACAGGCTTACCCTCTAAACACTGAGCCAAACCGGCCAGGGCTGGCTTTAAAAAAAAAAAAACGTTATTGCTGAAAATATTACATATGTTCCTCCTTTTTTCCCCATTGACACCCTACTCCCTGCTCCCCTTCCATCCCTCCACCCCCTGCTTTCACAGCACTGTTGTCTATGTCCATTGGTTATGCATATATGCATATAAGTCCTTTGGTTTATCTCTTCCTACCCTACCCCCCCTTCCCTCTGAGGTTTGTCAGTCTGTTCCCTACTTCAACATCTCTGGATCTATTTTGTTAATCAAATTATTTTGTTCATTATATTCCACAAATAAGTGAGATGACATGATACTTATCTTTCTCTGGCTTCTTTTTATTTTTTACATTTTTAAAAATTTATATTAATTTATTTTTGTTACAGATGTTTCTCCTTTTTCTCCCATTGACACCCTCCTCCCCATCCCTCCCCTCGCCCCATCCCCAGCTTTGTTGTCTATGTCCATTGGTTATGCAAACATGCATATAAGTTCTGTGGTTTATCTCTTCCCCCCCACCCCCTCTTCTGAGGTTTGTTAGTCTGTACTGTACCCTACCTCTATGTCTCTGGGTCTATTTTGTTCATCAGTTTCTTTAGCTCATTATATTCCACAAATAAGTGAGATCAGGTGATATTTGTCTTTCTCTGCTTGGCTTGTTTCTCTTAGCATAATACTCTCCAGGTCCCTCCATGTCGTCTCAAAGGATAAGAGATCTTTCCTACAGCTGCATAGTATTTCATTGTGTATATGTACCACAGCTTTTTTATCCACCCATCTACTGATGGACACTTGGGCTGTTTCCAGATCTTAGCTATTGTAAATAGTGCTGCTATGAACATGGGGGTACATATATTCTTTCTGATTGGTGTTTCAGGCTTCTTAGGGTATATTCCTAGAAGTGGGATCACTGGGTCAAATGGCAGTCCAATTTTTAATTTTTTGAGGAAACACCATATTGTTTTCCACAGTGGCTGCACCAGTCTGCATTCCCACCAGCAGTTTACTAGAGTCCCCTTTTCTTCACACCCTCGCCAGCACTTGTTGTTTGATAATTTGTTCATGGCAGCCATTCGGACAGGTGTGAAGTGATACCTCATTGTTGTTTTAATTTGCATCTCTCTGATGATTAGTGACGCTGAGCATTTTTTCATGTGTCTCTTGGCCATTTGTATGTCCTGTGTGGAGAGGTGTCTATTTAGGTCCTCTGCCCATTTTTTAATTGAGTTCTTTGTCTTCCTTTTGTTGAGTCATATGAGTACTCTATATATTTTGGAAAATAACCCCTTATCTGATGTATCATTGGCAATTATGGTCTCCCATATAGTAGGTTGCTTTTTCATTTTGATGGTTGTTTTTTTGCTGTGCAGAAGCTTTTTAGTTTAATGTAGTCCCATGTGTTCATTTTTGCCTTTGTTTCTCTTGCCTTAGGTGTATCAATGAAAATTCTGCTTTTGTTTGCTGGGAGTTTCTTAATTAGCTCTTCAATTTTTTTGTTGTTGTTGTTATTGGTCTGTTCAAGTTCTCTATCTCTTCCTGGTTCAGTTTTGGGAGGCTTTGTGTTTCTAGAAATTTATCCATTTCTCCCAGATTGTCCAATTTGTTGACATATAATTATTCATAGTATGTTTCGATGACCCTTTGTATTTCTGTGGTGTCAGTTGTTACTTCTCCTCTTTCTTTTCTGATTTTATGCATTTGGTTTCTCTCTTTTTCTTTCTTTGTGAGTCTGGCTAAAGGTCCATTGACCTTGTTTATCTTTTCAAAGAACCAGCTTTTTGTTTCATTGACTTTTTGAATAGTTTTTTTAGTCTCTATGTCATTTATTTTAGCTCTGACCTTTACTATTTCTTTCCTTCTACTTGCTCTGGTTTTTTCTTTTCGTTTACACTCTAGTTCTTTAAGTTGTAGGGTTAGAAATTCAATTAGGAATTTTTCTTGTTTCTTGAGGTAGGCCTGTAGTGCTATGAACTTCCTTCTCAGGACTGCTTTCACTGAGTCCTGTAGGTTTTTGTTGTTGTGTGTTCATTTTCATTGGTTTCCAGGAATTTTTAAATTTCTTCCTTGATCTCCTTGGCAACCCATTCATTGTTTAATAGCATGCTATTTAGCCTCCAAGTGTTTGAATGTTTTTGTTGTAATTGATTTCTTGTTTCATACCATTGTGATCTGAGAAGATGCTTGATATGATTTCAATCTTCTTGAATTTGTAGAGACTTACTTTGTGTCCTAACATGTGGTCTATCTTTGAGAATGTCCCATGTGCACTTGAGAGGAATGTATATTCTGCAGCTTTGGGGTGGAATGTTCTGTAAATATCAATGAAGTCCAACTGATCTAGTTCGTCATTTAAGGACTCTGTATCCTTTTTAATTTTTTGTCTAGAAGATCTATCCAGTGGTGTCAATGGGGTGTTGTATCACTCACTATGATCATGTTGCTATTGATCTCTTCCTTGAAGTCCTCCAGAAGTTTTTAAATATATTTTGGTGTTCCCGTATTTGGTGTGTATATGTTTACCAGTGTTATATCCTCTTGTTGGATTGATCCTTTTAATATTATGTAGTGACCTTCTTTGTCTCTTATTATAGCCCTCGTTTTGAAATCTATCTTGTCAGATATAAGTATCGCTACACCAGCTTTTTTTTCATTTCCATTTGCTTGGAACATTTTTTACCATCCCTTCACTTTCATTCTGTGTGAGTCTTTTGTTGTGAGGTGGGTCTCTTGTAGACAGCATATATATGGGTCATGTTTTCTTATCCAATCAGCTACCCTATGTCTTTTGATTGAAGCATTTAAGCCATTTACATTTAAGGTTATTACTGATAGATTGTTATTAGTTGCCATTATTATTTTATGCCTGTGTTCCTCTCTCTCTCTCTCTCTCTCTCTCTCTCTCTCTCTCTCTCTCTCTCTCTGTTTCTTCTTCTTACAACAGTCCCTTCAGCATTTCTTGCAGTGCTGGTTTGGTGGTGGTAATTTTGTGGTGGTAATTCATTTAGCTATTTTTTATCTGTGAAGCTCTTTATTTCTCCTTCAGTTTTGAATGATAGCCTTTCTGGATAGAGTAGTCTTGGATTCAGACCCTTGCCTTGCATTACTTTGTACAATTCATGCCACTCTCTTCTGGCCTGTAGTGTTTCTATTGAGAAATCAGCTGACAGTCTAATGGGAGTTCGTTTGTAGGTAACTTTCTGTCTCTCTCTTGCTTCTTTTAAGAATCTTTCTTTGCCTTTAATGTTTGCCATTTTTATTATAATGTGGCTAGCTGTGGGTCTTTTGGGGTTCATCTTGCTTGGGACTCTCTGTGTTTCCTGGGCTTGTGTGACTTTTTCCTTCACCAGTTTAAGGAAGTTTTCTGTCATTATATCTTCAAACAGGTTCTCTACTCCTTTCTCTGATTCTTCTCTTTCCGGTATCCATATAATGTGAATGTTGTTACGTTTTATGTTGTCCCACACTCCCTTAAACTCTCCTCCTCCTTTTTAATTTTTTTTTCCATTTGCTGCTCTATTTGGATGTTTGCTTCTATCTTGTCTTCTAAGTCACTGATTTGGTCTTCAGCTTCTTCTAATCTACTATTGAACCCTTCTAAGGTATTTTTCATAACAGCTATGTCATTCTTTATTATTTTGATTTTTATGCATAGCTTCTACCTTTTTTTTTAAGCTGAAGTAGTTCCCACTGAGCTCTTCATAATTCTTATTAAGTTGCTTGTAGTTCTCACCAAATTGTTTGAGCAACCTTAAAATCATTGCTTTGAATTATTTATCTGACAAGTTGCTTTCTTCCATTTCCTGTAGTTTCTTCTCTGGTGATTCCTTTTTTTTTTTCATTTGGGTGTTGTTTCTTTGTCTCCCCATTTTAGTCGTCTGGTAGCTCTAGACCTGGTGAGGGATGTTGGGATGTGTAGGCAGCTCACTGTGTATCAAATAAGGCTGCTGTGCCTCCCAGACTGTTCTGTTGCGTGTTGCCTCTTACCTGCTGTTGTTCCTGGAGGATTGACTACTGGGAGCTGGTATTGATGTGCCCTGGTAGGTGCTGCTGCTGGATCATGTGGGCCCCTCTGAAGCTGTGTTCCCCACTGCTCACTGTTGCCACTTGCAGCTGTATTGCTCAGGCCCTGCTGGAGCTGCACTCCTTGCCAGCATGATGGGCAGCTGGATCGCAGAGGCCCCTCTGGAGTCCTGGCTCCCCACTGATCCCGTGGGCAGTGGAGTGGCACAGGACCCTCTAGAGCCCCGGCTCCCCGCCAATTCCTGGGTAGTGGGAATGCACTAGCCCCACTGGAGATCCGGCTCCCCGCCAGTCTTTTGGGCATCTGATTCATACAGGCCCTGCTGGAGCCTCAGCTACCTTCTGATCTTGTGGGTTCCCTTTTTATTTTGATACTGGTTTCTTTTTTTCTTTCTTTTTTAAAGAAGATCAACTCTTCTGATTTATTTATTTATTTTTATTTTTAATCCTCCTCCAAGGACATTTTTCCATTGATTTTTGATAGAGTGGAAGGGAGGGAGGGAGGGAGGGAGAGAGAGAGAGAGAGAGAGAGAGAGAGAGAAACATTAGCGTGAGAGAGACACATCGACTGGTTGCCTACTGCAGGACCCCGACTGGGGCTGGAGCTTGCAACACAAGTAAGTGCTCTTGCCTGGGAATCAAACCCACAACCCTTGGTCCACAGGGCGATGCTCTAACTTCTGGGCCAAATCAGCCAGGGCAATGCTGGTTTCTGTTGCTGTGCAGAAGCTTTTTACTTTGATGCAGTCCCATTTATTAATTTTTTTTCTTTGTTTCTTGTGCCCTATGTGATGTATTGGTGAAAATTCTGCTACATGTAATGTGTAAGATTTTGTTGCCTCCATTTTCTTCCAGAATTTTTATGGTTTTACAACTTACATGTAAGTCGTTTATCCATTTTGAGTTTATTCTTATGTATGGTGTAAGTTGGTGGTTTAGTTTAATTTTTTTTTGCATGTACCTGTCCAATTTTCCCAGCATCATTTATTGAAGATATTGCCTTTACTCCATTAAACGATCTTGCCTTCTTTGTAGAATTTTAATTGCTCATAATGTCTTGGGTCGATTTGTGGGTTCTCTGTTTTGTTCCATTGATCTATTTGCCTGTTCTTGTGTCAGTACCCACCTGTTTTGATTACAATGGCTTTGTAATGTAACCTGATATCTGGTATTGTGATCCCTCCAACTTTGTTTTTTTTCAAGATTTCTGTGGCTCTTTAGAGTCTTTTTTTCTTTCATATAAACTTTTGGAGTGTTTGTTCTAAACATGTGAAATATGTCACTGGTATTTTTACAGGGATTGCATTGAATCTGTAGATGGCTTTGAGTAGTATGAACATTTTTTTTTTATCCTCACCCAAGGACACTTTTGCATTTATCCTCAGATAGAGCAGGAGGTAGAGAGAGAGGAAGAGAGAGAGAGAGAGAAACATCGTTATGAGAGGGACACATCGACTGGTTGCCACCCGCACAACCCCAACCGGGGCCAGGGATGAACCGTAACCTAGGTATGTGCCCTTAGCGGGAACCAAACCCAGGACTCTCTGGTCCATGGACCAATGTTCTAACCGCTTAGCCAAACCGGCCAGGGCAGTATGCACATTTTAGTGATGGTGATTCTTCCAATCCATGTACATGGTATATGCTTCCACTTTTTTGTATCTTCCTTTATTTCTGTTTCCAATGTCCTGTACTTTTCTGAGAAGTGTTCTTTTACCTCCTTGGTTAAGTTTATTCCTAGATATCTTATTTTTTTGTTGCAATGGTAAATGGGATTTTTTTTGTTTTATATTTCTGAGTGTTAATTATTGTTGTATAAAAATGCTATCAATGTCTGGATGTTAATTTTGTATCCTGCTAATTTGCCAAATTCATTTGTTAAATTTAGTAGTTTTTTGGTGGAGTCTTTAGGTTTTCTATGTATAATATCTTGCCATCTGCGAATAATGACCGTTTCACTTCCTTCTTTCCAATTTGGATGCCTTTTATTGTTTCTTCTTGTCTGATTCCTGTGGCTAAGACTTCCAGTACTATGTTGAATAAGAGTGGTGAAAGCAGACATCCCTGTTTTGTTCCAGTTTTTAAGGGAAATGCTTTTAGTTTTTGCCCATTGAGTATCATGTTGGCTGTACGTTTTTCATATATGGACTTTATTGTGTTGAGGTATGATACCTCTATTCCCACTTTGCTGAGAGTTTTTATCGGAAATAGGTGCTGGATTTTATCAAATGCTTTTTCAGAATCTAATTAATATGATCATATAATTTTTAGTTTTCATTTTGTTTATGTAGTATATCACATTAATCAATTTTCTAATATTCCAGCATCCTTGCATCCATGGAATTAATCCCACTTAGTCATGGTGAATGAATAATTTTTTTGTTATATTGTTGGATTGAATTGTTAAGATTTTGTTGAGGATTTTGGCATCTATGTTCATCAGGGATATGGGCCAGTAATTTTCTTTCTTTCTAGTGTGTTTATCTGGATTTGAAATTAGGATTATGTTTGCCTTATAAAAAAAAACCTTGGAAATCTTCTTTCCTCTTAAATTTTAAAAAATATTTTGAGGAAGACTTTCAGTCAAGATAGCAGCATAGGTAAACGCGGTCTGATCTCCTCCCACAACCACATCAAAATTAAAACTAAACTACAACACAACCATCATTCAGAACCACCTGAAATTGAGCTGAATGGAAGTCCTACAATTATGAAATTAAAGAAGCAGCCACACCAAGACTGGTAGGACGGTTGGAGGTGTGGATGGGCTGGTCCCATACCCACGTGTGGCAGATAAAAATCAGGAGGACACCTCAGCTGTGAAGGTCCTCCCTGAGGACTGAGGGGTCCCCATCTCACATCAGGCTCCCAGCCCAGGGTTCCAGTACCAGGAAGAGAAGTCCCCATAACTTCTGGCTGTAAAAACCAGCGGGAACTGAGGCTGAGGCTGCTGGAGTCCCAGGCAGTTCCTCTTAAAGGGCCCGTGCATGAACTTACTCGGACTTGCACCTCTAAGCTCAGAGGGGAGGCAGCTTGAGGGACACCAGAGACATACAGAGAAGAACTGAGTTGCTTGGATTCAGGACCAGGGCTGGAGAGGCAGCTTTCTCCTGGACAGAAGTGCTGGCGGAGGCTGATGTACCTTTGGTGAGCCCTTCCCCAGGTCCGCAGACAGCCACCATATCTGGGACTCCAGTAACCTGGCTCACACTGTTTGCCCTGCCCTGGTGATATCCAGAGGCCCTGCCCCACCCAACTTTCAGGCCCACCCAAGCTGTTTCCAAAGGCTTTACCATAGGATTGGCCTGTCTTGGATCCTGCTTCAAAGTTTCCTAAAATCTCTCAAAGAAGCAGAATCTGGTCTCAGCGAGCCCCATACTTCTTGTTTAGAAGTGGCCCCAGGCCTGGCACTGGAAGCAGTCAGCCTTGGTTCACAACTTGGCTTTTCCTGGGCTCCTCCAAGCCCAGCACAAGAAGCAGCCATCTGCAGATCACTTTGTAGCTTATGCCGGGTGGCCCCAGGTAGAACACAGGTGGAGGCTGACCTTGCCCCAGAGCTAGCACACCCAGTGGACAGCTTCAGACTACATTGAAACACCACCACCCAACCACCTCCACAAGTGATATACTCAGTGAGTGGATTCAGTGAGTACCAGAACCCTACTGTAGTAAATCTTGCTCTGTCTGGTGGGCCCCTACACAACTGAGCCTCCAAGGTAGTCAAAAGCCAGTGGTCAGTGGGTACAGCCAGTCCTTGCAGCTGATCAGCCTGAGTAAATCCCTCCCATTGATGTGCCAACAGCAATCAAGACTCAATTACATTAGAAGGGTGCACAGTCCACACTAGAGATGCACCTCGAAGGTCCAGCTGGAGTGATCAGGGAGGCTGTGCCACTGGATCCTAGAGGACACCTACAACAATAGACCACCCTATGAAGCCTAGGAGACATAGCAACTCTACCTAATACATAGAAACAATCAGAGGGAAGCAGCCAAAATGAAGAACAAAACTTCAGGAAAAGAATTAAACAAAATGGAGATAAGCAATCAATCAGATGCAGAGTTCAAAACACAGGTTATAAGGTTGCTCAAGGAACTTGGTGAGACATTCAAGGAACTTAGTGAGATCTTCAAGGAACTTAAGGAGACCTCCAAGGAACTTAGTGAGAACATCAACAACATAAAAAAGGACCAGTCAGAAATGAAGTTTGCACTAACTGAAATAAAGAATAATTTACAGAGAATCAATAGTAGATAGGTAAAGCCAAGAAGCAAACCATCTATTTAGAATATAAGGAAGCAAAAAACACCCAGTCAGAACAGCAAAAAGAAAGAAGAATCCAAAAAATTGAGGGTAGTGTAAGGAGCCTCTGGGACAACACCAAGCACGCCAACATTCGCATCATAGGTGTGCTAGAAGGAGAAGAGAGAGAACAAGAAATTGAAAACCTATTTAAAACAATAATGACAGAAAACTTTCCTAACTTGGTGAAGGAAACAGATATACAAGTCCAGGAAGCACAGAGAGTCCCAAACAAGATGAACCTAAAGAGGACCACTCCAAGACTCATTATCATCAAAATGTCAAAGGTTAAATACAAAGACAGAATCTTAAAAGCAGCAAGAGAAAAGAAATTTGTTACCTACAAAGGAGCTCCCATAAGAATGTCCACTAATTTCTCAAAAGAAACTTTGCAGGCCAGAAAGGAGTGGGAAGAGATATTCAAGGTGATGAAAAGCAAAGACCTACAACCAAGGCTACTCTTGCAAAGCTATCATTTAGAATTGATGGACATATCAAGAGTTTCCCAGACAAGAAAAAGCTAAAGGAGCTCATCAGCACCAAACCAGTATTATATGAAACGTTGAAGGGTCTTCTTGAAGGAGAAGAACAAATATATGAACAATAAAATGGTAATTAATTCATATCTATCAACAATTGAATCTACAAACCAAATGAGTAAGCAGAACAGAAACAGACTCATAGATACTGAGAACATTTTGTTGCTTGCCAGGTGGGTGGGGGCTGGGGGGCTGGGTGAAAAAGATGAAGAAATTAAGAAGTACAAATTGGTTGTTAGACTGATGAGCCTCAAAGGAAAGGGGGAGGGAAGGCGGGATGAGACAAACCAAAGGACTTTACACCTATATGCATAACCAATGGACACAGACAATAGTGTGGGGAAGGCAGGAGGTTGGTGGGATTGGGGAGGAGGGGATCAATGGGAAAAAAGGGGGGACATCAGTAATACATTCAACAATAAAGATGAGTTAAAACATTTTTTAACTCATCTATATTGTTGAATGTATTACAGGTGTTTCTCCCTTTTTCCCCCATTGACCCTCTCTTCCCCAATCCCGCCCCCCTCCTGCCTTCCCCACACTGTTGTCAGTGTCCAGTGGTTATGCATATATGTGTAGAAATTCTTTGGTTTATCTCATCCCGCCCTCCCTCCCCCCTTCCCTTTGAGGATCATCAGTGTAACAACCAATTTGTACTTCTTAATTCCTTCATCTTTTTCACCCATTCCTCCAGCCCCCACCCATCTGGCAAGCAACAAAAAGTTCTCTGTATCTATGAGTCTGTTTCTGTTCTGCTTGCTCATTTTGTTTGTGATTCAATTGTTGATAGATATGGATTAATTGCCATTTTATTTTGTCATATTTTTGTTCTTCTTCACCTTCAAGAAGACCCTTCAACATTTCATATACTACTGGCTTGGTGGTGATGGATTCCTTTAGCTTTTTCTTGTCTGGGAAACTCTCGATATGTCCATCGATTCCAAATGATAGCTTTGCAGGATAGAGTAATCTTGGTTGTAGGTCATTGCTTTTCATTACCTTGAATATCTCTTGCCACTTCTTTCTGGCCTGCAAAATTTCTTTTGAGAAGTCAGCTGACAGTCATATGGGAGCTCCTTTGTAGGTAACAGACTGCTTTTCTCTCGCTGCTTTTAAGATTCTCTTTGTATTTAACATTTTTCATTTTGATGATGATGTGTCTTGGTGTGGACCTCTTTGGGTTCATCTTGTTTGGGACTCTCTGTGCTTCCTGGACTTGTGTGTCTGTTTCCTTCACCAAGTTAGGGAAGTTTTCTGTCATTATTGTTTCAAATAGGTTTTCAATTTCTTGCTCTCTCTCTTCTCCTTCAGGCACCCCTATGATGCGAATGTTGGCACGCTTGAAGTTGTCCCAGAGGCTCCTTACACTATCCTCATTTTTTTGGATTCTTTTTTCTTTTTGCTGTTCTGGTTGGGTGTTTTCTGCTTCCTTACATTCTAAATAGATGGTTTGCTTCTTGGCTTTACAAAAGAAACATTTTGAAGAGAATAGTTGTTAGTACTTCTTTGAATGTTTGTTTGCTAGGAGTTTATTGATTACTGCTTCAATTTTTTTTTAGTTGTTATTGGCCTTTTCAGATTTTCTGACTCTTCCTGGTTGAGACTTAGAAGATTCTATAAGTCTAGGTATTTGTCCATTTTACCTAGGTTGTCCAATTTATTGGCATATCATTTTTCACATCATTTTCTTATAATCATTTGTAGTTCTGTGGTGTCAGTTGTTACTTAACCTCTTTCATTTCTTGTTTTATTTATTAAGTCCTCTCTTTTTGTTTCTTGGTGAGTCTGGCTAAAGGTTGATCAATCTGGTTCATTTTTTCAAAGAACCAGCTCTTGGTTTCATTGATCATTTGTATTGCTTTTTTCAGTTTCTGGTCATTTATTTCCACTCTGATCTTTATTATTTCCTTCCTTCTGCTTACTCTTCGTTTTCTTTTTTGTTCTATTTCTAATTCTTTAAGTTGTAGGGTTGGATAGTTTATTAAAATTTTTCTTGTTTCTTGAAGTAGGCTTGTAATGCTATGAACTTCCCTCTCAGGACTGTTTTCTCTATATCCCATAGATTTTGTGTTGTTGTGTGTTTATTTTCATTAGTTTCTAGGAAGTTTTAATTTCTTCCTTGATCTCACTTGTAACCCATTCATTATTTAATAACATGCTATTTAGCTTCCATGTATTTGAAAGTTTTTGAGAGGTTTTTTTTTTTTTTTATCTTCACCTGAGGCTACATTTCTATTTATCATCAGATAGAGTGGGAAGGAGAGAGAGGGAGAGAAAGGGAGAGAGAGAAAAACATGAATGTGATAGAGTCACATCGACTGGTTGCCTCCCACACGACCCAGCCAGGGCCAGGGACAAACCACAACCAAGGTATGTGTCCTTGACTGGAATCAAACCCGTGACTCATTGGTCCCTGGACTGACTCTCTAACTGCTGAGCCAAACCGGCTAGGGTGTTTTTGAGAGTTTTTATTTTCATTTATTTCTAGTTTTATGCCATTGTGGTTGGAGAAGATGCTTGATATGATTTCAATCTTCTTGAACTTCTAGAGACTTAACTTAGGTCCTAATGTGGTCTATCTTTGAGAATATCCCATGTGCACCCTAGAGGAATGTATATTCTGTAGTTTTGGGGTGAAATGTCCTGTGACTATCAATTAAATCTGTCAGGTCTAGTGTATCATTTAGGATTTCTGTTTCCTTGTTAATATTGTTTTCAACTTTTTAATTTTAGTTTAATTTATTTATTTTGTTAATATATACCCAAGGATTATGATTTTCCATTGATTTTTAGATAAAGTGGAAGTGGGAGAGGGAGAGAGAGAGTGAGAAACATCGATGTGGGAGAGACACATCGATTGGTTGCCTCCAGCATGACCCTTACTGGGGCCAGGGATTGAACCTGCAACCCAGGTATGTGCCCTTGACCAGGAATGGAACCTGAGACTCTCAGTCCACAGGCTGATGCTCTAACCACCGAGTAACACTTGCCAGTGCTCCTTGGCAATTTTTTGTCTAGAAGATATATCTAATGTTGTCAGTGGGGTGTTAATGTTCTCTAGTATGATTGTATTGCTGTCAATCTCTCCCTTAAAGTCCTCCAGAAGTTTTTAAATATATTTTAGTCTTCCTATATTGGGTGTATATATGTTTACCAGGGTTATATCCTCTTGTTGTGTTGATCCTCTTGTTATTATGCAGCAGCCTTCTTTGTCTATTGTTTTGGACTTCATTTTGAAATCTATTTTATCAGATGTGAGTCTTGCTATCCCATTTTTTGTTTGTTTGTTTGTTTTCATTTATATGAAAACTTTTTTCCATCCCTTCACTGTCATCCTGTGTGAGCCTTTTGTTATGAGGTGGGTCTCTTGTAGATAGCATATACATGATTCTCGTTTTCTTATCTATTCTGTTACCTTGTGTGTTTTGATTGGAAGGTTAAATCCATTTACATTTAAAATTATTATTGATAAGTATTTATTAAGTGCAATTTTTATTCATTATGCCTATTCTCTCTCTATTTCTTCTGATTATTATAGCAGTTCCTTCAACATTTCTTGCAATGCTGGTTTGGTGGTAATAAATTCCTTTAGCCTTCTTTTGTCTGGGAAGCTCTTTATTTCACCTTCTATTTTAAATGATAGCCTTGTTGGATAGAGTAGTCTTGGTCTCAAGTCCTCGTTTTTCATTACCTTGAACATTTCATGCCATTCCCTTCTAGCCTGTAGTGTTTCTGTTGAGAAAACAGCTGATAGCCTTATGGGAGCTCCCTTGTAGGTAACTGCTTTTTTCTTGCTGCTTTTAAGATTCCTCCTTTGTCTTTAACCTTTTGCATTTTAATTATGATGTATCTTGGTGTGGGCCTCTTTAGGTTCTTGCTTGGGACTATCTGTGCTTCCTGAAGTTGTGTACTTTTTTCCTTCACCAAGTTAGGGAAGTTTTCTGCCACTATTTCTTCAAAGTTCTCTAACACTTGCTCACTTTCTTCTTCTTCTGGTACTCCTATGATGCAGATGTTGTTAAATTTCATATTGTACCATAGCTCTCTTAAACTGTCTGCCTGTTTATTAATTATTTTTTTCTTTCTGGTTCTCTGATTGAATGATTTTTTTTCTATCGTGTCTTCTAATTCGCTGATCTGATCTTGGCTTCCTCTAATCTGCTGGTTATTCCTTCCAATGTGTTCTTTATTTCTGTCATGTCATTCTTGACTTCTGATTGGTTGTTTTTCATTTTTTCTATATCTTTTCTCATGCTGTTGATCATCCTTATAGTCATTACTCTTAACTCTCTATTTGATAGCTTGCTTATCTCCATTTTATTTAGCCCTTCTTCTGGAAAATTCTCTTTTCTTTCATTTGGGACTTGTTTCTTAGTTTCACCTTTTGGTTGCCTGTTTGGGTTTGTTTCCATGTATTAAGTAGATCTGCTATGAGCCCCAGTCTAGGTAGAGTGATCTTATGTTGTAGGTGACCTGTGGGACCCAGTAGTGCAGCCTCCCTGATCATCAGACCCGGATTCTCTAATAATATCCCTTGTGTTCTTTGTTGTGATGGAGTCTTGGTTACTTTTGGCCCATTTGTGCATGGGCTTGACCCTCTGGCTGTCTGACAGTGATGCTAAACCCCCAATATAGTGAGCAGACTTCTGTGCAGTTGCTTATCATGTGAAGTGCAATTCAACTCATCAGGGTTTGGAACCTACCAAATCTACCAAAGTCTTCCTATGGATAACAACAATCTGTAGTTTGTGGTTCCCTTTGCTGAGGCTGGATGTGTGTGGACCAGATCAAGGTGAACACTAAGTTCGGGTTTTACTCTCCCAGGGCAGAGTCCAGTGGCAGGCCAAGCAAAGATTCAAAGCACCCAGAGATCAGTCTCTGACTGCAGAATGGCTGTTAATTTCAGTCACTTAATGCACCTCAGGTTGTACTTCTCCTCTAGATGTAAACTCCACCCAGCAGTCAGGGTGACAGAAATTCCAATGAGTGGGACAATTGCTCCCCCCCAGGGCTAAAGCTGCTTTGATGAGAACACTGTGCCTGAGAAGAATGATGGCTTCTGCAGCTTGGGGAAATGACCTAGCACAGAGCTCCTGGTGTCTGGCTTCCCAGAGTCCTGGATCCCAGACTCTCCTCAAGCAGCTCTAGTCTACTTAGCTGCCAGAGCCCAAAGTGAGTGACTGTAGATGAATTTAATGTGCTGGCCCTTCACGAGGTTGCCTGTGTTTCCAGCCATCTCTCCCTGCCAGACAGAACCTCTGGTGCTTTTTATAGCCAGGTGTGTTATGTGGGCATCTTTCCTTGTCCTGCCACTCTGGGATGGGGCACCCAGCTTGGGTTTAGATTCCAGACTTCTCAGGGGGAACCCTCTGAAGCTGAGATATCCCTCAAGAACTTCAGCTGCTGCCTGTGGGAGCCCAGCCAGCCCTCTTGTGCCTCTACAATTCCTACCAAACTCGATGTGGGCTCCTCTTTACATCCTTGGTTATAAGGGTTCTCTCCAGCTGGTCTCCAGCTGGTTATTCCAGCTGATTTTTCTATATTTTAGTTGTAATTCCAGTTTGGACCTAAGAGAAGGTCAGTGTAGCTTCCATTCAATCTGCTGCCATTTTTTTCTCCAGAGACATACTTCTTGTGTAGTTGTGAAAATTAGAGCTGGTACATGTAAAGTACCTAGTAGAGTGCTCATAGGTGGATCCAGGTTTTGTTGTTGCAGAAGCATATAGAATTTTCAGGTCCCTGAGGCTCATCAAGGTTATGAAACTGTCCACGTCCTCACATCTTTCGGTTCAAGTAGAACTATGTTGTGTCTCCTAGGAGAAGCCTTCCTCCCTTGGGAACTAAGACCTCTAAACCAGAGGGCACGGGGGCCAAGGTGGTAGGCGCCTGTCTGGCCTGGCTTTTAAGATAAAATGAAGAGTAGGAGACACTACTCCCTCTCAGAGAAGCACTTCTCAACTCCATCAGCCTGGTCCGAGCTATTCTGAATGAGTTTGCTGTCAATAAACATCATTGTGACTCCTTCTGGGTCTTGTTTGCCCTCCATTATAGCGACCAAAGCCAAAAGTGGGCAAAAGCAACAAAAAATTTAGAATCACAGCACACTCTCTATATACTACTCTAGGGCTTCAATAATAATAATCCCATTTGTTTAACACCATATTGACCCTTTATATATGTTATCTCATATAACAGTTATAACAATCTATGGGATAAGTATTATTATTTTGTTATTATTATTATCCTTATTTTAAAAATGAAAAAACTGAGCCACAGAGAGGTTGGACAACTGCTTAAAGTCATATATCTAGTAAATGGTAGAGCCAGGATTTAAAACCAGGCCTTTCTGAATGCAGAATCATAGCCTATGATGGTATAGGACATATGCCTCTCATTATTAAATAACAATTTATTTCAGTATCTTTCTCTCCCACTGTGTTATAAGCTTCCTCTGGGTTTGTACCGCCAGCACCTAGTATAATGCGAGGCACATTGGTTTATTCATTCCTTCAAAACAGATCTATATGCTAAATACTGGTTATTGGCACTTAGGCATACAATAGTGAACAAGGTAGTAAGATCCCTGCATAGTGGAGCTTACTTTTAGGTGGAAACAAACACGTGAACAAACAAGATTTTCTATGAAGAAAATAAAGTAAGAAATGGGATTAAGAGTAGTTTAGGGGTGGAGGTGGGCAGTGTTTTTTGAGGCTAAAGTGGTCAGGAAAGGCCTCTCTAAGTAGCTGACAATGGTTTGAGCGGAAACCTAAATGATGACAAAGAGCCAGCCGTGAGAAGAGCCAGAGGAAGTGTGTTCCAGTCAGAGTGATCAGAATGTACAAAGGCAAGGAGGTAGAAAGTGTTTGGCACATTGAATGATAGAAAAGAGGGCTCGTGTGGGTGGGGCACAGGGAACAAAGGGGTAAGTGGTCAATGTCAGATTTATATAGGGGATTTGTAGGCATTGGGCACCTCCTATTGTACATACACTTTGGATTGTGACTGCTGCCCCCTAGTGATTCACAACAAGAGCCAGGGTTTTTTGTGTGTGTGTGTGTGTGTGTGTGTGTGTGTTTTTTATCCTCACCTGAATTTTTTCATTTTTTGTTCAGATAGAGTGGGAGGGAGAGAGAGCAAGAGAGAGAGAGAGAAACATCGACGTGAAAGGTACACATCGAGTGGCTGCCTCCCGCACAACCCAACCAGGGCCGGGGACAAACTGCAACCGAGATACATGCCCTTAGCGGGAACCGAACCCGGGGCTCTTTGGACCGCAGGCCGACTCTCTAACCGCTGAACCAAACCGGCCAGGTCGAGAGCCAGGGTTTTTGAAGGGATGTTCAGAGGCAGGATCCCTGGGCCCTGGGAAGGAAAGCATGAGCCTTCCCTGCACCTGCTTCCTTTTTTGCTGAGAATACCTTCCTTTGAAACCTACTCACAATTTTTACCCTTCTCCTCCTCCTCTTCTTTCATCTTCATCTTCCTCCTCCCCCCTCTTCCACACAGATCTCTAAAATAATTTAAGCATACAAACCATGTCCTTCAACTCCTCCTGGGGCCATGAGACAACCATTCTGTGCCTCGGGCCTCTGATGCAAAAACCTTTGAGTCAGATAAAAGGAGGCAGTGGTGGTGATAGTGGCAGCAGCCACATCCCAGCTTGTGTTCAAATGAGTCAGACAGTTTTAACTTGCCTAAAACTGTAGTCTGGATTGCTGAACTTCTTAACAACAACTATGGCAATCAGGAAGAAAAGCAAGACTCTGGGAAAGCAAACACCAGGGAATAAGAATGACAAGCATGGCCTGTGCACCGACAGCAGACAGGCTGGGTGGAAAGCTCCCAGCATAGAATATGCACAGGTTTCAGAGCACAACAGAGGATCTTTTCCTCTCCTGAAAGCTAGGTACAACACTTTTTACTCCCTACTGCCCCACTGTGGAGAAATGCTTTTGGGAAAACGTTGATGTGCAGGGCTTTTTGTGAGAAAAACATTCATTGCCATACTCTTCTTTCTGACTTTGGGTTCCAAGTAGACTTCATTTTCCATTTCCTCCAACACGTATTTAGCGCAGAGAGAGGGGCTTTGGACAAACATACAGTGGCATTGTCTTCTTAAAATTTTATTATTATTATTATTATTTTTAAATCCTCACCCAAGGATATTTTTCCATTGATTTTTTTATTAGATGGAGTGGGAGGGAGGGAGAGAGAGATAGAGAGAAAAACATCAATATGAGAGAGACACATCAATTGGTTGCCTCCTGCACGACCCTGACCAGGGCCAGGGACCAAACCCTCAACTGAGGTACGTGCCCTTGACCAGGAATTGAACCCATGACTCTTTGGTCAGCAAGCTAACACTATAACCACTGAGGCAAACTGGCCAGGGCAGTGGCATTGTCTTTATCTCTCACTATTAAAATTTGAGGCCAATAAATTAAACTAAACATTGAACTTAATATTTTTAAAAAAGAGCAAAAATTTGCACAAGAAATTAATAGAAAGGTAATAATAAAGATAAAAACAAAAATAAATTACAGAACATAAAAACAGTGGAGCCTATAAATAAATTCAAGAGCTGGTTGTTTGAAAATGCTAATAAATTAGATAAACCTCTGGCAAGCCTATGTAAGGAAAACACATAAAATTAGAAATGAGAAAGGGGATATAACAACCAGTATAAAAAATATTTTTTAATTGTAAGGAAATGCTATGCACAATTGTATGCTAATAAATTTTTAAAATATAACGCAACGGGTGTTTTTTCTCTACAAAAACATAAAATATTAAAATTTGTACTACAACAAGTAGAAAATCTGAATAAATTAATAACTGAGGAATAAACTGAGAAACTGTCCCTAAACCTACTGATGAGTAGCTTCGAATCTTAAAGAAAGAAAACAGAAAATGTTAGGGTGCACGTAATTCATTCCACAAAGTAAATATGGTCCTGATCTCAAAACCTCTTAAAGATAAAATAAAAAGTGAAAATAAGAGACCAATATAATCTGAATATAAGTATAAAACCTTGAGCTAAGACACTAGTAAACATAATTTAGTAAAGTTTAAAGGGAGCAAAACATCACAATCACAAAGGATTGATTCTGGAAAACTCCATGATTCAAATCTGTGCTTCCCAACTTAAAAAAAATTTTTTTTGTTGAAATTCTTTTCTCATTATTTATTTATTTATCTCCTCATTCAAGGATATGATTTTTTTTTTATTGTTTTGAGAAAAGATGTGAGGAAGGAAGGGAGAGAGAGAGAGAGAGACAGAGAGAGAAACATGGGTCTGTTGTCTCATACCCAGGTTGCCTCTTAGAGACACCCCAACAGGGTATCAAATCTGCAACCTGGGTATGTGCCCAGACAGAGAATTGAACCCTCCATCTTCTGGTGTACGGGACAGCATTCCAACCAACTGAGCCACACTGGCCAGAGCTGTGCTTCCCAACTTTTTCATTGCATACATGGAAAATGAAAATATTTCAATGCGCCACTGGGGTATGCAAATAAGGCTGCTTCCAGCTGGAGGAAAGGAGAAGGAAGGGGTTTCTGGCTGTTCAAACCCAGTGGCCACCCTGAAAGCTGAGGGGATATATATATTGGTACATCTCTAACTAAGGGTACTATTCACAATGTTTATCAAGTCATAAGGCGCAGGAAAAGACCAATCAGAATGTACAATTGCTGCTGGGCAGTAGTATTGGATCAGGGTCCTGGTGGCTCCATGCTGTACCAGGTGTTAACCCCTTTAGTTGATGAATTCTCAAGAGATCTGGGAGTGGAGGAACCAGGGAATAGCTGAGTCAGTGAGGGAGAAATCAGGGTGCTCAGGGCAATAGTAATTTACTATGGAACTATTTCAGTATTTTAAATAGTCTAACTGCTTTGGTGTATACCAGCTGAATATCAGCTCTGTTTGTAACCCAGACACAATCTGTCAGGTGCATCAATTGAGACGCTCTGGGTTCAACTGCACTCTAAGTCTGTTTTAGCATTTGTCACAATATAATATAATGGTTGGCATTTTCTCCTTTTTCTGACTAGTCTGTGATGTTATTCATCTTTGTCTCTTCAGCTCCCTTGCACAATATCTGACACATAGCAGAAGTTTAATAAATATTTGCCAGATGGATCAACAAACATTTCCAAGAGCAAAATTATAACATTTAATACACATTCTGTAAAATTAGAAATGGAAGAATACATATTTTAAGAATATTTAAATATCCTTATTAAATATTGTAGGCTTGATCCCCAGTAGGGGGCGTGGAGGAGTCAGCCAATTGATGTTTCTCTCATCTATGTTTCTATCTCTCTCTCCCTCTCCCTTCCTCTCTCTCTAAAATCAATAAAACATTTAAAAAATAATACTTACTGAAGAATATTAAAAATATTCCTTTTAAAAAATAGACAAAAGATATCTTCCATGATTTTATTTTTTCTTAAATATCTTACTTTTCTTTGATCTGTAATTTTGTATTACTTGAGATATTAGTTAATCAAAAAAGTGAATTACATGTTTTGTGTTATTTCTAACAAATATTCAAATTAAACTTTTGAAAAAACATTAGTTTGGAGATTTAGTTACAGAAGCATATGCTAATTCTAAAGCTCCCAGAGAAGATGTAAACTGTAGTGTTTAGTTGGTTGGGTTTAATTATCTGGGTTACAAAAATGCTCATTACAGAAAGCAATGCAAAAAAGGAAGAGAAATGCTCCATGAGGGTCTGACAAGCTTTTTGAATATTCATCCCAATTTATAAGGTAGCAGAAACTCTTTACACCAAAGGAAATCAGATTCAGAAATAGAAAATTGAGATCAAGAGAAACTCAATTGACAATCAAGTTGTGGAAAAACATGAAGCTATTAAGCAAGAACTTGAAAGGTATTTTCGAGAAGACAGAGATACTGATACCTTGTCTCAGTGGAAAGGAAGATTTGAAAATGAATTGCAGAATCTTGAAGAAGAGCTTAGAGTAGAAACTATGAGAAAATATGACAATCTAATTAGTGAAAAGAAAATACAAAACCTTTTTAAAAAATATTTTTATTGATTTTTCAGAGAGAGAGGAAGGGAGAGAGACATAGAAACATCCATGTGAGAAAGAAAAATTGATTGGCTGCCTCCTGCATGGCCCCTACTAGGGATTGAGCCTGCAACCTGGGCATGTGCCCTGATGGGGACTCAAACCAGGACCTCTCAGTCCATGGGATGATGCTCAATCCACTGAGTCACACTGGCCGGGCAAAATACAAAACCTTTTGAAGGAGCAAAAAGCAAAAATTTGTACATAAGGTATCAGAAAAAGTCAGAGGGATGGCAGTGTTCCCTGGTGGGAAAGAGCTACATGATAAGGAGCTGAGAGATTGTTCAATAAGATCTGGTCAGAGAACATCTCCATTCTAGTGCCTCCCATCTGCTGAGGGTCCTGATATTTATAATGTACTAGAGAACATTCTTCTTGAGCATTTTAAACAGCACTTTAATCTTGTGAACAAAATTAGGTATCATGATACAAAGAAAACATTTTCTATAATTTTATTTTAAATATTGTTTTAGAACTTCTGATCAATTCAATGAGATATGAAGAATAAAGTATAAATATTAAATAATGATAGAAAATATAAAGAATTTAAGAATAAACATGCCAAGAAAGTTATATTACTAATATAAAGAAAACTACAAAACTATTAGAGTATATAACAAAAATTCCCCCTTATCCATATGTGTTTTACTTTTTTTTTTTATCCTCACCTGAGGATATTTTTCAATTGATATTTTAGAGAGAGTGAAAGGAGAGAGAGAGAAAAAATAAAACATCGGTGTGAGAGAGATACATGGACTGGTTGCTTCCTGCACGACCCCCACCAGGGCTGGGGATTAAACCTGCAACCGAGGTACATGCTCTTGACCGGGAATCAAATCCAAGACTCTTTGGTCCATGAGCCATCGCTCTAACCACTGAGCCAAACCGGCCAAGGCCATATATATGTTTTTCATATGAATACTAATACTATTGTGTTCTTTTCTAATCTTGTTGTCATGTTATGACTGTAGGGAAAGGCCACACTCCTGTGGGAAAAGCATAGATGGAGTCCCCCAGAAAACAGTGGTTATTCCGGAAAAATCAATCATCTGGTCAAAAAGACAATAATGTGAAACTAAGAAAGCAGGTCTTAGATATGCAAGGAAATGAACTGTTTGTCATTCTTTAAGTCTAGCACTCTTGGGTGCAGACATCAGAAGATGGCACCCATCTACCAGCGGTTCTCAGCCTGTGGGTTGTGACCCCTTTGGAGGTCGAATGACCCTTTCACAGGGGTAGCCTGAGACCGTTGGAAAACACATATTTCCGATGGTCTTAGGAACCGAGACACCGCTCCTCTATCCATCTCCAGGCGGGTCCGCCCACATGCAGATACGCCCACATACAACATGAGGAACTGTATTAAAGGGTCGCGGTATTAGAAAGGTTGAGAACCACTGCCTTATGCTATATTGCAAAGTACAATGATCTGGTTTCATATTACTCTGATTATTTATCTGCTGTTGTTCCCAGTCTTTAGAACTATCTTATTAAATGTTCCAGCCTGACTTCAAATATGCTAGAAGGTACTCAGGAAAGGTTATCATGTCTACATTTAGACTGAAGTGCTAATGGAGGAGTAGGACCTCTTTTTTCACAGGCAAGCATAAGTGGGTTTGTCAGTAATTACTAATAATTGAGTGCTTTAGATAGGTGCTGCTTTACATACATTATCTCATTTCAACCCTCTCAACAAACTAATTAGGTAGATACATTTATTAATCCCTATTGGCAGGTGAGAAAACTGAAGCTCAAAGACATATAGGAAAATATACAGCAAGAGAAATGGCAGTGGTCGAATAGAAACACAGCTCTGTCCAAACTAAAACTCCATGCTCTTGGTTACTAACTACCCTAAAGACCATTAAGGAACAGCAGTTGTCAAGGGCAAGAGTTAAGAGTTCTAGACTCCATTTAGTTAAAAAAGGTCAAAGTTTTCCTTTTAGGAGATAAACAAGACAAATTCAATAAATGAAATGTATGCCATGTTCATGGATGAAAACCCTGAATATTATAAGGATATAAATCTTCATGGAATCAATTTGTTATTATTTAACATCACATTCCAGAGTAAAAGTAACTCTAGAGGTGCAGAGAATCTAGATTGCTTATGAAAGGAAAATCGTTGGGTAAATTTGTATTAATATATTTTACTTAACACCCTTAAGAAAGATACCTCAAAGTACACTAAAAGAGTCTTCTCCAAACCCTGTCCAAAGTATAAAGAGATTTTTTTCAGCATTTAATTTATTTTTATTTTTATTTAATTTATTGGTGTGACATTGATTAATAAAATTATATAGATTTCAGGTATACAATTCTGTAATGCATCATTTGTATATTGTATTGTGTGTTCATCACCCTAAGTCAAGTCTCCTTCCATCATCATTTATCCCCCCTATATTCTCTTCTACCTCCCCTCACCTCTTTTTCCTTCTGGTAATCACCATACTGTTGTCTGTGTCTATAAGTTTTTTGTTTGTTTGCTTAATCCCTTCACCTTCTTCACCCAGCCCCCCAAATCCCTTCCCTCTGACAGCTATCAGTCTGTTCTTTGTATCTATGAGTCTGTTATAGCTCTAGTTTCTGTCTTGGTAATTGCATGTCAGCACTCATCAGAACACAGTATGACCCTTGTATTTGGCTCTTTTAGGGCCCTTATCTACATTTTAGCTCCCTTCTCTCTAGAGACAGGAATATTATCTAAAAGCTCTTGTGTATTTTGATTATCCTTTCTCTATATTTTTCTCAAGGCTTTCTTTTCTCAAGACTCATTTCCTCCTTTTTCTAATTAATCACTTTTAACATTTTCACCCACATTTTTTTCTTTAGCCTGTTGATTTTATACTGCTGGATGCCATAGAAGCTCATTAAATTACCCCAAAATAGTCACTCCCCCTGCAAACTCTGGGCTTCTGTGAAGATGTAAGGGGTTCACAAATGAAACACATAGAGTGTTAAAAGCATGGGCCAACCCAATGACCACGGCTGTACTCCTGGAATTCGTTCATTAATATAGAGATCTAACAAATCTCTACTGAGCGGTCTGGGGGAAAAAAAAGAGTAAAAGTAGTATTCACTCAAGTAGGAACCACAAGGGGCCAAAAGCTTCCTATATCACAAAATAAATCTTCATACACTAAACACAGAATAATAATAACTACAACAAAAGAAAAAAAATGGCTTTGAAATGATGTCAGAATTCTGCTCTCTCTTTTCACATGACCTGAGAAAGACCTTGTAGTGTAATGGTTAAGAACATGACAGACTCGACCTGGCTGGGTGGCTCAGTTGGTTCGAGGCTCGTGCCATACACCAAAATGTTATGGATTCGATTCCCAGTTGAGGCATGAACAGGATGTGACTGACCGATGTTTCTCCCTCACATTGATGTTTCTCTCTTCCTCTCTCCACGCTCCCTCCCTTCCTCTCTGTAAACTCAATAAACATATCCTCGGATGAGGATATTTTTAAATGTTTTCATTGATTTTTTTAGAGAGAAAGGAAAGGAGACAGAGGTAGAAACATCGATATGAAAGACAAACATCAATCGGCTGCCTCCTGCACGCCCCCTACTGAGGATTGAGCCCCAAACCTGGGCTTGTGCTCTGACCGGGAATCAAACCGGGACCTCTCAGTCCATGGGACGACGCTCAATCCACTGACACTCAATCCACTGAGCCACACCAGCAGGGCTCCTCGGGTAAGGATTAAAAAAAAAAAAAAAAGCATGGTGGACTCAACACCAAACCATCTAGATTAGAATCCTAGCTCTGCCACTTACTACCTAGGTAACCTTGGATAAGTTACTTCACCTCCCCCTAACTTAGTTTCCTTATTTTTATTATTTTTTTCTATTTTCTTTTTTTTTAAATTTATTTTTGTTACAGATGTTTCTCCTTTGTTCCCCATTGACACCTTCCTCCCCATCCCCCCCACCCCATCCCCAACTTTGTTGTCCATGTCTATCGGTTATGGGTACATGCATATAAGTTCTGTGGTTTATCTCTTCCCTCCCCCTCCACTCCCTCTTCTGAGGGTTGTCAGTCTGTACCCTACTTCCACATCTCTGGGTCTACCCTGTTCCTCAGACTGTTATGTTCATTATATTCCACAAATAAGTGAGATCATGTGATATTTGTCTTTCTCTACTTGGCTTGTTTTGCTTAGGATAATACTCTCCAGGTCCCTCCATGTCGTCTCAAAGGATAAGAGATCTTTCTTTTTTACAGCTGCATAGTACTCCATTGTATATATGTACCACAGCTTTTTTATCCATTCGTCTACTGATGGACACTTGGGCTGTTTCCAGATCTTAGATATTATAAATAGTGCTGCTATGAACATGGGGGTACATATATTCTTTCTGATTGGTCTTTCAGGCTTCTTAGGGTATATTCCTAGAAGTGGGATCACTGCGTCAAATGGCAAATCCTTATTTTTAAAATGGAGTAAAATAATAGCAACTACCTCATAAAATTTCTGTGAGGATTAAATGAGATAATATGTGTAAAGTGACTGATGCACCGTTAGCAATTTTTAAAGCTTAGTAAACTCAGTGTCATCTGCCAGAACCCCAAGGTTACTTCTTGCATGTTTTTCTACACTGATCTAATTGCATATCTTTTGGTCACAAGCAGTTTTACTTCTGATACCCTCCACTCTTTCCTTCTTTTTTGACTTTCTTATTGACTCCATACATCCCCTCCCTGCAAAACACCCTTTTGCAAGCTGCGGTTAAAGCACCAGAATGTCAAGGCTCAGTACTTTTCCCAATCCCAAGACCGAAGATTGTTTCTCTTCCAGGGGCTCCAGCCCTATTAATAAAAAACAAACAAAAAACTGCCAAATCCAGGACACAGGGCTTGTCTTGTGGAGATTTTCAGATGTAAAATAACAGCTGTTCTATCACAACTGTTATTTTTGAGAAATCCAAACTTCTCAGATTAGACCCATGCCAAAAGGAATTCTTTTAGACCACTGAGTATGCCCTAATTAATTTCCAGGCTGAGTCTAATTTCATCAGTGACCTAGAGATTTCTACAAATCTTCCTTTACCTTAATTTGTACTTTGCTGTCTTCTCTCAACTTTCCCACATCCTCATGCCAGTTATCACTATAGTTAGATGCCACCTGTTTTTCAAGTTTTTTCCATAATGTCTTTTAATATTTGCCATTGCATTTTTTCATTTCCTTTCAACTCCCCCAAGACCCTAGGCAGATAACAATAGCCAATCAGACTAAAGAACCAAACCAAATATTAAGAAGAGTTAAGGAAAATATACCAAGCAGTTCAAGTTCAACAAGTTCCATAAGCCTAATGCAATATTCACAATATTGCCTGGGTCACTGAGCATGAGATCACAAAACTCATATAAAGCCGATCAAGAAACCTATTCCTCTCAGAATAAAGATTCATGGATATAGTTGCAATCCAGGTGCAGGGGCAACATATTTAAATGACAGTTCCATGTTCACATTACATTCTGGATATTACCCAATATCATTACGTCATTATGGCAAAATCTCAGAATCAGTTCCAAATAAAACAAGAAGAAAGCACACTAAATTATGGACAAGCAGTTTTTTTTAGCATTTCTTAGTAAAATCTACTGTAGCCTGGAGCAAGCACTTTAACTATTAGCATTAATCATTAAACACTTTGTAATTAGAACATGAGCTCCATGAAGGCAGGGATTTTGGTCTGTTTTATCCACATGTGTGCTCTCAGAATCTAGCATATATAGTACATATTCAACAAATATTTGTTGAATAAATGAGTGACTGCATCCTCAATTTTAAATTATGGGATACTGTGACTTCTCTTGCCATTAACCCCCACAGAAACTAAGATAAAATACTTATTACTTATTCAAAAATTTTGAATGCAAAAGTTTTAACCACATTAACTGATAATGATTTATTCCAACAAAAAGTAAAATCATCATTAAACAAATCCCCAGACCAAGGAAGAATTCGGTTGGACATCTATTAACACAGCTAAAATTACATTCCCCTATTGTAGTAGACTGTTCCTCAGTGATAATGTATCAAATGTGATAAATTCCTAATCTAAATACCAACATGTTTGCTATAACATTCAACAAAACGATTATAAAATTTCATTTGGAAAAAATACACGTCAATAATATCAAGATAATAGGTTCCAAAGAAGAAAAAGAGAAAGTACCAACCTTGCCAAAATTGGAATGAATTATAAAATAAGTATAATCTAAACAATATGGTACTGATATAAAATAGAAAAATAAAGGGAAGTATCATAAAAGGCAAGCAATCCAGAAATAAATCACTTATACATAAGAATTTACTATGCCATATGAGATAAGCACCATAAAACACAGGAAAAGTAATATTGATGTAATAGTGTTAGGATAACTATAGCCACTTTGGGGGCAAACGTGATATGGATACATACTTTGAATACATGATACACCATAAATTCCAGATCAATAAAAATATGAAGTATTGAGAATCGAGTTAATTAAAAACAAACAGGGACTAGAGGAGAACATGTATTATATGTTTGGAAAGATATGTTTCAGGAAAATAAATTGAAAAGGAAATGATAAACTTTTATGATTGTCCTGTTTAAACAAGTAAACTTCTGTACAATAAAATCCTTTTGCCTATATAATCTGGACTGCTGGTTTTGTCTGTAGTTATCTCCTTCTCTACTCCCTCTGCTCCACCCATGCTGGCCTTCTTACACAATCCCTCTTCTGGGCCTTTGCACTTGATATTTCCCTCTCAACCCAAAATGCTCTCTGCCAAGATATACATATACTCAAATGTCCCTTTACCCAACATACAATAGCACACCCCCACCTAGCACTTCCTATCGTCATTACTGACCATTATTTTTCTTTAACTCCAGTATTTATTATCCTCTAATCTACCATGAATTTACTTGCTTATTTGTTTTTTAATTTTTTACTCTACTAGAATTTAAAACTATGAAGGTAGATAATTTATCTTCTTCATTGCTATATACTTAGGGCCAGAAATCAAGCCTGGCATATAGTAGAGCTCAGTAAGTATTTGCTGAGTGAATAAACAAAAAGGCTAAAATAAGAGGAAAATTCTACCATAGGAAAATTTGCATCAAACATGATAGCCAAAAGCTTAATAACTATTCTATTTAAAGAGTTTATCGGAGATGAAAGAGAACAGAAATGGCTTGAGCACAGCAGCGATTGCAAGAAGGAGGACAACAGCTACAACCAGGGTGGTTTCAGTACAACCAATGACATTGGAACCAAAAAGAAGGAAAGGAGCCAGGCTGGAGTGGTTCATTTGGTTGAGCATCATCCTGTGCAATGAAGGGTTGCTAAATTGATTCCTGGTCAGGGCATGCACCTGGGTTGCGGGTTTGATCCCTGGCCAGGGTGCTCACAGAAGGCAACAAATTGATGTTTCTTTCTCTCACATTGATGTCTATCTGTCTGTCTGTCTGTCTCTCTCTCTAAGGATGTCCGCCTCCTGCATGCCTCTCACAGGGCATTGGGCCCACACCTGGGCGTGTGCCCTGACCGAGAATCAAACCGGTGACCTCTTGGTGCATGGATCGATGTTCAACCAGTAAGCCACACTGGCTGGGCTTTAATTTTGTCTTTATAATAACTTTTAAAACCAAAGAGGGCAATACAATGATAACTGAGAAATTTCAGAGAAGCATGTGTGCGCTAACAGTACAATGAGATTCAAGGTTAAGGCAATGTCTCCATCAAACCTTGGACAAAGTTGAACTCCAACATGCTGGCCTTTCATCATCAGCAATGCCTCCTTTTCCCACTTGTGTATTCCCTCCTCTACTGATCACTATGTTTCCTAGAATCTTCAGTCATTGTACAAAAGATTTTATTTATTTATTTTTTTAATTAATTTGTTTTTGTTACAGATATTTCTCCTTTTTCCCCCATTGACACCCTCCTTCCCATCCACCCCGCCCCATCCCCAGTCCTGTTGTCCATGTCCATTGGTCATGTATACACGCATATAAATTCTGTGGTTTATCTCTTCTCCCCCCCTCTTCCCCTCCTCCTCTGAGGCTTGTCAGTCTGTACCCTACTTCTGTGTCTCTGGGTCAATTTTGTTCATCAGTTTGTTCAGTTCATTATATTCCACAAATAAGTGAGATCAGGTGATATTTGTCTTTCTCTGCTTGGCTTGTTTCGCTTAGCATAATACTCTCCAGGTCCTTCCATGCCATCTCAAAGGATAAGACATCTTTCTTTCTTACAGCTGCATAGTATTCCATTGTGTACATGTACCACAGCTTTTTTTATCCACTCCTCTACTGATGGACACTTGGGCTGTTTCCAGATCTTAGCTATTATAAACAGTGCTGCTATGAACATAAGGGTACATATATTCTTTCAGATTGGTGTTTCAGGCTTCTTAGGGTATATTCCTAGAAGTGGGATCACTGGGTCAAATGGCAATTCAATTTTTAACTTTTTGAGGTAACACCATAGTGTTTTCCATAGTGGCTCCACTGGTCTGCATTCCCACCGGCAGTGTACTAGAGTCCCCTTTTCTCCACACCCTTGCCAACACTTATTGGTTGATGATTTGTTGATGGCAGCCATTCTGCAGGTGTGAGGTGATACCTCATAGTTGTCTTAATTTGCATCTCTCTGAAAATTAGTGATATTGAGCATTTTTTCACATGTCTCTTGGCCATTTGTATGTCCTGTTTGGAGAAGTGTCTATTTAGGTCCTCTGCCCATTTTTTAATTGGGTTCTTTGTCTTCCTTTTGTTGAGTTGTATGAGCACTCTATATATTTTGGAAATTAACCCCTTATCTGATGCATCATTGGCGATTATGGTCTCCCATATACTGGGACCCCTTTCTGTTTTGATGGTTGTTTCTTTTGCTGTGCAGAAGCTTTTTAGTTTGATGTAGTCCCATGTGTTCATTTTTTCCTTTGTTTCTCTTGCCTTAGGTATTGTATCAGTGAAAATTCAGCTGCGTAAAATGTGTGAAATTTTGTTGCCTGCATTTTATTCTAGATTTTTTATGAATTCACGAGTTACATTTAAGTCTTTTATCCATTTTGAGTTTATTCTCATGTATGGTGTAAGTTGGTGGTCTAGCTTCATTTTTTTGCAAGTAGCTGTCCAATTTTCCCAACACCATTTATTGAAGAGACTGTCTTGACTGCACTGTATGCTCTTGCCACCTTTGTCAAATATTAATTGAGTATATTGTCTTGGGTCAATTTCTGGGTTCTCTATTCTGTTCCATTGATCTATCTGCCTGTTCTTGTGCCAGTACCAGGCTGTTTTGATTAGAGTGGCTTTGTAGTATAACCCGATATCTGTGATCCTTCCTACTTTGTTCTTCTTTTTCAAGATTGCTGTGGCTATTTGGGGTCTTTTTTTGGTTCCATATGAACTTTTGGAGTATTTGTTCTAGTTCTGTGAAATATGTCGTTGGTATTTTGATAGGTATTGCATTGAATCTATACATTGCTTTGGGTAGTATGGACATTTTAATGATGTTAATTATTCCAATCCATGAACAAGGTATATGCTTCCACTTTTGTATATCTTCCTTTATTTCTTTTTTCAATGTCCTGTAGTTTTCTGCGAATAGGTCCTTTACTTCTTTGGTTAAGTTTATTCCTAGATATCTTAATATTTTTGCTGCAATGGTAAATGGGATTTTTTTTTAGTTTCTCTTTCTGTGATTTCATCTTTGGTGTATAAGAATGCCGTTGATTTCTTGACATTAATTTTGTATCCTGCTACTTTGCCAAATTCATTTATTAAGTCTAGTAGATTTTTGATGGAGTCTTTAGGGTTTTCTATGTACAATATCATGTTATCTGCAAATAATGAGAGCTTCACTTCTTCCTTTCCAATTTGGATCCCTTTTATTTTTTCTTCATGTCTGATTGCTGTGGCTAAGATTTCCCATATTTTTTGAAATAAGAGTGGCGAAAGTGGGCATCCTTGTCTTGTTCCCGTTCTTAAGGGAAATTCTTGTAGTTTTTGCCCATTGAGTATTATGTTGGCTGTAGGTTTTTCATATATGGCCTTTATTATGTTGAGATATGATCCCTCTATTCCCACATTGCTGAGCGTTTTTATCAGAAAGGAGTGCTGGATTTTGTAGAATGCTTTTTCAGCATCTATTGATATGATCATATGGTTTTTATCTTTCATTTTGTTTATGTGGTGTATTACATTTACTGATTTGCGAATATTGTACCATCCTTGCATGCCTGGGATGAAATCCACTTGGTCATGGTGAATAATTTCTTTGATGTATTGCTGGTTCTGATTTTCTAATATTTTGTTAAGGATTTTGGCATCTGTGTTCATCAGGGATATTGGCCTGTAATTTTCTTTCTTTGTAGTGTCTTTATCCGGTTTTGGAATTCGGATTTTGCTAGCCTCATAAAATGAGTCTGGAAGTGTTCTGTCTGCTTGGATTTTTTGGAATCGTTTGAGGAGAATGGGCATTAGATCTTCTTTGAATGTTTGGTAAAACTCCCCTGTGAAGCCATCTGGGCCTGAGCTTTTGTTTGCTGGGAATTTCTTAATTATCTCTTCAATTTTTTGTTGTTGTTATTGGTCTGTTCAAGTTTTCTATCTCTTACTGGTTCAGTTTTGGGAGGCTTTGTGTTTCTAGAAATTTGTCCATTTCTCCCAGATTGTCCAATTTGTTGACGTATAATTGTTCATAGCATGTTTTGATGATCCTTGCTTTCACTGTTGTTGTGTGTTCGTTTTCATTGGTTTCCAGGAAGGTTTTAATTTCTTCCTTGATCTTGTTAGTAACCCATTCATTGTTTAATAACATGCTATTTAGCCTCCAAGTGTTTGAATGTTTTTGAGTGTTTTTATTGTAATTGAGTTCTAGTTTCATGCCACTGTGACCTGAGAAGATGCTTGATATGATTTCAATTTTCTTGAATTTGTGGAGACTTGCTTTGTGTCTTAACATGTGGTCTATCTTTGAGAATGTCCCATGTGCACTTGAGATTAAAATATATTCTGCAGCTTTGGGGTGAAATGTTCTGTAAATATAAATGAAGTTCAACTGATCTAGTTTGTCTTGTAAGCACTCTATGTCCTTGTTAATTTTTTGTCTGGAAGATCTATCCAGTGGTGTCAGTGGAGTGTTAAAGTCACCCACTGTGATAGTGTTGCTATTGATCTCTCCCTTGCAGTCTTCCAGAAGTTTTAGATATATTTTGGTGCTCCCAAATTTGGCATGTATATGCTTACCAGGGTTATATCCTCTTGTTGGATTGATTCATTTAATATTTTGTAGTGACGTTCTCTGTCTCTTATTATGGCCCTTGTTTTGAAGTCTATCTTGTTAGATATGAGTATTGCTACCCCAGCTTTTTTTCCCATTTCCATTTGCTTGGAAATTTTTTTTCCATCTCTTCACTTTCATTCTGTGTGAGTCTTTTGTTGTGAGGTGGGTCTCTTGTAGACAGCATATATATGGGTCATGTTTCCTTATCAAATCAGCTACCCTATGTCTTTTGATTGGAGCATTTAAGCCATTTACATTTAAGGAAATTATTGATAGATAGTTATTAATTGCCATTTTAATTTTATGCCTCTCTCTCTGTTGTGTGTTTCTCTCTCTCTCTCTCTTGCTCTCTCTCTCTCTCTCTCTCTTCTTCTTCTTACAACAGTCCCTTCAGCATTTCTTGTAGTGCTGGTTTGGTGGTGGTAAATTTCTTTAGCTATTTTTATCCGTGAAGTTCTTTATTTCTCCTTCAGTTTTGAATGATAGCCTTGGTGGATAGAGTAGTCTTGGATTCAGACCCCTGCCTTGCATTACTTTGTACATTTCATGCCACTCCCTTCTGGCCTGCATCGTTTCTGTTGAGAAATCAGCTGACAGTCTAATGGGAGCTCCCTTGTAGGTAACTTTCTCTCTCTTGCTTCCTTTAAGATTCTTTCTTTGTCTTTAATGGTTGCCATTTTTATTATGATGTGTCTAGCTGTGGGTCTTCTGGGGTTCATCTTGCTTGGGACTCTGTGTTTCCTGGACTTGTGTGGCTTTTTCTCTCACCAGTTTAGGGAAGTTTTCTGTCATTATTTCTTCAAACAGGTTCTCTATTCCTTTCTCTGATTCTTCTCCTTCTGGTATTTCTATAATGCGAATGTTGTTACGTTTTGTATTGTCTCACAGCTCCCTTAAACTTTCCTCCTACTTAAAAAAATTTTTTTCCATTATCTGCTCTATTTGAGTTTTTTTCTCTACCTTGTCTTCTAAGTCACTGATTTGGTCTTCAGCTTCTTCTAATCTACTATTGAATCCTTCTAAGGTATTTTTCATAACAGCTATGTCATTCTTTATTTCCTCTTGATTTTTATGCATAGCTTCTACCTCTTTATGCATAGCTTCTATCTCTTTTTTTAAGCTGAAATAGTTCCCAGTGAGCTCTTTGTAATTCTTATTAAGTTGCTTGTAGTTCTCACCAAATTGTCTGAGCACCCTTAAAATCATTGCTTTGAGCCCTGGCTGGTTTGACTCAATGGTTAGAGCATAGGCCTGTGGTCCAGAGAGACCCGGGTTCGGTTCCCGCTAGAGGCAAGTACCTCGGTTGCAGTTTGTTCCTGGCCCTGGTTGGTCATGAGGCAGCCACTCAATGTGTCCCTTTCACATTGATGTCTCTCTCTCTCTCTCTCTCTCTCTCTCTCTCTCTCTCTCCCTCTCTCTCCCTCCCACGCTATCTGAACAAAAAAAAAATGGAAAAATGTTCTCTGGTGAGGATAAAAATAAATAAATAAATAAAAATAAAATCATTGCTTTGAATTCTTTATCTGGCAAGCTGCTTTCTTCTATTTCCTGTAGTTCCTTTTCTAGTGATTCCTCTTTTTCTTTTCTTTGGGTGTTTCTTTGTCTCCCCATTTTAGCTTTCTGGTAGCTCTAGACCCAGTGAGCGATGTTTGGATGTGTAGGCAGCTCACTGTATATCAAATAAGGCTACTGTGCCTCCCAGACTGTTTTGTTGCATGTCACCTCTTGCCTGCTGTGGATCCTGGAGGATTGACTTCTGGGGCCTGGTATTGGTGTGTCCTGGTAGGTGCTGCTGCTGGATCACATGGGTCCCTCTGGAGCTGTGTTCCCAGCTGGTTGCTGGTGCCACCTGTAGCTGTATAGCGCAGGCCCCATTGGAGCCGTGCTCCCTGCCTGTACTGTGGGCAGCTGTGTTGCACAGGCCTCACTGGAGCCCTGGCTCCCCATTGAACTTGTGGGCAGCTCGGTTGTACAGGACCTGTTGGAGCCCCCGCATCCCGTTTATCCCATGGGGAGCTGGATCGCACAGTCCCTTTGGAGACGCGACTCCATGCCTATCTTGTGGGCCGCTGTGTTGCACAGGCCTCTGTGGAGCCCCAGGTCCCCCTGCTGGCGGCTGGGGAGTGCTGCTGCCCTGTGGGGCTCAGCTCCTGCTCAGCCTTTGCTGTAGTTTTTGGGGATGGGTCTCAGCTGCTGATCTGTGCTTCTGTTGCCTGGGGATGGATGTCTGCTCCCCAGCCTCTGTTGCTGGGGGTATATCTTGACTCTGATCGGGCTGCTACTGTGTGGGATGGTGCTCGGCTCCTGGCCATTTGCGGCTTCCGCAACCGGCACCTTGGCAGCTCCTCTACTGTGCAGGGGTCTGTGTTGACACAGGGTGTCCACTGGTCCGATGGTGCCAGGTGCACTGGTGGGCTCAGGTTGCTGGGCCCTAGCCGCTTCCACTGCCTCCTCCCAGGGAAGACCCAGGATCTTCCAAAATGGTGGGACCTCCCCGTGGCGCAGGGAGAAGCGCCCTGAAGAGCTGCTTACCATGGTAGCCGGCTGCTCCCGTCCATAGCACAGGAACCTTCTCCTTCTCTGCACTGCACGAGTTTGGTTGTCTACCTTCACGTCCACTCACTCTCTCTCACAGACTAGCTCACTCTCTCACACACCCTCCCTCCGGTACTGCCTGCCGCCATCTTCCTAAAAAAAGATTTTAGAAACCTATTTACACTGAGGTTCCTTGGTGTGAGGGCTTTTAGATTGGGCATGGCAGTGCTTAACTCAAACAAATGAATAGATAAGACACAGTGTTTAATTTCAGAAGTGAAAAGGAAAGTCCATTTTGTAGATGGAAGAGAAGACACCTTCCGGTACCTGTTATGTGTCTATTATCCAAATATTTATTTGTTATCCAAATATTATTATTTTTATCCAAATATTTATATAATTACTAAATTCAAATGGCAGCAGAGTGAATGGAAGCTACAAAACATGTTCAGAAATGTAAATATGAATAAAAATTAAAGACTAGAAAAAAGGTCCGGCCGGTGTGGCTCAGTGGTTGAGTGTCGACCCATGCACCAAGAGGTCGCCAGTTCGATTCCCGGTGAGGACACATGCCCAGGTTGTGGGTCAAATCCCCAGTGCAGAGTATGCAGGAGGCAGCCAATTGATGTTGTCTCTCATCAGTGTTTCTATCTCTCTCTCCTTCTCACTTCCTCTCTCTCTAAAAATCAATAAAGGAAAAAAAAAAGACTAGAAAAAGGGATAAGGCCTGTACACAAATAACTAATAAAACGATGAAAATAATAAGTACCACAAATGGGATTAAATAATATGGAAATTCAAAAGCAGAAGATTATTTCTAGCTGGTGATAATAGGAGAGGCTTCAAAGAAGAGATGATGGAGCTTCTGAGGCTTGAAAGATAGGAAATGTTTTAGTATGCATAGAAAGGGGAGGAAGATTACAGGTAGCAGTAACTGCATGGAAAAATGCCCTGAGAAAGTATGAGATTTCAGTGAATCTAAGCTATCAGCGACTATAAGACACTATTTTATGCAACACTAAGAAAAGATAAACACTGCCAATCAAACAAGTTGATGGCTTTCTTTTCATTTGGAACTTTTATTCTATATTTACTGAAAGAGCTCTCTTAGACTTTAGACATAGAGAACGCAAAATAAGGTAGTTATAATATTCCTAAAGTGTTTTCACAAAGTTAGGAAGGAGCCAGATGATTCAGGGCTTTACAATGCAGTTTATTGTTTTCAACAATAAAATACTAGTAAAGAACTCTGATTTCACTTCTGCTGGGATGGTCATTCCTTTCATACCTGAACTCTTCCCTCACAGTCTCCTTGGATTACCCCAACAGAGTCATTCATGAAGAATAAGTTGTCCCTTTTCTTCTGAAAAATGATGGGCCAGAAAAGAGCAAAGGCAAGAAGAAGAAATGGGACCATATATGCTATCAACTCGTATTAATGAAGTATACCTAAAATAGAACACAAATTAACTACATTCTATTTATGCCACAATGACTTAGGAAGAAAATGGACACAGGTTCTAGCCTATTTGGTGATTATTAATGCCCAGATGCTCATATTTGAGAGATCCTGCAGTTAAACTATAAAATAAAATACCCAGCAATATAGGAGGATCAAGAAAACCATTTTATTATACAAATGGATATTCAAAAGGCATATATTGCTATAGGAAATCAAGAAGAGAATTATTTGTGTTTCACAAAATTCATAGATATGATTGATACCTCAAAATGCTTTCAAAGTTTACTATGTGGTCCCTCCTCAAAAATATATGCAATATATAGTTATCAAAATGTTGTTCAAATTAATATACCTAATAGTTTTATTTTAACCAATTTGTCATTTTATCTTAATTTCTACATAAATGAAGGAGCAGTCCCATAAAATTGAAAATGCAATCTATCAATTTAATAAGCACACAATAATCCGTTGAAAATGAATGGCTTCTAGCTGAGTAATATAACTCACCTACTTAGCATACTAGACAAATAATATAGTAAATACTAAATAGTTCCCCTTACTGCTGAGTTTAACTTAAAACTAAAAATTATCTTTTTAATCTATACTTCTAATTTAAAATTCCAAGAATTTTTTAAAGTAGATTCAGTGGGTATGTTTTCTTGAAATCTGTAAATATTCATCATTATAATGACATATTACCACCAAAATATCATCACTGAAACAAAATGTATTATAGGATTTTACAACAGGCTATGGAAAGTAATAAATTAAAAGTAAGGACAGAAATTATACCAAAATGAACTCATCTTCAATATTTAAAAAAATATTTTTTTCTTTTATTGATTTTAGAGAGAGAGGAAGGGAAAGGGAGAGAGAGAGAAACATCGATGAGAGACAACATTGATTGGCAACCTCCTGCATGCCCCCCACTGGGGATTGGGCCCACAACCTGGGCATGTGCTCTAACCGGGAATCGAACTGGCGACCTCTTGGTGCATGGGTTGACACTCAACCACTGAGCCACACCAGCTGAGCTCACTTTTAATTTTTAAGATTATAATTGCATTTGTCATTAATCTATATAGAGAATATTCAACATAATATAATATTAAATATGCTGCCACCATCTCACAGACTGAATACAAGGCAAATTGAAGTGTCATGAAGTCATCCTGCTAACCTTCTGGCTAGTGCTTCTCAAACTGTAATGTGCATGCCAAACACCTGCAGATCATGTTTAAATGCAGATTCTGATTCAGTAAGTCTCCATGGGACCCGTGATTCTGCATTTCTAACAAGTTCCCAGGTGGTGCTTATGCTGCTGGACCACAATTTGAGCAGCAAGGCTTTAGACTACAAGAAACTTTATATTCTGCAAGAAACTTTAAGACAAATATGTTTTTAGTTCTCACTTCTTTCATTCATCCTTCCAACGTGTTCAACAAAAATTTAAAATATTTCCTCTGGATCAAAATGTTCTCTGTTCAAATTGCTAAGTAGGAGATACTAGCATTAGGGACACAAACCTCAATACAAATACAGAAAAAATAATGAATAAATACTTGTTGGCTCATTTACTCTTTTAAATAACAGCTTGGTTGAGACATAATTCACATACCATAAAATTACCCTTTTATAGTATGCAATCCAGTAGTTATATTTAATTTATTTTTTATTTTTTAAAGATTTTTTTAAATCCTCACCCAAGGATATTTTTCCATTTATCTTCAGATAGAGTGGAAGGGAGACAGACAGATAGACAGAGAGAGAGAGAGAGAGAGAGAGAGAGAGCGAGAGAGAGAGATCTATGTGAGAGAGACACATTGACTGGTTGCCTCCCACGCAACCCCAACCCAGGCCAGGGCCAGGGACCAAACTGCAACCAAGCAACTGAGGTAAGTGCCTTTGACTGGAATCAAACCCGTGACTCTTCGGTCCTTGGGCAGAAACTCTAACCGCTGAGCCAAACTTGCCCGGGCTTAAAGAGTTAAAATTTTTTTTTCTTTATTGATGTTAGAGAGAGAGAGGAAGGGAAAAGGAGAGATAGAAACATCGATGAAAGTGAACATCAATTGGCCACCTCTTGCATGCTCCCCACTGGGGATCAGGCCCACAACCTGGGCATGTGCCCTGGCTGGGAATTGAACTGGCGACCTCTTGGTGCATGGGTTGACACTCAACCACTGAGCCACACCGGCCAGGCCAATACAGCAATTTTAATATATTCACAGAGTTGTGCAAACATCACCAGTCTCTAATTTTAGAATATATTCTTCACTCCAAAAAGAAACCTAGTACCCATTACCAGCGCACTCTTGATTTCACCCTAACCCTGCCAGCTCTAGGAAACTACCAATCTACTTTCTGTCTCTGTGGATTTCTCTATTCTGGATATGTGATCTTTTGTGACCACTTTCTTTCACTTAGCATAATGCTTTGAAAATTTATCAATGTTGTAGCATGTATCAATACTTCCCTTATTTTCATGGCTGATTATATTTCATTGTATGGATGTACAGTACAACATTTTGTTTATCCATTCATCACTTGATGGACATTTGAGTTATTTCCACTTTTGGCTATTATGAATAATCCTACTATGTACATTTGTAAAGACATTTTAGGGAGGGTGTATGTTTTCAATTTTCCTGTGTATATACCTAAGAGTGAGTCATATGTTAATGATGTTTAAGTTTTTGAGAAACCGCTAAACTGTTTTCCAGATTCATTCCCATCAGCAATATACAATGGATCCAATTTCTCCACATTCTGACCAGCACTTGTTCTTTTTTTTTCCTTCAATTTTGATTAATTTATTTTTTTACAGATGTTTCTCCTTTTTCCCTCTAGACACCCTCCTCCCTATCCTGCTCCCGCACTGCCTCCAACATTGTTGTCTATGTCCATTGGTTATGCATACATGCATATAAGTTCTTTGGTTCATCTTATCCATCCTTCCTGCACCCCTACTCTGAGGTTTGTCAGTCTGAACCATACTCCTTTCTATGTTTCTGGGTCTATTTCATTCATCAGCCCACCTTGTTCATTATATTCCACAAATAAGTGAGATCATGTGGTATTTGTCCTTCTCTGACTGGCTTATTTGGCTTAGCATAATACTCTCCAGGTCCTTCCATATCGTCTCAAAGGATAAGATATCTTTCTTTCTTACAGCTGGATAGTATTCCATTGTATATATGTACCACAGCTTTTTCTCCACTCATCTGATGGACACTTGGGTAGTTTCCAGATCTTAGCAATTGTAAATAGTGCTGCTATGAACATAGGGGTACATATATTCTTTCTGATTAGTGTTTCAGGCTTCTTAGGATATATTCCTAGAAGTGGGATCACTGGGTCAAATGGCAGGTCAATTTTTAATTTTTTGAGGAAACACCATATTGTTTTCCATAGTGGCTGCACCAGTCTGCATTCCCACCAGCAGTGTAGTAGAGTTCTATTTTCTCCACACCCTTGCCAGCACTTGTTGTTTGATGATTTGTTGATGGCAGCCATTCTGACAGGTGTGAGGTGATACCTCATAGTTGTCTTAATTTGCATCTCTCTGATAATCAGTGATGTTGAGCATTTCTTCATATGTCTCTTGGCCATTTGTATGTCCTTTTTGGAGAGATGTCTATTTAGGTTCTCTGCGCATTTTTAAATTAGCTTCTTTGTCTTCCTTTTGTAGAGTTGTATGAGCACTCTGTATATTTTGGAAATTAACCCCTTATCTGATGTATCATTGGCGATTATGCTCTCCCATACAGTGGGTTCCCTTTCCATTTTAGGGGTGTTTCTTTTGCTGCGTAAAAGCCTTTTAGTTTGATGTAGTCCCATGTGTTCATTTTTGCCTTTGTTTCTGTTGCCTTAGGTGATGTATCAGGGAAAATTCTGCCGCGTGTAGTGTCTGAAATTTTGTTGCCTACATTTTCTTCTAGGATTTTTATGGATTCACAAGTCCCATTTAAGTCTTTTATCCATTTTGAGTTTATTCTTGTGTATGGTGTAAGTTGATGGTCTAGTTTCATTTTTTTGCATGTAGCTGTCCAATTTTTCCAACACGATTTATTAAAGAGGCTGTCTTTACTGCATTGTATGTTCTTGCTTCCTTTGTCAAATATTAATTGAGCATAACGTCTTGGGTCAATTTCTGGGTTCTCTGTTCTGATCCGTTGATCTATATGTCTGTTCTTGTGCCAGTACTAGGCTGTTTTGATTACAGTGGCTTTGTAGTATAACCCGATATCCAGTATTGTGATCCCACCTACTTTGTCCTTCGTTTTCAACATTGCTGTGGCTATTTGGGGACTTTTTTGGTTCCATATGAACTTTTGAAGTATTTGTTCTAGTTCTGTGAGATATGTCATTGGTATTTTGATGGAGATTGCATTGAATCTATAGATTGCTTTGGGTAGTATGGACATTTTAATGATGTTAATTCTTCCAATCCATGAACAAGGTATGTGCATCCACTTTTATATATCTTCCTTTATTTCTTTTTTCAATGTCCTGTAGTTTTCTGCAAATAGGTCATTTACTTCTTTGGTTAAGTTTATTCGTAGGTATCTTAATTTTTTTGCTGTGATGGTAAATGGGATTGTTTTTTTAGTTTCTCTTTCTGTGTGTTCATTATAGGTGTATAAGAATGCCTTCAATTTCTTAATGTTAATTTTGTACCCTGCTACCTTGCCAAATTTGTTTATTAAATCTAGTAGATTTTTTATTTAGTCTTTAGGGTTTTCTATGTACAATATCATGTTATCTGCAAATAATGACAGTTTCACTTCCTTCTTTCTAATTTGGATCCCTTTATTTTTTCTTCATGTCTGATTGCTGTGGCTAAGACTTCCCGTATTTTGTGAAATAAGAGTGGTGAAAGTGGGTATCCCTGTCTTGTTCCTGATCGTAAGGGAAATTCTTGTAGTTTTTGCCCTTTGAGTATAATGTTGACTGTAAGTTTTTCATATATGGCCTTTATTATATCGAGATATGATCCTTCTATTCCCACATTGGTGCGAGTTTTTATCCAAAATGGGTGCTGGATTTTTTCAAATGCTATTTCAGTGTCTATTGATATGATTATATGGTTTTGATCTTTCATTTTATGTGGTGTATTACATTTATTGATTTGCGAATATTGTACCAGCCTTGCATCCCTGGGCTGAATCCCACTGGTCTTGGTGAATAATATTTTTGATGTATTGCTGGATCCGATTTGCTAATATTTTGTTAACGATTTTGGCATCTATGTTCATCAGGGATATTGGCCTGTAGTTTTCTTTCTTTGCAGTGTCTTTATCTGGTTTTGGAATTAGAATTATGCTGGCCTCATAAAACGAGTTTGGAAGTCTTCCTTCTTCTTGAAATTTATGGAATAGTTTGAGGAGAATGGGTGTTAGTTTTTCTTTTAAAGTCGGTAAAACTCCCCCAAGAAACCGTCTGAGCCTGGGCTTTTGTTTGCTGGGAAAGTCTTGATTACATCTTCAATTTCCTTAGTTGTTATTGATCTGTTCAAGTTTTCTATCTCTTCCCGGGTCAGTTTTGGGACACTATGTGTTTCCAGAAAATTGTCCATTTTGCTTAGATTGTCCAATTTATTGCCGTATAATTGTTCATAGTATTCGTTAACAATCCTTTGTATTTCTGTGGTGTCAGTTGTTACTTCTTCTCTTTCATTTCTCATTTTGTGTATTTGGGTTCTCTCTCTCTGTTTCTTGGTGAGTCTAGCTAAGGGTCCATCAATCTTGTTTATCTTTTCAAACAACCAGTTCTTTGTTTCATTGATCTTTTGAATTCTTTTTTTGGTCTCTACGTCATTTATTTCTGCTCTTATCTTTACTATTTTTTTCCTTCTCCCTTTTCTGGGAATTTCTTTTTGTTTGCTTTCCAGTTCTTTAAGTTGTGAGGTTAGATAGTCAATTAGAAATTTTTCTTGTTTCTTGAGGTAGGCCTGTAGTACTATGTACATACCTCTCAGGACTGCTTTCACTGTGTCCCATAGATTTTGTGTTGTTTTGTGTTCATTTTCATTGGTTTCCAGGAAGTTTCAAATTTCTTCCCTGATCTCCTTGATTACACATCCATTGTTTAATAACATGCTATTTAGCCTCCAGATGTTCAAATGTCTTTGCATTTTTTTGGTAATTGATTTCTAGTTTCATGCCATTGTGATATGAGAAGATGCTTGATATGATTTCAATCTTATTGAACTTGTAGAGACTTAATTTGTGTCCTAACATGTGGTCTATCTTTGACAATGTCCCATGTGCACTTGAGAAGAATGTGAATTCTGCACTTTTGGGGTGTAATTCTCTGTAGATATCTATTAAATCTATTTGATCTAGTGCATCATATAGAGTCTCTGTTTCCTTGGTAATTTTTTGTCTAGAGGACCTATCCAGTGATGTCAGCGTTGTATTGAAGTCCCTTGCTATGATTGTATTGCTGTCGATTTCTCCTTTGAAGTCCTCTAGAAGATTTTAAATATATTTTGGTGCTCCTATATTGGGTGCATATATGTTTACCAAGGTTATATCTTCCTGTTGGATAGATCCTTTCAATATTATGTAGTGGCCTTCTTTGTCTCCAGGTATGGCCTTCATTTTCAAATCTATTTTATCAGATATGAGTATTGCTACCCCAGCCTTTTTTTCTTTCCATTTGCTGAAAGATTTTTTTCCATCCCTTCACTTTCAACCTATGTGAGTCTTTTGTTGTGAGGTGGGTCTCTTGTAAACAACATATATATGAGTCATGCTTTCTTATCCAATCAGCTACTCTGTGTCTTTTTATCAGAGCATTCAATCCATTTACATTTAAGGTGATTATTGGTATGCACTTTATTGCCGTTTTTATTTATTGTGGTTATATTTTTCTTCCTATTTCTTCAACTAATTACAGCAGTCCTTTTAACATTTCTTGAAGTGCTGGTTTGGTGCTAATACATTCCCTGAGCCTTTTTTTTTTTTTTTGTCTGGAAAGTTATTTATGTCACTGTCTCTTTTGAATGATAGCCTTGCTGGATAGAGTAGTCTTGGATTCAGTTCCTTGTTTTTCATGACCTTGATTACTTCATGCCATTCCCTTCTGGCCTGTAGTGTTTCTGTTGAGAAGTCAGCTGATAGCGTTATGGGGGTCCCTTTGTAGGTAATCTGTTCTTACCTCTTGCTGCCTTTAGGATTCTCTCTTTGTTTTTAATTTTTGGCATTTTAATTATGATGTGTCTTGGTTTTGGGCTTGTTTGGGTTCTTCTTACTTGGTGCTCTCTGTGCTTCTTGAAATTGAATGCCTTCTTCTTTCACTAAGTTAGCGAAGTTTTCTGTCACTATTTCTTCATATATATTCTCTACCCCTTGCTCATTTTCTTCTTCTTCTGGAACTCCTATGATGCAACTGTTGCCATGTTTTTACTTGTCCCACAGTTTTCTTAAGCTGTCTTCCTGTTTTTTTTTTTTAGTTTTTTTTTTCTTTTTGGTTTTCTCATTGATTTTTCTACCCTGTCTTCTAATTCACTGATCCAGTCCTCAGCTTCCTCTACTCTGCTGGTTATTCCTTCCAATGTGTTCTTTATTTCTGCTATTTCATTCTTCATTTCCATTTGGTTGGTTTTTAATGTTTCTTCATGTTTACTCATTTAGTTGAGGTCCTTCCTAATGCTGTTGAGCTTCCTCAAGATCATGGCTCTGAACTCTACCTCTGATTACTTGGTTAACTGCATTTCATTTATCTCATCTTCAGTAGAGTTCTCTTGTTCTTTCATTTGGGATTAGTTTTTTTGTTTCACCATTTTGGCTATCTTCTGGGTTTTGGAGCCTGCCAAATTTTTCCTGTGGGTGTTTGTGTTCTACTGTTTGTGGCTTCCTCTACTGGGTTTGGATGAGTGTGGGAGGATTCACATTCAAATCCACTGTCAAGTCTTACTTTCCTGGGTAGATTTGCAAGTTCAGGAAATGTTCAGTTATCCTCTAACTTTTTACTTGGAGACTATTAGTCTCAGTTACTTGATTAGCCTTGGGTTTTAGCCCTCAACTGAAGGAAAAACTCCCTCCAGTGTTTAGGGCAAGGGGATTTCCAGAGGGTGAGGCAGATGCTGGTTGTTAATGAGCCTTAATTTGCATTTTTTTGTCCCAGCTGGGTGGGGTAAATCTGTGAGGGTGGTGCTGCCACTTTTCCCCAGGTTTCTGGGAAGGGGCTCCTGGAGAAAGATGGCCCTTGTCCTGTGAGGGCATGTTTCAGCAAAATCTCTCAGCACCCTCTAAATCCTGAGTCTTCCCACACAGTTCCGGTCCATTCCTCCTTCTCTCTGCCAGAGCCCATGGTGAGTGGCTGTTGCTAATTTATTGCTCTGTCCTGGCCCTCTGCCCTGTGGAGCTGGCTTGGGATTTTAACCTCAGGGGAGCTGCTCACAACTCAAGCAGCTGCTGTCTACGGGCTCCCAGCCCGCCCTCTCTTGCCTCTGCAGACTTACTGTGTTTGATTCAGTGTCCTTGTTTCCTGTCTCTGGTTATATGGGTCATCTCTAGCTGCTTTTCTGTTTCTTTTTCCCAATGATGTGTCTTTATTTTAGTTGTAATTCCAGTTTGGTACTGGGAGATGGTCTATGTAGCTTCCATGCACTCTGCCACCATTTTAAAATCCTCCAACACTTGTTCTTATCTATCTCTTTATTACAACTGTGTTAGTGGATATGAAGTAGTATCTTATTGTTGTTTTGAATTGCATTTCCTGGATAGATAATGATGTTGAGCATCTTTTCATTTGTTTACCGACCATTTGTATATCTGAGTGTTTTTTTTTATCCTCAACCGAGGACATTTTTTTTCCCCCATTTATCTTCAGATAGAGTGGGAGGGAGAGAGGAAGAGAGAGAGGGAAACATCGATGTGAGAGAGATATATCAAGTGTCTGCCACCCACATGATGCCAACCGGGGCCAGGGACAAACTGCAACCGAGGTATGTGCCCTTAGTGCGAACCAGACCCAGGACTCTCTGGTCTGTGGGCCAACGCTCTAACCACTGAGCAAAACTGGCCAGGGTTCTCTGATTGTTTTTTAAAGTTACAATTTATTAAGTACTTACCCTGTGCTGTGCCATTTTTATTCATTGTCTCATTTCAACCTCTTACAAGCCATATGAAACAAGTACTATTTTTTTTTTTTTTTTAAAACAGCGTTTGGAGTTACAATTGACATACAATAAACTACACATATTTAAAGTGTGAATCTTAGGAGCTCAGACAAATGTATACACCCCATGAAATCATCATCACATCAAGATAATTGATATTTATCATCTCTATAATTTTCCTTGTTCCCTTTTATAATCCCTTTTTTTCTGACCCTTTCCATCCCCCCATCAAATAACCATGGATCTACTTTCTGTCATTATAGATTAATATGCATGCATCTTATAGAGTTTATATAAACAGAATCATATGGTATATACTCTGTTTTGTTTAACTTCCTTTTATGTTGTTGTTAATCCTTACCCGAGGATATTTTTTCCATTGCTTACCAGCGAGAGTGGGAGGGGAAAAGGGAGGTGGGAGAGAGAGAGAGAGAGAGAGAGAGACAAACATCAATGCAAGAGAGAAATATTGATTGGTTTTCTTCCACACACACGACCCTTCAGTGAGTGGGCCAATGTTCTAACCACTGAGCCACACCAACCAGGGCTGTCTGACTTCTTTCACTCAACATAATTTTTTAAGATACATCTATGTGGTTGCATATATCAACAGTCCATTCTTTTTTTTGTAACAGCTTCATTGAGATATAATTCCCATACCATACAATTCCCCATTTACAGTGTACAATTCCATGATTTTTGGTACAATACATTATTAATTTTTAAATTGTGATAAAATATTTATAACATAAAATTTACCATTTTAGTCCACCCCTTTTTATATTGCTGAATAGTATTTCATTCTAGGGATCTACCACAATTTGTTTATGCTTTCAGACAGGTAATATTTTATTTGTGCCCATTTTACAAATGGGAACAAATGAAGAATAGAAAAAGGGTAACTACGATTGTCTTAAATAACAGGCAAAAAGTAATAGAACTGGTATTCCAACCCAGGTCTTCCCAATGCCTAAGCTGATGTTCTTAACCACTATGCACATTATCTTTCCAAACTGAAAAGATCTAGCTACACTCTAAATTAAGTATGTGCTGCCTTCATGGTCAACAAAATATCATTTCTTCTCATAGTCTAGCCCTGGATGCTGATCAAGGTCCTTCTCCTCTAATAATCTAAAAGATTCTTTCACACACAAAAAGTTAAGGGAGAAGATATTGTCAGTATAAGCCACAAACATTGAGAAAACCATACTGTAAATAGAAGGGAGGGTTCCAGAATCAAGGATCAGCCATGGGTCCAAAGAGCTTTGTATTAAGCTGCACCAAAGCATAAATAGATACAAAGATGGCAGTGGGCAGGACCAGATCAAGGGTGAGTGTGTGAGAGTGTGAGTGAGTGTGAGAGAGAGTGTAAGTGAATGTGAATGTGGACGAGCAACCTTGAGCAGTGCAGAAACATGGGGCAGAGGGTTCCTGTGTTGTCGAAGGAAAGCAGCCAGCCACCACAGTAAGTGGCATGTCAGTGGTTTCTACCTGCATGGCCAGGAGGTCCTGCCATTTTGGAAGATCCCTGGTCTTCCCTGGGAGGAGGCAGTGGGGAGCAGCTAGCGCTGAGCGACCTGAGTCCATCAGAGCACCTTGCATCATTGGACCAGTGGATCCCACTGTGCCAACATTGACCAGCGCACAGTAGAGGCGCTATCAAGGTGCCTGCTGCAGTAGCCACAACCAGCCAGGAGCTGAGCACCATCCCCCACAGCAGCAGCCTGACTGGAGCTGAGCACCATCTCTCACTGCAGCAGTGACTGGGCAGGAGTGGAGCTTCACCCCCAACAGTTGCTGAGGCTTGGGAGCTGAGACACACCCTCAGCAGCACTAGAGTCAGCTTGGGAGCCCAGCACCTTCTCCCACAGCAGCAGTGACTGGGTGGGAGTGGAGCCCCACTCCCAACAGCAGCTGAAGCTCGGGAGCTCAGACACACCCCCAGTAGCAGGGGTTGGGATCGGACATCTATCCCCAGGCAGCAGCAGTACAGATCAGCAGCTGAGACCCATCCCCAGTGGCATAAGCAGAGGCTGATAAGGAGCGGTGCCCCAGCCCAAGCAGCAATATGACTCGGGCAGCTGAGACCTGCCCCTGACATCTGCAGCAGTGGATTTAGAGTGGAGCTCCTCCCTCAGCAGCAGCAAAGGCCCAGGAGTGGAGCATCCTCAGCTCGCAACAGCAGTAGAGGATTGGGAGTTGAGAGCACCCCCTGGCAACAGCAGCAGTAGCAGCACAAACTAGGAGCTGACATTCGCCCCTAGCAGTGACTGATCAGTAGCTGAGCCCCAACAGGCAGCAGTGTACCCCAGCAGTGCACCAGCTGGACCCACACACCCCAGCAGAATTCCAGCATGACCTATGCACCCCAGTAGCATCCCAGCAGGACCCATGCACCCCAGAAGTGAACCAGTGGGACCCACGCACCCCAGAAGGACACAAGCAGGACCCACATACCCCAGGCAGCAGCAGCACAGATCAGCAGGTGAGACCCATCCCAAGCGGCATTAGCAGAGGCTGATCAGGAGCAGTGCCCCAGCCCAAGCCGCAGCAAGTCTCAGGCACCCAAGACCTGCATGAAAGACCAATAGAAGCTGCCAGTTGTCAATACTCCAGGATCCACAGCAGGCAAGAAGTGCCATACAACAAAACAGTCTGGGAGAAACAGCAGTTATATTTGATACACACAAACCTGCCTACACATTCCAACATCCCTCACCAGGACTACAACTACAAGACTGCTAAAATTGTGAGAAAGAGAAACAACACCCAAGTGAAAGAAAAGGTGGAATCACCACAAAAAGAACTACATGAAATGGAAGAAAGCAATTTGTCAGATAAAGTATTCAAAGCAATGATTTTAAGGGTGCTCAAACAATTTGGTGAGAACTACAAGCAACTAAATAAAAGTTATGAAGAGCTCAGTGGGAACTACATCAGCTCAAAAAAAGAGGTAGGAACTATGAATAAAAATCAAGAGGAAATAAAGAATGACATAGCTGTTATGAGAAACACCTTAGAAGGATTCAACAGTATGTTAGAAGAGGCAGAAGACTGAATCAGTGACTTAGAAGACAAGGTAGAGAAAAAAACACCCAAATAGAGCAGCAAATGGGAAGAAAAATTTTAAAGCAAGAGGAGAGTTTAAAGGAGCTTTGGGACGGTACAAAGCGTAACAACATTCGCATCATAGGGGTACTGGAAGGAGAAGAATCAGAGAAAGGAATAGAGAACCTGTTTGAAGAAATAATGACAGAATTTCCCTAAATAGGTAAAGGAAAATGTCACACAAGTCCAGGAAACACAGAGAGTTCCAAGCAAGATGAACTAAAAAACACCAACAGCTAGACACTTCATAATTAAAATGGCAAACATTAAAGACAAAGAAAGAATCTTAAAGGAAGCAAGAGAGAGACAGAAAGTTACCTACAAACGAACTCCCATTAGACTGTCAGCTGATTTCTCAATAGAAACACTGCAGGCCAGAAGGGAGTGGCATGAAGTATACAAAGTAATGAAAGACAAGAATCTGAATCCAAGACTACTCTATCCAGCAAGACTATCATTCAAAATTGAAGGAGAAATAAAGTGCTTCACAGACAAAAAAACAGCTAAAGGAATTTACCACCACCATACCATCACTGCAAGAAATGCTGAAGGGACTGTTGTAAGAAGAAGAAAAAACAGAGAGAGAGAGAGAGGAACACAGGCATAAAATAGAAATGGCAACTAATAACTGTCTATCAATAAACCTTAAATGTAAAAGGCTTAAATGCTCCAATCAAAAGACATAGTGTAGCTGATTGGATAGAAAAACATGACTCATATATATGGTGTCTACAAGAGACCTACCTAACAACAAAAGACTCACAGAGGATGAAAGTGAAGCGATGGAAAAAATTTTTCCAAGCAAAAAGAAATGAAAAAAATAAAAAGCTAGTGTAGCAATACTCATATCTGATAAGATGGACTTCAAAGCGAGGGCCATAATAAGGGACAAAGAAGGTCACTACATAATATTAAAAGGATCAATCCATCAAGAGGATATGACCCTGATAAACATATATGCACCAAATACGGGAGCACCACAATATATTTAAAAACTTCTGGAGGACTTCAAGGGAGAGATCAATAGCAATACAATCATAGTGGGTGACTTTAACACCCCACTGACACCACTGGATAGATCTTCTAGACAAAAAATTAACTAAGACACAGAGTCCTTAAATGACAAACCAGATCAGTTGGACTTAATTGATATTTATAGAACATTTCACCCCAAAGCTGCAGAACCTATAGCCTTCTCAAGTGCACATGGGACATTCTCGAAGATAGACCACACGTTAGGACACAAAGTAAGTCTCTACAAATTCAAGAAGATTGAAATCATATCAAGCATCTTCTCAGATCACAATGGCATGAAACTAGAACTCAGTTACAAGAAAAACACACAAAAACATTCAAACACTAGGAGGCTAAATAGCACGTTATTAAACAGTGAATGGGTTACCTAGGAGATAAAAGAAGAAATTAAAAACATCCTGCAAACCAATGAAAATGAACACACAACAACACAAAATCTATGGGATGCAGAAAAGCGGTCCTGAGATGGAAGTTCACAGCACTACAGTCCTACCACAAGAAACAAGAAAAATTCCTAATTGAATTTCTAACCCTACAACTTAAAGAACTAGAATGTAAACAAAAAGAAAAACCCAGAGCAAGTAGAAGGAAATAAATAGCAAAGGTCAGAGCAGAAATAAGTGACAAAGAAACTAAAAAAACAATTCAAAGATCAATAAAACAAAAGGCTGGTTCTTTGAAAAGATAACCAAGATTGATGGAACCTTAGCCAGAGTCGCCAAGAAACAAAAAGAGAGGACCCAAATAAACAAAATCAGAAAGAAAGAGGAGAAGTAACAACTGACACCACAGAAATATAAAGGATCATCAAACATACTATGAACAATTATATACCAACAAATTGAACAATCTAGGCGAAATGAATAAACTTCTAGAAACACACAGTCTCCCAAAACTGAACAAGGAAGAGATAGAAAACTTGAACAGACCAATAACAACAAAGGAAATTGAAGATGTAATTAAGAAACTCCCTGCAAACAAAAGCCCAGGCCCGGATGGCTTCACAGGGGAGTTTTACCGAACATTCAAAGAAGATCTAATACCCATTCTCCTCAAGCTGTTCTAAAAAAATCCAAGAAGACTGAAGACTTTCAAACTCATTTTATGAGGACAGCATAATCCTAATTCCAAAACCGGATAAAGATACTACAAAGAAAGAAAATTACAGGCCAATATCCCTGATGAACACAGATGCCAAAATCCTTAACAAAATATTAACAAATCGGATCCAGCGATACACCAAAAAATTTATTCATCATAACCAAGTGGGATTCATCCCAGGGATTCAAGAATAGTACAATATTCGCAAATCAATAAATGTGATACACCACATAAACAAAATTCAAGATAAAAACCATATGATCTTATCAATTGATGCTGAAAAAGTATTCGACAAAATCCAGCACCCATTTCTGATAATAACACTCAGCAATGTGGAAATAGAAGGATCATCTCTTGACATAATAAAGGCAATATATGAAAAACCTACAACCAACATCATCCTCAGTGGGCAAAAACCTAAAGCATTTCCCTTAAGAACAGGAACAAGATGGGGATGTCTACTTTCACCACTCTTATTTAACATAGTACTGGAAGTCTTAGCCACAGTAATCAGACATGAACTAAAAATAAAAGGGATACAAATCGGAAAAGAGGAAGTGAAACTGTCATTATTTGCACATGACATGATATTGTACATAGAAACCTTAAAGACTCCATCAAAAATCTACTAGATTTAATAAATGAATTTGGCAAATTAGCAGGATACAAAATTAATGTTGAGAAATCGACGGCATTCTTATACACCAACAACAATCTCACAGAAAAAGAAAACAAACTAACAATCCCATTTACCATTATGGCAAAAACATTAAGATACCTAGGAATAAACTTAACCAAAGAAGTAAAGGCCCTATTCGCAGAAAACTATGGGTCACTGAAAAAAGAGATAGAGGAGGACATAAAAAAGTGGAAGCACATCTTTTGTTCATGGATTGGAAGAATCAACACCATTAAAATGTCCATACTACCCAGAGCAATAATATCAATGAAATATTTCACAGAAGTAGAACAAATATTCCAAAAGTTTATATTGAACCAAAAAAGAACTGGAATAACTACCGCAATCTTGAAAAGAAAGAATAAAGTAGTAGGGATCAGAATACAGGATATCAGGTTATACTACAAAGCCATAGTGATCAAAACAGCCTGGTACTGGCACAAGAACCGGCATATAGATCAATGAAACAGAACAGAGAACCCAGAAATTGACCCAAGTCATTATGTTCAATTAACATTTGACAAAGGTGGCAAGAATACACAATGGACTAAAGACAGCCTCTTCAATAAATGGTGTTGGGAAAATTGGACAGCGACATGCAAAAAAAAAAATGAAATTAGACCATCAACTTACACCATACACAAGAATAAATTCAAAATGGATAAAAGAAGTAAATGTGGCTCGTTAATCCATAAAAACCCTACAAGAAAATGCAGGCAACAACATTTCAGACATCACACACAGCAGAATTTTCACTGATACAATGCCTAAGGCAACAGAAACAAAGGCAAAAATGAACACATGGGACTACATCAAACTAAAAAGCTTCTGCACAGCAAAGAAACAAACATCAAAGTGGAAAGGGAACCCACTATATGGGGGAGCATAATTGCCAAAGATACATCAGATAAGTGGTTAGTTTCCAAAATATATAGAGTACTCATACAACTCAACAAAAGGAAGACCAAGAACTCAATTAAAAAATGTGCAGAGGACCTAAATAAACACCTCTCCAACAGGACATACAAATGGCCAAGAGACACATGAAAAAACGCTCAACATCACTAATCATGAGAGAGATGAAAATTAAAACAACCATGAGGTATCACCTCACACCTGCCAGAATGGTTGCCATCAACAAATCATCAAATAAGTGCTGGGGAGGGTGTGGAGAAAAGGGAACTCTAGTACACTGTTGGCGGAAATGCAGACTGGTGCAGCCACTATGGAAAACAGTATGGTGTTTACTCAAAAAATTAAATATTGAACTGCCATTTGACCCAGTGATCCCACTTCTTTAAATTTATCCTAAGAAGCCTGAAACACCAATCAGAAAGAACATTTGTACCCCTATGTTCATAGCAGCACTATCCACAATAGCTAAGACCTGGAAATAGCCCAAGTGTCCATCAATAGATGAGTGGATAAAAAAGCAGTAGTACATATACAGAATGGAATACTGTGCAGGTGTAAGAAAGAAAGATCTCTTATCAAATGACACGACGTGAAGAGTATTATCCTAAGCGAAACAAGCCAATCACAGAAAGACAAATATCACATGATCTCACTTATTTGTGGAATATAATGAACAAAATAAGCTGAGGAACAAAATAGACCCAGAGACATGGAAGTGTGGTGCAGACTGACAAACCTCAAAAGAGGTGGATGGGGAGGGGGGAACCAGGGCAGAGGTAAACCACAGAACTTATATGCATGTATGCATAAACAGGGACATAAACAATAATGTTGTGGTGGAGGGGACTGGGATTGGGAGGAGGGTGTCAATGGGGAAAAATGGAGAAACATCCATAACAAAAATAAGTAAATAAACATTAAAAAAGAATATAATACAATAATTAATAAATAATTTGAGAGTAAACACCATATTTCTAATTTTTTTGAGTTTATTAGTTTATTTTTGTTACAGATGTTTCTCCTTTTTCCCCTCAGACACCCTCCTCCCTATCCTGCTCCACTCCAAGCATTGTTGTCTATGTGCAGTGGTTACGTATACACGCATATAAGTTCTTTGGTTATCTCATCCCTCCCTCCCGCCTCTCTCCTCTGAAATTTGTCAGTCTGAACCATACACTTTTCTATGTCTCCAGGTCTGTTTTGTTCATCAGCATTTTTTTCATTATATTCCACAAATAAGTGAGATCATGTAGTATTTGTCTTTCTGTGATTGTCTTATTTCGCTTAGCATAATACTCTCTAGGTCTCTCCATGTCATCTCAAAGGATAAGAGATCTTTCTTTCTTACAGCTGCATAATATTCCATTTTTTAAATTGGGTTCTTTGTCTTTCTTTTGTTGAGTTTTATGAGTACTCTATACATTTTGGAAATTAACCCCTTATCTGATGTATTGTGGGTAATTATGCTCTCCCATATAGTGGGTTCCCTTTCCATCTTGATACTTGTTTCTTTCGCTGTTCAGGAGCTTTTTAGTTTGATGTAGTCCCATGTGTTCATTTTTGCCTGTCTTAGGTGTTGTATCAGTGAAAATTCTGCTGTGTGTGTTGTCTGAAAATTTGTTGCCTACATTTTCTTCTAGGATTTTTATGGATTCAGAAGTCACATTTAAGTATTTTATCCATTTAGAGTTTATTCTTGTTTATGGTGTAAGTTGGTGCTCTAATTTCCTTTTTTTACATGTAACTGTCCAATTTTTCCAGCACCATTTATTAAAGAGGGTATCTTTATTTTATTGTTTGCTCTTGCCACCTTTGTCAAATATTAATTGAGCATAATGTCTTTGGTCTATTTCCAGATTCTCTGTTCTGTTCCATTGATCTATATGCTTTTTCTTGTGCCAGTATTAGGCTGTTTTGATTATAGTGGCTTTGTAGTATAACCTGATATCCGGTATTGTGATCACTCCTACTTTGTTCTTCTTTTTCAAGATTGCTGTTGCTTTTCGAGGTCTTTTTTGGTTCCATATGAACTTTTGAAGTGTTTGTTCTAGTTCTGTGAAATATGTCATTGGTATTTTGATGGGGGTTGCATTGAATCTATAGATTGCTTTGGGTAGTATGGACATTTTAATGATGTTAATTCTTCCTATCCATGAACAAGGTATGTGCTTCCACTTTTTTATATCTTTCTTTATTTCTTTTTTCAATGTCCTGTAGTTTTCTGCAAATAGGTCCTTTACTTCTTTGGTTAAGTTTATTCCTAGGTATCTTAATTTATTTGCCTCAATGGTAAATGGGATTGCTTTTTAAATTTCTCTTTCTGTGAGTTCATTATTGGTGTGTAAGAATGCCATCGATTTCTTGATGTTAATTTAGTATCCTCCTACCTTGCCAAATTTGTTCATTAAATCTAGTAGATTTTTGATGGAATCTGTAGGGTTTTTATGTACAATATCATGTCATCTACAAATTATGACAGTTTCATTTCCTCCTTTCCAACTTGGATCCCCTTTATTTTTTCTTCATGTCTGATTGCTGTGGCTTAGACTTCCAGTACTATGGTAAATAAGACTGGCGAAAGTGGGCATACTTGTCTTTTTCCTGTTCTTAAGGGAAATGTTTTTAGTTTTTGCCCATTGAATACAATATTGGCTGTAGGTTTTTCATATATGGCCTTTATGATGTCGAGATATGATCCCTCTATTCCTACAACGATGAGCATTTTTATCAGAAATGGGTGCTGGATTTTGTTGAATGCTTTTTCAGCCTCTATTGATATGATCATTTGATTTTTATCTTTTGTTTTGTTTATGTTGTGTATCACATTTATTGATTTCCAAATATTGTACCAGCTTTGCATCCCTGGGATGGATCCCAGTTTGTCATGGTGAATAATTTTTTAAATATATTGCTGGATTCGATGTGCTAATATTTTGTGTAGGATTTTGGCATCTATGTTCATCAGGGATATTGGCCTATAGTTTTATTCCTTTTAGTGTTTTTATCTGTTTTTGGAAATAGATTTATGCTGGCCTCATAAAACGAGTTTGGGAGTCTTCCTTCTTGTTGAGTTTTTTGGAATAGTTTGAGGAGAATGGGTGTTAGATCTTCTTTGATTGTTCTGTAAAACTCCTCTGTGAAGCTGTTCGGGCCAGAGCTTTTGTTTGCTGGTAGAGTCTTGATTACATCTTCAATTTTCTTAGTTGTTATTGGTCTGTTCAAGTTTTCTATGTCTTCCTGGTTCAGTTTTGGGAGACTATGTGTTTCTAGAAATTTGTCTATTTTGCCTTGATTGTTCAATTTGTTGGTGTATAATTGTTTATAGTTTTGTTTAGGATCCTTTGTATTTCTGTGGTGTCAGCTTGTTACTTCTCTTTCATTTCTGATTTTGTTCATTTGGGTCTTCTCTTTTTGTTTCTTGGTGAGTGTAGCTAAGGGTCCATCAGTCTTGTTTATCTTTTTAAAGAACCAGCTACTTATTTCATTCTTCTTTTGAATTGTTTTTTTAGTCTCTATTTCGCTTATTTCTGCTCTGATTTTTACTATTTCTTTCTTTCTACTTGCTCTGGGTTTTCCTTTTTTTTTTTTTTTTTTTTGCTTTCTAGTTCTTTACGTTGTGTGGTCATATAGTCAATTAGAAATTTTTCTTGTTTCTTAAGGCAGGCCTGTAGCCCTATGTGCTTCCCCCTCAGGACTGCTCTCACTGCATCTCATAGATTTTGTGTTGTTGTGTGTTCGTTTTCTTTGTTTTCCAGGAAATTTTAATTTCTTCCTCGATCTCTTTGATATCCCATTCACTGTTTAATAACATGCTATTTAGCTTCCATGTGTTTGAATGTTTATGCTGTAATTGATTTCTAGTTTCATTCCATTGTGATCTGAGAAGATGCTTGATATAATTTCATTCTTCTTGAACTTGTAGAGACTTAGTTTGTGTCCTAACATGTGGTTTATCTTTGAGAATGTCCCATGTGTACTTGAGAAGAATGTGAATTCTGCAGTTTTGGGGTGTAATTCTCTGTAGATATTTATAAAATCTATTTGATCTAGTGCATCATTTAGATTCTCTTTATCCTTGTTAATTTTTTTTCTAGACTTTAGAGGATCTATCCAGTGATATCAGTGTGGTGTTGAAGTCCTCTGCTATGATTGTATTGCTGTCAATTTCTCCTTTGAAGTTCTCCAGAAGTTTTAATTATATTTGGTGCTCTTATGTTGGGTTCATATATGTTTAACAAAGTTATATCTTCCTTTTGGATAGATCCTTTCAAGATTATATAGTGGCCTTCTTTGTCTCTATTATGGCCTTCATTTTGAAGTCTATTTTATCGGATATGAGTATTGCTAACCCATCTCTTTTTTCCTTTCCATTTGCCTGAAAGATTTTTCTCCATCCCTTCATTTTCAACCTATGTGAGTCTTTTTTTGTTAGGTAGGTCTCTTGTAAGCAACATATATATGTGTCATGCTTTCTTATCCAATCAGCTAGTCTGTGTCTTTTGATGGGATTGTTTAATCCCTTTACATTTAAGGTTATTATTGATATGTACTTATTTATTTTCATTTTTGTTCATTGTTGTTATATTTTTCTTCCTATTTCTTCTGCTAATCACAGCAGTCTTTTTAATATTTCTTGCAGTGCCGGTTTGGTGTTAATATATTCCTTCAACCTTTTTGTTTTGTCTGGAAGCTCTTTATTTCACCTTCTATTTAAATAGTAACCTTGCATGTATGCATAACTGATGGACATGGACAACAAAGCTGGGGAAGAGGGATGGGGAGGAGGGTGTCAATGGGGAAAAAAGGAGAAACATCTGTAACAAAAATAAATTAATAAAAATAAATAAATAAATAGTAACCTTGCCAGACAGAGTAGTCTTGGATTCAGATTCTTGTTTTTCATTACCTTCATTACTTCATGTCATTCCCTTCTGCCCTGTAGTGTTTCTGGTGAGAAGTCAGCTGATAGCCTTATGATGGTTCCTTTGTAGGTAACTTGTTGCTTATCTCTTGCTGCCTTTAGGATTCTCTCTTTGTCTTTAATTTTTGGGATTTCATTTATGATGTATCTTCGTGGGTCCTGTTTGGGTTCTTCTTACTTGGGGGTCTCTGTGCTTCTTGTACTTGTATGCTTTTTTTTCCTTCACCAAATTATGCAAGTTTTCTGTCACTATTTCTTCAAGTATGTTCTCTAACCCTTGCTGATTTTCTTCTTCTTCTGGAACTCCTATGATGCAAATATTGTTATGTTTCATATTGTCTCAGAGTTGTCTTCAGCTGTCTTCCTGTTTTTTAATAGTTTTTTTTTTTTTTGATTGGGTGATTTTTCTACCTTGTCTTCTAATTCACTGATCCGATTCTTGGTCTCCTGTACTCTGCTGGTTTTTCCTTCCAATGTGTTCTTTATTTTTGCTATGTCATTCATTTCCAATTGGTTGGTTTTCAATGCTTCTATATCTTTAGTCTTGTTGTTTAGCCGCCTCATGATTATTACTCTGAACTCACCTTCTGATATCTTGCTCAATTCCCTTTCATTTATGTCATCTTCTATCCAATTATCTTGTTCTTCCATTTGTGATTTGTTTCTTTGTTTCACCATTTGGGCTATCTCAGTGGATTTTGGAGCCTGCCGAATTTTCCTTGTGGATGTTCGTGTTCTGCTGGTTGTGACTCCCTCTACTGCGTTTGGACGTGTGTGGCAGGACCCATGTTAAACACCACTGTCAAATCTTACTTTCCTGGATCAATTTGCAAGCCCCGGAAAGGTTTAGTTATGTTCTACCTCTTTGCCTGGAGGATATTAGTGTCAGTTACTTGATGAATGTTGGTTTGTATCCCTCAGCTGAATGAAAAAATCTTTCTGGTGTTCCAGGTAAGGGGATTTCCAGAGGGTGGGGCAGATGCTTGCTGGTTGTTAATGAGCCTCAATTTACATTTTTGTGGCCTGGCCAGGTGTTGTTAAATTTCTGAGTGAAGGGCTATTGCTTCTCCCTGGGGCTCTGGGAAGGGGCTCTTTGAGCAATATAGCCACTGTCCTGTGAAGGAGTGATTCAGCAAAAAAACTTTCACTGCTGCCCCAGCTCTCCCAACTTGCCAAGCTCCCGAGTCTCCCACCCTCCACCTCTCGTGCTTCCACAGTTCCTACTAGGCTTGATTTTGTGTCCTCTGTCTGACCATGGTTATATGGGTCCTCTCCAGCTGCTGTTCTGTTGTTTTTTTCTGACGATTTGTCTTTATTTTAGTTGTAATTCCAGTTTGGCCCTGGGAGATGGTCTGTGTAGCTTCTTCTCATTCCACCACCATTTTGGAATCTCCCCATGTTTCTACTTTTGCCCACAGCTGTAAACCTACTCCCCCCCCCTTATATATAAGGGCATTTATTATAAGGAATTGGTTCACATGATTATGGAAGCTGACAACCCCATACATGTTATATTAATATTCATTTTGTTTTTCTGGAGAAACCCGAGGAACACCTCAGATGTAGGGAAGCCAGACTCCACTGGTTATTCTTAGCTCTAAATAGCCTGTTGCTTTCCGAGTGGTTTACATAATGGATAAGACTAAACTTTCAAATTTGGAAGCAGTAAGACATGTTACAACATGGCTAGAAATGTAAGAAATTAAAAGATCTAATACTGAAAGATAAGATACTGATTTTATAGTGTATAATATTATCACTTCTTGGCCTTCATTTTCTTGCCTGAAAAATATATGATGTTATTTATTTATTTACTTATTTGTTTTGTAGTGCAAAATTTTTATATTTAGAATTTAGCCAGCTGGACTCAGTTCAGATGATCCCAATTTTGTTGGCAACATCCAAAGCATCATACATGGGAGCCAGTAGAAGATATGCCTTCTTCTCCCCATCAGGCCTGATCAGGGTGTTGACCTTGGCTATTTCAATGTCATAGAGCTTCTTCACAGCCTGTTTGATCTGGTGCTTTTTGGTCTTGACATTCACAATTAACACAGGCATATTGTTATCTTCTATCTTCTTCCTGGCTGACTTGGTAGGTGAGGGAAATTGATGATGACATAGTGGTCAGGCTTATTTCTCCTGGGTGTGCTCTTCTGAGGATATTTAAGCTGCCTTCAGAGCCCAAGTGTCTTCAACTGTTGGGAGGTTGGTGATGTGCAAATCTTCTCCTCCTCCTTCTTCTCCTCCTTCTCCTTGTCCTTCTTCTTCTCCTCCTCCTCCTCCTCCTCCCCCTCCTCCTCCCCTCCTCCTCCTCCTCCTCCTTCTTCTTCTTCTCCTTCTTTTTGTGTGGCCATTGATGCCCTTCAGCCCTGCTTTCTTTGCCTTCAGAGCCTTTGCTTTGGCTTTGGGAGGGGCACAGCTTTCTTGTTCGCTTTTAGCTCCATCTTCATGAAAAGCCATGATATTATATAGTTAGCATGGCCTCATACAGCAATCTCCTCTACTCACTTAATTTTTAAAAATGCTCTTCTTTGGACTTTCTGTAGCTTCTTCCAGTTTTTACTGGGGGATGAGGAAATCAGAACTTTCAATAGTGTTATAAATTCAGAGATATCTTGGTTTTGTGTAAAAGGAAAATATTTGGGTTTGCTTACTAATAGACTTTTCTATTCCTCAGCACTTTGTTGGCCTTCCCTCATTGTAGTTGTCTCAGATGAGGGTGTGCTCAAAGTCTTCCTATTGAACTATAGTGGGGTTAATTCAAATAATAGGCTAGAGCAAGAACACATAATCAGAGTAAGATTTTTGGGTTTATGTTTCCTGCTTTCTTATAATGACTAATCATTTAGATGCTCCCAAAGAGTGGTCTTCCAGAATTTTTTCCTTACTATTTTACTAAATCCTAATACTTTAAAAGTGAGAGCACAATTTTCACCTGAGCAATTTTCGTATAACTTCAGTCTGCCTTCTATGTACTTTGTCTACACTAATAAAAAATTGAAGGAAGAAAGATGGATACTGTATCATGCTGCCCTTCTTTCACCCCAATAGCCTAAGATCCTATAATGGCTTTTGTAGAATCAGAATATAGTCAGTTACTTGGGTAACCATGACTTTGTGTGGTTACCTGATCTCTTTTCTTTCTATACTATTCACTCTTCTGTTTCCATTTTCTTTCAAATGAATCAACCTTTATTTTATTTTATTATTTTTAAATGTTTTTATTGATATTTTTAGAGAGAGAGAGAGGAAGGGTAAGAGAGATATAAACATCAATGTGAGAGAGCAACATCGATCAGCTGCTTCCTGCAAGCCCCCTACTGGAGATCCTTCTGGCAACTTGGGCTTGTGTCCTGACCAGGTATCAAACTGGGACCTCTCAGTCCATGGGATGATGCTCAATCCACTGAGCCACACCAGCCAGGCAATCAACCTTTATTTTAACATGCAATGAAAATTCTTAAATATGTGGGCACTGACAGTTTTTAAGCAATTGCAACTCTGTGTAAAGAGGTTTTTCCATTTTTAAAATTTGATATTTTAAAACACATCTTAAACACACAAAATTGTTTTGAAGAGAGTTCTACAGTTTTCTCACATGAGCTGAGGAATAGCAAATTTGTAAATAACATTTAAGCTTATCTTTAAATAACACCATTTACTGTCACATTTGAATTTTATTTGTAGGAAAGATTATACTTTTGAGACACAACAGGGCATAGTCTTTCTACCTCTTTCTAGGAATCCAAAGAATTGAGCTACATTTATATCTTAGCTCTTAACTTGATAAGTGGAACTGTAAATCTTTATGACATCTGTTTATATTTTTTACAAAGAAATAGCAAGCAATTTTATGGTTCTGAGATTTTTATTGAGATATAATTCACATACCAAAAAACTCACTTTTAAAAAATATACAGTTCAGTGATTTTTAGTATATTTAAAAGGTTGTGCGACTATCACCAGTGCATAATTCCAGAAAAGTTTTATCACCCCAAAAGAAACCCTATACCATTTAGCAGTCACTCCCAATTATTCCCTCCCACCATCCAATGGCAACCACTAATGTACTTTCTACCTCTGTGGATTTGCTTATTGTGGACATTTCATATGAAAGGTATAATACAATATGGGTTCTTTCTCACTGCCTTTTTTTCATGGAGCATAATATTTTCAAGCTACACCCATGTGGTAGCAAGTATCAATACTATATTAGTTTTATTGACAAATTCTGTTCAATTGTATGGATATAACACATTTCATTTACCCATTTATCATTAGACATTAGAGTTGTTCCCACTTTTATGTTATTATGAATAATGCTGTTATGAAAATGAGTGCACAAGTTTTTGTGTGGATATTAGTTTTCATTTCTCTTGGATATATACCTAGGAGTGGAATTACTGGATCTTGTCAAAATTCTGTTTAACCATTTCACAAATTGCCAGACTGTATTCCAGAGAGGATACACCATTTTACATTACCACTAACATGGGTAGGGGTTCTCATCTCACCAAGACTTATTATTGTCCATCTTTTTGTATGCATTGTATATCCTAGCCACTATAGCTACTCTACTGGGTATGAACTGGTATCACATCATATTTTGATTGAATTTCCCTGATGATTAATAATATTGAACATCTTTTCATGTGTTTACTGTCCACTTGTGTATCATCTATGGGGAAATATATATTCAAATTATTTGTCCATTTTCTAATTTGGGTGTATTTTTATTATTAATTTGTAAGAGTCCTTTATAAACTCTGTATGTGAGACACTCATCACTTATGTGATTTGCAAATATTTTCTCCTTTTCTGTAGGTTCTCTTGTCACTTGTAGGTACCCTTTAAAGTATAAAATGTTTTATTTTGATAAAATCCGATTTATCTATTTTTTGTGTGGTTGCTTGTGCTTTAGGTATCATATCTAAGAGATGTCTAGATTGTCTAATCTAAGTCATGAATATTTACACTTATTTTTTCTAAGAGCTTTATATTTTTAGCTCTTTGATCCTTTTGAATAAAATTTTGTATATAGTGTGAGTTAGGGGATCAACTTCATTCTCTTGCATGCAGATATACAGTTGTTCCAGCACATTTTGTTGAAAAGACTATTCTTTCCCCCATTGAATGGTTTTGGCACCCTTGTTGAAAATCAATTGACTATAGATGTGAAGGTTCATTTATGAACTTTCTATCCTGGTTCATTGATCTATATGTCTGTCTTTAGGCCAGTATCACACTGTCTTGACTAATGTAGTATAGTAGTAAGTTTTGAAATCAAGAAGTGTAAAGTGTATATTCTTTGACATTCTGATCTTTGCAGTGGCTGCTAAATTGCTGGTTTTTACTCTATTTGTGGGCTGTTGTTTTTCAAAGCTACCATAGAGCTGAGCAGGGAGTATGAGAATTGGGAAAGTTTTTTTTTAATCCTCACCCAAGTATATTTATTAGAGAGAGTGGAAGAGAGGGAGGGAGAGGGGGGAGAGAGAGAGAAACATTGATGTGAGAGAGACACATCAATTTGTTGCTTCTGGCACACGCCCTGACTGGGGCAGAGATCGAACCTGCAACTCAGGTATGTGCCCTTGACCAGGAATCAAAGCTGTGACCCTTTGGTGTGTGAGCTGATGATCTAATCACTGAGACTCACCAACAAGGCTGGGGAAGTTCTCTTGACAAAAAGCTTACTGTTCTTACCAAGATTAAATTATTTTTTCTTGCAAAGAAGCTCTCAAGATTTTTGCAAGCTTTTAATTTCTAGAGTTCTGAAAAGGTTGCTTTTGAAATTTTTTGGTCAGTGTTCTTATTGCTTTTATAAAAGAGAGGTTTTTCAGAGTTCTTTATTCCATCATTTTCAAGTCATTGACATCTGAACTTTTAATGTCCACTACATTCTCTTCCTTTGCACCAAATGTTGTTAGACCAACTTATGCTGTTTTCTAGATATTGAATAGATGACAGTACCACAAGTTATCATATGCATTAAAAACCACCAAAACACTGTTGAGATTTCCAGAAGATTAGGCTTTATGAGTCAGGATCTATATCTTTTTATGTCTTAATGTGTGTAGTTTTTGTCTCAAAATTTGTTGCTGAAAAATATGTGACAAATTCACATCATTCTAGTTATGAGCTAAATGTTTGTGCCCCCCTCAAATTTTTATGTTGAAACCCTAATCCCAATGTGATGGTTTTAGGAGGTGGGGCCTCTAGGGGTGATCAGGTCTTGAGGATGAAGCCTACATGAATGGGATTAGTGCCCTTATAAGAAGAGGCCAGAGAGCTAATTAGTTCTCTTTCTACCATGTGAGGACACAGCAAGAGGTCAACTAACTGTTTGCAACCCAGAAGAGGGCTGGCATTATGATTTCCAACTTCTAGCCTCCAGAAAAAATGAGAAATAATGTTTGTTGTTTAGGTAAACACACCTATGGTAATTTGTTACAGAGAACTGACCAAGACCACCCTGAAGAGAAATATTACCTTATCCAATAAAGAACATGCTTAATGCATTATAAAACAGGCTCAGCAACACCTAGCTCACAAACAGCCTCCAGTCTATACAAAGGAGGATGAAGACTGATCAAGAAGGATAACTGATGAGTGAGGATTACTTTGAGAATTGTGATAATGCTAGGCATTTCTCTCCCCACTCTTCCAACCTTCAAGCCAAATTTAAGTGGCTTCAAGAGAAATAACTACTCTAATGTTGATATATATCCTCTGAAGTTTGGAAAAACACTTTATATGTTTCCCTTGAAGTTCAGAATGTCCAAGGGGTACTGACTGAGGTTTCCCTAAAATAATAAATTTAAAGTCTGTTTGGAGTTTCCTGTGACTGCCAAGCAAAGAGAGAAAGTTATAGTGAGAGCAGTTTGAACTTCAAGAATTTAGTGGATTATAAAAAGGTGGCAGAGTGAATGGAAGCTATGCAGATCATCTCCCAGAATGAAACTGAAATTACAACTAAAATAAAGATAAATCATTGGGAAAAACCAACAGAAAGGCAGCTGGAGAGAACTCGTATAACCAGGGACAGAAAGAGGACACCAAATTGAGCCTGGTAGAAACTGTGGAGACATGAGAGAGGGTGTGCTTAGAGACCACGGACAGCACCTGAGGGTTGTTTAGGTTGTGGGCAGTTACCTCAAGGTTAAAATCCCAAGCTGGCTCTATAGCACAGAGTGCTGAAACAGAGCACTAAATTAGCTACAGCCACTCACCTTGGGCTCTGGAAGAGAGATGGCAGACTGGACTGGAACTGTGTGGAGAGACTTGGAGGTTTGGAGAGCTGGGAGGGCACCAGGAGTTTGGAACTGAATCCCTCTCTTACAGGGCAGTAGCTATCTTACTCAAAGAGCCCCTTCCCAGAGCACCAGGGAGAAGCAACAGGCCTTCCCTCAAGAATTTAACACCATCCGGCCAGACCAGAGAAATGCAAATTGATTCTCATCGAGTTTGATAGCAATCAACCACCCACCCTCTGGAAATCCTCTTACACCTGAGGGATTTTTCATTCAGCTGAAGGCTACAAATCGAGGCTCATCAAGTAACTGAGACTAACAGCCTCCAGGCAAAAAGGTAGAGGATAACTGAACCTTTCCTTAGCTTACAAATCTACCCAGGAAAGTAAGATTTGACAGGGTGTTTAACATAGGCCCTTCCACACTTATCCAAACCTAGTAGAGGGAGCCACAACCAGCAGAACAACAACACCCACAGGGAAAATTTGGAATGCTCCAAAACCCACTGAGACAGCCAAAGTGGTGAAACAAAGAAACAAATACCAAATGAAAGAAAAAGAGAACTCTACAGAAAAAGAGATAAATGAAATACAGTTAAGTAAGTTATCAGAGATAGAGTTTAGAGTGGTGATAATGAGGAAGTTCAACAGCATGAGTAAAGATATAGAAATATTGAAAATTAACCAATTGGAAATGAAAAACCACCAAGTGGAAATGAAGAATGACATAGCAGAAATGAATGCACTGGAAGGAATAACCAGCAGAGTAGAGGAAGTCGAGGATTGGATCAGTGAATTAGAAGACAGGGTAGAAAAAATCACCCAATCAGATAACCAAAAAGAAAAAAAAAAACAATTAAAAAACATGAAGACAGCTTAAAAGAACTGTGGGAGAATATGAAATGTAACAACAAATGCATCATAGGAGTTCCAGAAGAAGAAGAAAATGAGCAAGGGTTAGAGAATGTATTTGAAGAAATAGTGACAGAAAACATCCCCAATTTCGTTCAGGAAAGAGGCATAAAAGGTCAAGAAGCACAGAGAGCCCCAAGTAGGAAGAACCCAAAGAGGTCCACAGCAAGAAAAATAATAATTAAAACACCAAAAATTAAAGACAAAGAGAGAATCCTAGAGGCAGCAAGAGATAATCAACAGGTAACCTACAAAGGAAACCCCATATGGCTATCAGCTGACTTCTCGACAGAAACACTACAGGCCAGAGGGAATGGCATGAAGTAATCAAGGTTATGAAAAACAATGATCTGAATCCAAGACTACTCTATCCAGCAAAGCTATCATTCAAAATAGAAGGTGAATGAAGAGCTTCCCAGACAAAAAAATGCTAAGGGAATATATTATCACCAAATCAGCATTGCAAGAAATGTTAAAAGGACTGCTGTAATTAGCAGAAAAAAATAGGAAGAAAAATATAACCACAATAAACAAAAAAGGAAATATATAAGTACATATCAATAATAACCTTAAACATAAATGGATTTAATGCTTCAATCAAAATACACAGAGTAGCTGAATGGATAAGAAATCATGACTCATATATATGTTGTTTACAAGAGACCCACCTCACAACAAAACACTCACATAGGTTGAAAGTGAAGGGGTGGATGAAAAACTTTCAAGCAAACAGAAAGGAAAAAATGCTGGTGTAGCAATACTCATATCTGATAAAATAGATTTCAAAATGAAGGCCATAACTAAAGACAAAGAAGACTACTACATAATATAGAAAGGATCTATCCAATAGGAAGATTTAACCTTGTTAAACATATATGCACCCAATATAGGAGCACCAAAATACATTAAAAACTTCTAGAGGACTTCAAAGAAGAAATCAACAGCAATATAATCATAGCAGGGGTATTCAACACCCCATTGACATCACCAGATAGATCCTCTAGACAAAAAATTAGCAAGGAAACAAAGACTCTAAATTATGCACTAGATCAAATGGATTTAATAGATATCTACAGAGAATTACACCCCAAAACTTCAGAATTCACAGACTTCTCAAGTGCACATGGGACATTCTCAAGGATGCACCACATGTTAGGACACAAACTAAGTCTCTACAAGTTCAATAAGATTGAAATTATATCAAGCATCTTCTCAAATCACAATGGCATGAAACGAGAAATCAATTACAACAAAAACACGCAAAAGCATTCAAAGACATGGAGGCTAAATAGCATGTTATTAAACAATGAATGGGTTACCAAAGAGATCAAGGAAGAAATTAAAACTTGCATAGAAACCAATGAAAATGAACACACAACAACTCAAAATCTATGGGATGCAGCTAAAGCAGTTCTGAGAGGGAAGTTCATAGCACTACAGGCCTACCACAAGAAACAAGAAACATTTCTAATTGACTATCTAACCACACAACTTAAAGAACTAGAAAACAAACAAAAAGAAAAACCCAGAGCAAGTAGAAGAAAAGAAATAGTAAAGGTCAGAGCAGAAATAAATGAGATACAAACTAAGAAAGAAAAAAAAAACAGTTCAAAGGATCAATGTAGCAAAGAGCTGGTTCTTTGAAAATATAAACAAGATTTATGGACCCTTAGCCAGACTTACCAAGAAACAAAGAGAGAAGACCCAAATAATCAAAATCAGAAATGAAAGAAGAGAAGTTACAATTGACACAACAGAAATACAAACGATCGTTAAAAAATACTATGAACAAATATACGCCAACAAATTAGACAACCTAGGTGAAATGGACACATTTCTCGAATCACACAGTCTCCCAAAACTTAACAGGGAAGAAATACAAAATTTGAACAGACCAATAACAACGAAGGAAATTGAAGATGTAGTCAAGAAACTCCCCGGAAACAGAAACCCGGGCCCGGACTTCTTCACGGGAGTGTTTTACCAAACATTCAAAAAAGAACTAACACATATTCTCCTCAAACTATTCCAAAAAAATTCAAGAAGAAGGAAGACTTCCAAACTTGTTTTATGGAGCCAGCATAATACTAATTCCAAAACCAGACAAAGACACTACAAAAAAAAGAAAACCACAGGCCAATATCCCTGATGAATATAGATACCAAAACCCTCAACAAAATATTAGCAAATCGGATTAAGAAAGACATTAAAAATTTTTCACCATGACCAAGTGGGATTTATCCCAGGGGTGCAAGTCTGGTACAATATTCCCAAATCAATAAATGTGATACACCACATAAACAAAATGAAAGATAAAAACCATATGATCATATCAATAGATGTTGAAAAATCCTCAACAAAATCCAGCACCCATTTCTGATAAAAACGCTCAGCAATGTGGGAATAGTGGGATCATATATCGACATAATAAAGGACATATATGAAAAACCCACAGCCAAGATTATACACAATAGGCAAAAATTAAAGCATTTCCATTAAGAAAAGTAACAAGACATGGGTGCCCAATTTTGCTATTCTTAATGAATACAGTACTGGAAGTCTCAGCTACAGCAATTAAACATGAAAAAAAAATAAAAGGGATCTATGTTAGAAAGGAGGAAATGAAATTGTCATTATTTTCAGATAACATGATACTGTACATAGAAATTTCAAAAAACTCCATCAAAAATCTACTATAACTGAATTTAATAACTGAATTTGCAGAGTATCAAGATACAAAGTTAACATCATGAAATTGATGGCATTCTTATACACCAATAATGAACTCACAGAAAGAGAGACTAAAAAATCAATCTCATTTACCATTGTGGCTAAAAAATTAAGATACCTAGGAATAAACTTAACCATAGAAGTAAAGGACCTATACACAGAAAACTACAGGACATTGAAAAAAGAAATAGCGGAAGATATAAAAAAGTGGAAGCTTACACCTTATTCATGGATTGGAAGAATTAACATAATTAAAATATCCATACTACTCAAAGCAATTTATAAATGCAATGCAATCCCCATTAAAATACCAATGATATATTTTACAGAACTAGAACAAATACTTCAAAAGTTCATATGGAACCAAAAAAGACCCTTAAAAGCCCCAGCAATCTTCAAAAATAGGAACAAAGTAGGAGGGATCACGATACCAGGTATCAGGTTATACTACAAAACCATTGTAATCAAAACAGCCTGATACTGTCACACAAACAGCATATAGATCAATGGAACAGAACAGAGAACCCAGAAATTGACCCAAGACATTATGCTCAATTAATATTTGACAAAGATGGCAAGAGCATACAATGGAGTAAAGACAACCTCTTTCATAAATGGTGTTGGGAAAATTGGACAGCTACATGCAAAAAAATGAAACTAGACCACCAACTTCACTATACATAAGAATAAACTCAAAATGGAAAAAAGACTTTAATGTGAATCGTGAATCCATAAAAATCCTAGAAGAAAATTCAGGCAACAAAATTTCAAACATCACATGCAGCAGAATTTTCACTGATAATATCATTTAAGTCAAGAGAAATAATGGAAAAAATTAATACATGGGACTACATCAAACTAAAAAGTTTCTGGACATCAAAAGAAACAAGCATCAAAATGGAAAAGGAACCCACTATATGGGAGAGCATAATTGCCAGTGATACATCAGATAAGAGGTTAATTTCCAAAATATACAGAGTACTGCTACAACTCAACAAAAGGAAGACCAAGAATCCAAATAAAAGACGGGCAGAAGACCTAAATAGACACCACTCCAAATAGGACATACAAATGGCCAAAGAGACATATGAAAAAATGCTCAACATCATAAATGATCAGAGAAATGCAAATTAAAATGACTATGAGGTATCATTTCACACCTGCCAAAATGACTGCCATCAACAAATCATCTAACAACAAGTGCTGGTGAGGGTGTGGAGATAAGGAGACTCTAGTACGCTGCTGGTGGGAATGCAGACTGGTGCAGCCAGTATGGAAAACAATGTGGTGTTTCCTCAAAAAATTAAAAATGGAACTGCCATTTGACCCAGTGATCCCACATCTAGGAATATATCCTAAGAAGCCTGAAACACTAATAAGAAAGAATATATGTACCCCTATGTTCATTGTAGCACTGTTTATAATTGGTAAGATCTGGAAACAGCCCAAGTATTCATCAATAGATGGGTGGATAAAAATGCTGTGGTATATATACACAAGGGAACATTATGCAGCTGTAAGAAAGAAAGATCTCGCCCTGGCCGGTTTGGCTCAGCGGTTAGAGCATCGGCCTGCGGTCCAGAGAGACCCGGGTTTGGTTCCCGCTAAGGGCATGTGCCTCGGTTGCAGTTTGTCCCCGGCCCTGGTTGGTCGTGTGGGTGGCAGCCACTCGATGTGTCCCTTTCACGTCGATGTTTCTCTCTCTTCCTCTCTCTCCCTCCCACTCTACCTGAACAAAAAAATGAAAAAATGTCCTCAGGCGAGGATAAAAAAAAAAAAAAAAAAGAAAGAAAGATCTCTTATCCTTTGAGATGACATGGAGGGACCTGGAGAGTATTATGCTAGGCAAAATAAACAAATCAGAGAAAGACAAATACCACATGATCTCACTTATTTGTGGAATATAATGAACAAAATAAGCTGATGAACAAAATAGACACAGAGACATAGAAAGGAGTACGATTCAGACGGACAAACCTGAGAGGAAGGGGTGGGAGATGGATAATCCAAAGAACTTATGTGCATATATGTGTAACCAATGGAGATAGACAACTATCCTGTGAGGGATGGGGCAGGATCGAGAGGAGGGTGTTTAGGGGGGAAAAGGAGAAACATCTGTAACAAAAATAAATTAATTAATAAAAAAATTTTAAAAGGAATTTGGTGGAGCATGAGTACAGAGTATTTTTTATGGGACATTAAGGGTCCTAAGAAAGATATTCAGGCTTCCTTTTTCCTGAAAGGCAACCACTGAAGAGTTATGCTTGCTAGGGCAAACTGATTCCAATCTTAAGAGTCTGAGTAGGATGCACAGCCAGAGCTGAGGGCTGAGGGAAAGAACAGCAGGCAAAAAATAATGGTATCATTGGCAGAAACTGATAAAGTAAGAGAAAAAGCTGCTAAGAAAGAGTGAAATTTGGATTTGAGTTTAGACGCAATATTTTCTATTTAGCACCCCAATTATCATTTCACATTGATTAAAGGGGGTCTCTGCTACCTTCTTCGTATACATATAATATTTCCAAAATACTTTTTGAAAAGTTAGCACTATTTTCATTGGACTTGGTATGCTTTACTAAAATTAGGAATCAGAAAGCCTAAGTTCTATTCCTAGTTCCGTCACTAAGTTGTATGAGACATTACCTACTTTTTGCCCAGTTTCCTCACTATAAAATTCATACAATAACTACCCTACCTATATCATATTGTTGTGTGATGATGAAAGTGAATATAGGACAATTTATGTGAAAATTCTTTGAAAAGACCAAACGCAAGATTTATTCCAAATCTATTTCTCATAATTAGTGTATACCAGTAATCTAGCAGAAAGGGCAGGACGCAATTAAGTTCCTATTTGTATTTGAAAAGAGTAATCTATGAACTCCCTGTAATCTATAATGACACAATTATTGTAGGTTATGGCCAGGGCTCACCTGAAACAAAGTGTTCACCTGAGGATGAGGGTCTAGGGAACTGCATAAGTTTTGCTGTTGAACATTAAGGAAAAAAAAGAGATGGGGGTAGAGATGTTGCATTTTACAGCATTGCATAAATTAAAACAAATGTCCCTAATTTCTCACTTCAAAGTATGGATTGAATTTCCAAGCTTTATTTGAAAGAATATCATCTCTGGCTAGAGGAAGCAGCTACTCCACCCCTAACACCCCAAATGTAAAATGAGTGTTGAAGATGTCAAAGACTTGCAGGAACTTGTTAATTTCTATGTATTAGGAATCTGGGCCTTAAGGATGCTCTGCCAAGGATGGAGTTCATCTATATGTTTGCTAGATGGAAGAACAGGATGTACTTCTATTTATTTATTGACTTGATTAATACAAATCTAGACTAGATGCTGGGACCCTAGAAATCCCCTGGCATGATACAGAGGAAGGAATTAAAGGACTTAATGAAAGAAATATGCTAGTAAAAATTTATCACAGGTGACTCACCTGCTAACTTCCTAATTAAGTCTTCTGAACAGACAGATGACTATCTCTTCACTAAGAACTTGAGACTAATTGTTGAGTTAAGCCCAATTCTCTCTTTTCAAAAAATCCTCATCCGAAGATATTTTTACAGTTATCATCATATAGTGTGGGAGGGAGGGAGGGAGAGAGAAAAACATCCATGTGAGAGAGACACATTGACTGGTTGCCTCCCGAATGACCTGACCAGGGCTGGGGAGAAACCACAACTGAGGTACCCAGCCGTGACTGGAACCAAACCCATGTCTCTTTGGTCCATTGGCCGATGCTCTAACTGCTGAGCCAAACTGACCAGGGCTAAGCCCAATTATCTTTTTAAAAAAGATTTTTAAATTGAGTTTTAGAGAGAGAGAAATAGAGAGAAACATCAATGTGAGAGCAGAACATTGATGTGAGAGCCTGCCTCCTGCATGCCCTTTATGGGGGATCGAGCTTGCAAACCTCAGGTGCACAGGATGATGCCTATCCAACTGAGACACACCAACCAGGGCCAAAAAATATTTTTTTTAAATAATGTAAAACTTTTAGAAGAGATGCAAGAATAAAATAGGACAAAGAATACTTTTGTACCCTTTATCCAAATTCATCTATTGCTAACATTTTACCTCATTTGTTTTATCATTTGCATGCATACCTATACACATATATATTTTTCTGAACTTTTAGACTAAGTTGCAAACATCATGACCATTTACTCCTAAATAATTCATTATGTATTTTCTTTTTTCTTTACAGCCAATTTATTTATTTATTTATTTATTTAATTTTTTAGTGCTTGATTCATGTTTCTTTTTTTTTTTAACTTATCTTTATTTTTTAATGTATTACAGATGTTCCTCATTTTTCCCCCATTGCCCCCCTCCTCCCCATTCCTGCCCCCATCCTGCCTTTCCCCACACTGTTGTCTGTGTCCATTGGTTATGCATATATACATATAAGTTATTTGGTTTATTTCTTCCCACCCCCCAACCCTCCTTCCCTTTGAGGTTTGTCAGTCTAACAAGCAATTTGTACTTCTTAATCCCTTCACTTTTTTCACCCATCCCCCCAGCCCCCACCCATTTGGTAACCAACAAATCAGAATAGCAAAAAAAAAAAAAAAAAAAAAAAAAAAATCCAAAAAAATGTGGATAGTGTAAGGAGCCTCTGGGACAACTTCAAGCATGCCAACATTCGCATCTTGGGGGTGCCAGAAGGAGAAGAGAGAGAACAAGAAATCGAAAACCTATTTAAAACAATAATGGCAGAAAACTTCCCTAACTTGGTGAAGGAAACAGACATACAAGTCCAGGAAGCACAGAGAGTGCCAAACAAGATGAACCCCAAGAGGCCCAAACCAAGACACATCATCATCAAAATGCAAAAGGTTCAAGACAAAGAGAGAATCTTAAAAGCAGCAAGAGAAAAGCAGTTAGTTACCTACAAGGGAGTGCCCATAAGACTGTCAGCTGATTTCTCAAAAGAAACTTTGCAGGCCAGAAGGGAGTGGCAAGAAATATTCAGAGTGATGAAAAGTAAGAACCTACAACCAAGAGTACTCTATCCTGCAAAGCTGTCATTTAGAATCGATGGCCATATAAAGAGTTTCCCAGACAAAGAAAAGCTAAAGGAGTTCATCACCACCAAACCATTATTATATGAAATGTTGAAGGGTCTTCTTGAAGAAAAAGATAAACAAATATAAACAAACAAAATGGCAAAAAATACATATCTATCAACAATTGAATCTACAAACAAAATGAACAAGCAGAACAGAAACATTCTCATAGATACAGAGAACTTTTGTTGGTTATCATTATGTATTTTCTAAGAATAGAATATTCTCTTAAATACCCACAGTACAGTTATTAACTTCATTAAATTTAACATTAATACACACTTTGATCTACTCTAACTTCCATAGTCCAATTTTATCAATTAACCAATAATAACCTATAGCACTTTTTTACCATTTAGCACAGAATCCAGTCTAGAATCAGGTATTGCATTTAGTTGTCATGTCTCTTTAATCTCCCTTAGTCAGGAACATTTATAAAATCTTTCTTTTGTGACTAGTGCTGGTGAGGATGTAGAGAAAAGGGAACCCCAGTACACTGCTGGTGGGAATGGAGAGTGGTGCAGCCACTATGGAAAACAGTGTGGAGTTACCTCAAAAAATTAAAAATGGAACTACCATTTGACCCAGTGATCCCACTCCTAGGAATATATCCTAAGAAGCCTGAAACACCAATCAGAAAGAATATATGTATCCCTATGTTCATAGCAGCCCTATTTATAATTGCTAAGATCTGGAAATAGCCCAAGTGTCCATCAATCCATGAATGGATAAAAAAGCTGTGGTATATATACACAATGGAATACTTTGCAGCTGTAAGAAATGACATGGAGGGACCTGGAGAGCGTTATGCTAAGCAAAATAAGCCAATCAGAGAAAGACAAATATCACATGATCTCACTTATTTGTAGAATATAATAAACAAAACAAGCTGATGAACAAAATAGACCCTTTTTGCTCAACTTCCATCCTTCTATCACTTGGTCTCCCAATGCTGTTTCCTCTGTGCTCAAAACAGTGCCAGACAAGGCCCCACCGGGCCCTCCAGGATCCAGCACTGTGGCCAAACACCCTTTGAAGATCTAGAGATCAACTTCTCAGAAATAGGACCCGGTAGAGGAAATAAATATCTCCTGGTTTTTATCTGTACTTTTTCAGGCTAGGTTGAAGCTTACCCCACACATACGGAAAAGGCAAGATAAATAACCAAAGCTGTACTGAGAGACATCATCCCAAATTATGGAATGCCATTGACTATAGGGTCAGACAATGGCCCAGCCTTCGTAGCAGAAATAGTACAGCAGGTAGCTAAAACTCTAGGCATCCAATGGAGTTTGCACACGGCCTACCTGCCCCAGAGCTCAGGGAAAGTAAAATGCATGAATCAGACCCTTGAGCAGACCATGGCAAAACTATATCAAGAAACCAACCTGCCCTGGACTGATATACTGCCCCTAGCTCTCCTGCAAGTACGCTGTACTCCTCAGGCAAAGATAGGGTTCTCCTCTTTTGAAATCTTATATGGGAGATATCCCCCACTGATCAAATTCAAAGGGCATATAAAAGAACTGGAAAATTTGGAAATTTAAAAACAACTGCAAGGACTAGGAAAAACCATTCTTGAAGGTACATAAGTGGGTAACTGATAGACTGCCCATTTCCCGGGGAATAACTGTACACCCCCACAGACCAGGGGACCAAGTCTGGATAAAAGACTGGAAAAGGGAACCCTTCAAACCAACCTGGAAAGGGCCCTATTTAGTTATACTAAACACTCCCACAGCCCTCAAGGTTGCAGGTCTCAATACCTGGATCCACCAATCATGGGTGAAGGCAACTCACCTGCCACATGACAACCAACCTGCCTGGAGAGTGACCACCAACCAGAACAATCCTCTGCAGGTCACCCTTAAGAGGACAGTGAAACCTGCTGATCAGTCTATGGCAAGAGCCTGAGGACTCCATCAGTAGAATCGAGGGTCATCACCTGCTGGAGTGATCCCAGCACTGGACTCTGTATCCTTAGTAGCCTAACAGGACAAAATAGAAGGGGGTTAGAACTACTGATTGCTGAAAAGGGAGGAATATGCCTCTTCTTAAGTGAGAAATGTTGCTTTTATGTTAATCAGAAATAGTTAGAGACATGGCTCAGCAGTTAAAGGAACGAATACTGGGCATCTTGGGTACTCCCGTTAGCCAGTCCTCTCTTAATGCTTTTTATAGCACTCCTGTTTGGCCCTTGTATTCTCAACATGCTAACCCATTTCATTTCCTCTCACTTAGAAACAATAAAGCTCCAAATGGTGCTTCAAATAAATACCCCCAACTACTCTCCTCTGGATAGTGAAGAACTCTAGTTGCTGCATCCCTCCCCTTCAATGCCCCTATTTCAGCAGGAAGCAGTCAGAGAGATCATCACCTCTCTCCTCATGCTACACTAAGGAAACTCCCTGTCCAAGATATTCTCTAAGTCTGCTGGGAGCAGCTTGAGAATAAAGAGGGTGGGGGGGATGAAAAGGCAAACCAGGTGCAGACAACCCCCTTAGGCAGTGCAGAGACTCTGCTCCTGGCTTTTGTAATTCTCATACATCAGTCAACCACCTAAACTACAGCGGAACTAGAAGTCCCCCAAATGCCTGGAGGCTCATCATGTATAAAAGGCGGCTGGAACCCGGGCTCGGGGCTCAGCCTTTGGAGGTGACTCTGCTGGGACAGCACCCGTGCACATTAAACAGTCCTTTTCTAATCCTCTGAGTGCATGTAGCCTGTCTCTTCCTGCAGACCAAATTTCTGCCACAACAGTCTAGTTTCATTTTTTTTACATGTAGCTGTCCAACTTTCCCAACACCATTTATTAAAGAGGCTGTTTTTACTTCATTGTATGTTCTTGCCACCTTTGTCAAGTATTAATTGAGCATAATGTCTTGGGTTAATTTCTGGGTTCTCTGTTCTGTTCCATTGATCTATGTGCCTGTTTGTGTGCCAGTACCAGGCTGTTTTGATTACAATGGCTTTGTATTATAACCTGATATCTGATATTGTGATCTCCCTACTTTGTTTGTTTTTTCAAGATTACTGTGGCTATTCAGGGTCTTTTTAGGTTCCATATAAACTTTTAGAGTGTTTTTTCTAGTTCTGTGAAATATGTCATTGGTATTTTACCAGGGATTGCATTAAATCTATAGATTGCTTTGAATACTATGGACATTTTAATGATGTTAATTCTTCCAATTCAGGAACCACGTATATGCTTCCACTTTTTAATATCTTCCACTATTTCTTTTTTCAATGTCCTGTAGTTTTTTGTAAAGAGGTCCTTTACTTCTTTGGTTAAGTTTATTACTAGGTATCTTAATTTTTTTGCCATGATGGTAAATGGGATTGTTTTTTTAGTTTCTCTTTTCTGTGAGTTCATTATTGATGTATAAAAATGCCAATATTTCTGGATGTTGATTTTGTATCATATTACATTGCCAAATTCATTTATTAAATCTAGTAGTGTTTTGATGGAGTCTTTAGGATATTCTATGTTTAATATCATGTCATCTGCGAATAATTACAGTTTCACTTCTTCATTTCCAATTTGGATTCGTTTTATTTTTTCTTCTTGTCTGATTGCTGTGGCGAAGACTTCCAGTACTATGTTAAATAAGAGTGGTGAAAGTAGACAGCCCTGTCTTCTTCCTGTTCTTAAGGGAAATGCTTTTTGTTTTTGCCCTTTGAGTATGATGTTGGCTATAGGTTTGTCATAAATGGCCTTTATTATGTTGAAATATGATCCTTCTATTCCCACTTTGCTGAGAGTTTTTATCAAAAATGGATGCTGGATTTTGTCAAATGCTTTTCCAGAATCTATTGATATGATCACATGACTTTTATCTTTTATTTTGTTTATGTGGTGTATCACATTTATCGATTTACAAATATTGTACCAGCCTTGCATTCTTGGGATAAATCCCACTTGATCGTGGTGTATAATTTTTTAAAGTATATTGCTGGATTAGATTTTCTAAGATTTTGTTGTGGATTTTGGCATCCATGTTCATCAGAGTTATTGGCCTGTAATTTTCTTTCTTTGTAGTGTCTTTATCTGGGTTTGGGATTAGAATTATGCTAGCCTCATAAAAAGGGCTTGGAAGTGTTCCTCTTGAATTTTTTGGAATAGTTTGAGGAGAATAGGTGATGGTTCTTTTTTGAATGTTTGGTAAAACTCGTCTGTGTAGCCATCCAGACCAGGGGTTTGGTTCGCTGGTATTTTATTGATTCTTCTTCTATTTCCTTAATTGTTTTTGGTCTGTTTAGGTTTTCTGACCCTTCCCAGTTGAGTTTTGGAATAGTATTATATGATTCTAAAAATTTGTCCATTTCGCCTAAGATGTCAATTTGTTGGCATATACTTGTTCATAGTATTTTCTTACAATCCTTTGTATTGATGTGGTGTCCGTTGTTACTTCACCTCTTTCATTTCTGATTTTATTAATTTGGGTTCTCTCTCTTTGTTTCTTGGTGAGTCTTGCTAAAGGTTGATCAATCTTGTTAATCTTTTCAAAGAACCAGCTCTTGGTTTCACTGATCTTTTGTATTGTTTTCTTTGTCTCTATGTTACTCATTTCTGCTCTTATTTTTATTATTTCCTTCCTTCTACTAACTCTGGGTTTTTCTTTTTGTTCTCTTTCTAAATATTTAAGTTGCTGGGTTAGACAGTTTATTAGAAATTTTTCTTCTTTCTTGAGGTAGGCCTATATTGCTATGACCTTCCCTCTCAGGACTGCTTTTGCTGTGTCCCATAAATTTTGTATTGTTGTGTTTTCATTTTCATTAGTCTCCAGGAAGTTTTTTATTTCTTTCTTGATCTCATTGGTAACCCATTCATTGTTTAATAACATGCTATTTAGCCTCCATGTGTTTGAATGTTTTTGTTGTAATTGATTTCTAGTTTCATGCCATTGTGATCTAAGAAGATGCTTGATATGATTTCAATCTTCTTGAATTTATAGACTTACTTTGTGTCCTAACATGTGGTTTATCTTTGAGAATGTCTTCTGTGCACTTGAGAAGAATGTATATTCGGCAGCTTTGTGGTGAAATTTCCGTAAATATCAATTAAGTCCAACTGATCTAGTTCATCATTTAAGGACTCTGTGTCCTTGTTAATTTTTTGTCTAGAAGATCTATCCAGTGGTGTCAGTGGGTTGTTAAACTCACCCACTATGATTGTGTTGTTATTGTTCTCTCCCTTGAAGTCCTCCAGAAGTTTTTAAATATATTTAGGTGCTCTTATATTTGGTGCATATATGTTTACCAGCGTTATATCCTCTTGTTGGATTGATCCCTTTAATATTATGTAGTGACCTTCTTTGTCTCTTATTGTGGCCCTTGTTTTGAAGTCTGTCTTATCAGATGTGAGTATTGATACATCAGCTTTTCTTCATTTTTATTTACCTGGAAAAAATTTTTTTTCATCGCTTCACTTTCATCCTGTGTGAGTCTTTTGTTGTGAGGTGGGTCTCTTGTAGACAACATATATATGGGTCATGTTTTCTTATCCAATCAGCTACCCTATGTCTTTTGATTGGAGCATTTAAGCCATTTACATTTAAGGTTATTATTGATAGGTACTTAATAATTGCCATTTTAATTTTATGCCTGTATTCCTCTCTTTATATATTTCTTCTTCTTCTTACAACAGTCCCTTCAGCATTTCTTGCAATGCTGGTTTGGTGGTTGCAAATTTCTTTAGGCTTTTTTTTGTTTGTGAATTTCTTTATTTCACCTTCAATTTTGAATGATAGCTTTGCTGGATAGAGTAGTTTTGAATTCAGACCCTTGCCTTTCATTACTTTCTATACTTTGTGCCACTCCCTTCTGGCCTGCAGTGTTTCTATTGAGAAATCAGCTGACAGTCTAATGGGAGCTCCCCTGTAGGTAACTTGCTGTCTCTCTCTTGCTTCCTTTAAGATTCTTTCTTTGTCTTAAATATTTGCCATTTTAATTATGATGTTTCTAGCTGTGGGTTTTTTTGGGTCCATCTTGCTTGGGACTTTGTGTGTTTCCTGGATTTGTGTGACTTTTTTCTTTACCAAATTAGGGAAATTTTCTGTCATTATTTCTTCAAACAGGTTTTTCTATCCTTTTCTCCAATTCTTCTCTTTCTGGTACACCTATGATGCAAATGTTGTTACATTATGTATTGTCCCACAGCTCCCTGAAACTCCCTTCCTGCTTTTTAATTTTTTTCCCCATTTGTTGCTCTATTTGAGTGTTTTTTTTCTACCTTGTCTTCTAACTAGCTGATTGGTCTTCAGCTTCTTTTAATCTACTGTTGAGACGTTCTAAGGTATTTTTCATATCAGCTATGTCATTTTTTAAATTATTATTTTTTTAAAATTAATTTACTTTTGTTACAGATGTTTCTCCTTTTTCCCCCATTGACACCCTCCTCCCCCTCCCTCCCTGCCCCATCCCCAGTTTTGTTGTCTATGTCCATTGGTTATGAGTACATGCGTACAAGTTCTGTGGTTCATCGCTTCCCTCCCCCACCCCCTCTTCTGGCAATTGTCAGTCTGTACCCTACTTCCACATCTCTGGGACTACCCTGTTCTTCAGACTGTTATGTTCATTATATTCCAGAAATATGTGAGATCATATGATATTTGTCTTTCTCTGCTTGGCTTGTTTCGCTTAGGATAATAGTTTCCAGGTCCTCCCTTACCTTCCCTGGTGGTCTAGTGGTTAGGATTCGGTGCTCTCAACTATGTCATTCTTCATTTCCACTTGACTTTTATTCATAGCTTCTACCTGTTTTTTTTAGGTTGTTGTAGTTCCCACTGAGCTCTTTATAATTCTCATTATGTTGCTTGTAGTTCTCACTGAATTGTTTGAGCACCCTTAAAATCATTGCTTTGAATTCTTTATCTGACAAGTTGCTTGCTTCCATTTCATGTAGTTCCTTTTCTTTCATGTGGATGTTGTTTAATTGTCTCACAATTTTAGCAGTCTGGTGGTTCTAGGCCCCATGAGGGATGTTGGGATGTGTAGGCAGGTTGGTGTGTATCAAATAAAGCTACTATGCTTCCCATACTATTTTGGTGCTTGGCACCTCTTTCCTGCTGTGGGTCCTAGAGGATTAACAACTGGCGGCTGGTATTTGTCTTTCATGGTAGGCACTGCTGGGGTGCATGTGTCCAACTGGTGCACTGCTGGCTTGCATGGGTCCAGCTGGTGTGCTGTTTAGGTGCACTGCTACCTGGTGGGGCTCAGCTCCTGATTAGTCACTGCTGATGCTGCTGGGGGCAAAGGTCAGCTTCTGGTTTGGGCTGCTACTGCTGCTGTTATTGCCAGGGGGTACTCTCAGCTCCCAATCCTCTGCTGCTGTTGCAGGCTGAGGATGCTCAGCTCCTGGGACTTTGCTGCTGCTGGAGGAGGAGCTCCATTCCAAATCCACTGCTGCAGTTGTCAGGGGAAGGTCTCGGCTGCCTGAGCTTTGCTGCTGCTTGGGCCGGGGCACCGATCCTGACCAGCTGCTGCTAATGCTGCTGGGGGTGGGTCACGGCAGCTGATCTGCACTGCTGCTGCCTGGGGATAGATGTCCATTCCCAAGCCTCTGTTGCTGGGAGTGTGTCTTGGCTCCTGAGCCTCACCTCCTGTTGGGGGTGGTACTCCACTTTCACCCAGTCACTGCTGCTGTGGGAGAAGGTGCTGGGCTCCCAAGCTGGTCCTACTGCTGCTGGGGGTGGTGCTTGAAACCGATCAGGCTGCTGCTGTGCGGGATGGTGCTCGGCTCCCAACCAGTTGCTATTTCCCCCAGCAGATATCTTGACAGTGCTACTACTGTGCACTGGTCCATGTTGACACAGCGGGGTCCACTGGTCTGACAGTGCAAAGTGCACTGGTGGACTCAGGTCGCTTGGCCCTAACCACTCCCTGCTGCCTTCTCCCAAAGAAGACCAGGGATCCTCCAGGATAGCAGGGCCTTCTGGCTGTGTAGGGAGAAGTGCCCTGACAAGCCACTCAACATGGCAGCTTGCTGCCCCCGTCCACAGCACAGGAACCCTCTGCCCCATGTTTCTGCACTGCTCAAGGTTGCTCATCCACACTCATGTCCACTCACACTCTCTCACACTCGCTCACACTCTCACACACTCACCCTTGCTCCGGTCCTGCCCACCACCTTTTTTCTCCTCCTGATTTTTATCCTCCACACATGGGTGTCAGACCAGCCCATTCGTGCCTCTGCCCCTCTTACCAGTCTCGATGCAGCTTCTTCTTTAATTTCATAGTTGTAGGACTTCCATTCAGCTCAGTGTCAGGTGGTTCTAAATGATGGTTGTTCTGTAGTTTAGTTGTAATTTTGATGTGGTTGTGGGGGGAGGTGAGTACCACATTTACCTATGCTGCCATCTTGAGCAGAAGCCTAGAAATGCTATTTAAAAAGCTAAGATCTGGAAACAGCACAAGTGCCATTAATAGATGAGTGGATAGAAAAAGCTGTGGAATATTTACATAATAGAATATTATGCAGCTGTATAAAAGAAGTATCTATTACCCTTTGAGACGGTATGGAGTTGACCTGGAGAGTATTATGCTAAGCGAAATATGCCAGTCAGAGAAAGACAAGTATCATGTGATCTCACTTATATGTGGAAGTTCATTAATAAAATTAATTGATGAACAAAATTGATCCAGAGACATGGAAGCATGGAACAGACTGACGAATCTCAGAGGGAAGTGGGTGGTGGGAATAGATTAATAAAAGAACTTCTTTGCATATATGCATAACCCTTGGACACAGACAATAGTGCAGTGAAGGATGGGAAGGGCAGAGCGGGGTGGAGTGGGTCAATGGAGGAAAGAGAGGAGACATCTGTAATACTTTCAACAATAAAAATAAATTTAAAAAAGACATTGAGATTTTAAAAGAATATAGTTCTCCTTTCTTTTGTTTTAATAAGATATTTTTCATTTATAGTTTGGCTAATATTTTCTCATGTTTAGATTTATATTATGCATTCCAGGCTAGAAAAATACATAATTGATGCTGTGTGCTTCTTAGGGCATAAGGTTGGTAGGCTTAAGATATCTATCTGCTCTCCATTTGCCCACCCCATGGATGACATAAATTTTGTTCACCCAATCAAGATTTTTTTCAGATTTTTCCAATTTACAGTTACTATTTTTCTCTAAAAACAAATAAGCAGTCCATGGAGAGACACTTTGAGAACAATGTAAATATTCTGATCCTCATCAAAATGTCCTGTTTTGAGCATCAATTGATGATTCCTGCCTAAACCAATCTTTCCTGTGATGGTTAAAAAATGATGATTTTCCAACCCCAGTGTTCCCTCCACATTAAACATTTGATACTGAAAACCTCTTATCTTTCAACACAGCTTTATTGGCTGTTCTCTCTAAATGAGGACGTTAGTGTGACATACTGCAGTCAAAATGAGCTTGCTGGTCTCAATGAGGATAATAAAGAACATGGGAATAGCAAAAACTAGGTGGGAGCACTGACCCAGCATAGATATGGAGGGACTATAACTACTAGAATATGTAGCAGAGCCTGTGTGGTAATCAGAAATTGTAATTCACAAGGATCTTTGGCATTGTATAATTGAGCAGGGGCACTAGGATAGAAACAGATGGGCATCTGACTGAAGTCCTTGTACAACTGACAAATCTCCTGGTTTAGTGAATGAAAACCTGACTTAATCTACCAAAATCTAGAGTCACAACCTTTTATCCAATGACCAGATCTGAGTTGATTTATAGATTAAAGTCCCACAAATGAGGGTTAGGCCAGGTACCATTAAGGAAGAACGCCAAACATACGTATGCATTTTTCCACCTTGCTTTCCCTCAGTGAACCTGCAGCCATTTTCTCTGGGGAAAGGGAAATACCTCAAATTTGGGAGAATAGTAAATCTTAGTTCTGAGTTAACACTAATTTCTGGATAGCCAGGACACTAAGGTCTCCAGTCATAGATTTTTAGGATGGAGATTGACAAGATGTAGGTACACTTTTGATCCTAGTCGGTCTCACCGTAAACCCAGTAAAACCGCCAAACCCAGTCCAGTGGAAATATCTTCAGTACCTGATAAATGAAATGTACATCCTCAGCAAATGACAGAATTCTCACCTGAGCCCCCTGAGCCACAGAAACAGGGCTTTTAAGAGTATGGAAGAAAAGGCCAAGTAGAGACTCCTTTAGCACCACATTCCTAACAAGAAAGCAATACTGCTTCCCCCATAGAATTGCAGAGATAAATGTTACCATCAATGACTTGAAAGATGTGGTACTGATGACTTAATTCATATATGGCTACTTTAAAAGGCCAGCATGTCGCTCGGCTGGTGTGGTTTAGTGTTTGAGCATTGACTCATGCACCAAGAGGTTGCTGGTTTGATTCCTGAGCGGGGCACATGCCCAGGTTGTGGGCCAAATCTCCAATGGGGAGCATGCAGGAGGCAGCCAATTGATGTTCTCTCTCATCAATGTTTCTATCTCTCTCTCCCTCTCCCTCTTCCTCTCCCTTCCTCTCTCTCTAAAATCAATAAAGGAAAAAAAATTTTTTTAAAAAGGCAAGCATGTCTCTAAAGTGACCTTAGATGATCATTAATTGTACATCAACTCTAATTGTGGCCACTGTTACAGATACGACTTATAACCACTTGGCAAGTATCTATTGATCTAATGAAAACATTTTCTCTATGTATCAATCAGGACTGGGACTAGGGTGAAGTGAGTGAAGCACTCACCTCAGATACAAAATTTAAGGGAGTGCCAAAAAACTCAGTAACCAAAATAAACAATATTTTAAAGCAATATTTTATAAAACTAAAATTAATACAAAAAATCAAAATAGCAAAGTTTTAAATAGAGACAGAAACAACAACAACCAGAGAACACCAGAAGAACACTTTCACTGTCTTGCCACAGTGGATGTCAAATCTCCATCCATGTGCCACTAATTTCCAGGGAATCTGGAATATCTCATCATTTTACAGGATATCATTATGCTAGTCTACCATTGATGACATCATGTTGACAGAAACTGGAGAGTAAAAATGAACAAGTATGCCAGATGTTAGAAAATGGGTGATAATTCTCCAGAGAATGCAGGGGCCTGCTCATACCTCAGTGAAGTTTTGGTGGGAGGCAGGTATGTCCACTGATCTGGGACATACTGGATATCTCTTCCAAAGTAAATGAAAAGTTGTTGCATCTTGTGTTCCCAACCACTGAATGGGCTTCAATGGATGTTGAAGTTAGTATATATCACATTTGACTAGTTGCTTCTTTCTATTTACTGGTCTGAAAAGTTGTAATCTGTTTTTGAGAGGGTCCAGAGCAAGAGATGATGCTCCCTCTGGTCTGGGCTGTAGTGGGAGTGGTTATACCACCTGGCTTTTATCAACCAATAAACCCAGTAGAACCAAAATATTTGTGGCAGATTGGAATTGACAGCTTGAGGAAAGTTCATACAGAAGAATCACAGCAAGAAGCTCCTAGAGCTCTGGAACCAACACATGCCCCCTTCCGGAAGTAATTTTTCTCCTTTAAAATCAATTCTTGTCTTGCTTTTAGTTTCTGGTTGAGACTGAATTTCTAATGTAGAATTTCAAGTGACCATGTAACCCAAACTGTCCAGCATCATTTGGGTGCTGAGAGCTGCCTAGCTATAAACTTAGGTGTTCCCTGAAGCATTTCATCTTCAGTGGAAGCTGTATATTTGGAATGTGGCCTGAGCACACCTTGAAGGTAAAAGTCTTAGCATACCTGCTGCTGCCAAATAGCTATTCTTCTAACTACTCACTTATATAATCTCATGGGAGTCCAATTGCAGAGATAAATGTTACCATCAATGACTTGAAAGATGTGGTACTGATGACAATTCATATATGGCTACTTTAAAAGGCAAGCATGTCTCTAATTGACCTTAGATGTTTATAGCTGTCTCTGCATAATATGTCTGCAACCAGCCAAAAATGAACTGTTCTAACATTATAACCCTGAGGTCTACACCTGAAGGACAGTGTAGAAGTAAAATCCTCCCAGTGGGCAGAACTTCAAGGAGTACAAATTCAACTCCACTTTGCCTATTTGACCTTTAGACCAGGATCCATACCAGGAGTCAGCAAATATTTTCTCTAAAGGGCCACATAATACGTAGTTTTAGTTTTACAAGCCATATATGATCTCTGTTGCAACTGTTCAACCTTACCCTTGTAACAAAAAACTAACCATAGATAGTATGTAAATATACTGGTGTGCCTGTGTTCCAATAAAATTTTATTCACAAAAGCAAGTAACAAACTGCTGTTTGCTAAACTCTTGTCTATACCAGTTCACTGGCAGAAGATGGTTATGGATTTGGTAGAAGTGAAAGTGAAAGATTGGTAACAAGGTTGACCTCTTAATTTGGGGTCCACAGAACTCTAAGAGACCTGAAGATAGAACAATAAAATATTATATAATACTAGTTTCTTTAATAATCTTAGGTATTTATATGTTACATTTAAAAATAATACTCTGAAATGGGGTCTATAAGCTTTGCTAATCTATCAAAGCCTTTGAAAGATAAAAATGTTAAGAATGAGAATGGTCCTGAAGAGTGAGAATTTTCATGTCTCAAGTATAACACTTCCCAAAAGGCCCTAGTCTCCATTGCAGAATGATGGTACCAGCAGCATCAGGGAGAGCAAATTCAGAAATAGTCTCTATTCTAGTGAGAGAAATTGCTACCCTATCCATAATGGAAAGGGTCCAGTGCAATCAACCTGCCATATAGTTATGGCTAGTCACCTCAAAGTATGGTATTTTATGTGGGGCTCAAAGTTTGTTGCTGTTGCTGGCAAATTGGATTGAAGCTCATGAGATTCACTGGTTTTCTGCAGACCATCACAGAAGCAACAGGCCTCATATATTGTTGGAAAGGCTTACTAAAGAGTCAGTTATGGTACTGCCTGGGAGACTTACACCTTGCAAGGTTGGGATGCTGTACCACAGGATGTGGAAACACTCTAAACTGACACCTCTCATGGATCATTAAACCTAATAATCCACTGACAAAAATATTGTTTCTCAAACTTGAAACTTAGTTGAGGACAGCAGGACCTTTGGTAAACCTTGGCAATAATGGCAACTTCATCAGCTCCAAAGCATTGGCAGCAGACCACCAAAATAATGTAAGAGTATGGACAAGACCATTTGAGAGCTGTGAGTATGAATGAGATTACATTCTTGGGGATTCCAAGAAATAATGGGGTGGGGGTTGGTGTACAGGGGAAATGGAGATTCCACAGACTGGGTGGAAGCAAATCCAGAGGAATTACGTGTATGATTTCTTCTGACCACACTGTGATTATTTAGACATGATAATGGCAGTTTTCTACAGGAAATCTGTGAATATTACAGTCATGCAACAAAAACAACCATGAGATGTTTCACAATTTATATAGCTATTTTCATCTATTTTTGGCAGTTTTACTTCTTTCAACTGTTAACATATTTTTGCATCTCTGAGAACATAGGCATGTGCTCCCCTATCCATGTTGTATGCAACTTTACCTTTAAGATAAGAAGGAAAAACCCCAGTCCTCCTCTTGTGTATCTCTTTTACTCTCACACTACTGTCATAGTCACAACACTTCTGATACTAAATGAGGTGGGAATCCCCCACCAAGAAATTCTCTGTGACACCAGCTGAGTATTCTAGAATTTAACTTAATTCTGACACTATCTACCAGGAGATAGCATCAGATCCCACAGGTTAAGGGCTTAGTTCTGTAAGACTGCCTCCTTCTTCAGATGCCAATTGCAAGTCCAGGTTATCACCAGTGCTTCTAACCCGTCTCTTATAAATTGGAGGTTCCAAAGACCGCTTCCTCATGTTCAATTAATTTGCTAGAGTGGCCCACAGAACTCAGGGAAACAAGTATTTACGTTACCAGTTTATTAAAGGATATGATAAAGGATACAGATGAACAGCCAAATGAAGATACATAGGGTGAGGTCTGAGAGGATACTAAGTTCAGGAGCTTCTGTCCCCGTGTAGTTGGGATGTGTCACCTACCAGGTACATGGATGTGTTCACAAATCTGAAAGCTCCCAGAATCCCAGACTATTTTTATGGGGGCTTCATCACATAGGCATGATCAATTATCAACTCCAATTCTAGCCCCTCTCCCCTTTCTGGAGAACAGGGATTAAGATAAAAAATTCCAAGCTTGTAATAATGGCTTGGTCTTTCTGGTGACCAGCCCCCATCTAAATGCCCACCAAGGGTGGACTTCTTAAAACAAAAGACACTACTATCACCCAGGAAATTCCTAGGTACTTAGGAACTCTGTGTCAGGAATTGGTCAAAGACCAAATCTTAAAATAAAAGGTGCTCTTAGTGTTCTTCACACTTAAGACATTACAAGGGTTTTATTTATTTATTTATTATTAATTTATTTATTGTTGTTACAGATGTTTCTCCCTTTTCCCCCCTAGACACCCTCTTCCCGATCCCCCCCCCAAGCATTGCTGTCTATGTCCATTGGTTACGCATACATGCATATAAGTTATTTGGTTTATCTCATCCCTCTCTCCTGCCCCGCTCCTCTGAGGTTTGTCAGTCTGAACCATACTCCTCTCTATGTCTCTGGGTCTATTTTGTTCATCAGTTTATTTTGTTCATTATATTCCACAAATAAGTGAGTTCATGTGGTATTTATCTTTCTCTGATTGGCTTGTTTGGCTTAGGAGAATACTCTCCAGGTCCCTCCGTGTCATCTCAAAGGATGAGATCTCTCTTCCTTACAGCTGCATAGTGTTCCACTGTGTATATGTACCACTGATTTCTTTATAATTCTCATTAAGTTGCTCATAATTCTTACTAAGTTGTTTGAGCACCATTACAACCATTACTTTGAATTCTTTATGTAACAAACTGCTTGTCTCCATTTTATTTAGTTCTTTTTCTGGTGATCCTTCCTTTTCTTTTATTTTAGGGTTGTTTCTTTTGGCACCATTTAAGCTGTCTGGTAACTTGGGGCCAGGTAAGGCCACCAGGTTACATAGGCAGTTGGTGCATCCAGGGGCATTGGGTTGTGTTGGGGACTAATACTGAATCCAGTCCAGTCATCTGGGGGCACTGGCAGCTCTTGGCTGTGACTGTGGAGGGTCAAGTGGTTCTCAGTGTGGGTGGTAGATCATGGAGTCAGTGGGAGCAGGGTGGTGTCTCTTGGCTGTGGCAGGGCCTGTGGGGTCAGTGGCTCTGGGCTGGTGCAGAGATGTTGGAGCCGGCACCTCTTGTCTGCTGCAGGTCCAGGAGGACAGATGGCTGGCGACTTGCTTTCGTGTGTCATTGGAGGTCCTGCTGGGTTGCATGGGTCCGGCAGGGGTGTAGGTGGGTTGCATGGGTCAATCGGTGGCAGTGCTGGGGTACCCCAGTGCCACATGGGGGGCATGGCTGGCATGCATGGTTCCCACAGGGGTTGGGGCTTGTAAGCACGTCTCCTGTGGCAGCAGTCCTGCGGCCTTATGTTTCTCCCACAGTGGTGGTTCTGCTGCCGTGCTCTTCTCCCATGGTAGCAGAGCTGCTGCTGTGCATGGCTTGCTGTTGTATGCTTTTCCCACAGTGGTAGTACTAATGCCATGTGCGGCTCTCATGGAAGCTGTGCTGCTACCATGCACAGTTACCATGTAACACAACTACCCTGTGTGGGTTGGCATGGGTGCAGTGGAAGCCTCTGGTCAGGTGGGGCCAGGCACCCCCATGGCCTAGGGCCTCTGGGCCCTAGCCATTCTCCTCTGCCTCTTCCCAAGGAGGACCCAACGGATCTTCCAAAATGGCAGCACTTTCCAGCCCCAAGTGTGGAGAAGTGCCTTGCCAAGTAGCACGCAAAGGTATCCAGCCACTTCCCTGTTGGTGGCACCAGACCCATCTGCCCTTAGTTCCCACACTGTTGTGCAGATGTTTACTGACACTCAGTCACACTCACACTCTCTCTTGTACACTCTCACCGACTAACACACTCACCCTCACTCTGATCTTGCCTGCCACCATGTTCTCTAAATCTCAACATTAAAATTATTTAATAAAAAATGTTACAGCTCTGGCCAGTGTGGATCAGTGGTTAGAGTGTCGGCCTGCACACCAAAGGGTCACAGGTTGGATTCCTGGTCAAAGGCAGGCACCTGGGTTGCAGGTTCAATCCTCAGCCCTGGCCCCAGTAAGGGCACATGTGGGAGGCAACCAATTGATGTGTCTCAAAACTGTTACATTCAAATAAAAAAATTAATAAATAAAATATTAAAACAGTTTACAGAAAAAGGTGAACTATTTTAAATGTTTATAGAAATTTGCCTGGCCAGTGTGGCTCAGTGGATTGAGTGTTGTCCCATGGAGTGAGAGGTCCCGGTTGGATTCCTGGTCAGTACACATGCCCAGGTTGCAGGCTCGATTCCCAGTAGGGGGCCAGCAGGAGGCAGCCCATGATGTTTCTCTTTCACATCAATGTTTCTATCTCTCTCTCTCTAAAAACAAAAATCAATAAAAACTTAAAAAATATTTATAGAATTTTGATAACTCATTTTCATTTTAATAGAATTTTTGGGTTTTTATTTTCTGTGCATTAGTAACTATAATTTTTCTAATAGTTTACTTTATTGTATTTTATAAAAATGTTGGCCCACTACAGATTGGAAATTTTTAGAAAAGTTCTTCACCACACATTTTGAGAAGCACTGTGTTTTTATACCACTTTTTTCTTTTTTTTAAGATATGAAGCTTTTAAGTTTGAGGCCAGTCTTTACAGCTGAATTAGAATGATTGAAATACAAGTGACTATATGATCAAAATATTACCAATGAAATAAGAAGAATGATAGGAAGTAGAAAAATTAAACATTGGTGTATATTACCAATATATACCAGTAGCATTTCAGACACCATCATATATTTTAGCTCAATTTATTTCAGATGATAGACAAATAATAACTTGTAACATCTCTTGGTTCTAACATGAATTTTTTTCTTTACAAAGGTGAAAAAGAAACATCTGTAATACTTTCAACAATAAATAAATAAATAAAATAAAATAAAAAAACAAATAGCACTTTTACAATGAAAGAAAAAGAAACTTCATATTTGGATTTTGTCCACAGAATAAATTTGATTTTGTGAAACTATAGTTTCCTATATACACACATTTTCATTGAAAGAAACTTTGTAAAATCTTTTTCTCACTTACTGTCCTTTAAAATATATATTTTAATACCCTAAGAAGCCTGAAACACCAATCAGAAAGAATACATGTACCCCCATGTTCATAGCAGCGCTATTTACAATAGCTAAGATCTGGAAACAGCCCAAGTGTCCATCAGTAGATGAATGGATAAAAAAGCTGTGGTACATATACACAATGGAGTACTATGCAGCTGTAAGAAAGAAAGATCTCTTATCCTTTACGACGACATGGGAGGACCTGGAAACTATTATCCTAAGTGAAACAAGCCAAGCAGAGAAAGACAAATATCATATGATCTCACTTATTTCTGGAATATAATGAACATAACAGTGTGAGGAGCAGGGTAGTCCCAGGGACGTGGAAGTGGGGTACAGACTGACAATTGCCAGAAGAGGGGGTGGGGGAGGGGAGCGATGAACACAGAACTTGTACGCATGTACTCATAACCAATGGACATGGACAACAAAACTGGGGACGGGGCAGGGAGGGAGGGGGAGGAGGGTGTCAATGGGGGAAAAAAGGAGAAACATCTGTAACAAAAGTAAATTAATAATAAAAAAATAAAATAAAATAAAATAAAATAAATAAATAAAATATATATTTTAAATGGTAGATCTTATACTAGTTTAGCTTCTGTTTTGCATAGTCTGATGCTGATTCTTAAATATATGATTGATGTGAATTAAGATAATTTTAATAGTTTTTAATGCATGTAACCTAGAATGAATAAAATTCTGAAAACTGATCTGTCTCACCAAAAAAATGAATAAGGACTGTGTCTAATAACTTGACTATTATTCAATGTGTATTGGACACCTATGTACCAGGTACTCAAAAGTAGGCCATGGTACAAAAATGTAACTTCATTGTAACCAGGGTTCTTCTTATTTTGTACCCCATCATTGGCCAGGTAGTATATCCTTGAAATTAGAGGTAGTATATCCTTGAAATTAATACCAAAAGCCTAAATCTGAATTTAGAATTGTGGAAGAATGAACTATTCCAGTACAGTGAGGATTAACCCATTTCCATTTTATGATACATTATAAGGAGAAAACGCAGGAGGTAAAACTATTGTACTGTATACTACAATAACAAAAGAGTAAAACATGGATATAAAAATAGCTTAGAATGATAATAACTGTGTCAAAATAGTTGCATTACAGGTGGTTTTTATTTTCTCTGTTTTTTAAATCTTTTGTAATATATTACTTTAATAATTAAAAAATAGAAACAGTAGACATGACCAGACATTTCACAAGAAGAAATTCAACTGGTAAGCAAACATCGAAAACCATTCACATTAATGAGTAAAATTATAGATATTGATACAAAACTAGGATGCAATTTGTCACCTAATTAGCAAAAATTTACTTTTAAAAATAAAACCTAATGTCATTAGGATATAGAAAAACAGGTACTCTTATATATTGTAATGGCACTGTAAATTTGTTTGATCCTTGTCATGGGTTGAATTGTGTATCCTCAAAATTCATACGTTGAAGTCTTTACCCTTAAGAAGACAAGGTGGATAAGACCCCTGCCCCTGGCTTTTGTGAGAAGGCAAGCCAGGTGCAGCCCTTTAGGCAGTGCAGCGACCCCACCCTTGGCTTTTGTAATATAATTCCCATATGTCCACTAACACCTAAACTACAGTGGAACTAGAAGGCCCCTAAATGCCCGGAGGCTTATCATGTATAAAAGGTGGTGGGAATCCGGACTTGGGGCTCAGCCTTTGGAGGTGACTCCGCTGGGCCAGCACCAGTGCACATTAAACAGTCCTTTTCTAATCCTCTGAGTGCATTGCAGTCTGCCTCTTCCCACCGACTGAACTTCTGCCACAACATTTGGTGTGTTGGCCGGGAAGCTGACAGCCGCGCTGGCCCTTTGAGCCATCTTGTCAGAAGCTGGTGGGAAGAAGCCACTAATTTTGGGCCCCCGTGATGGAAAGGAAGGCGGCCACCAGTGATTTCACTGGACCCTGACCCTCGCCGAGCCCAACTGTAGTCAGCACCGCTGTGCTCCAATGGACTCCAGGGAGGATAGAAAAGCCTGCCAGGACATCAGATCGGTAAGTGTCCCCAGGGACCCAAGACTGAGTTCAGGCCTGCCTCTAAGGTGAAAGGGAAGCTTGATCACCTCCCAGGAGGCCTAGACTCTGCACAGAATAGGGAGTTCCTGAGTGGAAGTTTAAATTCTGTGTGATTGTGTGTGTGAGTGACCGTGCTCCACAATGCCTGTTACGGAGCCTGCGTGAGTCCCAACCTGCGCATCTGTGGTGACCTCATACAGCTAAGGGCAGTATCAGGTTTGCGGAGACATTTGTCTCCACCAGTGAACCTGATTCGAGTCGGGGATTTATATACTGACCTGCCAAAGCCAAGAGGCACCTAAATCCCCGCAAGGGGAGCGGCCAGGCGGATGAAACAAGAGTTTCCTCCTGTTTGTCTTGCAACACCATTCACTGGGAGGTTTGCTTAACCATCTTAGATATCATTATGGGGGGAAGTTCCTCTAAACCCACTGTTCTGGAATGTATGATAAAGAATTTTATAGCCCTGGCTGGTTTTGCTCAGTGGTTAGAGCGTCAGCCCACAGACCAATGAGTTGCAGGTTCGATTCTGGTCAAGGGCACAGAATTGCCCTTGGTTGCAGTTTGTCCCCAGCCTTGGTCAGGTCGTGTGGGAGGCAACCAGTCTGATGATAAATAGAAAAGTATCCTTGGGTGAAAAAAAGAAAATTTTATAGAGGGGTTCTCAGGAGATTGACCCCCTGGAAAATTGTGCACCCTCTGTGAATTAGAATGGCCCACCTTTGGTGTGGAATAGCCCTCTGAAGGCACCCTTGATGTCCCCACAGTCCAGGCCGTGTATAGGGTAGTCACCGGAGACTTCGGCCATCCAACCAATTTCCCTACATGGACCAGTGGTTAGAAATAGCCCAAATCAGGCCTCTTTGGGTCCGATTCTGTGTTACTAGTCAGGGACAGTGTAAGGTCCTCGTGGCACAAGGTAAAAAAGGAAGACTTCACGGTGAATAAAGCGGCCTCCTATATTACAAGGGGATTAGGAAGAGGCCCCTCCACAGCCACCACCATACACCCCACTACCTAAGGATGGGGAACCTCACCTGCCCACCAGCCCACCTTCATCCATCTCACCCCCACAACTCTCCACCACTGTGCCGCCAGAGCCAGGGTCCCTGGAGCCAGTGGGAAGATGTCTCAGGTCAGCGACCAAGGGACTAAAACCTCCAGCATCAATGCAATTACCAATGTAGAGACAAGGGGTCCACAGAAAATAGGCCTTGATGGGACCCTACAAGAGGGGGGAGCAGTCTTCCAGACTCATTGCCCCACCTGGGTCAACTGTACACAGAAGCCAGAAAGTGGCTCCAGACCCAGGCACCAGCTGCACATCTAGACATAGAAGCCTGGGCACGAGAGGCCTTACCTGATGAGGAAACCTCAGGGAGACCCACAGACACAGAGATGGGAGAGGGCAAGAGAGAGACAGACAAAGGCACAGAGGCAAAGCCAGAGTTTGGGGTGGACAGAGAGAGGCCAGAGAAGGTGCGGAAGACAGAGGCAGGGAGGGACAAAGACGCAGGAGAGGAGGGTTTGCAGGAACCAGGCCACTAAGCACCTCTCCCAAGCCAAGGGGCAAGTTTTCTCCATCTGATCTGAAGGTCTCCAGCCCCTCTAAAACTCTTCCTCTGACCCTGGCACTAGTCTGAGCCCCAGGCTGCAGAGAGGAGTTTTCCACAAAGCCAGGGTATAAAGGACATGGTGCCCAGCAGCACTCTACCATGTCCCAGCTGGACCCACATCCCAGGAGGGGCTGGACAGGCAGCTGGCTCTGGGGAGCCCAACCCCATCTGCTGCTCCCCACTGTGACTTTTGCTGGGCTGGTGTGGCTGCTCCAGGTGCTGCTGGCCTCCTTCTTGCCCTCAGCCCAACTAGTGTGGCTCAGTGGATTGAGCATCTCTCCATGGATGGAGAGGTCCTGGTTCGATTCTTAGTCAGGGCACATGCCCAGGTTGTGGGCCCAATCCCCAGTGGGGAGGCATGCAGGAGGTGGAAAAATAAGCCCCTCAACCACCAGTGAGGAAAACCAGGAACTTCTGCTCCACCCAGCCGCTACCGGCCAGACTTAGGTTTCAAGATCACCCAAGGCAAACAAATGCTCGGGGCCAAAAGGAAACAGGCAGTCTGGCCTATTCTGGTTCCCACTTCCGTGGACAGATTTGAGAATTCCTGGGAGCAGCAGGGTTCTGTTGAATATGGATAGCTGGATTTTCAGAACTGGCAAAACCTTTATATGTGGCCCTGAAAGGAAAAGAATAGGCGTCCCTTGTCTGGGGCCCCAATCGAGAAAGCATTTACCAAGCTCATGGAGGCACCAGCCTTAGAACTCCTGGGCATCCCTGGGAGTCCTAACCCAGGAATTTGGGCCTTGGCAGAAACCGGTAGCTTACCTCTCAAAGCAAGTTGATCTCGTTGCAACAGGCTGGCCGGCTCCCTCCCCCTGGGAGGAAGAGATGGTGTTTCCCGAGAAACTCAGCAGCAGCATCCTGCCTGGTTTGGACATTCCTGCTAGGCTGTGGTACCATTTGCTTGCCTTTGGGGAGACACTGCTGCTAGAGCTGGAGCAAGACCTGGGCATGCGGGTCAAGGGGCTGACAGTGCAGTACCTGGGCCAGGTGCCTGAGCTGCTGGGTGGGGCAGAGCCGGGCACCTACGAGGAAGCCCTGTTAGGGGTGCTGCAGTATTGGGGGACCAAACTCCACATCCAGCCCCTGGAGGGAAGCACCACCCCTAACTCTGCAGGGGGGCCTGAGGCTCACATCTTACTCCAGAAGAGCCCCACCAGTGGTCAGGACCCCAGGTGCAGCATCAAGATTCCTGGGAACCCCAGGCCCAGCCCCTGAAGAGTCAAGCACTTTGCTTCCCTGAGTGGAGACCCTGATGGTGGCAGATGAGAAGATGGCAGCATTTCATGGTGCAGGGCTGAAGTGCTACCTGCTCACAGTCATGGCAGCTGCAGTCAAGGCCCTCAAGCATCTGAGCATCCACAACCCTGTCATCTTGGTGGTGACTTAGCTAATGGTTCTAGGGACAGGAGAGGAAGGGCCCCAGGTGGGATCCAACACCACCCAGACCCTGCACAGCTTCTGTGCCTGACAGTGAGGACTCAACACACTTGAGGACTCAGACCCAATCACTTTGCTGTTTACCCATCATGACCTGTGTGGGGTCTCTACCTGTGACACCCTGGGCATGGCTGACATGGGCACTGTGTGTGACCCGGCTCGGAGCTGTGCTCCATGTGTCCATCTGAACGGGCCTGGGAGCGCCTCTCGTCATGTCATGGCTCCTGTGATGGCTCATGTGGATCCTGAGGAGCCCTGGTCCCTTGCAGTGCCCATTTCATCAAGGACTTCCTGGCTTAGACAAACCAGAGGCCCCCCTGCACCTGTCTGTGACTTTCCTTGACAAAGACTATGACACAGAACTACGGGCCTTGGTGAAGGCATTAGAACTCAGCAAGGATAATCGGGCCAACATATATACTGGGCATCTTGGGTACTCCCATTAACTGGTCCTCTCTTAATGCTTTTTATAGCACTCCTGTTTAGCCCTTGTGTTCTCAACATGCTAACCTGTTTCATTTCCTCTCGCTTAGACCCCCAAGTACTCTCCTCTGGATGGTGAAGAACTCTAGTTGCTGTATCCCTCTCCTTCAATGCCCCTATTTCAGCAGAAAGCAGTCAGAGAGATCATGGCCCTTCTTCCTCATGCAGCACTAAGGGAACTCCCTGTCCAAGATGTTCTCTAAGTCTGCTAGGAGTAGTTTGAGAATCAAGAGGGGGGAATGAGAAGGCAAGACGGATAAGACCTCACCCCTGGCTTTTGTGAGAAGGCAAGCCAGGTGCAGCGCCTTAGGCAGTGCAGCGACCCTACTCTTGGCTTTTGTAATGTAATTCCTGTACATCCCCCAACACCTAAACTACAGTGGAAATAGAAGGCCCCCAAATGCCCAGAGGCTTATCATGTATAAAAGGTGGTGGGAACCGGGCTTGGGGCTCAGCCTTTGGACGTTACTCCCCTGAGACAGCACTGGTGCGCATTAAACAGTCTTTTTCTAATCCTCAGAGTGTGTTGCAGTCTGTCTTTTCCCACCGACTGAACTTCTGCCACAACACCCTCAGTACCTCAGATTGTGAGTCCATATGGAAATAACATCATTTCAGATGTAATTAGTTCAATTAGGGTGAGATTGCGCTGAAGTAGGGTGAGCCCCTAATCCATTGTGGCTGGTGTCCTTATGAAAGGGGAAACTTGGGCACAGGCATGCACATAGGGAGAAGAACATATAAAGATGATGACAGAGATTGGGGTGATCCATAAGAAGGTAAGGAAAGCCAAAGATCACCAACCAAGCACCAAAAGCTCGAGGAGAGGCATGGAACAGATTCTTTCTCATAGCCATCAGAAGGAACTGCCAACTCGGCCTGCTGGGGATCGATGCAATGCAATGAACTACAAGCAGACATGGCTTGGAGTGAAGGGGAGCATCACAAGGGAGCAAATGCCCCCAAATTGGGATGCAGCCCAATTTATTTGCAAAGCAGTTCCTTTGGATGCACTGTGCTTCATGTCCTTGAGATAGTGTCTCTGCTAACCCAGCTTTCTTGCTGTTATGGCCACACATTCATCCCTTGGTGTGCAGCTTTCCAACCCAATATTTCTCACACATACTTGTGTCCTTGGCTGGCAGGGCCACAAGAATGCATATCTCAAGGTTGCATTTTGTTCATCCACCAAACCCCCAACCCTACATTTGCCCCTTTTTGTTTTCTTGAAATTGAGGAATTGCCACAGCTGTGGTGGTCAGGAGGATCATCACTCGCTTTTCAGTCTTCTGCATAGAGGACACCATTCACCAGAGTGCTCGGAGTACTATGAGGCCAACACAAATCAGAAAACAATCAATAGCAGTAAAAATCCAGATCCTAAGACTGAAACCCTCAAACCAATGCTTTGGATTGAGCCATTGGACATTATCTGAGATTGCCTTCAAAACATTCTGTTGAGTAAGCTGTTGTATATCTACTAACTGTGTTTTCAGAGATTTTCAGATTTGCCTTCCAAGGTTGCCAGCAAATGCTCCTTGTAGCTGTTGCCTGATCACTGTCCGATTGTGGGAGGTGGCATTCCAAGGTAATGTAGTTACACACATACTATGACTAAACTCCCAATCACAGTGTAACATAGAGCGAGTGGCCAATGCCTCTTCATGCTCTCCCAGCCAAAATTTAGCTGCCTCTAAGGCATCTAATCGAGCTAGAATCCCTTGAGCAATCTCTGTCTGGGAAACCATATCTTTAGTAACGTTGGTCATTACTTCAGCCACTGTATGTGCTGTTTGGACCAATTCTGCCAAGGCCATGACTGAAATGGCTGCAGTAGCAGCAATGACACTGCTAAAATTATGAATGCTATAAGCCACCCAATGAACCTCTTTTTATGAGGATGTCCTAATGCTTTAGGTAATTGTGCTAAGCCAGATTCACCTTCCCATGCTCGAGTAAGGTTTACTGGTATCCATACCTCTGCTCTTTGGCGCATGGGAATAATGCTAGTAATATTGACCACTGTAATATTTCTTTTTTATTATTATTATTTTTTTATTTTTATCCTCACTGGAGGACATTTTTTCATTTTTTTTTGGTTCAGATAGAGTGGGAGGGAGAGAAAGGAAGAGAGAGAGAGAGAAACATTGACGTGAAAGGGACACATCGAGTGGCTGCCACCCACACGACCAACCGGGGCTGGGGACAAACTGCAACCGAGGTACATGCCCTTAGCGGGAACCGAACCCGGGTCTCTCTGAACCGCAGGCCGACGCTCTAACCGCTGAGCCAAACCGGCCAGGGCCCATTGTAATATTTCATGAGTTATGCAGCTTAGGTAATAAGGTTGATTAACAGAAATGTTAAATCTATTATTACTTTCAGAGATAGTTATAGAAGAGGCAGCCAAAAACAAATATGGTTGAGAGGTGCAAATCATTATAGAATCAGTATGATTAGTAGTCAATGTCATAGCAAAATTGCTACTATGGGTATAATTTCCATGTGATATATACCTCTTAAAGAAAGGCAAACCCAGTCTCCATATTCCTGTGTGTCAAGGGCCAGAATGGTTTTTATAGGTAGCCCTGAGAACAGGTCCTGAGAGACCTCCACTGGTCCATGAAATGGAGGCAGTGGAGGATGTGAGAAACTTTAACTCATGACGATTGCTGGACAAATGTCCTTGAGGACCCCAGTCTTCAATAATAAGGCTCAAATTAGGGCCAGCTGTGGACTATCCTTCTCTCAACTGGCAAGGGTTCCAATGTGAAGCCAGGGACTCAAGGGCAGTTCCTTGAAATGTAGTGCAGGTGGGGATAAAAAGAGGGGGTTTCGAATTATGAGAGACAGTCTGTGCTCTGATCCCAATGCCTGTGATAAAGGTCAAGTTAGCAGCCTGGCTCAATGTGGCCGGCTTATAATACAAATGCCACTGTAATTATATGGGAACACAGCCAGGGGTTTCATGGATGGACACACAAATGGGTGGTTGCTCTGACAGAAATGAAACAGTGGCATTGGCCTGAACCAATCCTCATTCTCTTGTAGTGGCCCATCTGGGGGAAGCCAAGTTCCTCCTGTCCAGCGAGTGTCATTCCTAGATAATGGGGCTTCTGAATCACACCAAGTGACAGGGCAGAATAAAGGGGGGGTCCATAATATAAGCCCAATATAAGTGTTGTTCTGCTGCTACAGGGCTCAATAATATAAACAAGCAGCCCAAAATACCTACCCCAGACTGTGTGGAGATTACAGATAACTAAGCAAAAAAGTATTCTCTGGAGTAGGAGGAGCCCCCACTCTAGCTAGAACTTCCTCAGAATGTCACTGCAGCTGCTTAAATCTTCCCCAGGTAACCCCTGGAAAGGTTTGAGGGGGACCCCAAGACCAAGCATGAGTGTTACGGTTAGTGTCCCAGGTCAGCTGTAATATCTGAGGAACTGGGTTGAAGGGCCAGTCCCGCCAACTCATGGTAAGGTCTTATCCACCAAGCCGCCAATCACTTGGGACCTGTAGGAGGCAAGACACAAGCATACCTTTGCCCCCATGCCAATAACTCTGCAGGACCTTGCCATTCAGGCCCTTGCTATGGATCTCTGTACAAGACCAAAGGCTTGGGTACTGTGGAAGAAGCTTTTTGTTGAAAATGTTGCTCTGCAGCTGTGGTACCAAAGTGACCTTGAGTCAAAAAATTAAGGGTATAGATTGCCAGAGAAAGTTGATTCACAGGGGGTTCACCCATGTTCCCCCTTTTTTGTTTTTAATTAGTAATTTTACAGTAGCATGAGCACGTTCAACAATAGCTTGTCCTGTAGGGTTATAGAGGATTTCAGTTTTATGCCCAATGCTCTACTGTTGAAGAAATAATTTAATGCTTTGAGATATATAGGCTGGCCCATTATCTGTTTTAATTTCTAGTGGCACCCCCATACATGCAAAACAGGACAGCTAGTGATGCTTAACATCTTTGGCTTTTTCTCCAGTAGCGGAGGTTGCACGCAGAAAATTGGAATGGAGCCCTGGCCGGTTTGGCTCAGCGGTTAGAGCATCGGCCCACGGACCGGAGAGTCCTGGGTTTGATTCCCGCTAAGGGCACGTACCTCAGTTGCAGTTTGTCCCCGGCCCCGGTTGGGGTCTTTTGGGTGGCAACCAGTCGATGTGTCTCTCTCACATCGATGTTTCATTCTCCCTTCCTCCCTCTCTCCCTTCTGCTCTATCTGAAGATAAATGCAAAAAAAAAATGTCCTCAGGTGAGGATAAATAAATAAATAAATAAATAAATAAAAAGAAAATTGGAATGGGTATCAATGGTAACATGTACCCACTGAAAATGCCCAAATGATGGAATATGTGTGACATCTGTTTGCCATAAGGCATTAGGGGTTAAACCCCAAGGGTTGACTCCTGCTGATGTTGGAGTCCCTCCTGAAAGTTGGCAATCTGGGCAAGATTTAATGACATCTTGAACTTGCTAAAAGGTTAAATGAAAGGTTTTCATGAGTGCTTGAGTATTCTGGTGAAAAAAGGCATGTGAACTTTGCACTTGCTGAAATGCTGATTTCCTTGTGTTAAAGATCCAGGGAGTGTAGAATAAGATCGAATATGGGTTATAAAAATAAGATTATTCCATTGGTCTTTCAAAATTTGGAGAGATAAGAATAAGGTTAATAGATGCTGATCAGCTAAAGGCTTAATAAAGGCTTGCTCTATTCTTTGTAACACTTTAATTACATATTGTGAATCACTAACTATATTTAAGGGCTCTTCTGTAAATTGCTGAAGAGCTAATATTGCAACCTGTAATTCAGCACACTGAGTTGACCTAGGCTCAAGGCTGCTAATACTTCTCCACTTCTCATTTTCTTTCCAGGCTACACCTGCTTTGTGAGACTTACACCTGATCCATCAATGAATACAGTTCTAGCCTCAGGTAATAAGGTATGACTGATTTCCCCACTATGTTAAGGTGTAATTGAGGAATATTTTGTAAGAATTTATTTGCCAGAAAAGAATAATTACTTTCCCCAATGAAACCTGCTAGAGCTACTTGAAAACCTATTGCTTGGGAAATCACAATTGTAAATTGTTCCTGAGTAAGAGGTAAATGTAGAATCTGAGGGTCATACCCTGTTAATTCTTGTGTTCTTTTCCTACCTTTGGCTATTAGATTTACCAATTGTTTGATAAATAGAGTTATTGTTTTAGGGTAGCTGGGAGAAATATCCATTCAAGGTATTTTATTTCAGGAGTTAATTGTCCTATTAATGCTGTACGGCATGGTGCAGTCAGATATACAAATAGCCGGATAGGGTATTTTAATGACCAACAATGAGCTTGCCAGGTTTGTCTTTGAGTGCTTATTTCTCCAAGTTCCTGCTGCGCCTCTACTGATAGAATTCTAAGTGAATCTAGTGCTGAATGACTCTTGAGAGTGTTAAATAAATGAGTTAATTGCTGAGTAGTGATACCAAGCATAGGTCAAAGCCAACTGATGGCACCCAATAATTTTTGTAATTCATTTAAAGTTGTTACTTGTAGTGGAATGGTAAGTTTCTGGGGGTGAATAGTTCTTACCCCTAATATCCACCCTAAGTATTGCCAAGGTTCTAGTTGCTGTACCTTGTCTGGAGCAATTTGTAATCCTGCCTCTTTCAAAATCTCCTGAACCATTACACAGGCCTAGTTCAATTATTTTGCGGGTAGAGGAAGATAAGAAAATATCATCCATACAACGGTATAGATAAATGGCAGGAAGTTATTTCCTTACTGGATTAATAGCGTGATGGACATAGTATTGACAAATTGTTGGACCGTTCCTCATTCCTTGGGGCAGTACCTTCCATTGAAACCATTGCGTTGGTTCACTATTATTAATGGAGGAAAGAGAGAAAGCAAATTTCTCTTGATCTGTAAGAACTAAAGGGATTGTGAAAAAACAATCTTTAAGATCTATAATAATTACAGGCCATTTTTCAGGAATCATTGTAGGATTAGGGAGCCCAGGTTGTAGTGCTCCCATGGGTTCCATAGCAACATTAATTACTCTCAAATCATGTAGTAATCTCCACTTACCACCTTTTTTTTTTTTTAAGGAATAACAAAAATGGGGGTGTTCCAAGGAATGATTGAAGGTTCTATATGACCTGCTTTTAACTTGTTTGCTTGTAGTAATTTTCCCCCTTTTAAGCGCTAATGGTCAAACCACATTGGCTCTGTCATTGTCCAGACCAATGAAAGGAGGGGAATATTTTTTCCCTCCAATTTTTATTAATTTATTTTTGTTACAGATGTATCTTCTTCCCCCCCCCCAGACATCCTCCTCCCCATCCTGCTCCCCACCCCCCCAGCATTGTTGTCTATGTCCATTGGTTATGCATACATGCATATAAGTTCTTTGGTTCATCTCATTCATCCGCCCTGCCCCCCTACTCTAAGGTTTGTCAGTCTGAACCATACTCCTTTCTATGTCTCTGGGTCTATTTTGTTATCAGCCCACCTTGTTCATTATATTCCACACCTAAGAGAGATCATGTAGTATTTGTCTTTCTTTGATTGGCTTATTTCGCTTACCATAATACTCTCGAGGTCCTTCCATGTCGTCTCAAAGAATAAGCGATCTTTTTTTCTTACACCTGCATAGTATTCCATTGCATATATGTACCACAGCTCTTTTATCCACTCATCTATTGATGGACACTTGGGCTGTCTCCACATCTTAATGATTGTAAATAGGGCTGCTATGAACATAGGGGTACATATATTCTTTCTGATTGGTGTTTCTGGCTTCTTAGGATATATTCCAAGAAGTGGGATCACTGGATCAAATGGCAATTCAATTTTTAATTTTTTGAGAAAACACCATTCTGTTTTCCATAGTGGCAGCACCAGTCTGCATTCCCACCAGCAGTGTACTAGAGTCCCCTTTTCTCCACACCCTCACCAGCACTTGTTTGATGATTTGTTGATGGCAGCCATTCTGGCAAGTGCGAGGTGATAAATCATTGTTGTTTTAATTTGCATCTCTCTGATGATTAGTGACACTGAGCATTTCTTCATATGTCTTGGCCATTTGTATGTCCTTTTTGAAGAGGTGTCTCTTTAGGTCCTCTGCCCATTTTTTAATTTGGTTCTTTGTCTTCCTTTTGTTGAGTTGTATGAGCACTCTATATATTTTGGAAATTAACCCCTTATCTGATGTATCATTGGCAATTATGTTCTCCCATAATGTGGGTTCCCTTTCCATTTTGACGGTTGTTTCTTTTGCTGTGCAGAATCTTTTTAGTTTGATGTAGTCTCATGTGTTCATTTTTTCCCTTGTTTCTCTTGCCTTAGGTGATGTATCAGTGAAAATTCTGCTGCGTATGATGTCTGAAATTTTGTTGCCTACATATTCTTCTAGGATTTTTATGGATTCACGAGAAACATTAAAGTGTTTTACCCATTTTGAGTTTATTCTTGTGTATGGTGTAAGTTGGTGGTCTAGCTTCATTTTTTTTTGTTTTGCATGTAGCTGTCCAATTTTCCCAACACCATTTATTAAAGAGGCTCTCTTTACTTCACTGTATGCTCTTGCCACCTTTGTCAAATATTAATTGAGCATAATGTCTTGGGTCAATTTCTGGGTTCTCCGTTCTGTTCCATTAATCTATATCCCTGTTCTTATGCCAGTACCAGGCTGTTTTGATTACAGTGGCTTTGTAGTATAACCTGATATCCGGTATTGTGATCCCACCTACATTGTCCTTGTTTTTCAAGAGTGCTGTGGCTATTCAGGGTCTTTTTTGGTTCCATATGAACTTTTGAAGTGTTTGTTCTAGTTCTGTGAAATATGTCATTGGTATTTTGATGAGGATTGCATTAAATCTATAGATTGCTTTGGGCAGTATGGACATTTTAAAGATGTTAATTCTTCCACTCCATGAACTAGGTACGTGCTTAAACTTTTTTATATCTTCCTCTATTTCTTTTTCCAATGTCCTGTAGTTTTCTGCAAATAGGTCCTTTACTTCTTTGGTTAAGTTTATTCCTAAGTATCTTAAATTTTTTGCCACAATGGTAAATGGAATTGCTTTTTTAGTTTCTCTTTCTGTGAGTTCATCATTGGTGTATAAGAATTCCATCGATTTCTTGATGTTAATTTTGTATACTGCTACCTTGCCAAATTCATTTATTGAACCTAGCAGATTTTTCATGGAGTCTACAGGGTTTTCTGTGTATAATATCATGTCTCTGCAAATAATGACAGTTCCACTTCCTCCTTTCCATCTCGGATCTTTTTTATGTTTTCTTCATGTCTGATTGCTGTGGCTAAGACTTCCAGCACTATGTTAAATAAGAGTGGCGAAAGTGGGCATCCCTGTCTTGTTGCTGTTCTTAAGGGAAATGCTTTTAGTTTTTGCCTATTGAGTATGATGTTGGCTGTAGGCTTTTCATATATAGCCTTTATGATGTTGAGATACAATCCTTCTATTCCCACCTTGCTGAGTGTTTTTATTCGTAATGGGTGCTGGATTTTGTTGAATGTTTTTTCAGCATCTATTGATGTGATCATATGGTTTTTATCTTTCATTTTGTTTATGTGGTGTATCACATTTATTGATTTGCGAATATTGTACTTGCCTTGCATCCTTGGGATGAATCCCACTTGGTCATTGTGAATAATTTTTTTAATATATTGCTGGATCTGATTTGCTAGTGTTTTGTTAAGGATTTTGGCATTGATGTTCATCAGGGGTATTGGCCTGTAGTTGTCTTTCTTTGTAGTGTCTTTTTCTGGTTTTGGAATTAGAATTATGCTGGCCTCATAAAACGAGTTTGGAAGTCTTCCTTCTTCTTGAAATTTTTGGAGTAGTTTGAGGAGCATGGGTGTTAGTTTTTCTTTGAATGTTCAGTAAAACTCCCTCGTGAAGCCATCCAGGCCAGGGCTTTTGTTTGCTGGGAGAGTCTTGATTACATCTTCAATTTCCTTTGTTGTTATTGGTCTATTCAAGTTTTCTATGTCTTCCTGGTTCAGTGTGGGAGACTATGTATTTCTAGAAATTTGTCCATTTCATGTAGATTGTCCAATTTTTGGCATATAATTGCTCATAGTACTTGTTAACAATCCTTTGTATTTCTGTGGTGTCAGTTGTAACTTCTCTTTTGTTTCTGATTTTGTGTATTTGGCTTCTCTCTCTTTGTTTCCTAGTGAGTCTAGCTAAGGGTCCATCAATGTTGTTTATCTTTTCAAATAACCAGCTCTTTGTTTATTGATCTTTTGAATTTTTTGTTTGTTTGTTTGTTTTTGTTTCTATGTCATTTATTTCTGCTCTAATCTTTACTTTTTCTTTTTTTCTACTTGCTCTGGAGTATTCTTTTTGTTTGCTTTCTAGTTCTTTAAGTTGTGAGGTTAGATAGAAATTAAAATTTTTTTTAATTTCTCTTGTGGTAGGCCTGTAGTGCTATGAACTTCCCTCTCAACTGCTTTTGCGGCATCCCATAGATTTTCTGTTCATTTTCATTGGTTTCCTAAAAGTTTTTAATTTCTTCCTTGATCTCTTTGGTAACCCATTCATTTTTTAATAACATGCTATTTAGTCTGCATGTGTTCAAATGTCTTTGCTTGTTCTTGTTGCAATTGATTTCTAGTTTCATGCCATTGTGTTCTGAGAAGATGCTTGATATGATTTCAATCTTCTTGAACTTGTAGAGACTTAGTTTATGTCCTAATATGTGGTCTATCCTTGACAATGTGCCATGTGCACTTGAGAAGAATGTAAATTCTGCAGTTTGGGGGTGTAATTCTCTGTAGATATCTGTTAAATCCATTTGATCTCATGCATCATTTAGACTCTCTCTTTCCTTGTTAATTTTTTTTTTCTAGAGGATCTATCCAGTGTTGTCAGCGGGGTGTTGAAGTCCCCTGCTATGATTGTATTGCTGTTGATTTCTCCTTTGAAGTCCTCCAAAAGATTTTTAATATATTTTGTTGCTCCAATATTGAGTGCATATATATTTACCAAGGTTATATCTTCCTGTTTTATAGATACTTTCAATATTATGTAGTGGCTTTCTTTGTCTCTAGTTAATGCTTTCATTTTGAAATCTATTTTATCAGATATGAGTATTGCTGCCCCAGCTTTTTTTTTCCTTTCTGTTTGCTTGGAAGATTTTTTTTCATCCCTTCACTTTCAACCTATATGAGTCTTTTGTTGTGAAGTGGGTGTCTTGTAGACAACGTATATATGAGTCATGCTTTCTCATCCAACCAGCTACTCTGTGTTTTTTATTGGGAGCATTCAATCCATTTACATTAAAGGTTATTATTGATATGTGCTTATTTATTGCTATTTTTTGTTTATTGTGGTTCTATTTTTCTTCCTATTTCTTCTACTAATTACAGCAGTCTTTTCAACATTTCTTGCAGTTCTGGTTTGGTCCTAATATATTCCCTTGTCCTTTTTTTTTTGTCTGGGAAGCTATTTCACCTTCTATTTTGAATGATAGCCTTGCTGGATAGAGTAGTCTTGTATTCAGATCCTTGTTTTTCATGACCTTGATTACTTTATGCCATTCTCTTCTGGCTTGTAGTGTTCCTGTTGAGAAGTCAGATGATAGCTTATTGGGGTTTCTTTGTAGGTAACCTGTTGCTTATCTTTTGCTGCCTTTAGGATTCTCTCTTTGTCTTTACTTTTTGGCATTTTAATTACTATGTATCTTGGTGTGAGCCTGTTTGGGTTCTTCTTACTTTGGGCTCTCTGTGCTTCCTGAACTTGAATGCCTTCTTGCTTCACCAAGTTAGGGAAGTTTTCTGTCACTATTTCTTCAAATATATTCTCTAACCCTTGCTCATTTTCTTCTTCTTCTTCTGGAACTCCTGTGATGCAAATGTTGTTACATTTCCAGTTGTCCCACAGTTGTCTTAAGCTGTCTTCCTGTGTTTTAATTGTTTTTTCTTTGAGGTTTTCTGATTGGTGGATTTTCTTCTACCTTGTTTTCTAATTCACTGATCTGGTCCTCAGCTTCCTCTACTCTGTTGGTTATTCCTTCCAATCTCTTCTTTATTTTTGCTATGTCATTCGCCATTACCACTTGGTTAGCTTTCAGTGTTTCTATATCTTTACTCATGTTGTTGAGCTCCTTACTCATGCTGTTGAGGTTCCCCGAGATCATGGCTCTGAACTCTAACTCTGATAACTTGCTTAACTGCATTTCATTTATCTCATCTTTGGTAGAGTTCTCTTGTTCTTTCATTTGGGATTTGTTTCTTTGTTTTACCATTTTGGCTATCTCAGGGGGTTTTGGAGCCTGCCAAATTTTCCCTGTGGGTGTTTGTGTTCTGATGTTTGTGGCTCCCTCTGTTGGGTTTGGATGAGTGTGAGAGTATTCATGTTCAACACTACTGTCAAGTCTTAATTCCCTGGGTAGATTTGCAAGTCCAGGAAAGGTTCAGTTATCCTTTAGCTTTTTGCCTGGATGCTATCAGTCTCAGTTACTTGATGAGCCTTGGGTTGTAGCCCTCAGTTGAATGAAAACTCCCTCAGGTGTTCAGCGTAAGAGGATTTCCAGAGGGTGGGGCAGATGCTGGTTGTTAATGAGCCTCAATTTCATTTCTCTGGCCCAGCTTGGTGGGGTTAAATCTCTGAGGGAGCGGCAGCTGCTTCTCCATAGAGCTCTGGGAAGAGGCTCACTGAGCAAGATGGGCACTGTACTGTGTGACTGTGACTCAGCACAAACTCTGAGCACCCTCAAAATCCCGCATGTCCCCACATGGTTCCAGTCCAGTCTCCCCTCTGCTGGAGCCCAAGGTGAGTGGCTGTAGCTAATTTAGTGCTCTGTCCTGGCCCTCTGTTCTGTGGAGGTGGCTTGGGATTTTCCCCCTGAGGGAGCTGCTCACAGCTAAAACAGCAATTGTCTGTGGACTCCCAGCCCACCCTCTCTCACCTGTGCAGAACTACCAGGCTCAATTCAGTGTTCTTTTTTCCTGTCCCTGGGTATATGGGTCCTCTTTAGCTGCTTTTCTGCTGCTTTTTCCAGATGATTTGTCTTTATTTTTTATTTCTAATTCCAGTTTGGTCCTGGGAGATGGTCTTTGTAGCTTCCATTCACTCTGCCACCGTTTTGGAATCTTTTTTTGTGTGCCATTTTTATTATTTATTCCTGTGTTCTTTTCTCTCTCTCTCTCTCTTTCTTCTTCTTTTTACAACAGCCTCATTAGCACTTCTTGCAGTGCTTATTTGGTAGTAATAAATTCCTGTAGCTTTTTTTCATCTGCAAATCTCTATTTCTTCTTCAATTTTAAATGATAGCCTTGCTGGATAGAGTAATCTTGTATTCAGTCTCTTGCTTTTCATTACTTTGTATACATCATGCCACTTCCTTTTGGCCTGCAGTGTTTCTCCTGAGAAATCAGCTGACAGTCTAATGGGAGCTCCCTTGTAGATAACTTTCTGTCTATCTCTTGATGCTTTTAAGATTCTTTTTTTGTCTTTAATATTTACCATTTTAATTATTTTATGTCAAGGTGTGAGTCTTTTTGCATTTATCATGATTGGGGCTCTCTTTGTTTCCTGGACTTTTGTAACTTTTTCCTTCACTAGGTTAGGGAAGTTTTTGTGTCATTATTTGTCCAACAATTTCTCTGTTCCTTTCTCTTTTTCTTTTACTTCTGGTACCCCTGTGATGTGAATGTTGTTACATTTTGTATTGTCCCAAAGCTCCCTTAAACTCTCCTCTTGCTTTTAAATATTTTTTCCCATTTGCTGCTCTAATTGGTATTTTTTTTATACCTTGTCTTCTATCTCACTAATTTTATCTTCAGCTTCTTCTGATCTTCTATTAAATCCTTCCAGGGTATTTTTTTGTATCAGCTATGTAATTCTTCATTCCCACTTGATTTTTATTCAAAGCTTCTACCTCATTCTTTATGCTGGTGTAGTTCCCACTGAGCTCTTTACAATTCTTATTAATTTGCTTGTAATTCTCACTAAGTTGTTTGAGCACCCTTAAGTCCATTGCTTTGAATTCTTTATCTGACACACTGCTTGCCTCCATTTCATGTAGTTCCTTTCCTGTGATTCTTCCTTTTCTTTCATTTGGAGGTTGTTTCTTTTTCTCACCATTTTAGCAGTCTGGTAATTTGGGGCCTGGTGAGGCACACTTGGATGCAGTGGCAGATCATGGTGTATCATATAAGACTGCTTTGTCTCCCAGTCTGGTTGCTGTGGCCTTCCTGTGGCACTCAGTGTAGTAGTCTACTTGATCTTCTGAGCTGTGTGCTCTAAGAATGACCCTTGTATGTGTTCTGTGGGCTCTCCTATTGAATTTGAGTCTTAATTGCTGTTGTTTATTTGTGGGTTGCCTCAGCCCTCAGGGTTGTTGTCTGTGAGTCTCAACCCTGACCCTGTCATGCCAACTGTTATATAGATGTTCACAGAACACAACATAGCAAAAGCAGACCAAACCAAAAAGAACCCTCCAAAATAGCAACATCAACAATAATAAAAGCAAACTTTTCAGCAAAAAGATTAAAAGTCAAGCAAGCAAACAAAAAACACACTCACACAAAATTACTAGAAGGCAGGAGACCAAAAAAATTACAAGAGGGAGGGGAAAAAATGAAAGTAAAGAAAGCAAGGCAAAACCAGACCACACTAAAAAGAACCTGAAAAAAATATCAGTGATAAAAACAATGATAAAAACACCAGCTTCAACTAAAAGATTAAAAGACAAACAAACAAACAGAAAAAACATACACACACATGAAGAACACTAGAAGGCATGGGACCCAAAAAAGTTAGGAGAGGGATATAAAAAAAAGAATATGAAAGCAAAGTAAGAAGAGACCAGAAATAGGGTAAGTATAAAAAGTAAAAGGTAGAAAATAAAGACTGAAATAATAATAATAATAATAATAGTAATAATAATAATAATTTTAGAAAGTAATAATGCTAAATTGAATAAAAGATATAATAAGAAAGTAAAAAATTGGAAAATAAAAGAAAAAATTGAATTAAAAATTTAAAAAATGACACACCAAAACAACAACAACCACCTCAGTAAAACCTTGGATATGCTATTTATGGAGCTCACTGTGGTATGCTCTATGTTGGATCTGGCCCATTGGGTATGGGTTTCTGTCCTCTTGGACATTTCTCTTGTGCATACCAATGTTAATTGATGTCCCTGCCTGGTCCTGGGCCTCCTGGCTGAAGCTCTGCAGGGCAAGGTTCCAGGTAGTCCATTGGGCAGAGCTTCTCTAGCCCAGAGCCTGGGTTACCTTTGGGGCTGGCCACTGGAATTTATTTGTTCTTGGCTGTTTTCCCTTCCCCCATGGCACTGGGCTCTGTGGGTTATCAGGTTCAGTCAAGATGGTTTAAACAGATTTGCAGTGTCGGTGGTGCCTATAGCTTATAGGAGGGGCTGGCAGTCTCTTCCTCTCCTGCCAATGCCTCAGCTCTGCCTGGGTTGCTAGCACCCCCTGTTTGCCACCCCAAGCAGGGGAGAATAGAGAAAAACAAAACAAAACAAACAAGAGGAAAGAGAGAGAAAAAAAAACCCTCCCTGCTTGGTTCTTTTATCTTTCAGCACAGCTGGCCCTTGCTAGGTGGGGCTTCTGCCCAGGCTCCCACCCGGCCAGATGTCCAAATCCCCAGTGAAACCAGGTCCAACTTCTGGGATGCTGATTTCCAGCCCAAAGCTATTCCACAGGTCAGGGAGGGGATGCCAACTCTTCACTCGAGGTGGGGAGGAATGCGCCTCTTTCCCGGGACTCTCTGTCTAGACTCCATGAAAGTTCTTTCAGCGAATACTCAGCCCCTCAGATTTACTGTTGTGTGATCTTTTCAGACCCCTTCTCAGGTCTGCCATTCTGCTTTTAGGCCCTCCAGGCATCCACCATCAGGGCACCCTTCCCAGGCTGGTGTTGTAACCCTGCACTGCTTTTAGCTTGGGATAGTGCTGAGTCCTGGTGGGCTGAATCACCTCTGAATCTCACTGTCTGATGCTACTTGGGCACCCTTCCATTCTCTGTTGCTTTCATTTGGGGATCTCTGTGTGAGGCTGAGTACCTGCTCCCAAGGGGCAGGAGCTGTGCTGCCACACCTTTCCTCCAGCTTCCCAGCTGTGCTTTTGCATGAATTTGCTCACCCACTTTGCATCCTCTCTTGTTCCCTCTTCATGCTCCCCACTCACTGTATTTCCAGTCAGCTATTTTCAGGTGGTTTTACAAGTTGAATGTTCTGCAGGTTAGCCTCAAGTCTGGTCCCCAACCAGCTGTGGGAAGCTGAGAGAGGCAGCAAGGCAGGTGTGGGAATCCGAGAAATAGGCGCCGCTCACTGACTTCCTCTATCTTTACCTTCAGTTTTGAATAATAGCCTTGCTGAATAGAATAGTTTTGGATGCACTCCCTTTCTTTTCATTACATTGTATACTTTATGCCACTCCCTATGGACTATAGTGTTTTTACTGAGAAATCAGCTGTCAGTGTAATGGAAACTCCCCTGTAGGTAGCTTTCTATCTCCTGCTGCCTTTAAGATTCTTTCTATGTCACCCTAGCCAGTTTGGCTCAGCAGTTAGAGCATCGGCCTGCGGTCCAGAGAGACCCGGGTTCAGTTCCCACTAAGGGCACGTATCTCGGTTGCAGTTTGTCCCTGGCCCTGGTTGGGTCGTGGGGGAGGCAGCCACTCGATGTGTACCTTTCACATTGATGTTTCTCTCTCTCTCTCACTCTCTCTTCCTCTCTCTCCTTCCCACTCTATCTGAACAAAAACTGGAAAAATGTCCTCGGGTGAGGAAAAAAAAAAAAGATTCTTTCTATGTCTTTAATGTTTGACATTTTAGTTGTGATGTGTCTAGGTGTGGGTTTTTTTGGGGGTACATCTTGATTGAGCTTCTCTGTGTTTCCTGGACCTTGCATGACTTTTTCCTTCGCTAGGTTAGGGAAATTTTCTGTCATTATTTCTTCAAACATGTTTGCTATTCCTTGCTCAGATTCTTCTCCTTCTGGTACTCCTATGATGTGGATGTTGTTAGCTTTCATGTTGTCCCAAAGCTCCCTTAATCTTTCCTCCTGCTTTTTAACTTTTTTTTTCCAGTTGCTGCTCTGAGTAGGTGTTTCTTTCTACCTTATCTTCTTATTCACTGATTCTGTCCTCCGCTTCTTCTAATCTACTGTTGAATCCTTCCAGGGTATGTTTTATTTCTGCTATGTCATATTTCATTTCCTGTTGATTCTTATTCATGGTTTTTACCTCCTTTTTCATGCTTCTGAAGTTCCCACCAAGTTCTTTATAGTTCTAATTTGCTTATGGTTCTCACTAAGTTGTTTTGAGCGCCCTTTGAACTCTTTATCTGACAAACTGATTGCCTCCATTTCATGTAGTTCCTTTTCTGGTGATTCCTTCTTTCATTTCATTTGGGAGTTGTTTCTTTGTCTCACCATTTTAGTGGTCTGGTTGTCTAGAACCAGGGAGGTGGACTGGGTCACAGAAGCAGGTCCATGTGTCCAGGAGTATTAGGTAGTGGCGGGTCATATGCCGGATCTTGGATCTAGTATGGTCATTCATGAGTGCTGGTGGCTCTCAGCAGTGGGGCTGGAAGGGTGCAGTAGTGACAGGGCTGGTGGTTATTGGTGGTAGCAGCATTGGGGCTGGCAGCTCTCAGCGGCAGTGGCAGCAGGGCTGGCAGCTTGCATGTGGTTGGCAGCTCACTTCAGGCATGGTGGCTGCAGTGGCAGCAGATCCAGTGGCTTTTGGCAACGGTGGTGGCAGCAGGGCTGGAGGCTCTCTGCTGTGGTGGATCCAGCAGTTCTCTACTGCAGTGGGGCTGGTGGGATGATGGCTCTTTGCTGTGGCAGGGCCTACAGGGGCAGCAGCCCTTTGCTGATTGTGGGATCTTCAGGCTCACAGCTGCAGCTACAGAGGAGCTGTCTCACCTGCCTGTGGCCTATGCAGACTCAGTCTCTGCTGTTTCCTGCAGCCTCCTCCCAAAGAAGGCCCTAAGGTTCCTCCAAAATGGCACACTCTCCAATCCCAAGCAGAAGAAGTAGGCAGCTGGGGAGTGTGCTGCCGTGACTGGTAGCCCCCCAGCCTGGAGCGACCAAATGCCCCCCCCACTGTGTTCCCACAGGGACAGGCAGATACCCACCCACTCTCACATCCATGAACACTCCTGCCCTTACTCACCCACTCACTCTCTTACCCTCACTCCTGTCTCTGGCCTCAGGGTGCTGGGTCTCTGCCTCTCCCTGATGCCTACTCCCAAGGATGACCTTTCAGATTTTCTAAAATGGCCCACTTTCCAATCCCAAGTGGGGAGAAGCACCCAGCCATGGAGTCCATAACAGCAGCCGACAGCTCCCCCTACCCGGAGTGCCCAAAGAACCTGTTCTGAGTTCTCACACCAACAGGCAGATGCCCACCCACACTCACACTCATGCACACTTTACACATGCTCATCCACTCACACTCACTCTCACTCCGGTTGGCCCTCATCTCTTTAACCTCAATGCAAAAAAGTACATTTATCTTTAGTACATTTCACCTTGTTTTTGGCTCATCATTATAGCCTGTTGAAATTTTTCTGAATCTTGGCTGTCATAAAGTGTTCGCCTATCTTTGTGTCATCACAAATTTAGTGAGCACACCTACTCCAACAATTTTTCAGTTTCAAAAAGAAAAATTAAAAAAAAGACTTTTTTCTATAATTTTCTATAACATCAACTATTATTTTTATTTGATTTTTAAAACATGTTTTTATTGACTTTAGAGAAAGAGGGAGGGGAGGGGAGAGAGAGAGAGAGAGAGAGAGAAACATCAATGTGAGAGAGAAATATCGATCGGTTGCCTCCTGTACACACCCCAAATGGTGATTAAACCCACAACATGAGCATGTGCACAGAATTGAACTGGTGACCTCTCCTGGTGACCTCTCAGTGCACAGATGATGCTCAACTAAGCCACACTGGCCAGGGCAACTATTGAACTATTGCTTTTATAACTACACATTATTATTAATAAATAAAAGTAATGACAATGGAAAAACATACTCTATAATTCAGTTTTAAATATTTCATGTTGATATTCAGACCTAATGGGGCTGAATCTATGAAATTTTAGTGTAGTGTTAGGAAACTGAGAGAATGACACCACCTAATGCAATATAAGAACCATCAGATTTATGTAGTTCATCAGGTAGGATGCCTGGATGGAAGTAATACAAAACTCAACCCAAACTAGCTTCAACAATTGTCACTTCATTAAATCATATGAAAAAAAGAAGTAAGATAAGACTGTTTGGGTAATTCATTGGCTGAACAATATTATTAAGGAATAACATTCTTTGCATGTTTCTACTCTGAGGTTCTGTTTGTGTGCTACTCAACTCATAGTTGCAAAATGGTTGCAACAGCTCGAGGCATCATGTCCTCAAACAATAACTTCAAAAGGCCAGAAGAGAGGACATCCCTTTCTGGTGACCCTTTGTAAGACTGAGAAAAGCTTTCCCAAAAGGTCTCCAAAAGACTTTTTCTACATATGTTGTCACAAGAATTATATTATATGTCTGTGCCTAAGGCAGTTCCTTTTAAAAATACATTTTTATTGCTTTTTTAGAGAGAGAGGAAGGGAGAGAGTGATAGAAACATTGATGTGAAAGAGAAGCATAGATCAGCTGCTTCCTGCACGCTCCCCCACCCACCCACTGCCCACTGGGGATCGAGCCTGCAACCTGGGCATGTGCCCTGACCAGGAATTGAACCCAGACCCCTCAGTCCATGAGACGACGCTCAATCCACTGAGCCACACCAGCCAGGCTAAGCCAGTTCTTAACAAGGATAATGAAATTACCATGGCTGCAGACTGGGAGAAAATATTAATATTTGTAAAAGACACATCTGATAAAGGACTGTTATCCAACATATAGAAAGAACACTTAAAGTCAACAATAAGAAAACAAGCAGGCAATACAATTAAATAATGAGTGAAAGAACTTAAAAGATACCACAATCATACTCCTTGGTATTTACCCAAAGGAGCTGAAAATGTATGTCCACACAAAAACCTGCACATGTTTATATCAGCTTTATGCATAATTGTCAAAAACTTGGAAGCAACCTGGATGTCATTTAGTATGTGAATGGATAAGTAAACTGGTACATTCAGACAATGAAATGTTATGTAGTATTAAAAAGAAATGAGTTATCAAGCCATGAAAAGTCATGGAGGAAGCTTAAATACATATTACTAAGTGAAAGAAGCCAATCTGAAAAGGCTACATACTGTATGATTCTAACTATATGACATTCTGGGGAAAACAAAACTATGGAGATTATAAAAAATCAGTGGTTGGAGGGATTGTAGAAGGATGAAAAATGAACAGGCAGACCACAGAGGATTTTTAGGGCCATGGAAATACTGTGCATAATGGTAGATACATGTCATTATGCATTTGTCCAAACCCATAGAATGTACTACACCAAGAGTGAATGGTTATGTGAACTATGGATTTTGGGTAAAAATTATGTAATAATGTTGGTTCAACAGTTGTAACAAATATATCAGTCTGGTGGGTTATGTTGATTAATGGGAGAGAGATTATGCATCTGTGGGGACAGGAGGTGTATGGAAACACTGTACCTTTTCCTCAATTTTGCTGTAAATCTAAAACTGCTCTAAAAATAAAGTTTTAATTTTAAAAAATTATCAAGGCTTGCTTAGCCAGGTTAAGGGCTGGAGCTGGAAAGGGACCCAGCCTCTCTTAAAACCCATGGTACCTCATACCAGCACAAATTGGAGTTTGTTATGAAAAAGTGAATTGTGGTAGGCAATCATTAAACAGGATGTGTTCATACATTGTAAAATTTGAAATGAACAGATGACATTCAGAAGAACTTGCACAATTAAATATAGAAAAGTTAGATGTTACTTAGCAGTGGAATAAACCTATTGAAATCCAAACTCACTGAAAAAACTGAAATAGTACAGTACTCTACTTAATGGTAATTATCATGGATGAAAAGGGGCTGATATCAGAATGTTAGACATAAATTACCACATATTTTCTTCATTCAACTACGATTGGATCAAAAATGAAAGCCACATTTCTTTCAGAAAATCCAAGTAGAATTCAGTAAATGCACAATGAAGTATCATGATTTTGCATGTATTCCATAGAAAAACATGTGATGTACTTCAGGGTTTCTTAGGCTTATACAAGTACACTCCAAAGTTTTTTTTTAATGTCTTCAGTATAAAGGCACACTAATACCAGTTTTTATTTTTATTTTATTTTATTTTTTTTATTAATTTATTTTTGTTACAAATGTTTCTCCTTTTCCCCCCCATTGTCACCCTCCTCCCTCTCCCTCCCTACCCCATCCCCAGTTTTGTTGTCCATGTCCATTGGTTATGAGTACATGCGTACAAGTTCTGTGGTTCATCGCTCCCCTCCCCCACCCCCTCTTCTGGCAATTGTCAGTCTGTACCCTACTTCCACGTCTCTGGGACTACCCTGTTCCTCAGACTGTTATGTTTATTATATTCCAGAAATAAGTGAGATCATATGATATTTGTCTTTCTCTGCTTGGCTTGTTTCACTTAGGATAATAGTTTCCAGGTCCTCCCATGTCGTCCCAAAGGATAAAAGATCTTTCTTTATTACAGCTGCATAGTACTCCATTGTGTATACGTACCACACTTTTTTATCCATTTGTCTACTGATCGACACTTGGGCTGTTTCCAGATCTTAGCTATTGTAAATAGCGCTGCTATGAACATGGGGGTACATATATTCTTTCTGTTTGGTATTTCAGGCTTCTTAGGGTATATTCCTAGGAGTGGGATCACTGGGTCAAATGGTAATTCAATTTTTAATTTTTTGAGGTAACACCATAATGTTTTCCATAGTGGCTGCACCAGTCTGCATTCCCACCAGCAGTGTACTAGAGTCCCCTTTTCTCCACACTCTCACCAACACTTGTTGTTTGATGCTTTGTTGATGGCGGCTATTCTGACAGGTGTGAGGTGATACCTCATTGTTGTTTTAATTTGCATCACTCTGATGATTAGTGATGTTGAGCATTTCTTCATATGTCTCTTGGCCATTTGTATGTCCTGTTTGGAGAGGTGTCTATTTAGTTCCTCTGCCCATTTTTTAATTGGGTTCTTTGTTTTCCTTTTGTTGAGATGTATGAGCACTCTATATATTTTGGAAATTAATCCCTTATCTGATATATCATTGGCAATTATGCTCTCCCATACAGTGGGTTGCCTTTCCACTTTGATGGTTGTTTCTTTTGCTGTGCAGAAGCTTTTGAGTTTGATGTAGTCCCATGTGTTCATTTTTTCCTTTGTTTCTGTTGCCTTAGGTGATATATCAGTGAAGATTCTGCTGCGTATGATGTCCGAAATTTTGTTGCCTACATTTTCTTCGAGGATTTTTATGGATTCATGAGTTACATTTAAGTCTTTTATACATTTTGAGTTTATTCTTGTGTATGGTGTAAGATGATGGTCTAGTTTCATTTTTTTGCATGTAGCTGTCCAATTTTCCCAACACCATTTATTAAAGAGGCTGTCTTTACTCCATTGTATGCTCTTGCCACCTTTGTCGAATATTAATTCAGCATAATGTTTTGGGTCAATTTCTGGGATCTCTGTTCTATTCCATTGATCTATGTGCCTGTTCTTGTGCCAGTACCAGGGTGTTTTGATTACAGTAGCTTTGTAGTATAACCTGATGTCTGGTATTGTGATCCCGCCTACTTTGTCCTTCTTTTTCAAGATTGCTGTAGCTATTCGGGGTCTTTTTTGGTTCCATATGAACTTCTGAAGCATTTGTTCTAGTTTTATGAAATATGTCATTGGTATTGTGATGGGCATTGCAATAAATCAATAGATTGCTTTGGGTAGTATGGACATTTTAATGATGTTAATTCTTCCAATCCATGAACAAGGTATGTGCTTCGACTTTTTTATCTCTTCCTCTAATTCTTTTTTCAATGTCCTGTAGTTTTCTGCAAATAGGTCCTTTACTTCTTTGGTTAAGTTTATTCCTAGGTATCTTAATTTTTTTGCTGCGATGGTAAATGGGATTGTTTTTTTAGTTTCTCTTTCTGTGAGTTCATCATTGGTGTATAAGAATGCTGTCGATTTCTTGATGTTAATTTTGTATCCTGCTACTTTGCCAAATTCATTTATTAAGTCTAGTAGATTTTTGATGGAGTCTTTAGGGTTTTCTATGTACAATATCATGTCATCTGCAAATAATGAGAGTTTCACTTCCTCCTTTCCAATTTGGATCCCTTTTATTTTTTCTTCATGTCTAATTGCTGTGGCTAAGACTTCCAGTACTATGTTAAATAAGAGTGGTGAGAGTGGGCATCCTTGTCTTGTTCCTGTTCTTAAGGGAAATGCTTTTAGTTTTTGTCCATTGAGTGTGATGTTGGCTGTAGGTCTTTCATATATGGCCTTTATAATGTTGAGATACGATCCCTCTATTCCCAAATTTCTGAGCATTTTTATCAGAAATGGGTGCTGGATTTTGTCAAATGCTTTTTCAGCTTCTATTGATATGATCATATGGTTTTTATCTTTCATTTTGTTTATGTGATGTATCACATTTATTGATTTGCGAATATTGTACCAGACTTGCATCCCTGGGATGAATCCCACTTGGTCATGGTGAATAATTTTTTTGATGTATTGCTGGATCCGATTTGCTAGTATTTTGTTAAGGATTTTGGCATCTATGTTCATCAGGGATATTGGCCTGTAGTTTTCTTTCTTTGTAGTGTCTTTTTCTGGTTTTGGAATTAGAATTATGCTGGCCTCATAAAACGAGATTGGAAGTCTTCCTTCTTCTTGAATTTTTTGGAATAGTTTGAAGAGAATGGGTGTTAGTTCTTCTTTGAATGTTCGGTAAAACGCCCCCGTGAAGCCTTCAGGGCCTGGGCTTTTGTTTGCTGGGAGGGTCTTGATTACATCTTCAATTTCCTTTGTTGTTATTGGCCTGTTCAGGTTTTCTATCTCTTCCAGGTTCAGTTTTGGGAGACTATGTGTTTCTAGAAATGTGTCCATTTCGCTTAGATTGTCGAATTTGTTGCCATATAAATGTTCATAGTATTTGTTAACGATCCTTTGTATTTCTGTGGTGTCAGTTGTTACTTCTCCTCTTTCATTTCTCATTTTGTGTATTTGGGTTCTCTCTCTTTGTTTCTTGGTGAGTCTAGCTAAGGGTCCATCAATCTTGTTTATCTTTTCAAGAAAACCAGTTCTTTGTTTCATTGATCCTTTGAATTGTTTTTTTGGTCTCCATGTCGTTTATTTCTGCTCTGATCTTTACTATTTTCTTCCTTCTACTTGCTCTAGGGTTTTCTTTTTGTTTGCTTTCTAGTTCTTTAAGTTGTGAGGTTAGGTAGTCAATTAGAAATTTTTCTTCTTCCTTGAGGTGGGCCTGAAGTGCTATGAACTTGCCTCTCAGAAGTGCTTTCTCTGCATCCCATAGATTTTGTGTTGTTGTGTGTTCATTTTCATTATTTTTCAGAAAGTTTTTAATTTCTTCCTTGATCTCCCTGGTAACCGATTCATTGTTCAATAACATGCTATTTAGCCTCCATGTCTTCAAATGTCTTTGCATGTTCTTGTTGCAATTGATTTCTAGTTTCATGCCATTGTGATCTGAGAAGATGCTTGATATGATTTCAATCTTCTTGAACTTGTAGAGACTTAGTTTGTGTCCTATCATGTGGTCTATCTTTGAGAATGCCCCATGTGCACTTGAGAAGAATGTGAATTCTGCAGTTTTGGGGTGTAATTCTCTGTACGTATGTATTAAATCTATTTGATCTAGTGCTTCATTTAGAATTTCTGTTTCCTTGTTATTTTTTTGTCTAGATGATCTATCCAGTGATGTCAGTGGGGTGTTGAAGTCTCCTGCTATGATTGTGTTGCTGTCAATTTCTCCTTTGAAGTCCCCCAGAAGATTTTTAATATATTTTGGTGCTCCTATATTGGTGCATATATGTTTACCAAGGTTATATCTTCCTGTTGGATAGATCCTTTCAATATTATGTAGTGACCTTCTTTGTCTCTAGTTATGATCTTCAGTTTGAAATCTAATTTATCAGATACGAGTATTGCTACCCCAGCTTTTTTTTCCTTTCTGTTTGCTTGGAAGATTTTTTTCCATCCCTTCACTTTCAACCTATGTGAGTATTTTGTTGTGAGGTGGGTCTCTTGTAAACAACATATATGTGAATCATGCTTTCTTATCCAGTCAGCTACTCTGTGCCTTTTTATTGGAGCATTCAATCCATTTACATTTATGGTGATTATTGATATGTACTTATTTATTGCCATTTTTGTTTAGTGTTCTTATATTTTCCTTCCTATTTCTTCTAATTACAGCAGTCCTTTTAACATTTCTTGCAGTGCTGGTTTGGTGCTAATATATTCCCTTAGCCTTTTTTTGTCTGGGAGGCTCTTTATTTGACCTTCTATTTTGAATGATAGCCTTGCTGGATAGAGTAGTCTTGGATTCAGATCCTTGTTTTTCATGACCTTGATTACCTCATGCCATTCCCTTCTGGCCTGTAGTGTTTCTGCTGAGAAGTCAGATTATAGCCTTATGGGGGTTCCTTTGTAGGTAACCTGTTGCTTATTTCTTGCAGCCTTTAGGATTCTCTCTTTGTCTTTAATTTTTGACATTTTAATTATTATGTGTCTTAGTGTGGGCCTGTTTGGGTTCTTCTTACTTGGGGCTCTCTCTGCTTCTTGAACTTGAATGCCTTCTTCCTTCACCAGGGTAGGAAAGTTTTCTGTCACTATTTCTTCAAATATATTCTCTAACCCTTGCTCATTTTCTTCTTCTTCGGGGACTCCTATGATGCGAATGTTATTACGTTTCCAGTTGTCCCACAGTTCTCTTAAGCTATCTTCCTGTTTTTTCATTGTTTTTTCCTTTTGGTTTTCTGATTGATTGATTTTTTCTACTCTGTCTTCTAATTCACTGATCCAGTCCTCAGCTTCCTCTACTCTGCTGGTCAGTCCTTCCAATGTGTTCTTTATTTCTGCTATGTCATTCTTTATTTCCACTTGGTCAGTTTTCATGGTGTCGATGTCCTTACTCATGTTGTTTAGTTTCTCAAGATCATGGCTCTGAACTCTATCTCTGATAGTTTGCTTAACTGCATTTCATTGATCTCATCTTCGGTAGAGTTCTCTTGTTCTTTCATTTGGGATCTGTTTCTTTGTTTCACCATTTTTGCTAACTCAGTGAGTTTTGGAGCCTGCCAAATTTTTCCTGTGGGTGTTGGTGTTCTGCTATTTGTGGCTCCCTCTGCTGGGTTTGGATGAGCGTGGAGGGCTCTCCTTAAACACCACTGCCAAGTCTCACTTTTCTGGGTAGATTTGCAAGCTCAGGAAAGGTTCAGTTATGCTCTAGCTTTTTGCCTGGAAGCTATTAGCCTCAGTTACTTGAAAAGCCTTAGGATCTCAGTTGAATGAGAAACTCCCTCAGGTGTTTATAGTGTGAGAGGATTTTCCGAGGGTGGGGCCAATGCTGGTTGTTAATGAGCCTCAATTTGCACTTCTTTTCCTCTTTTCTTCAACTGGGAATCTCTGAGGGAGGGGCTGCCACAGCTCCAGGAAGGAGTAAACTTGGCTGCCGTTCTGTGTAACCAGGAAGGAGCGGCTGGCCACCACCATCCTTTGTGGCACAGGTCAGCACAAACTCTGAGTGCCCTCCAAATCCCAGGTGTCCTCACAGAGTTCCAGTCCAGTCCACCCTCCCTCTGCCTGAGCCCCAGGTGAGTGGCTGTGGCTATTTAGCGCTCTGTCCCGGCCCTCCGCGCTGTGGAGCAGCTGGGGCTCTTAACCCAGAGGGAGGGCGCCGCTGGTGCTCACAGCTAAGGCTGCGCTAAGGCCGCTGCTGTCCGTGGGCTCCCAGCCCACCATCCTCACACGCCTCCGCAGTCCTACCAGGCTCATTCAGTGTCCCTGGTTGTATGATCCTCTCTCGCTGCTTTTCTGTTGCTTTTTCCCGACGATTTGTCTTTATTTTAGTTGTAATTCCCACTTGGTCCTGGGAGATCGTCTGTGTAGTTTCCATTCACTCCACCGCCATTTCCGGTCTCCCCTAATACCAGTTTTTAATAAGGAGTAAGTGTGATATAGTGAATATTTCATTTGGAGGAGTTGGCAGAAAGATTATTTTTAAGTTTACTTCAAAGGAAAAGCATGAAATAATAAAAGATGAAAGACTGATTCATGTTCTCAGTGCTAGTTAATTCGGAAGACTCCATGGTCTCATTTTTATCTGCTGACTGAAATCTTTCTAAGATAATTGATCTAGGTTTCTGTTTTATTGCATTTGTTGTCACTCATTGCATTGTTTTCCAGATTAGTAGTGTTTGATATAAATTATGTACTGGGTATAATTTCATTATGTGTTCCAGTCTTTGTTCATCTCTCATTGTCAGTTTATGGCTTAAAATTGGCTCTTCAGGAAATCTTATTTCACTATTATCTAATTGAATTGCTGCATTAAAAAATAATGAGGGAGGTACTTCATCACCTACCATTTCAAACATAATTTCTTAAACCCTATACACACAGAGCTACAGCAAGATTAGTTTGGTTGAATTTTAAATTACTGAGTCCAGTTCATAACAATTTCACAGAAATAATATTGTAAGTCCCATGAACCAGATTCATTTCCTGGAATTAGGAAAACAGGAAGTATTTCTAAAACAGTTCTAAAGACATCAGTGGTATTTACAGGATCAAATGGATAAGGAGTACAATATTATCAAGTACAGTATTCCAAGTAACTGTTGCAGAGCTAACAGAAGGGATGTTTAGCCATGTGCACTGGAGAGCACATATGCCTCAGTTGTAAATCAAGAGGCAATACTAGAGGAAGTACATAGAAGGAAGTTTGTTCCCAGCTTCCTCAGTGATGTTTTTCATATAATGAGGGAGGAAAATCTACAAGAAGGGATGACTTGTGGAATTCAAGGAACAAAGCAAAAATATCTCAGAAAGTAATCATTTGCTTCAGAGCAAGTTTCTAAGAAGCTGTGGTAATGCATTACTCAAAAGCTGTTTACCCATAGTTCCCTCTGAGTGCAAGGCTGCTGGGAGCTTCCCATCAAATTACAGAGCAGGGAACTTTTGTGTTTAAATTCAAACAAGCTTATCAAGACCGTGGTGTTTCAGGAAATGAACAACAAAGGAAAGAACAATAAATAAAATTCTCTTCACAATGAAATTTGTCAAACTTTTTAAGAAAAGTAGCTATAAAAAGAATTTTGCATAATACCTTACCCTAGGGGGTTGAAATAAAAGTTTTACAAATTCTTAATCTTCTGGAAAAGAAGTTATAGCACTTAACTAGCACAAGAGAGCAATATCACTTATTCGTTCAATAAACGTTTATTTAGCACCTACTATGTGTAAAATTCTGTGTAAAGCACAGCAGATAGAAAATCAGGCAAGCTATAGTATCGGCCCCAAGATATGTGTTGGAAGAAGACAGGCTTCCAGTCAAGTGCAGGGGGTCCTAGGATAGAGATAAGCACAGGTGTTGCCTCCCTCTTTATTCTACACCCTTCTGGCATCCTTTCTTATCTACAGCCCAAAAATGTACAAATGGAAATAGAAAATGATGGAAAAAGGAAAGGTATAAAGAGGTTTATGGAATGGGCAGAGGACAGCTATATCAACCAGAAATTCAGAATGTAAGAAATTGTCTAGATCTGGTTTCTTCAACAGATGAATTGCAAGGAAAAAAAAAAAAAGAGGAAGGAGAAACTTTAGATTCAATGAGACTTAAAAAAAAAAACCATAACAAGCAAATGTAATCTCTGAAATTTGTTAAAAATCCTGATTCAAACAAATAGAAAACCATGGGACACAGGGAAAATTGAACACTATCTGGATAGTAGATATTAAGGTGTCATTGTCAAAAGTTTTTAAGTGGATGATGGTATTGGTTGTGCTCTTTTTTAAGAGTCCTTATCTTTGAGACTCTTAGCAAAGTATTTACAGATAAAGTGATAGGACAGCTGAGATTTGCCTTCAAATGATCCAGTAGAGGTTGGTCATATGGTGATTCATTATATTATTCTCTCTACTTTTGTGTATGTTTGAAATTTTCCATATTAAATAAATCAACCTGGGGAGTCAGATAAGGCTTCCCAAAGGAGGTTTGAAGTGAGATTTGAAGATGAACAAGAGCTATCTAGCTAAAAGTAAGGGCTATCATCTTATCTCAAAGAACTTGTAAATAATATTACCCTTTAAAAAATAAAATTTAAAAAATTGTGAAATATTATATATATATATATATATTTAATGCAAATACACAGTTTAAAGAATAATAATGAAATAGTCTGTGGCCCACTGCCTAGATTTAGAAAGTGTGCTTTTAAAGCCTTCCATGCCTCCTCAGCCTACAATCTTCTTCTGTCCACCTTCAGGAGCTAGCCACTCTCCTGAATTTTGTGCTAATTATTCCTTGCTTATCTTTATAGTTTTTATCATATATGTGTTTATCTACAACTAATATGGTATTACTTACTTTTACCTGGTGTTGAACACCATATAGATGGAATTATATTGCATGTGTTCTTTGACTTTTCTTGTTCAACACTGTTTTTGAGATTTATCCATGATTTTGTACTTGTAGATCATTCATTTTTTTGTTGGTATTCCATTTTATGAATATGCCATAATTTGTTTATCCATTCTACTATTGATAGACATTTGGGTTGTTTTCAACCTGCTATTTGGGGCAGGTTGCTACTATAAGTAATCATTTACATGTCCTTGGAACACAGGGGCAAGAGTTTTGCTAAGGTATAATGGCTTAAGAGTGGAATTTATGGGTAGGATTAAGATTGCTTTGTTGAGATGTCAACTGATTAAATCAACTCATAATGGTAGGAGACTGTCAACTCCACTGTCACTTAGCTAATGATGTTAACACACTCAACAATGTTTATTAGTAAAACTCAGCATTGAAAAAAAAAGTTCCAAGAGCATAGTTTGCTGATGTGTATGTTGCATCATATGGGGAAGAGAAAGGTGGAATCTAGGTACCATTTGCTGCAGAGCAGGAACAGTTCCTCACACTTCATCATAGCTAGAGTAAAATATTTGTCAAGATTATTCCCCTCTCTTTGTTTTAAATTCTTGCTCACGAAGCAAATTTTTGAATTGTATTTCCCAGCAGTCTTGATATCATAAAAATATAGCTTATACTCCGGGTATAACAGTACTCAAACAGCCGGTTTACTGGAAAGTGATTGCCTCCACTGGAGGACAAGATGCTGAAGTATGAAACTGGTTGACAACAGTGAGAATGGAAATGTGGAAATTTCATGGCAATTCCTTAGAACCTTAAGAAGTCAAGAGTTTAAGCATAGGGTCTGAGAAAATGTTGACACCATTAACAGATGTAAAATAGAAAGATGTTTTTAAGGTAGGGATGGGGAGAGAATTGGAAGTGACGATGTTAGCACATCTAGGGCCATTGGGACATCTAGATGAAGACCAGTTAGGAGTCTTGAAATCAGGTCTGGAACTCAAGTAAAAAGTTGTGACCAAAGATACACGTTTAGAATCATTCACATAAGCCTGAAATGAAATTGCTAAGAGATAATTACAGAAAAAAGAAGAATTTTGAGCACAGAATCTTAAGGGTATACTTACATTTAGGAACTAAGAAGGGAGAAGAGCCAATAAAGGCAACACCAGAGACTGTCAAAGAAGTAGGGAAAAACCAAGAACATAGAAGGCAAAGAAAGGAAGTGAGACTTGAAGGCTGAGGAAGGTGAACAGTTGGATTAGGTACTCTAAACAAAACACTGGGGATTCACCTAGTGATAAACAAGAAAGGGGTTAATAATAAAGGAAGCTACCAATTATTCAGTACCTATTATGTGTCAGGCATTATACCAAGAACTTTGCCTATGTCATTTTTTTCTTTTATTTTTCATTGTGGTAGAGTACATATAACATTAAATTTACTATCTTAACCATTTAAGTATATAATTCAGTGGCATTCAGTGCATTCATATTGTTGTGCAACTATCACCACCATCCATCCCCGTAACTCTTTTCATCTTGTAAAACTGAAACTCTATACATTTTTTTAAATCATCACCTGAGGATATTTTTCCATTTATCTTTGGAGGGAGGGGGAGAGAGAGAGAGAGAGAGAGAGAGAGAGAGAGAGAGAGAGAGAGAGGGAGAGACATCAATGTGAGAGAGACACATCAACTGGTTGCCTCCCGCACAACCCCAACCAGGGCCGGGGACCGAACCACAACCGAGTTACGTGCCCTTGACTGGTATCAAATCCGTGACTCCTTGGTCCGTGGGGCCACGCTCCAACCGCTGAGCCAAACTGGCGAGGGTGAAACTGTATTTTTTAAACAATAACTCCCCCTTCTCCCCACCCTGGCAGCTCCTGGCAACCACCATTATACTTTCTGTCTTTATGATTTTGACTACTCTAGGCACCTCATATACATGGGATCATACAGTATTTGTCTTTTTGTGACTGGCTTATTTCACTTAACATAATGTCCTAAAGGTTCATCCATTTTGTAGCATGGGTCAGAATTTCCTTCCTGTTTAAAGCTAAATAATATTCCCTTATACGCATTTACTACTGTGAGATAATAGAAATATATATATATTGATCTCTGCCCGTGGTTCCTGGCACAGAGCTCCTGGAACCCTTGTACATTCCTAAATGATAAGAACACTAAGAGCATCTTCTGTGGTAATATTTGGTATTTAATCCCCATTCCTGACACTGGGCTCCTAAATCCCCTGGGGGATAGGAGTGACTTTTGTTTAATGAGGCAATTCTGGGTGGGTTCCTGAATGGCTCCTGGATGGCGCTGGTCACCAGAATTAGAAGCTTGGAATTTTCAGCTCCCGCCTCACCACTTCTCTAGAGAGGGGAGAGGGGCTGGAAATGGCATTAATAATTAATCATGGCTACATGATGAAGCCACCATAAAAATCCCAACAGTGTAGGGTTCAGGGAGCTTCCTGGTTAGTGACCACATCCATATACTGGAAGGGTGACATACCTCAAATCCACAGGGACAGAAATTCCTGCACTAAGACCCTCCCAGACCCTGCACTATGTCTCTTCATCTGGGTGTTCATTTGTATCTCTTAATGAAGTGACAAATATGTGTTCCCCTGAGTTCTGTGAGCTGCTCTAACAAATTAATTGTCCTCCAGGAGGGGGTCATGGGAGCCTCCAATTTGTAGCCATGTTGGACAGAGGTAATGGGTAAACCGAGGACCTACTACTTTCAATTGGCATCTGAAGTGGGGGGCCAGTCTCATGGGACTGAGCCCTTAACCTATAGATATCAAGGTAGATAGTGTCAGAATTGAGTTAAATTGCAGGATACCCAGCTGGTATCAGAGAATTGCTTGGTGGGGGAAACTCTCCCATCTAGTGTCAGAAGTGTTGTGAGTTTGGTAGAAGTGTGAGAATAAGTGGGAGATACAGAAGGGAAAGAATTGGATTTTCCCCTTTACAACCACATTTTGCTTTTCTATTCATCTGGATGGACACTTGGGTTAGTCCCATGATTTAGCTATTGTGAATAATACTGCTATGAGTAGGAGTATACAAATATCTCTTTGAGACTCCATTTTCAGTTCTTTTGGGTACACACAGAAGTGGAATTGCTGAATCATATGGTAATTCTATTTTTAATTTTCTGAGGAATCACCCTACTGTTTTCCACAGCAGCTGTACCATTTGACATTCTTACCAACAGTGAACAGTGGTTCCAATTTTTTCACATACTTACCAACATGTTATTCTCTGTTTGTTTTGTTTTTATAGTAGCTGTCCTAATTGGTGTGAGATGGGTATCACATTGTAGTTTTGATTTGCCATTCCCTCATGACAAGTGATATTGAGCATCTTTTCATCTGTTTATTGGACATTTGTTTACTTTCTTTGGAGAAATATCTATTCAAATCCTTTGCCTATTTTTTTATTCAGGTTGCTTATTTATTTGTTGTTGCTGAGTTTTAGAAGTTGTAAGTGTATTCTAGATATCAGATTTCCAAATATTTTTCCCATTCTATGAGTTGACTTTTTAAAAATGTTTTCTTAAAAATTGATTTGAGAGAGAGAGGAGGGGAGAGGGAGAGACAGAGAAGCATGGAGGTGAGAAAGAAATCAATCAGCTGCCTGCTGCACACTTCATACTAGGGATCCAGCCTGAAACCAGGGCATGTGCCCTGAGCAGGAATCCAACTGGTGACCTTTTGGTACATGGGACGATGTTCAACCAACTGAACCATACCTGATACACTAATTTAAAAAAATTTTCATGAAGTCCAATTTTCTATTTTTTCTTTTGTTATCTGTGTCTTTGGTGACATAGTCAGGAAATAAATCCAGTGTCATGAAGATTTTGTCCCATGTTTTCTTCTAACAGTTTTATTGCTTTAGGTCTCAATTTAAATCTTTGGTCCATTTTTACGTGATTTTTGTATGCCTATGTTATATTTAATCTCCATAACAACTTTTAGAAGTAGATAGTATTGGTATTCCTATTTTACAGAAAAGGAAACAAATTTAATATACTGAGTACCTTGCCCAAAGCCACAGAAATGGTAGGTAGAGGAGGCAGAATTAAAACCTATGTCTGTGAGACTTAAGAAAAGATGGTGGCAGGCAGGACTGGAGCAAGGGTGAGTGTGTGAGAGTGTGAGAGACTGTGAGAGAGTGTGAGTGAATGTGAGTGTGGATGACCAACCTTGAGCAGTGCAGAGACATGGGGCAGAAGGTTCCTGTGCTGTGGATGGAAAGCAGCTGGCTAACACGGTAAGGGGCACATCAGCAAACGTTCTCCTGCGTGGCCTGGAGGCCTCGCTATTGTGGAAGATCCTGGGTCTTCCCTGGGAGGAGGAAACATGGAGCGGCTAGGGCCGAGTGACTTGAGTCCACCAGAGCTCCTTGCACCATTGGTCCAGTGGACTCAGCTGTGTCAACACAGTCAGTGCACAGTAGCAGTGCTATCGAGGTGCCTGCTGCAGTAGCCGAAACTGGCTGGGAGCCGGAAGCCCACCCTCAACAGCAGCGGCAGCCCGCCCAGGCTCGCAGTAAAACTAGCACCAGCTTGGGAGCCCGGAACCTCCCCCCACAGCAACAGTGACTGGGTGGGAGTACAGCCCCACCCCCAACAGGTGTTAGTAGCTCAGATTGCCAGCAGAAATCCATCCCCAGTGGCATCAGCAAAGGCTGATCAGGAGCAGTGCCCCAGCCCAAGCAGCAGGGCTAGGGCAGCTGAGACCTGCCCCTGACAACTGCAGCAGCAGAGTTGGAGTGGAGCCCCTCCCACCAACAGCAGCAAAGTCCCAGGTACAGAGCATCCTCAGCCCCCAACAGCAGTAAAGGATTAGGACCTGAGAGCACCCCCTGGCAACAGCAGCAGCAGTAGAAGTGCAAAATGGGAGGGAGCTGACACTCGCCCCCAGCAGCGACTGATCAGGAGCTGAGACCCACCAGGCAGCAGGGTACCCCAACAGCACACCAGCGGGACCCAGACACCCCAGAAGTGCACAAGTGGAACCCACGAACCCAAGCAGTGTACCAATGGGACCCACAAACCCCAGAAACACACCAGCTGGACCCACACACCCCAGCAACATACCAGTGGAACCCATGCACCCCAGCAGTGCACCAGACAGACCCACGCACCCCAGGCAGCAGCAACACATATCAGCAGCTGAAACCCATCCCCAGCAGCATCAGCAGAAGCTGATCAGGAACGGTGCTCCAGCCCAAGCAGCAGCAAGTGTTGGGGAGCCAAGACCTGCACGACAGACCAATACCAGGCGCCAGGTATCAACCCTCCAGGACCAACAGCAGGCAAGAGGTGCCACACACCAAAATAGGTTGGGAGACACAGCAGCCTTAGTTGATACACACCGACCTGCCTACACACTCCAACATCCCTCACTGGGCTTAGAACTACCAGATTGCTAAAATGGTGAGACAAAGAAACAACACCCAAATGAAAAAAAGAGAGAAATCACCAGAAAAGGAACTACAGGAAATGGAAGAAAGCAACTTGTCAGATAAAGAATTCAAAGCAATGATTATAAGGGTGCTCAAACAATTGGGTGAACACTACAAGCAACTTAATAATAATTATGAAGAGCTCACTGGGAACTACTTCAGCTTAAAAAAAGAGGTAGAAGCCATGCATAAAAATCAAGAAGAAATAAAGAATGACATAGCTGTTATGAAAAATGCTTTAGAAGGGTTCAATAGTAGATTAGAAGAAGCTGAAGATGAATCAGCGACTAAGAAGACAAGGTAGAAAAAAACACACAAATGGAGCAGCAAATGGGGAAAAAATTTAAAAAGCAGAAGGAGAGTTTAAGGGAGCTGTGGGACAATACAAAATATAACAATATTCCCATTATAGGTGTTCCGGAAGGAGAAGAATCAGAGAAGGGAATAGAGAACCTGTTTCAAGAAATGACAGAAATATTCCCTAAACTGGTGAAGTAAAAAGTCACACAAGTCCAGGAAACACAGAGAGTCCCAAGCAAGATGAACTCCAAAAGACCCACAGCTAGACACATCATAATAAAAATGGCAAACATTAAAGACAAAGAAAGAACCTTAAAGGAAGCAAGAAAGAGACCGAAAGTTACCTACAAGGGGGCTCCCATTAGACTGTCAGCTGATTTCTCAATAGAAACGATGCAGGCCAGAAGGGAGTGGCATGAAGTGTACAAAGTAATGCAAGGCAAGGGTCTGAATCCAAGACTACTCTATCCAGCAAGGCTATCATTCAAAATTGAAGGAGAAATAAAGAGCTTCATGGATAAAAAAAAAAGCTAAAGGAATTTACCACCACCAAACCAGCACTACAAGAAATGCTGAAGGGACTGCTGTAAGAAGAAGAAACAGAGAGAGAGAAAGAGGAAAACAGGCATAAAATAAAAATGGCAACTAATAACTATCTATCAATAGTAACCTTAAATGTAAATGGCTTATATGCTCCAACCAAAAGACATAAGGTAGTTGATTGGATAAGGAAACATGCCCCATATATATGCTGTCTATAAGAGACCCACCTCACAACAAAAGACCCACACAGGATGAAAGTGAAGGGGTGGAAAAAATTTTTCTAAGCAAATGGCAATGAAAAAAAAAGCTGGTGTAGCAATATTCATATCTGACAAGATAGACTTCAAAAGGAGAGCATAATAAAAGACAAAGAAGGTCACTACATAATATTAAAGGGATCAATTCAACAAGAGGATATAACCCTGGTAAACATATACGCACCAAATATGGAAGTACCAAAATATATTTAAAAACTTCTGGAGGACTTTAAGGGAGAGATCAATAGCAATACGATCACAGTGGGTGACATTAACACCCCACTGACACCACTGGATAGATCTTCCAGACAAAAACTTAACAAGAACATAGAGTCCTTAAATGATGACCAAAGTCATTTGGACTTAATTGATATTTACAGAACATTTCACCCCAAAGCTGCAGAAAATACATTCTTCTCAAGTGCACACGGGATATTCTCAAACATAGACCACATGTGAGGACACAAAGTAAGTTTCTACCAATTCAAAAAGATTGAAATCATATCAAGCATCTGCTCAGATCACAACAGTATGACTAGAACTCAATTACAACAAAAACACACAAAAACATTCAAACACTTGGAGGCTAAATAGCATGTTATTAAACAATGAATGGCTTACCAATGAGATCAAGGAAGAAATCAAAAACTTCCTGGAAACCAATGAAAATGAACACACAACAACACAATACCTATGGGACACAGCAAAAGCAGTACTGAGAGGGAAGTTCATAGCACTACAGGCCTACCTCAAGAACAAGAAAAATTCCTAATTGACTCTCTAACCCTACAACTTAAAGAACTAGATAGCAAACAAAAAGACAAACCCAGAGCAAGTAGAAGGAAAGAAATAGTAAAGATCAGAGCAGAAATAAATGATATAGAGACTAAAAAAACAGTTCAAAAGATCCATGAAACAAAAAGCTGGTTCTTTGAAAAGATAAACAAGATTGATGGACCTTTAGCCAGACTCACAAAGAAACAAAAAGAGAGGACCCAAATAAACAAAATCAGAAATGAAAGAGAAGTAACAACTGACACCACAGAAATACAAAGGATCATTGAAACATACTATGAACAATTACACGCCAACAAATTGGACAATCTAGGTGAAATGGACAAATTTCTAGAAACACACACTCTCCCCAAACTGAACTGGGAACAGATAGAAAACTTGAACAGACCAATAAAAACAAAGGCAATTGAAGATGTAATTAAGAATCTCCTAGCAAACACAAGCCCAGGCCCGGATGGCTTCATGGGGGAGTTTTATCGAACATTCAAAGAAGATCTAATACCCATTCTCCTCAAACTATTCCAAAAAATCCAAGAAGACAGGAGACTTCCAAACTCATTTTAGGAGGCCAGCATAATCCTAATTCCAAAACCAGATAAAGACACTACAAAGAAAGAAAACTACAGGCCAATATCCCTGAGCACAGATGCCAAAATCCTTAACAAAATATTAGCAAATCAGATCCAGCAATACATCAAAAAATTATTCACCATGACCAAGTGGGATTCATTCCAGGGATGCAAGGATGGTACAATATGCACAAATCAATAAATGTGATACACCACATAAACAAAATAAAACATAAAAACCATATGATCATATTAATAGATGCTGAAAAAGCATTCAACAAAATCCAGCACCCATTTCGGATGAAAACACTCAGCAATGTGGGAATAGAAGGATCATATCTCAACATAATAAAGGCCATACATGAAAAACCTACAGCGAACATCATACTCAGTGGGCAAAATCTAAAAACATTTCCTGTAAAAACAGGAACAAGACAGGGATGTCCACTTTTGCCACTCTTATATAACATAGTACTGTAAGTCTTAGCCACAGTAATTAGGCATGAAGAAAAAATAAAAGGGATCCAAATAGGAAAGGAGGAAGTGAAACTCTTATTATTTGCAGATGACATGATATTGTACATAGAAAACCCTAAAGACTCCATCAAAAATCTACTAGACTTAATAAATGAATTTGGAAAAGTAGAAGGATACAAAATTAATATCAAGAAATCGACAGCATTCTTATATACCAATAATGAACTCACAGAAAGAGAAACTAAAAAAATAATCTCATTTACCATTGCGGCAAAACAAATAAGATACCTGGGAATAAACTTAACCAAAGAAGTAAAGGATCTCTTCACAGAAAACTACAGGTCATTGAAAAAAGAAATAGAGGAAGATATAAAAAAAAAAAAAAAAGGGAGGCATATACCATGTTCATGGATTGGAAGAATTAACATCATTGAAATGTCCATACTACCCAAAGCTATCTATAGATTCAATGCAAGCCCCATCAAAATACCAATGATATACTTCAAAGAACTAGGACAAATACTCCAAAAGTTTATATGGAACCAAAAAAGACCCCGAATAGCCACAGCAATCTTGAAAAAACAGAACAAAGTAGGAGGGATTACATTACCAGTTATGAGGTTATACTACAAAGCCACTGTAATCAAAACAGCCTGGTACTGGCAGAACAGGCACATAGATCAATGAAACAGAACAGAGAACCCAGAAATTGACCCAAGACAATATGCTCAATTAATATTTGACAATGGTGGCAAGAGCATACAGTGGAATCAAGACAGCCTCTTCAATAAATGATGGTGGGAAAATTGGACAGCTACATGCAAAAAAATGAAGCTAGACCACCAACTTACACCAAACACAAGAATAAACTCCAAATGGATAAAAGACTTAAATGTGACTCGTGAATTTATAAAAATCCTAGAAGAAAATGTAGGCAACAAAATTTCAGACACCATACGCAGCAGAATTTTCACTGATACAACACCTAAGGCAAGAGAAACAAAGGAAAAAATGAACACATGGGACTACATCAAACTAAAAAGCTCTGCAGAGCAAAAGAAACAACCATCAAAGTGGAAAGGCAACCCACTGTATGGGAGAGCATAATTGCCAATGATACATCAGATAAGGAGTTAATTTCCAAAAGATATAGAGTACTCACACAACTCAACAAAAGGAAGACAAACAACCCAATGAAAAAATAGGCAGAGGACCTGAAGAGACACCTCTCCAAACAGGACATACAAATGGCCAAGAGACATATGAAGAAATGCTCAACATCACTAATCATCAGAGAGATGTAAATTAAAACAACAATTAGGTATAAATTCATACCTGTCACAATGGCCACCATCAACGAATCATGAAACAACAGGTGCTGGTGTTGGTGTGGAGAAAAGGGTACTCTAGTACACTGCTGGTGGGAATGCAGACTGGTGCAGCCACTATGGAAAACACTATGGTGTTACCTCAAAAAATTAAAAATTGAACTTCCATTTGACCCAGTCATCCCACTTCTTGGAATATACCCTAAGAAGCCTGAAACACCAATCAGAAAGAATATATGTACCCCTATGTTCATAGCAGCACTATTTACAATAGCTAAGATCTGGAAACAGTCCAAGTGTCCATCAATAGACGAGTGGATAAAATAGTTGTGGGACATATACACAATGGAGTACTATGCAGCTGTAAGAAAGAAAGATCTCTTATCCTTTGAGACGACATGGAGGGACCTGGAAAGTATTATGCTAAGCGAAATAAGCCAAGCAGAGAAAGAGAAATATCACATAATCTCACTTATATCTGCAATATAATGAACTAAACAAAATGATGAACAAATAGACCCAGAGTCATAGAAGTAGGGTACAGAACGACAATCCTCAGAAGAGGGGGTGGGGGGAGGGAAGTAAGAGATAATCCACAGAACTTATATGCATATATACATAACCGATGGACATGGACAACAAAGCTGGGGATGGGGCAGGGTGGGGGGCGGGGAGGAGGGTGTCAGTGCGGTGGGAAAAGGAGAAACATCTGTAACAAAAATACATTAAACAAAAGACAAAAAAATAAAAATAAAAAACTCGTGTCTGTATGACTCCAAAGCTCAGGTCCTTGCCATATATCATACAGTCAAATCTTGGTCAAGATTAGCAAGATATTACAGCAAAATTATAACAAAATTAACCAGTGTCTGCTTTTTACTTAAAAGTAGATATGAAGCTTTCCCAAGGTCTACTGTTGGCCAGGGGACTTCAGAGTTCAGCCTGGTGTGACTGAACTTAAGCTCAATTATGAAGTGAGTGTATTAAGTTGGGATTGTGTGTGTAAGGGTGGGGGGCTCTCAAAGCATAGGAAAAACTTGAAGACCTAGAAGAGGTCAGATCCAGTGTAGAAGGTTGTAGTAAAGATGGGAGTTTCAGAGTTCGCAGTGAAATCTTAGGAGATGTTGCACTTCCCAGAGCTGGTCATATTCACTCTTTTCTCTCCACATCTTTGCACATGATGTTTTTTTCTGCCTCGAATACTGTTTTCAGCTCTCACTTTCACCCCGGTCACACACATACTATAGTTTTGCCTATCGAAGTCCTACTCATCCTTCATGTCTCAGCTTGGGTGACACCATCTGAATCAGATGCTTCTTATCTGTGCCGCCATCACCCTCCATGATTTGCTTAATTGTAATTTCACTGACTGTCCTCTAAAATAACTGAGAGCTTGCTTCTCTCTCACTCTTTTTGTTTGTTTGTACCTAGATTCTTTTTTATTTTTTTCCAATTTTTATTAATTTATTTTTGTTACAGTTGTTTCTCCTTTCCCCCCAGACATCCTCCTCCTCTTTCCACACCCCAGCCCCCCCAGCATTGTTGTTTATGTCCACTGGTTATGCATACATGCATATAAGTTCTTTGGTTCTTCTCATCCATCCCCCCCACCCCCCTACTCTGAGGTTTGTCAGTCTGAACCATGCTTCTTTCTATGTCACTGGGTCTATTTCACTAATCAGTCCACCTGGCTCATTATATTCCACAAATAAGTAGGATCATGTGGTATTTGTCTTTCCCTGATTGGCTTATTTCACTTAGCATAATACTCTCGAGGTCCCTCCACATCGTCTCAAAGGATAAGAGATCTTTCTTTCTTATAGCTGCAGGGTATTCCATTGTATATATGTACCACAGCTTTTTTATCCACTCATCTACTGATGGACTCTTGGGCTGTTTCCAGATCTTAGCGACTGTAAATAGTACTGCTATGAACATAGCGGTACATATATTCATTCTGATTGGTGTTTCAGGCTTCTTAGGATATATTCCGAGAAGTGGGATCACTGGATCAAATGACAATTCAATTTTTAATTTTTTGAGGAAACACCATAGTGTTTTCCATAGTGGCTGCACCAGTCTGCATTCCCACCAGTAGTGTGCTAGAGTCCCCTTTTCTCCATACCCTCGCCAGCACTTGTTGTTTGATGATTTATTGATGGCAGCCATTCTGGCAGGTGTGAGGTGATACCTCATTGTTGTTTTAATTTGCATCTCTCTGATGATTAGTGACATTGAACATTTCTTCATATGTCCCTTGGCCATTTGTATGTCCTTTTTGGAAAGGTGTCTCTTTAGGTAATCTGCCCATTTTTTAATTGAGTTCTTTGTCTTCCTTTTGTTGAGTTGTATGAACACTCTATATATCTTGGAAATTAACTCCTTATCTGATGTATCATTGGCAATTATGCTCTCCCAAACAATGGGTTCCCTTTACATTTTGATGGTTATTTCTTTTGCTGTGCAGAAGCTCTTTAGTTTGATGTAGTCCCATGTGTTCATCTTTTCCTTTGTTTCTCTTGCCTTAGGTGACGTATCAGTGAAAATTCTGCTGCATCTGATGTCTGAAATTTTGTTGCCTACATTTTCTTCTAGGATTTTTATGGATTTACAAGTCACATTTACGTCTTCGATCCATTTCGAGATTATTCTTGTGTATGGTGTAAGTTGATGGCCTAGTTTCCTTTTTTTTTTTTTTTTTTGCATGTAGCTGCCCAATTTTCCCAGCACCGTTTATTAAAGAGGCTGTCTTTACTCTATTGTATGCTATTGCCACCTTTGTCAAATATTAATTGAGCATAATATCTTCGGTCAATTTCCGGGTTCTCGGTTCTATTCCATTGGCCTATATGCCTGTTCTTATGCCAGTACCAGGCTCTTTTGATTACAGTAGTTTTGTTATATAACCTCATATACAGTATTGTGATCCCACCTACTTTGTTCTTTTTTTTCAAGATTGCTGTGGCTATTCGGGGTCTTTTTTGGTTGCATATGAACTTTTGAAGTATTTGTTCTTGTTCTGTGAAATATGTCGTTGGTATTTTGATGGGGATTGCATTGAATTTATAGATTGTTCTGGGCAGTATGGACATTTTAATGATGTTAATTCTTCCAATCCATGAACAAGTTATATCCTTCCACTTTTTTATATCTTCCTCTATTTCTTTTTTCAATGTCCTGTAGTTTTCTGCAAATAGGTCCTTTACTTCTTTGGTTAAGTTTATTTCTAGGTATCTTAATTTTTTTGCCATGATAGTAAATGGGATTGTGTTTTTAGCTTCTCTTTCTGTGAGTTCATCATTGGTGTATAAGAATGCTGCCAATTTCTTGACGTTAATTTCGTATCCTGTTACTTTGCCTATTTCATTTATTAAGTCTAGTAGATTTTTGATGGAGACTTTAGAGTTTTCTATGTACAATATTATGTCATGTGAAAATAATGACAGTTTCACTTTCTCTTTTCCGATTTGGATTCTTTTTATATTTTCTTCATGTCTGATTGCTGCGGCTAAGACTTCTAGTACTATGTTAAACAAGAGTGGTGAAAATAGCCATCCTTGTCTTGTTCCTGTTCTTAAGGGAAATGCTTTTAGTTTTTGCTCATTGAGTTTGATGTTGGCTGTAGGTTTTTAATGTATGGCCTTTATTATGTTGAGATATGATCCCTCTATTCTCACATTGCTGAGTGTTTTTTTTTATCAGAAATGGGTCCTGGATTTTGTCAAATGCTTTTTCAGTTTCTATTGATATGAGCATATGGTTTTTATCTTTCATTTTTTTAATGTGGTGTATCACATTTATTGATTTGGGAATATTGTACCATCCTTACATCCCTGAGATTAATCACACTTGGTCATGGTGAATAATTTTTTTAATGTATTGCTTGATTTTATTTGCTAGTATTTTGTTCAGGATTTTGGCATCTATGTCCATCAGGAATATTGGCCCTTTGTTCTCTTTCTTTGTAGTGTCTTTATCTGGTTTTGGAATTAGAATTATGCTGGCCTCATAAAACGAGTTTGGAAGTCTTTCTTCTTCTTGAATTTTTTGGAATAGTTTGAGGAGAATTGGTGTTAGTTCTTCTTTGAATGTTCGGTAAAACTCCGGTGTGAAACCGTCCGGGTTGGGCTTTTGTTTGCTTTGAGAGTCTTGATTATATCTCCAATTTCCTTAGTTGTTATTGGTCTGTTCAAGTTTTCATCTCTTCCCGGTTCAGTAGTGGGAGACTATGCATTTCTAGACATTTGTCCATTTGCTTAGATTATCCAATATGTTGCCGTATGATTGGTCATAGGATTTGTTGATGATCCTTTGTATTTCTGTGGTGTCAGTTGTTACTTCTCTTTCATTTCTGATTTTGTGTATTTGGGTTCTCTCTCTTTGTTTCTTGGCGAGTCTAGCGAAGGGTTCATCAATCTTGTTTATCTTTTTGAAGAACCAGCTTTTTGTGTCATTGATCTTTTGAATTGGCGTTTATTTTATTTTTTTATTTTTTTGGTCTCTATGTTGTTAATTGCTGCTCTGATCCTTACTATTTCCTTCCTTCTACTTGCTCTGGGGTTTTCTTTTTGTTTGCTTTCTCATCCTTTAAGTTGTGAGGTTAGATAGTCAATTAGAAATTTTTCATGTTTCTTGAGATAGGCCTGTAGTGCTATAAACTTCCCTCTCAGAACTGCTTTCGCTGCATTCCATAGATTTTGTGTTGATATGTGTTCATTTTCATTGGTTTCCAGGACGTTTTTAATTTCTTCCTTGATCTCCTCGGTAACCCATTCATTGTTTAATAACATGCATTTTAGCCTCCATGTGTTCAAATGTCTTTGCATGTTCTTGTTGCAATTGATTTCTAGTTTCATTGCATTGTGATCTGAGAAGATGCTTGATATGATTTCAATTTTCTTGAACTTGTAGAGACTTCATTTGTGTCCTAACATGTGGTCTATCTTTAAGAATGTCCCATGTGCACTTGAGAAAAATGTGAATTCTGCAGTTTGGGGTGTAATTCCCTGTAGATATCTATTAAATCCATTTGATCTTGTGCTTCATTTAGAGTCTCTGTTTCCTTGTTGATTTTTCGTCTAGAAGATCTATCCAGTGATGTCAGCGGTGTGTTGAAGTCCCCTGCTATGATTGTATTGCTGTCAGTTTCTACTTTGAAGTCCTCCAGAAGATTTTAATTCTCCTATGTTGGGTGTATATATGTTTATTAAGGTTATATTTTCCTGTTGGATAGATCCTTTCAATATTATGTACTGGTCTTCTTTGTCTCTGGTTATGGCCTTCATTTTGAAATCTATTTTATCAGATATGAGTATTGCTACCCCAGCTTTTTTTTCCTTTCCTTTTGCTTAGAAGATTTTTTTCTATCCCTTCACTTTCAACCTATGTGAGTCTTTTGTTGTGAGGTGGGTCTCTTGTAAACAACATATGTATGAGTCATGCTTTTTCATCCAATCAGCTACTCTGTGTTTTTTTATTGGAGCGTTCAATCCTTTTACATTTACGGTTATTATTAATATGTACTTATTTATTGCCATTTTTGTTTATTGTGGTTCTATTTTTCTTCCTGTTTCTTCTACTAATTACAGCAGTCCTTTTAACATTTCTTGCAGTGCTGGTTTGGTGCTAATATATTCCCTTAGCCTTTTTTTGTCTGGGAAGCTCTTTATTTGACTTTCTATTTTGAATGGTAGCCTTGCTGGATAGGGTAATCTTGGGTTCAGATCCTTCTTTTTCATGACCTTGATTACTTTATGCCATTCTCTTCTGTCCTGTAGTGTTTCTGTTGAGAAGTCAGCTGATAGCCATATGGGGTTTCCTTTATAGGTAACCTGTGGCTTATCTCTTGCTGCCTTTAGGATTCTTTCTTTAATTTGTGGCATTTTAATTACTGTGTGTCTTGGTGTGGGCCTGTTTGGGTTTTTCTTACTTGGGGCTCTCTGTGCTTCTTGAACTTGAAAGCCTTCTTCCTTCACCAAGATAAGAACGATTTTTGTCACTATTTCTTCAAATACATTCTCTAACCCCTGCTCCTTTTCTTCTTCTTCTGGAAGTCCTGTGGTGCGAATATTGTTATGTTTTCAGTTGTTCCACAGTTCTCTTAGGCTGTCTTCCTGTTTTTTAATTGTTTTTTCCTTTTGGTTTTCTGATTGTTGATTTTTTTCCTAATCTGTCTTCTAATACACTGATCCGGTCCTGAGCTTCCTCTACTCTGCTGGTTATTCCTTCCAATGTGTTCTTTATTTCTGCTATGTCATTCTTCATTTCTTCTTGGTTTTTCATTTCCACTTGGTTGGTTTTCGATGTTTATATGTATTTACTCATGGTGTTGATGTCTTTACTCATGCTTTTCAGCTTCCTCAAGATCATGGCTCTGAACTCTACCTCTGATAACTTGCTTCACTGCATTTCATTTATCTCATCTTCAGTAGAGTTCTCTTGTTCTTTTTTGGGGGATTTGTTTTTTTGTTTCACCATTTTGGCTATCTCCGTGGGTTTTGGAGCCTGCCAAATTTTCCCTGTGGGTGTGTGTGTTCTGCTGTTTGAGGCTCCCTCTACTGTGTTTTGATGAGTGTGGCAGGACCCACGTTCAACACCACTGTGAAGTCTTACTTTCCTGGGTAGATTTACAAGCCCAGGAAATGTTTAGTTATCCTCTATCTTTTTGCGTGGAGCCTATTAGTCTCAGTTACTTGATGAGCCTTGGGTTGTAGCCCTCAGCTGAATTAAAAACTCCCTCAGGTGTTCAGTGTAAGAGGATTTCTAGAGGGTGGGGCAGATGCTGGTTGTTAATAAGCCTCCATTTGCATTTCTCTGGCCTAGCTGGGTGGGGTTAAATCTCCGAGGAGGGACTGCTGCTACTTTCCAGAGCTCCGGGAATTGGCTGCCTGAGCAAGATGGCCACTGTCCTGTGGGGCCGTGACTCAGTAGAAACTTTGAGCACCCTCCAAATCCCGAATGTCCCTGCACAGTTCCAGTCCAGTATGCCATCCCTCTGCTGGAGCCCAAGGTGACTGCCTGTAGCTAATTTAGTGCTCTGTCCTGGCCCTCTGTGCTGTGGAGAAGGCTTGGGATTTTAACCCCAAGGGAGCTGCTCACAGCTAAAACCACTGCTGTCTGTGTTCTCCTAGCCTGCCCTCTTGCATCTCTGCAGACCTACCAGGCTCTATTTTTTTTTTACCTGGTTATATGGGTCCTCTCCAGCTGCTTTTCTGTTGCTTTTTCCCAATGATTTGTCTTTATTTTAGTTGTAATTCCAGTTTGGTCCTGGGAGATGGTCTGTGTAGCTTCCATTCACTCCTTTGCGATTTTGGAGTCCCGCTTCTCTCTCTCTAATAGGCTGTGAGATACTTGGGGGCAGGAAAAGTTTCTTACTCATCCCCAATGCCTAGTGTAGGGCCTGACCCAGAGTAGCTGCTTAGTAGGTGTTAAGAAGCAGTATGGCTACATGCAGTGTGGTATCTTGGACTGGATTTTGGAACAGAAAAAAGGATATTTGTGGGGAAACTAGTGAAATTCAAATAAAGTCCATAGTTTAGTTGACAGTTATTAATACTTAATAGTCTATAGCTTAGTTAATAATGGTAACATAGTACCAACATTAACTTCTTACTTGTGACAAATGTAAATGGTTATGTAAGATGTTAACATTAGAGGAAGCTGTCTGTAAGGTATATGAGAACTCTCTGAACTCTTTGCAATTCTTCTATGTGTCTAAAATTATTTTAAAATTAAAAGTTTATTTAAAACAAAACAAAACAGTGGCAGTATTGTGTGGTGGTTTGGGGGGTGGGTTTTGTTACCTTCAGTAACTACTTGTCCTGCCCTGGCCGGTGTGGCTCAGTCCATTGGTTGTCATCCCGTGCACTGAAGGTTGTAGGTTCAATTCCTGTTTAGGGCACATGTCTGGGTTTCAGGCTCAATCCTCAGTAAGGGGGCATGCAGGAGGCAGCTGATCGAGGTTTTGCTCTCACTTTGAACTTTCTCTCCCTCTCTCCCTCTCCCTTCCTCTGTCTCTAAAAAAATCAATTAAAAAAAAGAGAGAGACTACTTGCCCTTTCTGAACCTCCATTTCTGTATCTGTAAAATGAAGATAATAAGAGTATCTTTTTAATAAAGTTGTAAGTTTATATGTGCATATAGATTTTATTACCTATCTATATGTATATATTACAAATCTATCACTCTGTGCATACACAGATATAATAGTTACGGGATGCCAGGCACTGTTCTGAGTGTTTTACATTTATTAACTTATTTTAATTATTTTAAAACCCCAAATCCTACCTCCCAAGAATATGCATGGGACATACTTATACTACAAAATATTTGTTGTTTATTTGAAATTGAAATTTAACTGGGCATCCTGTGTTTTATCTGGCAACTCAACTCGGAGTAAATGCTCAATAAATATTTGTGGGAGTAAGGGAATGGAAAAGGATGAGATAAAAAAAGAAAAAGGGGGAAGAAGGGAGCCAGTTTTTCCATCAGTGGAGCATGATCAGAAAGAATTGCAGCCTTGAAGGGAGCAGTAGATTTGTAAGACCTAGCAGTCACACAACATCTGGCCTTAACATAGCTTCTCACTATTTTCTTTCTTTTTTCCCAATTTTATTGAGATATAATTTACTTATCACATTGTATATGTTTCAGGTGTACAACATAATGATTTGATATTTGAATATATTGTGAAATGATAACCACAATAAGTTAGCTAACATCCATCACCTCACATAGTTACAATTTTTTTCTTATGGTGATAACTTTTAAGATCTACTCTCTTAGCAAATTTCAAATATGCAATACAGTATTGTTAACTATACTCACCATGTTCTACATTACATCCCCAGGACTATTTTCAGTTCTATATAGTACAAGGTAAATAGTTGTTTCCCCCTTTTTTGTTAAAAAGTCTGCCCTCGTGTGGTAGGAAAGAGGTATTAGGCCAGAAGACTTAATTCTGGTCTTTTCAGCTCCTTGGGGCAAAAGGCTCCAAGGAGGCCAGTGATCTGGAAAGGAGGACATGATGATGGCAGTTTGTTTTGGTGGAGGTAGGACAGGAATTAACAAAAGATAAACCAGCTCCGTGTCTTAGATACTAGGAGAGCATTATTAAAATAGATTTAAAAAATAGTTTAAAACACATTTGTAACTTTGTGCAAGCCAGCATAACCCCAGTTTCCAAGCTGTTATGGTGAAAAAATATGTTGAGACTGTACCTAAAATTCATGCAGTAGAATATTTAAATGGAGAACACATTATAAATGGTAAAGTATTATTTACATGTTGTCAGTTAAAAAGCCACCATGGTTTGCATGCCTCCTCTAGTCATTTTATTTATTTATTTATTTATTGAATTTATTGGGGTGACACTGGTTAACAGAATTATACAGTTTCAGGTGCTCAATTACACAACACATCATCTGTACACTTCATTGTGTGTTCATCACCCCAAGTCAAGTCTCCTTTCATCACCATTCATACCCCCTATACCTTCCTCCAACTCCTCTCACCCTCCTCGCCCCGAAAATCACCACATTGTTGTCCATGTCCGTGAATTTTTTTCCTTTTTTCTCTTTTTTGCTCAATCTCTCCACCCCACTAACCCAGTTCCCCAACCCACCCCCAACAACTGTCATTAAATTTACTGGTAGCCTCATCCTCATGCCAAATCTACCATATCCCCAGTAGGAAGCCTCTTCCCCAGGGAAGGCTGCTCATTCTTCCCAACCACAAGAAGAAGAGATGAGGTTGCTGTTTGCAGCTCCAAACCTCACATACTGCCATCATCCTGAGTGACTCCAATGCCTATGTGAACGCCCCTCCAAACACCAGGTCTCATGGTTCCCTTATCTCTTCACCTCCAGGGCCTCAGTCACAACCTCACACCACATGCCCATGAACATAACTTTGGCTTTGCCATCTCTGAGTATATCTCCTCTTTTGAAATCTCCAACTCCCAAATCTCATGCTCAGACTGTACCATGACTTTCCCTGCTTTCTCACTAAACCTATTCTTTTAACCTCCAGTAAACTTCCAGAATTATGTGCAGTCTCTATTTTTCCAGCCTCTTCACCTGCTTCTATTTTCATGTCCTTCCCTCAGCCTGGACTCCACATGTGACCACTTGAACTATTTTCTCACCAGCACCTGAAATCCTCAGCCTCTGGCTATTAGCTAGGCCTGGCCCTAAACTCTGCCTCAGTCTATATCTGTCTACTCTTACTTCAGAGAATGAACAAAGTCGAAGCAAGGAGCACAGCTGGGCAGATTTGTGCCAGTCTCCAGTTAAGATAGCCCAGTTCAGCTCAGCCCTCAGAATTTCCCTTCAGTTCTTTTACCTGATCTTAATCAGCCACCTCTCCTTTTTGTTCTTCAACTATTCCAAACCTTCTATGCTTCTGAGTACCTCGGCTTCCTCATCTACATACTGGTTTGATTATACCTACTCTGAGGGGTTTTGTGGAGAATAACTGAGGAATGTACATAAATGACCTGACACCACAATGCAAACCATTGACACACATTCCTCATTTACTGCCACTGTCCTCTAGCACCTAACACAATCTGCATTTTTCTCACACCAAACAAATGGCCTTATCTCACAGAGCAAAGTGAAGGTATGAGGTAAAGGGGAGGTAAGGAGATATACCCTCTTCACCCTACAAATGACCGTTTCCCACCCACCTATACTAACTTGCCTCTAGTCTCAGAGAATGAAGGGCCACTTCTCTCTTCTAGTTAGTCTCTCCTTCAGTGTTTGTCTCAGAAACTCTGTTCAATCCATCCCTTCTCTCACCTGTAATCAGCCCTCCCTTCCTCATCTCCTTATCTCATAGGCATGCTCAAATCTCTCCCATCTTAAACAAATTCTCTCTTGACTCTAAATCTTATTTCTCATTCCTTTTACAGTCTTCAAGAGTTGTTTGCATTCCTTGTCTTTATTTCTTCACCTCCCATTGACTTCTCCCCCCTCCCAATGCAAATTGCTCTCTGCCCTCACAGCTCTAGCAAAACAACTCTCCATGAGGTCAAAAGTGACCTTCATTGTCCCTGTTTGACACTGTTGACCACTCCCTACCCTGTCCTCTCTTGGAACCCTCAGGTAGAAAAAAAACAGGCCTGTTCTTAGACTCCTTGCTGGCTCTTCCTCTGCATACCCCTTATATGTTGAAGTCTCAGAGAGCTCAGCCCTGGGCTTTCTATGGACATCTACACTATCTCCCAGGGAGATTTCATTCTATCCCAGCTACTGGATGACTATTCCCAAATATCTCTCTCCAGCCTAGCCCTCTATTGTGAGCTATAGAACCGTTATCACAGCTGGGGCTAAGGGCCCTTTAAGAGAAAACCCATATGCTTACAATAAGAAATATCCATTTATTTGCCCATCTATCTACAGTACAAGGACTTTATCAAGCAGTCTGATACTAGATATCTTGCTCCCAACCCCTCTGCTGAGTTCAAAAGTGGCCTCCACCACTTCTTAGCTATGTGATCTGGATTAAGTTCCTTGACCTCATTAGTAAAGTGAGATTAATAATGGTATCAATTCAATGGGTTGTAGTGAGAATGAAATGAGATAATCCAGGTAAAGGGCTGGCCTCACACATACATGGTAAATGCAGAGTATTTTATACTCTCTTGGTCAGTCTGCCTGGGTCTGAATTCTGGTTCTATTGCTTTCTACTGATATGCCCATTAGCAAGTTATTTAACTTCTCTAAGCCTCAGTTCCCTCCTCTGTAAAATGGGGATAACAATAGTATCTACTGCATCTGGTTATGCTTAGTATTCAATAAGTGGACACATATAGTGCTAAGAGCAGTGCTAAAAATAATTAAATATTAGTGTTACTATTTTCCTCAGAAATGCAAGGAGTACATCTGTGAGGCTGTCAGAGCACAGCCATCTGGATCTCATCCCTGATTTCCCTTGCAATATACTAGATACATGTATACATGTTCCTTGAGGCCAGCCAGGAAATGGGAAGCAACATCAGGACAACAAATGTCACCTGCTGCAGCCCAGTGTCAAACCGCTTCAGGGGCAGCTCTTTGTGCAGGGATAAAAGCTTGTTCAGAAATTGCTGCCTATGTGATTTATAACAGCTGGACATTACTATATGACATTCCCCTCAGGTCCAAGTGGCCTTTCCTGGACTGTCAGCATCCTGTTCTTTCTTATCTTGAAATTGTCTTTGAGGCCCTAAACAAGGATCTGCTGCTCTTATTTTAAAATAAATGGGAGGAAAACTTTACTAACCCTTAATAGTTTTCTCCCCTGCTGCAGTTGTGAATCCAACTGCCTTTTGTGCATCTCAAATAGGCCCTTCATACTTATCCACAGTCCTACCTCTTTCTGGTCAATTTGCACTTTCACTTTCCCCAACGATGTTTTCAAATTTTCCTCACTGTCCTTAAATCTCCCACCTTTCCATCTCCCCAACTTTCCCTGCTCCACCTTATCTCTCAATGGATGACCATGTCTCCTACTTCCCAGATAAAACTGAAGTGAGCAAATGCAAAACAATCATTCAATGTTGATAAATCTAACAGTCAGTATGTTCTGTCTTCATCTTCCTGGACCTATCGGCAGCATTTGACACAGTCACTCACTTTTCCTTGATACTTTCATTCCCTTTTTTCTAGGACGTGACAATTTCTTGGTTTCCCTTTTCCTTTAGTGGCTGCTGTTCTTCACTCTTCGTTGCTGGTTCCTGGTCATCAACTCAAATTTTTTTTTAATTTATGTATTTTTTTGTTAATTCTCAGTGGAGGATATTTTTTCTATTGATTTTGAGAGAGAAAGAGAGAGAGAGAGAGAGAGAGAGAGAGAGAGAGAGAGAGAGAGAGATTGGTTGCCTCTCATGCATGCCTTGACTGGAGATTGAACCCACAACCTTTTGGTGTACAGGACGATGCTCCAACCAACTGAACCACCAGGCCAGGGCTTGGGTTTTTTTGTTTGTTTGTTTGTTTGTTTTGGTTTGTTTCTTTGTTTTTTAGCATTTACTATACATTTAATTTTTTCAATTATACTTTACATTCATTATTATTATATCCTCACCCAAGGACATATTTACAGAGAGGAAGGGAGAAAGATTGAGAGAGAGAGAGAGAAATTGATGTGAGAAACATTGATTGGTTGCTTCCTGATTGTGCCCCGACTAGAGAGCAAATCTGCAATCTAGGTATGTTCCCTGACCAAGAATCAAACCCACAATCTTTTGGTATATGGGACAATGCTCCAACAAACTGAGTCGCCCGGCCAGGGCTACATTCAATATTATTTTTTATGATTATTACAATAGCCTTATTAACTCAAAAGAATGTCACAAGGGCACAGTGCACTTAGGTACAATATCGTAAGTGCTCAAATTGCCGGCCTTCATTATTTACACATTCTTGTATTATACTTGCTATATTCGAACACACTTTGGCACAGAGTTCTTTATTGTCATCAATTTCTTGACATGCTTCTCTTATGCAGTGAATCATGTCATTCACAGTACGTGGTTTTCTTGAAAGACTATATCTTTGACAACACCCCAAAAGAAGAAGTCCATTGGTGTGAGGTCTGGTGATCATGGTGGCCATTCCACTGGCCTTCATCGACCTATCTACCTGTTGGGTAATTGTTCATCAAGAAACTCACATACTGTTATAGCACAGTGTGGATGAGCTTCGTCTAGTTGAAAGAAGAAATCATCATTATCATGCTGTCTCTGTAATTGTGGTAAAACCGTGTCCCTTAACATGTTAAGATACAGGTCATGAGTAACAGATGTGTGGGAAAAAATAGGTTCAAGTATCCCTTTACATAAAAGACCCACCCAAACTGTAATCCCCAGCAGATTCAACTGCCCTTCTATCATTACATGGGGATTTTCTCTTGAATAGTAGACACAGTTGTGCTGATTAACAGCACCTGCAAGTTTAAAATGAGCTTCATCAAACCATGTAATTTTATCAATGATACCTTTGACTTGTCTTTCTTCATTCAGAACCACTTCGCAGAATTGTAAGCGGTGATTTGTATCATCCTCTAGTAATCCATGAAGCAATCTTGGCCGATACATTTTCAAACCTAAACGTTGCATAATACAACTCAAAGATCTACAGGAAATGCCTAACTCAACAGAAGCTCTTTGCTTTGATTTTTTGGGGCTCTCTGTAAATGCCTGCCTCACTAACATTTCATTTTCCTGGGTGGTAATACTGACCGATCGACCATTTTTTGGAGCATTACAGATGGACCAGTTTCATCAAATTTATCACGTATTCTGTAAATTGTTTGTCTACTTGGTGAAGGTGTATCAAATTCTTCAGCCCATTTCTGTCAAACCCTTTCAGTGTTCTCTGTCTTCCAGTATTGTTTAAATATCCATTTTCATTGAGCATTGGTTAAATTATCAGCCATCATTAACTTTGGTGAATTATTGAATGCATCTTTTGTGAAAAAGACGGAGATTCTGTCCACCTCTCAGCCTCCAGTTGCCTGTATTGGAGCCTCTGGAGAGGCAATGGCGGAAGGCAGCAGCCCATAAGCCAAAATCTCAATATTATTTTGTATTAGTTTCAGGTGTACAGCATATTGGTTAGACAATCATATATTTTATTTTTTATTATTTTAAAACTTATCTTTATTGTTGAATGTATTGCAGATATCCCTCCCTTTTCCCCCATTGACTCCTCTCCTCCCTGCTCCTGCCCCCCTCCTGCCTTCCCCACACTACTGTCTGTGTCCATTGGTTATGCTTATATATATATATAAGTTCTTTGGTTTATCTCTTTCCACCTCCCCTCCCCCCTTCCCTTTGAGGTTTGTCAGTCTAACAACCAATTTTTACTTCTTAATTCCTTCAACTTTTTAACCCATTCCCCCAATCACTCTCCCATCTGGCAACCAACAAAAAGTTCTCTGTGTCTATGAGTCTCTTTCTGTTCTGCTTGTTCATTTTGTTTGTAGATTCAATTGATGAAAAATATGTATTTATTGCCATTGTATTGTTCATCTTTTGGTCTTTTTCTTCAAGAAGACCCTTCAACATTTCATATAATACTAGTTTGGTAGCAATGAACTCCTTTAGCTTTTTCTTGTCTGGGAAACTCTTTATATAGCCATCTATTCTAAATGATAGCTTTGCAGGATAGTGTAATCTTGGTTGTAGCTTCTTGCTTTTCATCACTTTGAATATTTCTTGCCACTCCGTTCTGGCCTGCAAAGTTTCTTTTGAGAAATCAGCTGACAGTCTTATGGGAGCTCACTTGTAGGTAACTAACTGCTTTTCTCTTGCTGCTTTTAAGATTCTCTCTTTGTCTTTAACCTTTTGTATTTTTATTATGATGCGTCTTGGTGTTGGTGGCTTGGGGTTCATCTTGTTTGGGACTCTCTGTACTTCCTGGACTTGTATGTCTGTTTCCTTCACCAAGTTAGGGAAGTTTTCTGTCATTATTTGTGCAAATTCTTGCTCTCTCTCTTCTCCTTCTGGCCCCCCATGATACAAAAGTTGGTACACTTGAAGATGTCCCAGAGGCTCCTTAAACTATCCTCATTTTTTCTGGATTCTTTTTTCTTTTTGCTGTTCCGATTGGGTGTTTTTTTGCTTCCTTATATTTCAAATTGATGGCTTGCATCTTGGCTTCACCTACTCTACTATTGATTCCCTGTAAATTATTATTTGTTTCAGTTAGTGCATCCTTCATTTTTGACTGGTCCTTTTTTATGCTCTTGAGGCCCTCACTAAGTTTATTGAGCATCTTTATAAGCAGTGTTTTGAACTCTGCATCTGTTAGATTGCTTATCTCCATTTCGTTTAGTTTGTTTCCTGGAGTTTTGTTCTGTTCTTTCATTTGGGACATGTTTCTTTGTCTCCTCATTTTGGCTGCCTCTCTGTGTTTGTTTCTATGTATTAGGTAGAGTTTCTATGTCTCCTAGGCTTCATAGGGTGGCCTATTGTTGTAGGTGTCCTGTAGGGTCCAGTGGCACAGCCTGCCTGATCACCCCAGCTGTGCCCTGGAGGTGCACCCCTTGTATGGACTGTACACCCTTCTGTTGTAATTGAGACTTGATTGCTGTTGCCACGTCCATAGGAGGGATTTACTCAGGCTGATCAGCTGCAAGGACTGGCTGTGCCCACTGACCACTGACTTCTGACCACCTTGGAGGACCAGCTGTGCAGGGGCCTACCACACAGAGCAAGACTTACTTTAGCAGGGCTCCGGTACCCACTGAGTCTACTCCCTGAGTGTGTCACTTGTGGAGGTGGTTGAGTGGTGGTGTTTTGATGTGGTCTGAAGTTGTCCACTGGGTGTGCTGGCTCTGGGGCAAGGTCAACCACTGCCTGTGTTCTAACTGAGCCACCCAGCATAATCTACAAAGCGTTCTGCAGATGGCTACTTCTTGTGCTGGGCTTGGAGGTGCCCAGGAAAAGCCAAATTGTGAACAAGGCTGGCTGCTTCTAGTGCCAAGTCTGGGGCCACTTAATGAGAGGTATGGGGCTTGCTGAGGCCAGATGCTGCTTTTTTGAGAAAATTTAGGGAAATCTGAAACGGGAGCCAAACCAGGCCATTCCTATGGTAAAGCCACTGGAATCAGCTTGAGTGGGCCTGAAAGTTGGGTGGGGCAGGGCCTCAGGGAATCACCAGGGTGGAGCAAACTGTGTGAGCCAGGTTGCTGGAGTCCCAGATATGGTGCCCATCTGCAGGGCCCGTGGGGGAAGGGCTCACTAAAGGAACATAGCCTCCACCAGCATGTCTGTCTGGGAGAAAGCTGCTCTACAGCTCTTGCCCTAATGCCAAACAACTCAGTTCTTTCCCGTGCATGTCTGGTGCCTTTCAAGCTCAGTAAGTTCGTGTGCGGCCCTTTTAAGAGGAACTGCCTGCGGCTCCAGCAGCCTCAGCTTCCCTCACCCTCAATCCCCTCTGGTTTTTTTACAGCCAGAAGTTATGGGGACTTCTCTTCCTGGCACTGGAACCCTGAGCTGGGTGCCTGTTGTGGGTCAGAGACACCTCACTCCTCAGGGAGGACTTTCACAGCTGAGGTATTCCTCCTGATTTTTATCCACCACATATGGCTGTGGAACCAGCCCGTCTGTGCCTCCCCCGCTCCTACCAGTCTTGATGTGGCTTCTTCTTTAATTTCATAGTTGTAGGACTTCCATTCAGCTTGATTTCAGGTGGTTCTGAAGGATGGTTGTTCTATAGTTTAGTTGTAATTTTTGATGTGGTTGTGAGAGGAGGCTAGTACTGCATTTTCCTACGCTGCATCTTGACCAGAGACAATAGTATACTCTACAAAACATTCCCCCTGATATTTCCAGTACCGACCTGGCCCCACACATAGTTATTACAATATTATTGAGTATATTCCCTATGCTGTACTTTACATCCCCTTGACTACTCTGTAACTACCAATCTGTACTTCTCAATCCCTTCACCTTTTTCTCCCAGTTCCCCTAACCCCCTCCCCTCTGGCAGCCTGTTCTCTGTATCTATGAGTCTGTTTCTCTTTTATTTGTTCATTTTTATTGTTCTTTAGATTCCAGATATAAGTGAAATCCTATGGTATTTGTCTTTTTCTGACTTATTTCACTTAGCATAATACTCTCTAGGTCTATCCATGCTGTTGCAAATTGTAAGATTTCATTCTTTTTTATGGCTGAGTAATATTCCATTGTATATATGTACCACTGCTTTTTTATCTACTTGTCTACTTGGGTGGCTTCCAAATCTTGGCTACTGTGACTAACACTGCAATGAACATAGGGGTGCATATATTCTTTTGAATTAGTGTTTTGGGTTTCTTTGGATAAATGTCCAGAGGTGGAATTGCTGAGTCATAAGGCAGTTAGAGATGGATCTGAGTTTGATGGGCCTGATTTCCTGATTTTCACAATTTGACAATCCTTTTAAAGAAAAATAATACACAACTATGAATAAAAAATTAAGTACAAGGCCTTGGAATTCATTTGTAAAAATGAAGGGGCCCTAATAGAGCTGAAGCTCCAATAGCTTCTCTGATACTGAGTGTATTATTCCATTGGATCTGAGCCACAGTCACTCTTCCATGTTGTTCTACTGAGATAAGACCATTCTAATTTTATTTCCAGTTTTACAGCCATGCCCCGAATGTATAGTCAGGATGGACAGACATCTTCAGATCTGCCAGCTTCCTCTGTTTCTTGGATAATTTCAGTGCGCTTCTTAGAGGTTATAGCCAGTGCTGTGAGAAAATTGGGAGTATCAGGATGCACACAGTTAAAGAGAAACATTTCTAATTCCTCTGATATCATAATGACATCATTCCTCACTTGGTTGTGACATTTTCTCTGGCACTGTCCCGCCAATTAAGTGTAGGAGCTGAGAAAAGAGGGCTTTTGTATTGATTCAGAGTTGGGATTTTGCGCAGTGAATGTTCTCTCAGGACAAGGACAAGGAAGGTAGGTGTATGGTATGATAGATGTTGAATGGATGGACAGTGGACACTAGGCTCAACAGTGAAGACAGGGATTTGGAAAAAAAAAGATAGCAGGAATTGTGGGGGCAGGGTATGGAATGGTTGAAGTAGGCAGAATTTAAAGCAATTTACTGTGAGGCTGTGGTGCTAAGAGGTTCAGCATGATTTCTGTGATATCACTATCTCCTAGTTGTTTTCCTATCTTTGTGGTCACTCATTTACTGTCTCTTTTTTTGGATCTTCTTTCTTTAACTACCTGTTAAATATTAGTGTTTCTATGGGTCTGTCTCCATACTGGATATCTCCATTTGGAAAATCACACAATTGAACTAATTTTCTTCCCCAAATCACATGTAATCTTATTCTAATTTATTGAGACCTATTTTACAAACTTAATTTCATTTAATTTCCACAACTCTCAAGTTTTAGAGATGAGAAAATTGAGGCTCAGTTTAAACAACTTGCCCCATTACTACTTCTTCTACAAGTGTCAGTGCTGGGATTTGAACCCAAATCTTACTGACTGAAAATCCCATCATCGATTCATGAGTCCTTTCTATGAGTTTTTTTTTAATGATTAATCCTTACCTGAGGATATTTTTTCACTGATTTTTAGATAGAGTGGAAGGGAGGGAGAGAGATAGAAACATCGACGTGAGAGAGACACATCTATTGATTGCCTCCCGCATGACGCTGACCAGGGCCAGGGATTGAACCTGCAACCTAGGTACAGACTCTTGACCTGGGAATCGAACCCTCAATCCTTCCGTCCGAGGGCCGATGCTCTTACCGCTGAGCCAAACCAGCCAGGGCTTTCTATGGGTTTTGTAGTTTTATATATCTTACTAACAAGGCTCTGTCCTGCTCAGTGGAACCACTATTCGTCCTGTCACCTAAGCCAGAAACCTGAGAGGTATCCTCATCTCTTCTTCCTCACTAATCCTCCCCACATAATACAAACTAAGCCATTATTAAGTCCTGCTGTTTTTACCTCAAAAATAAGTTTTTAATGTATCTACCTCCTTCCATCTGTACCACCATCACTAGTCTGAAACACTAGATTGCTAACAGAGACTTCTAATGGACCTCAACATACTTATTCTGGCCCCTCCACCCATTCTCCACATGCACCCACAAATGATGCTGGCAAAGCAGACCACTGATGAGATCACTTCCCTTAGTACCTATAGGATAAATTCCACTTCTTGTCTTGGCCAGTGTTGCTCAGTGGTTAGAGTGCAGGCCTGTGCACTGAATGGTCATGGGTTCCATTCCCAGCCCTGGACAGGGCATGTGAAGGAGGCAACCAATCAATATGTCTCTTTCACATTGATGTTTCTCTCTCTCTCTCTCTCTCTCTCTCTCTCTCTCTCTCTCTCTCTCTCTCTCTCTCTGTGTGTGTGTGTCTCCCCCCTCCCTCCCTCCCTCCGTCCCTTCCACTCTCTCCTAAAAACAATGGAAAAAATATCTTCCGGTGAGGATTAACAACAACAAATAATAATAATGATAATTTCAAAATTGCACTTTTTGTGTGACATGAAAGTTTCCCCTTTATCCTCAACAACTTCATCTCTTGCTCTGCTCTTTCTGAAATAGGATACTCAGGAGTTGACTTAAATATTTCTAGTGTCTGAAGTTTATACCATTGATTGAAGCCTCTTTAAGAAAAAGAATACAGCCCTAGCTGGTGTGGCTCAGTTGGTTGAGCATCATCTCATGCATTGAAAGGTTGCAGGTTTGATTTCTGGTCAGGGCACATGCTCGATTGTGGGCTTGATTCTTAATGAGGGGCAAGCAGGAAGCAGCCAAATGATGTTTTGCTCTCACATTAATGTTTCTCTCTCACTCTCCCTTCCTCTCTTTCTAAAAATCAATTTAAAAATCTTTTTGGGAAAAAGAAAGAAAAAGAATACAAAATTACAAATACAAAATTTGATAAGAGGCTCTTTGGGGGAAGAGGTCCCACAAGTGAGGAACCCTGAAGTTTAAAATTCATTAGCATCACAGTAAATCTGTAAAAAATACTCACCAAACCATGTGCTGTTTTCTTTTTTTATTTCTTTATTTTTAATGTTTTTATTGATTTTTAGAGAGAGAGGAAGGGAGAGGGAGAGATAGATAGAAACATCATTGATTGGCTGCCTCTTGCATGCCCCTCACTGGGGATTGAGCCCACAACCAGGGCATGTGCCCTGACTGGGAATGGAACCAGTGACCTCTTGGTCCATGAGTCAGTGCTCAACCACTGAAGCACACTGGCTGGGCACCATGTGCTATTTTCTAAATGCATTTGTCTCCTGGCTGGTGTAGCTTAGTGGATTAAGCATCATTTCATGGACTGAGAGGTCCTGGTTCAATTCCCAGTCTGGGCACATGCCCAAGTTGTGGGCTTGATCCCCAGTAGGGGGAGTGCAGGAGGCAGCCGATCCATGTTTCTCTCTCATATCAATGTTTCTATCTCTCACTTCTTCTCTCTAAAAAAAAAAAAAAAAATCAATAAAAAATATATTAAATGCATATGTCTTGCTGCCTTGACACATGTGGTTCTCTCTACTTGGAACAGTCCTCCCCCTTACTTACCTGGCAACTCATTATTTGCCAGTGGTGTGCTGGATGCAGACCACAAGTACATGAGAGCTGATTGTTAAACAAATTTTGTGAACCAGTTTTTTTTTGTTTTTGTTTTTATCCTCACCCGAGGACATTTTTTCATTTTTTGTTCAGATAGAGTGGGAGGGAGAGAGGAAGAGAGAGAGAGAAACATCGACGTGAAAGGGACACATCGAGTGGCTGCCACCCGCACAACCAACCAGGGCCGGGGACAAACTGCAACCGAAGTACATGCCCTTAGTGGGAACCGAACCCGGGTCTCTCTGGACTGCAGGCCGACGCTCTAACCGCTGAGCCAAACCGGCCAGGGCTGTGAACCAGTTTTTAAACAGCCATTTAAAAATTGAATTAAACTGCAAATTAAATGAGCTATATTAAAAAGCAAAGGTAATAAATATTCAAAACTCATCATTTACTAATTATTTTACTATTATCTATGTTTTTTATGCTTTCTGTGTCCATTATATCTGTGGAGTGGAAATACTCTGTAATCATGTGCTGCTGTACCTCTCTTCCCAACTCTGCATTCAATGACTTCACATTGGGTAGCTCAAAGTTAGCTGTGGTGGGAGTATTTACACCATAGAATTCAGCAAATGCCACAAGTCAGGGCTTGGTTTTCTTCACAGAGCCGATTGTTAAGTATTTATCACCACACTACTATTTGTAACCCAACCCAAGGAGCACCTCTGTGCAACCTTCCCTGATTTCCTCCCCCTTACACACACAGACACACACACAGACACACATATACACACATGCATACACACACAGAGTTGATCCCTACACACCCCCTATACCCTGTGTACCACTCTGTAGCATTTACCATACTTTATTTCAATAGTCAATTTAATTAAAGGCAAGTACTATGTTTTCTCCATCTTTGTATCATAAATGCATCATGCATTGTAAGGGCTCAATTAATGTTGGTTGAATAAATTTAACCTCTTTGGGTTCAGTTTCTTCTTATATCAAATGAGAATACCTGCTCTCCTTTCCACACACGAACCTTATGACAACAAATGAAATACTAGACATGAAAGTACTTCAAATAAAAACTAAAAAGCACCATATAAGTGCAGGTATTATTTTCACATGTTCATGTGGCTTAATGAGTTTCTATCATAAAACACTTGTTGAGCCTTGGCCAACCGGTTTGACTCAGTGGTTAGAGTGTTGGCCTATGTACTGAAGGGGCATGTGTTTGATTCCCAGTCAAGGGCATATACCTGCATTGCAGGTTCAATCCCCAGCCCTGGTCAGGGTTGTGCAGAAGGAAACCAATTGCTATGTCTCTCTGACATCGATGCTTCTCTTTCTCTCTCTCCTTCCCTCCTCCCTTCCTTCCACTCTCTAAAAATCAATGGAAAAAATATCTTCGGGTGAGGATTAACAACAACAACAACAACAACAAAAAAAAACACCTATTGAAACATATAATTTTAGCTGTCCCCTGTTCTCACTCAAGATGTTCTGATATTTAACCTCTGACCTCTTTGAACCCTTCCAGTGTGAGAAGCAGGAGAAACCTTTTTGTTTTAATAAAGCTGACTATAAGGTATGCTTCTGTAACATTAATTTTGGAAACTCATGAAGAAAATGATAAAATCATAGATACATTCCCATTGTGGGAAAACCCCAATTGATAATTAGGGACCCCAAATGATCAAGGAATTAAAATGGGTCAAGCCATCCTACTGAAAACTCTCTTTCTCTGTCCCTTATTATATTTGTATTTGTATTTATCTTATTTAACAAGCCCTAATGTGTCACTTAACTATGTGTCTGACATTGTTCTAAGTGATTTACACATATAACTCATTTAATCTTCATAAAACTCTTCTCATTCTTGTTTTATAGATTAAGGAGACTGAGTCACAAGAAGTTAAGTAAATTACCCAAGGTCACACATTTTCCTTCACTGTAGGCCATTTCTGGACCATAACTTCATGGTTCTGATTCCACTCTTGCAGCCTCACAACTGTCTCTCCCATTCTTGTATATGGATATTTCCCAGATAGTTGCCACATCATATCCTACTGTTTTGAGCAGTAATAACAAACTACACCAGTATTAAACATTAAAAAGTGAACCTTACTTTCAGCCATGAGAGCCAAAGTTGTTCTGCCACTAACCAGTTGTGACATTTGGGAAGCCCAGTGACCTAGTAAGAAATAGAAGGCCTCAACATAGCATCATAGTGCAGTATAGATTTGCCTGTTATAGTTGGTAGCCCCTTGAGGAAGCTCCCATCAGACTATTATAGAAGGTTGTAGCCTGACTATAGGTCTCTTCCCACCTGGCATGTTTCTCACCACTGGAGGACTGTCTTGACCACCAGATCTTTGCAAGGAACTAGTGACTCACTGGGGACTGCATCTATTCCCACATTTATATTTATATTCTTGATTCCAGATCCTTTGTGCTGTTTGCTTGATGGTTCTACAATAAACCAAAGTACAAGCAACCTGGGGGCAATGTGAGTTATCATAATCACAGGTCTTTGGACCATAACCAGCCTTTATGGTCTGACCTTTATCAGGCCTCCTAGGGAAGTAATGTAATGGCTCTGAGTCTCAGCTTTTCCATATATAAACATGTGAGTCAATATTATGTAGTGGAAAGAAAAAAGAGTTGGTGTAAGACAAGCTTTTTATTTTTTATTTTTTATTTTTTTTTATCCTCACCCGAGGACATTTTTTCATTTTTTTTGTTCAGACAGAGTGGGAGGGAGAGAGAGGAAGAGAGAGAGAGAAACATCGACGTGAAAGGGACACATCGAGTGGCCGCCACCCACACGACCAACCAGGGCCGGGGACAAACGGCAACCAAGGTACATGCCCCTAGCGGGAACTGAACCCGGGTCTCTCTGGACCGCAGGCTGACGCTCTAACCGCTGAGCCAAACCGGCCAGGGCTTATTAATTAATTTATTCATTCATTCATTTGCTAAAAAAATATTTATGTGCCAGTTACTGAGTAGGGCACTGCAGACACAGTAGTGAACAAGACTGATATTGGGGTTGTCCCTGCCCTTATGAAGCTTACATTCTAGTTGAGAAAACAGGCAAAAGGCAAGCAAAAAAATAAATAAATAAAAACTGGGATAAGTGTCACATAGTAAACACTATGATAGAAACAGCGTATGAGGATGGGGGGAAGGGAAAACCTTCTTTCCACAGAGTGTTCAAATAAGGTTTCTCTAAAAAAAGTAGTATTTAAACCAATTTATTATTTTACTAAATTTGTGACCTTGGCCAAATTACAATAAGTTTAAAAATTACAATATATAACTACTTTCAGCCTTGATAAGCATAACTCTTACCTCTTGGGATCCTTGTGGTAATCCAGTACGATGATATATGTGAAACATCCAACACATAGTAAATGCTTATTCCCTTCCCCTTCTAGCTCGAGCAGTCAACATTGTCCATCCTGAAAATTGCTTAAGGTCACCCAATCTGCCTTGGCAGCTATTTATCTACTTAATCAGCTCAGTAAGTCAGAAATTTAGTGGAAAAATCAAGTCACCATAAAATAAGCAAAAATAATATGTGCTTACACTTTAGGGTTGAACCTACATGCCTACCATTTAAGGTCTCCCCATTGAGAAATCAGAATAAGCCTTTCCCCAAAACAATCAACTAGCAAATCAGTAAATTAATATCCTGTTATTTTCCAAATTGGTGCCAGCTAGATTTCCCTATCATTGACTTAAACTTTAGCAAAAGTTATGGAATATACCTACTACCGGATCCTTGTAGTGTTCAAGGACCTGGCACCTTGATTTCTCCTTTAGAACAGGCGGAAAAAAACCTTTAATAAGGAAAGTATACTATGTTTCTTTTCACTTACGGGTGAAGGTATAGCTGAGTTTAATTTTTACACCCAAGGTCACATAGCAAAGATACTAGCAAGGTCAGACCAGAATTCAAGGCTATGGACTCTATGGACTCCTTTGCCACTGTTTTCCTGCTTAGACCAGTGGTTGCCTAAGGTGATGATTAAAAAATCAGTTCAGCAGAATTAAAACCCGTACTGACTGGTTATCCCATCACAAGACACACACACACACACACACACACACAGCCCTAAGGTAGTCAAACTTTTCTAAAGTACTTATTGTTAATAATACACCTACAAGTAAAAGTTTAAGCCATGTTTTATAAATAGTCTGAAATGTGGAGAGGATCACACTGTTGGGCCAAGAAGAAAGGAAGTAAACGTTGCTCAACTTGATAAAGCAAAAACAATATTCTTGGTTTTTGATTTAAGATTTTTCATGTTGAAGAAAGACTGCTATTTATTCAAATACTGCTTTCAATTATTAATATTAAAGATTATAAATCTCTAACTGGAATTTTGTCTGAATCAATCATGGTATAACATAAATCAGCACCTACAACCCTGGGGGCATTATGAAGTTTTCATCTTCAGAAAACTTATTGAAAATATGTTTTTACCTTCAAACAGGTATACTCATTTCCAATTATATTCAATACAAGCAGTCCTCATCCTAAAATTTAAGAGCTCTTTCAAAATTGAAATAACATAATCATAAAGAACTATGGTTATATTCAAATTATTCAATACAGAAAACCATGGGTATACTTGAAACAAATTAGAAGCAATAGATGTAACAGCTGTTTCCCAAATCAATGCTTTTGAGCACATCCCAGAAATAGATCTAGTAATATCCCTGGTTTGGTGGCCAAAGCAATTTAAGCAAATTTGAGGCACTTAAGCTTTTGTCAAGTGACTATACTGAAATCAAATTTGATACACTTTAAAAACCAATATTATCCATAGTAATTATTACTGCTTCTGATGAGTCAGTTGAGAAACCATCATCCCAGACCTCCAACATATGTATAATACAGTGTTTAAATAGGATTGTCCTTTTAAGCACAATTCTACAAAAATCACTCAAAGAAACAAAACAATAGGAGTAACTATAAAACAGATGCAATTTGGCAGTTTGATTCCCCTAAAATATTAGAAGTGTTATAGTATATAGTCAAAGTAATCTAGGGCTAGAAAAATTCATAGAGAACAAGACGAATTACTGGAATAATATGGAAGAGATTCCACTTCACCATGAACAGAAACAATTTTATGGTTCCCAAAGTGAACTTCCTTTTCATTTGTCTTGTTAAAAATATTCACCATAAGGCCCAGCCGGTGTGGCTTAGTGGTTGAGCGTCAACCCATGCACCAAGAGGTCACTGGTTCGATTCCTGGTCAGGGCACATGCCCAGGTTGTGGGCCCAATCCCCAGTGGGGGGCATGCTGGAGGCGGCCAATCGATGTTTCTGCCTCTCTCTCCCTCTCCTTTCCTCTCTCTCTAAAAATCAATAAAGAAAAATAAATAAATAAAAATAAAAATGTTCACCATTAGATATGGTGAATACTACTCATGGGATTTTCTCATAGTTTCCTGTAGAAGATAGGTTACACAAAGCTTTTTAGGTATAGAAATAGTCAAGCATCTTCACACACAAGACAAGATATTCTTGAAGGGATTCCAAAATGGTGGTGGAGTTAATGGAAGTTACACAGACCATCTCCCAGGACCAAACTGGAATTCCAACTAAAATAAAGACAAATCATTGGGAAAAAAACCCAGAAAAGCAGCTGGAGAGGACCCATATAACCAGGGACAGGAAAAAGGACACTGAATAAAGCCTGGTAGGTCAGCAGCGGCATAAGAGAGCAGGCTGGGAGCCCATGGGCAGCAGCTGTTTTAGCTGTGAGCAGCTCCCTCTGGGATAAAATCCCAAGATGGCTCCACAGCATAGAGGGCCAGGACAGAGCACTAAATTAGCTACAGCCACTCACCTCGGGCTCCAGCAGAGGGAGGGTGGACTGGACTGGAACTGTGTGGGGACACTCAGGATTTGGAGGGTGCTCAGAGATTTTGCTGAGTCACGGCCACAGAATGGTGGCCATCTTCCCAGGGAGCCCCTACTCGGAGCTCTGGGGAGAAGCAGAAGCCCCTCCTTCGGAGATTTAACCCCACCCAGCTAGGCCAGAGAAATGCAAATTGAAGCTCATTAACAACGAGCATCTGCCCCACCCTCTTGAAATCCTCTTACGATGAACACATGAGGGAGTTTTTCATTCAGCTGAGAGCTACAACCCAATTCTCATCAAATAACTGAGACTACTAGCCTCCAGGCAAAAAGCTAGAGGATAACTGAATATTTACTGGGCTTGCAAATCTACCCAGAAAAGTAGACTTGACAGTGGTGTTGAATGTGGATCCTCCCAAAACCAGTAGAGGGAGCCACAAACAGCAGAACACCAATACTCACAGGGAAAATTTGGCAGGCTCCAAAACCCACTGAGACAGCAAAATTGGTGAAACAAAGAAACAGATCCCAAATGAAAGAAAAAGAGAAGTGTACTGAAGATGAGATAAATGAAATGCAGTTAAGCAAACTATCAAGGTAGAGTTCAGAGCCATGATCTTGAGGAAACTAAACAGCATGAGTAAGGATATCGACACCATGAAAACCAACCAAGTGGAAATAAAGAATGACATAGCAGAAATAAAGAACACATTGGAAGGACTGACCAGCAGAGTAGAGGAAGCGGAGGACCGGATCAGTGAATTAGAAGACAGAGTAGAAAAAATCAATCAATCAGAAAACCAAAAAGAAAAAACAATGAAAAAACAGGAAGATAGCTTAAGAGAACTGTGGGACAACTGGAAACATAATAACATTCGCATCATAGGAGTCACCGAAGAAGAAGAAAATGAGCAAGGGTTAGAGAATATATTTGAAGAAATAGTGACAGAAAACTTTCTTAACCTGGTGAGGGAAGAAGGCATTCAAGTTCAAAAAGCACAGAGAGCCCCAAGTAAGAAGAACCCAAACAGGCCCACACCAAGACACATAATAATTAAAATGCCAAAAATTAAAGATAAAGAAAGAATCCTAAAGGCAGCAAGAGATAAGCAACACGTTACCTACAAAGAAACCCCCCCATAAGGCTATCAGCTGACTTCTCAACAGAAACACTATAGGCCAGAAGGGAATGGCATGAGGTAATGAGGGCCATGAAAAACAAGGATCTGAATCCAAGACTACTCTATCCAGCAAAGCTATCATTCAAAATAGAAGGTCAAATAAAGAGCTTCCCAGACAAAAAAAGGCTAAGGGAATATGTTAGCACCAAACCAGCACTGCAAGAAATGTTAAAAGGACTGCTGTAATTAGTAGAAGAAATAGGAAGAAAAATATAACCACACTGAACAAAAATGGCAATAAATAAGTACATATCAATAATCACCTTAAATGTAAATGGATTTAATGCTCCGATAAAAAGGCACAGAGTAGCAGATTGGATAAGAAAGCATGATTCACATATATGTTGTTTACAGGAGACCCACCTCACAACAAAAGACTCACATAGGTTGAAAGTAAAGGGATGGAAAAAAATCTTCCAAGAAAACAGAAAGGAAAAAAAAGCTGGGGTAGCAATACTCATATCTGATAAATTAGATTTCAAATTGAAGACCATAACTAGAGACAAAGAAGGTCACTACATAATATTGAAAGGGTCTATCCAACAGGAAGATATAACCTTGGTAAACATATATGCACCCAATATAGGAGCACCTAAATATATTAAAAATCTTCTGGAGGACTTCAAAGGAGAAATTGACAGCAATACAATCATAGCAGAAGACTTCAACACCCCACTGACATCACTGGATAGATCATCTAGACAAAAAATTAACAAGGAAACAGAAATTCTAAATGAAGCACTAGATCAAATGGATTTAATACATATTTACAGAGAATTACACCCTAAAACTGCAGAATTCACATTCTTCTCAAGTGCACATGGGACATTCTCAAAGATAGACCACATGATAGGACACAAACTAAGACTCTACAAGTTCAAGAAAATTGAAATCATATCAAGCATCTTCTCAGATCACAACGGCATGAAACTAGAAATCAATTGCAACAAGAACATGCAAAGACATTTGAAGACATGGAGGCTAAAAGCATGTTATTGAACAATGAATCGGTTACCAGGGAGATCAAGGAAGAAATTAAAAACTTTCTGGAAACTAATGAAAATGAACACACAACAACACAAAATCTATGGGATGCAGGGAAAGCAGTTCTGAGAGGGAAGTTCATAGCACTTCAGGCCCACCTCAAGAAAGAAGAAAAATTTCTAATTGACTACCTAACCTCACAACTTAAAGAACTAGAAAGCAAACAAAAAGAAAACCCTAGAGCAAGTAGAAGGAAGGAAATAGTAAAGATCAGAGCAGAAATAAATGACATGGAGACCAAAAAAACAATTCAAAGGATCAATGAAACAAAGAGCTGGTTTTCTTGAAAAGATAAACAAGATTGATGGACCCTTAGCTAGACTCACCAAGAGACAAAGAGAAAGAACCCAAATACACAAAATCAGAAATGAAAGAGGAGAAGTAACAACTGACACCACAGAAATACAAAGGATCGTTAACAAATACTATGAACATTTATATGGCAACAAATTCGACAATCTAAGGGAAATGGACACATTTCTAGAAACACATAGTCTCCCAAAACTGAACCGGGAAGAGATAGAAAACTTGAACAGGCCAATAACAACGATGGAAATTGAAGATGTAATCAAGACCCTCCCAGCAAACAAAAGCCCAGGCCCTGACGGCTTCACGGGGGTGTTTTACCGAACATTCAAAGAAGAACTAACACCTATTCTCCTCAAACTATTCCAAAAAATTCAAGAAGAAGGAAGACTTCCAAACTTGTTTTATGAGGCCAGCATGATTCTAATTCCAAAACCAGAAAAAGACACTACAAAGAAAGAAAACTACAGGCCAATATCCCTGATGAACATAGATGCCAAAATCCTTAACAAAATACTAGCAAATCGGATCCAGCAATACATCAAAAAAATTATTCACCATGACCAAGTGGGATTCATCCCAGGGATGCAAGTCTGGTACAATATTCGCAAATCAATAAATGTGATACACCACATAAACAAAATGAAAGATAAAAACCATATGATCATATCAATAGACGCTGAAAAAGCATTTGACAAAATCCAGCACCCATTTCTGATAAAAACGCTCAGAAATTTGGGAATAGAGGGATCGTATCTCAACATTATAAAGGCCATATATGAAAGACCTACAACCAATATCATACTCAATGGACAAAAACTAAAAGCATTTCCCTTAAGATATGGAACAAGACAAGGATGCCCACTCTCACCACTCTTATTTAACATAGTACTGAAAGTCTTAGCCACAGCAATCAGACATGAAGAAAAAATAAAAGGGATCCAAATTGGAAAGGAGGAAGCGAAGCTGTCATTATTCGCAGATGACATGATATTATACATAGAAAACCCTAAAGTGTCCATCAAAAATCTACTAGACTTAATAAATGAACTTGGCAACGTAGCAGGATACAAAATTAACGTCAAGAAATCGATGGCATTGTTATACACCACTGATGAACTCACAGATAGAGAAACTAAAAAAAACAATCCCATTTACCATCACAACAAAAAAATTAAGATACCTAGGAATAAACTTAACCAAGGAAGTAAAGGACTTATTTGCAGAAAACTACAGGACATTGAAAAAAGAAATAGAGGAAGATATAAAAAAGTGGAAACACATACCTTGTTCATGGATTGGAAGAATTAACATCATTAAAATGTCCATACTACCCAAAGCAATCTATAGATTTAATGCAATCCCCATCAAAATACCAACAACATATTTCGTAGAACTAGAACAAATGCTTCAGAAGTTCATATGGAACCAAAAAAGACCCCGAATAGCTAGAGCAATCTTGAAAAAGAAGGACAAAGTAGGTGGGATCACAATACCAGACATCAGGTTATACTACAAAGCTATTGTAATCAAAACAGCCTGGTACTGGCACAAGAACAGGCACATAGATCAATGGAATAGAACAGAGAACCCAGAAATTGACCCAAAACATTATGCTCAAGTAATATTCTACAAAGGTGGCAAGAGTATACAATGGAGTAAAGACAGCCTCTTTAATAAATGTTGTTGGGAAAATTGGACAGCTACATGCAAAAAAAATGAAACTAGACCACTATCTTACACCATACACAAGAATAAACTCAAAATGGATAAAAGACTTAAATGTGACTCATGAATGCATAAAAATCCTAGAAGAAAATGTAGGCAACAAAATTTCGGACATCATATGCAGCAGAATCTTCACTGATATATCACCTAAGGCAACAGAAACAAAGTAAAAATGAACACATGGGACTACATCAAACTCAAAAGCTTCTGCACAGCAAAAGAAACAACCATCAAAGTGGAAAGGCAACCTACTGTATGGGAGAGCATAATTGCCAATGATATATCAGATAAGGGATTAATTTCCAAAATATATAGTGTGCTCATACAACTCAACAAAAGGAAAACAAAAAACCCAATTAAAAAATGGGCAGAGGAACTAAATAGACACCTCTCCAAACAGGACATACAAATGGCCAAGAGACATATGAAGAAATGCTCAACATCACTAATCATCAGAGAGATGCAAATTAAAACAACAATGAGGTATCACCTCACACCTGTCAGAATAGCCGCCATCAACAAAGCATCAAACAACAAGTGTTGGCGAGAGTGTGGAGACAAGGGGACTCTAGTACACTGCTGGTGGGAATGCAGACTGGTGCAGCCACTGTGGAAAATAATATGGTGTTTCCTCAAAAATGTAAGAATTGAATTGCCATTTGACCCAGTGATCCCACTCCTAGGAATATATCCTAAGAAGCCTGAAACACCAATCAGAAAGAATATATGTACCCCTATGTTCATAGCAGCACTATTTACAGTCGCTAAGATCTGGAAGCAGCCCAAGTGTCCATCAATAGATGAGTGGATAAAAAAGCTGTGGTACATATATACAATGGATACTATGCAGCTGTACGAAAGAAAGATCTCTTATCCTTTGAAACAACATGGAGGGACCTCGAGAGTATTATGTTAGGCGAAATAAGCCAATCAGAGAAAGACAAATACCACATGATCTCATTTATTTGTGGAATATAATGAACAAGGTGGGCTGATGAACAAAATAGACCCAGAGACATAGAAAGAGTATGGTTCAGACTGACAAACGTCAGAGTAGGGGGGCGAGGCGATGGATGAGATGAACCAAAGAACTTATATGAATGTATGCATAACCAATGGTCATAGACAACAATGCTAGGGGGGTAGGGGGGTGGGGAGGAGGGCATATAGTGGGTAAAAGAAGAATCATCTGTAACAAAAATCAATTAATAAAAATTGGGGAATAAAAGACAAGATATTCTTAAATGAAAATGACATAAAATTGGGATACTCAATAAATGTTTAGCTCTGTGACACCACTTTCTTCTATGTTTTCATCTACCCCCAGCTTGGCTGAATACTGTTTATTCATTAGCCCTTTAAATGAGGTTGTGTCCTAAACACTCTCTGCTATTCACACTGCTAGGGTTTCACCAGCCACCCAGAACAAGATCTGTGCCCTTGGCTCTGGTATTTGCTGTACCCATCTCTCCCTGGATATCCCAATGACCTCTCTTAACTTGCATGTACAAAAGCAAGCCCATTATCTCCATCACCTCCACAATCCCGCATCACTTCCCACAAACCAAGGAATGGTAAGGACTGCTACTTACCAACACCACCTGCTCTTCCTCTGTATTTCGTCTGTGCTTGCCAGAAATTTGGGAGCCATTCCAGAAAGACTATAAGGAGTAGGGATAAAGTGTGTGGGCTTTGGAGTTAGGTTACTTCAGGTGCTACCACATTCTAATTAGATGATATATCAGCAAGATTATCCCACTTACTATCTGATTCCATATACAGCCTGGACACTAGAATCAGGCTAGATTCATAGTCTGGCTCAGCTAGTTGTGGGCTGTGTCACCTTGGGCAAGTTACTTAACTTTTATGGGCTTCAGTTTCTTCATCTGTGAGATAGAGATAATAGAATATCTTACCTCATAGTTTGTTGTATTAAAAAATTATTGCATGTAAAGCACTAGCACAATGTAAGCATTCAGTAAATATTACTCATTATTATAATTATCTATACTCTTCCGTTTTCCAATCATGTTTTTGTCTCAACATTTCATTATAAAAATTCCCAAACAAAGAGAAAATAAAGTAATTGTACAGTTAACACACACATTTCTATCACTTAGTTTCTACTATTGTTAACAGCTTGCTATATTGACTTTAGCACATAGCTATCCATCAGCCCATCTTAATTTTTAGGCATTTCAAAGTAAGTTGCGGCATCAGCTCATTTGATCCCTAAATAGTTTAGCATACTTAACTTTAACAAGAATTCAATATTTAGTTGTTTTTCAAAAGTAAAATTAACATATAATGAAATGCACAAATCCTAAATGTACCCTTTGATGAGTTTAGACAAATGCATATGCCCCATGTAACCCAAACCCCTGTGAAGGTACAGAACATTTCCATCACCCCAGAAAGTTCTCCCATACTCTTTCACAGTTAGGACACTCCTACCTTCCCAAGAGACAACCACTGTTGTGATTTTTTTCTACCAGAAATTAGTTCAATTTATTGCAGAATGATATATAAATGGAGTTTTGCAGTATGTACTCTTATCCTTAATCTTTTTAAGCATGGTAAAGTTGACATATGAAAAAAATATCTCACCGTTTTTTTAGATAGAGTGGGAGGGAGGGAAGGAGATAGAGATAGATAGAGAGAGAGAGAGAGAGAGAGAGAGAGAGAGAGAGAGAGAGAGAGACATCAATGTGAGAGAGACACATCGACTGGTTGCCTCCCGCATGACCCTGACTGGGGCCGGGGATCAAACCAGTAACCCAGGTACATGCCCTTGACTGGAATTGAACCCACAACCCTTTGGTACACAGGTACTCCAACCACTGAGCCAAACTGGCCAGGACCTGAGGATGAACTTTTAAGAAATTATAACTTAGAATTTTTTTTTTCTTTTATGTCCATTGTTGTACTGGCTTTGACTCTGGAGACACAGAATATGGACTTGATTTTTGGTTTACAATATGTGCAAACTTGAAAAATTACTTGACCTTTCTGAATTTCAGTTTTTTTCATCTCAAAAATGGAAATAATAATAGATTTATCTTATATGATATTACTATTTTATAAGATTGTGAAAATTATGACGTAATGCATATATAGCATTTATTATTGCAGTGTCTAAAACATAGAAAGTGCTCAGTGAATGTTTATTATTATTATGTGGTTCTTTGTAGATCAAGAATAATTATTGTGCTATTCTTTCAATATCCACATAGCTCATTGCCTCATGACCTCCTCCTCTCTACTCAATTGTCACCTCAACAGAGAGAACTCCCCTAATCATTGTATTTTAAAAAGGCGAAAGATTTATACATTTTGAAGAAAAACCCTGAGATTAATCATTGTATTTTAACACAGCAACCAACCCAGCATTATTTCTCTATCTTGCTATACTGGGTGGAATTGTGTCTCTTCAAAAGCCATGTTCAAAAAATAGATCCAGCCCAGCCTGTGTGGCTCAGTGGTTGAGCGTCGACCCATGCACCAAGAGGTCGCCGGTTCGATTCCTGGTCAGGACGCATGCCCAGGTTGTGGGCCCGATCCCCAGTGGGGGGCATGCAGGAGGCGGCCAATCGATGTTCTCTCTCATCGATGTTTCTATCTCTCTCTCCCTCTCCCCTCCTCTCTCTCTGAAAAATCAATAAAGGAAAAAAAAAAAAATGCTATGTTCAAGTCCTAACCCATGTACCTATAAATGTAACTGTATTTGAAGATAGCATCTTTGCAGATGTAATCACGTTGCGATGAGGTCACATTGGATTAGGATAGGCCCTATACCCCATCAATGATTGGTATTCTTATAAGAGGAGAGACAGAGAGACACATAGAAATACACAGGAAGAGTATTGTGTAACGACAGAGGCAGAGATTGGAGTGATGCGTCTACAAACCAAGGAATGGCAAGTATTAGGAGCAACCAGCAGAAGCCCTGAAGAAACAAGGAAGGACCATCCCCTAGAGCCTTCAGAGGGCCTACTAAAACCTTGATTTTGGACTCCTCCCCTCCAGAACTAAAAGAGAATAAATTTGTGATTTTGAGCCACCCAGTTTGTTACAACAGCCTTAACAAATGAATACACTTATTTTATTTTTTGACATAGCACTTGCCATCTAACATACTAAATATTTATTTTGTTTATTATCTGTTTCCCCTCACTAGAGTATAAGATCATTGAGAGCAGGGACTTTTGTTTATACTGATTCCCTAGCACTAAAAGGGTGCCTGCCACATGATAGATACTCAATAAACATTTTTAGAAGGAAGAAGAAAGGAAGGAAAATTGCTGTTCCAATATACTACACTAAATACCATGATTTTTACGTTTGTCTTTTGTTTTTTAATTTTAAGATGGCTTTTGATGTGAAGTTTTTTTTAAATATGTTTTTATTGATTTAGAGAGAGAGGAAGGGAGATAGAAACATTGATCGGCTGCCTCCTGCACGCCTCCTACTGGGGATTGAGTCCACAACCGGGGCATGTGCCCTGACTGGGAATCCAACTGGGACCTCTCAGTCCACTGAGCCACACCGGCCGGGCTGATGTATTTTTATGTGTTCAAATTCACTTTTATTTTTAGTAGTTTTTGTCATCAATGTTATGCTTGAGACAGCTTTTCCCAATCTCATGGTCATATATTCACCTTATTTTCTTCTTAGTATTTTATAGTTTAATGCTTGTTTTAATTGTTTGCTAAGAAAAGTTTAAATATAGAGAAAAGTGGAGAGAATAATACAATGTGCAGTTTCAATTTTTTTATTCAACCTTCTATCCATCTGGGATTTATTTGATTGTAGACTGAGAGAGCTTTAGTTATTGTTTTATTTTAGTTTTGTTTTTTTCAAAAGCGTTAACCAATTATGCCAGCAACTTTTATTGACTAATCTATCTTTTCTTTACCAATTTGAAATGACACCTTAATAACCATGTAAATACTTATATATACTTAGATCCATAGAACAGAATAGAAATCTCAGCAACAGGCATTTATTTTATTATTATTATTTATATTATTGTTTAGACTATTACAGATGTCCCCATTATCTCCTCCCCCTTTGCCCATTTCCATCCAGCTCTCACCCCCCTTTCCCTCCGGCTAACATCACACTGTTGTCTGTGTCTATGGGTTATGCATATATGTTCTTTGGCTAATCCCTTCACCTTATTTCATCCAGTGCATTTATTTTTGTACTTGCATCACTTTTAAAATGCTGCTTTAGAATACTTTTTACATCTGTTCATACAAGTTCCACTTCATGGTTCCTTTTTTCTCACTATGTTCTACCATTCTTCCCTATTCTTACAGATGAACATTAGAATCATTATGAAGTTTGGAAACCATACTTTTGAGATATTGTTTAAAATTTAGCCATGTACTTGTAAACAAAAGCTGCTTCTACCTCTATCCCTCTGCCTCTGTCCTGATTTGAATCCTCATCTCCCATCTGTAAAATAGTGTCCTAGCTAGCTTCAGGCCCAGGGCTCTCCAAGCCAGCCTCTACATTGCTGTCAGAGTAATCTTATTAAATGGGAACATTTGGTTTATATTCTCTGCTTAAAACTCTTAGGTGACTTGCTTTTCCAGTTGGAACAACGTTCTATGACCTAGTCCTAACCTACCTGTTCTCTCACACACCCCAGACATTCTGAACCAAGTACAGTGCTTTGGAGGAGCCTTGATTTGATCTCTTCCTTCCCTCATTCTTTGCATAAACAACCCTGCCCCCCAAAAGACCCTTCATTGGTCTTGCCTGCCTTGAATCTCTTCAGAGTGCCTACCCTGACACTACACCTGAACCAGCCACAGTCCAATCCAAGCTCTGGGGTTATGTGCCCTCTTCCCTGCCTACAAACATTTATCATAACACCCATCTATTTGTCCCTAATTGTTCATTTATCAAAACCTCAGGCAAGTCACTTCTTCCTGGGCTTCTTTTCCATCAGTTACTAAAGAATAAAGCTGGGCTATGATTTATAAGTAAGGATTCTTTCAGCTAAAAGTTCATAAAGTTGCTTCATCCATTTTGCTGTTTGTCCCTTGTTTGATAGCTAACAAAACTGAGGATTGACAAAAAAACCAACTGTCAAGTCAACATATGTTTGGACTCAACATATGTTTTGGCTAATTAAACCTATGCTATGTGGACTTTTCTGTTTAGGGAAAATTAATACCAGTAATACTGATGACCTTGAAAAACCATGGGATATTCTCTAAGTCAAAGGCAGAAAATATACCTGGTAGTGCTTCAACTGAACTTTCTGTAATTCTTTAGAAATGAGTAAGCTATATATAGTGTATGTATGTAGTACTAATTTTGCCTGTAACTAATTTAAATTACCCCTTTCCCCTAAATTTGAAACAAATGACCTAAATGTGATGCACTTTTGGAATTGAGACAACTGATTTGAACGAGGACAGATGAGAATTTCTGAAGCTGGAAGAGGCCCTGATAATTCAGGTCAGCCCTGATTTTAGGTGAAGGAATTATGGGCAGAGTAGCCTACCCCTAAGTAAAACAGCCTCTCCACACATGCCCATTAAAAGTGGAAACTGCAATAACTGTCTGTATACTACCCACCTTTGGTAAAGCACCAGTGAACCACTAGACAATAAACTTGTATTTTTAAAGCGGAGGTTTGGTGGTGTTAGGATTATAACAAATAAGCTTTAATCCCCTCTTTTACTGAGCTACTTTATTAGAGAGGAGGGAGGCCTTTGTTTTGCTGCCACATCAAACTTAACTATGATTAGGCACCAACAAAGTAGTAAGCATTAGACAGCACAGGAAATATGTGTAGAGTTCTTTATGCTTGTATAATTGCCTCAAGCATTAGTCACTTGAAAAAAAATCACACACACATACTTAATACTGGAAGACAGAATTTACTACCGAAAGTCTCTTTTCATTAAGATTTCACTTCATCACTAAGAATTAAAATCCATCCCCCAAACACTACCACCAAAGAGAACTACTTAATCCACATATCCTTGAGGTAGACTAAACATTATCACTGTTTCCCCTAATGAGGAAAAGGAAGCCTTAAGCAACTAGCCGAAGGCTAAAAGCACAGTTCAGTGAGAGCTCCTTTTACTGATAAAATTGGACCAATGTTGTAAGTGAAAATAAAAAGGGTTTGAAAATCCAAAAATCTCATGGCAGCAGGAAATAAAGAATAACACGTATGTATAAAGTCTTTAGGTTGCAAGCAACTTTTTGATGAGAACTAAATGCTCATGTTGGCTGACAGTAAAACTACCACATACCTAGTTTTTTAATTTGCCAAAAACATGAAAAGTTATTCTTAAAGATTAACATTAAAATATGAAACAGAACTAGAAAGTGAACCAGGAACTGCCTAGACTACTTTCAATTTTATGAATTTGAAATTTAAGACACCTTCCTTTATTTGTCCCAGAAGCTGAAGTCTTTCATTCTTGAGCAGTGGTTCTCAAAGTGTGGTCTCAGGATCTGGCCACAGCAGCAGCATCACCTATGAACAGGTTAGAAATGCAAATCTTCAGACCCCCCCCCCCACCACCAATCCCCAATCCTACTGAATCAGTCTCTGGAGGTAGGTGTGGCTATCTGTCTTTTGATAAGTGCTAATGTTTAAGAACCACTAAAGAATCCAAACTGCCTTATCTAGGTGTCAACTGGCTGAATAAATTAACACTTATTGTGTTACTAGTCAATATTCACTTTTTCTACCTTGTGATATCTTAAACAGGTAAGGAGCAGTGCATGAGTAGTTTCTGCTAAAGTTAGTCACCCTACAGAGCCCCTGAACCCCAAATCCTAACAATAGGTCCATGGTCCACGTGTCCAACATTTACTAGACTCCAAAGTAAGGCTGTATGTCTCTCAGTGGCTTTTACCAAATTTGATTGACAAGTTTACTTTTTACTTATTGGTAAATCAAGTGTACCCAGTTCCTCAAGGGCAGGCATCCCATGGATTTACAACTTTGCATCCCTCTCTCATAAAGATTGATCACGTGTACTTAAAACAAAATGAACACATTTTGTCTGAATATTAGTAAGCATAACAAAATTCCCAAAAGTAGGTGTCTTGGTGCTTTATACAGATATACATTTAGAAAGTAGTTATGCCTGAGTTTTCCCTTAGGACCCCTCCCCACCATGATAGATTTCTAAAAAATTCTTGTGTTGTTAATCTTTTTTTAAAAAATAAAATGAGTCCAGTTTTTCAGATCTATAAATGTCATTTATTTTGCAAATCTGAGGTTCATTTACTTTAAGTAACAATATGATCATTCCCCACACTGGCAAAACACTTCATGATTTCAATTGTATTTTCAAAATTTTATCATCATTTTAAAAATCCAAATACATTTCAAAGCATTAATAGCAGTAACTAGAGAAAGGATTTTACCATAAAGACTGCCGTCAAAAAGGTCCTGCGGTTTACAGATGGATACCGTGCAATTTTTCTTTTATTATACTGATCAAAATTGCATCGTGATCCACCCGACAACAGCAAAACAGGTTGTTATACAATTACCAAATATCAGAAATTACAACCTTCAATAATTAAAAGAAGACGATAAAATCCTCTCTTCTTCCACAGGCCGGGACAAGTGCAATACTTTATATATAACACAGTAATGCAACAAATCCCCACCCATGGATGAATGGGTGTGAATGCTGGAGACGTGTGTGAAGAGAGTCACAAAGCAGTAGACAGCACACATTATCACAATCAGTTTTGCATGGATTTGCACAGCCATATATACATATATACGCTGAAATGCAAACCTGCAAAACTAATTGTAAGTAGCAGTGTCTTTGAATATTCTCTCCATCAACAAGAGATTCATTATCCAAGAGTACTGGAAGTGCCCACACTACAGTAGAATAATGGCAAAACTACCTGCACTATGAGCACTTTGGTACTACTAGGATCTTATCCTTGGTAAACAAATGTTCACTGCACATAGTTCCCAACATCTGCTCCCCAAAAATGAAAACATAAAAAATAAACCTTTGAAACTTGTCCTATTCAAGTGATTACTGAAGGCATACTTTTTAATGCTGTATATGAGGCAGCCTGTGCCAGAAGGGGCATTTAGGGCAGTAGATTCTACGTTGTTTCACTAACTGCACTAGATGCACCTTAACACAAGAGACACATTATGAAGAACAGCTCAAAAGCATTAACAACTCAATTATGCACAAACTACAGTTCTCAGTAGCCATTGATTAAATCACCATGGTAATGTAAGAAGTGTTTGCATTGCAGTAGATCTCAAAAAGCTACCTGCACTGTAAGCACTTTTACATGGCCAAGGCCTGTTCTTGTAGCAAAACTGTCTTCCACAATCTCTTCTTTTCCATCCTCACAGATATATTCAGCCTCACCTGGTTAAAAACAAAACAAAAAATTAGACACTGGACAAGTAAACTACTAGTTAATATTCCTGAAACATGCTTTCTTTTGGCTTAAAGCATCCGAGCTAGGTTTTGGAGTGTCAGACAAATCCTGAGAAATATTAATAATCTGAATTATTTACACAGTAGAAAACAAATAACACTGGCAATTTCAAATGTCCAATTCTTAAGTATAAGTGGATTTTAGACTTCTCTCTATCTAAGAAGATTGATATCTGCATCCCAGTAAATTCACAGGCCCATTATGTCCTCTCTGATTTTATAAGATGCTTATCTAGAGAAAGATGCATGTAAAAATCAGGGTGAGCATTCTCTTCTTGAGGTAGGACTCTGTATAAAATGACTGTTAGATTAAATGAATATTCCCTGCCCCCACCCCATTAATAGAAAATGAGAGAAATTTTAGAGCTGGTTTAAGAAACAGCCTTCTGCACTCTTCACATAATGCACAGATGGCCTAGAGATGTCACATTTTGATCTATTTCAAAGGGCTCTTGTTCTGTTTAAACATTTATGGATCCATTTTCTCCATTAAACCCAAAGAAGGCAAATTAGCTCTTCTTTCCTTCATGTCATTATCATCCATAAGAAAACCTTCTCCCATTTCCAAGTGCTTATTTTACCTAAGAACACGCAGCGAAGAAGTGAGCCCCTACCTGAAAAGGGCTCAGAGCTTCCCCTACCTCTTCCATGATGGGTTAAATTGTGTTAAAAAAAAAAAAAGTCAGAGACATAGAATTAGTGTAGGAATCTTAAATGTAGAGCTTCCATAATGGTACCCCACACAACTAATTCTAGACTTTAAAAGAAAACTCTTTAAACCGATTCATTAAAATTACACTTAAATCTAAAATCGATTTTCTATAGAAAACTAAAGCTTATATAGAAAAGAGTAGTAATTTTTCTATTAAATTAAGTTTCTACGCCTCTAACCTTTTTTTCCACCATTAAAAAAAATACTCCAAACTGGACTCAACTTGGCAAAACTGAGCCCCACATGGGTCAGAGAACGTTATTTCTCCAGTTAGTACCTTCCTTTAATTATGTGTTCATCTTGTGTACAACGCGTTGGGCAGCCACCTTTTGAAATTGTAAAAAGAGAACAAATAAAACCCCCTCCCTGTCGGCCTTGGAGAATCCCTTTGGCCTGTTCCCACAGCTCTCACACCCTTACCTACTGCTCCCGTTGAAGCCGAAGCAGCCTACGTCCAGGGTGTGCTCCAGCTGCTCACACCACGCGCTAGGTTCCTCGTGCTGCAGCCGCCGCTGCGGAGATTAAAGAGAAAGAAACAAAGCATCATGGGAAACGGAGTTCTCCATTCAAAGCACCAAAAAAAAAAAAAAAAAAAAAACCCCAAAACAAAAAAAACGCGCCAAGCCCACGCCTCCCTCCCCCTCCGTTCCCGGGTTGGTGGGAGAGGAGCCAAGGGGGAGGGGAGTCCTTTTTTTCCCCTCCACGTGCAACCCCCAAGTTCTCCAGGAACTAAAGGTCAGCGGTGGAGGAGAAAGGGGATGCTTTCCTGCGCGCTCCCCTCTGCCCCTTAACTGCACGCTGGCACTTTGCTTTTCTCAAGTCCTGCCCGCTCCGTTCCCTCTCACGCATCCAGTCTAGTCTCCCCATCACAGTTGCTCTCACGCAGGTCCCCCACTTCTGCCTCGGCCGCCCGCTTGGGCAGCCCGGCACGGAACCTGACGCAGGTGCGCGCGCGGCGATCCAGCACCGGCCACCCCGCTGCGTCTCCCTCCCAGATGTACCCAAGCGCTCCAGTCCCGCGGAGCCCAAAGAGGAATACAAGCGAGAAAAAGCGTTCAGGAAATTCACTGGGGCCACGAGAGCACCCCTCACCCAAGGAGCCCCTGTTCAGGACGACGGGGAGCCACTAGCCTTCCTGCTACCACTTGAAGAGCGCTCCGTCCCTTTGGCCCTGTGTCCGAAGCTATATCCCTGGGGAAAGCCCGCCCCTCTGCCTTTATAGCCCGGGGAAAAAAGCCCGCCCCCGCCCACCCGGCCCGCACAGGAATTAGGAAATGGAACCCCTACTCCGTCAAAGCGAAAACCCCACCGAGTCCCAGTTACCCACGGCCGAAAGCAGGAGGCATTTCCCCCTCTTTCCCCCAAGCCTGAGTCCTTAATTAAAGGCGCGCCTGGGACGCGGGGTCCGGGCGGTATCGGTGCTTGAGCCGGTGCCACTGGCGCCAAGCCCAGAATGGTGCACTCGCCACCACGCCACCACCACGTCCGGTACCGCTCCCGCGGCGCTTGCCCCCTCCCCTCACTGGAGATAGACTAGGAGGCCCGCAGAGCCAGGGGACGCGGGTGTCCCCAGCCCAGCGCGCGCATGCGCGCCACTGCGCCGCTAGATTGAAAGTGTTTCTAAGGCCGGAGGAGGAAAGAAATAACACTGCACATTCACTCTGGGCACACGTGAAAGTTTTAACCTCTGGCACCTTGTGCTAATGTTAGGAAGGTTTCGCCTTTGCCAGGCGCCGTCCCCCGCCAAATCAGGGTTTCTTGGCAGGCATCGCTAACGGTAGCTGCCGCAGAGTACACGCACAGATGCAAGGAAGATACGGTGAAATTTTACTTTCTCTTCTCATTCCACAGCTAATGAGAACCAATTGAGGGCGGACTGCTTAAAGGCCAAAGCCCAAGTATACTCTGTGTGAAAAATAAGACCATGTCTAATTTTAAGAAGCACAATAAGCATCCCAGACTGAACACTGGGCAAAATGCGATCATCATGCGTCCCTGGCGGACCACAAGGCGGGAGTTGGGGTAGTGTAGGGTAGAGACGAGTTACAAATCAGAGAAGGCAGCGGGCACAAAAAATCCGGGACAGAAAAACACTGTAAAGCAAGCTGGGAACGGGTAAGGAAAGAGAGGTGGGAGGATGCAAAATGAAGCTGGACTCCCGTTCCCCACTCTTGCGAGCGCGGGAGATAGTGGCAGCCCAAAGTCACAGAAGACAAGGGCGCCATGTGATTTTCAACCTGATGCACAGTAGTAGCTCAGGCAAGAAAATTGCAGAAGACTGGCCTCTCCTGCTCCTGGCTCATGATGGAGTCCAACCTGAATAGCCAGTGCGCCTCAGGAGCCAGTGGAGGATGCAAGGAAAGCCACACTCATTTCTTCAACGTGAGTCACTCTTACAGGTGGGCTTTCTCCCCTTTTCATAAAGTGTGCAAACAGACCTTGCAGCCCACACTGGCGCTTCTGCCAGATACTTTCTGGAAACTACGTAGCTCAAAGTTTATTACCCAACCAGATCCCTCCGGTGAGATTGCACCCACTGCAACGCAACTTTCTACCCCGACTTTAAGAAACATTGTATTAAAGCAAAATAAGAACGGTACCTTTGAGCTCCAGCAAAACCTGGAGTAAAAAGGGGGTTTTGCGAAAGTGGCGCGAAGATAATATCTTGTGATCCGACCCCAGGGTGTCTGCTTCCCCTTTTGCCACCCCCCCCAGGTAAAAAGGGGAGTAGGGGAGTTACATCCGCTTCTCATAAATTATTAGCATAATTAATTGAGTCCTGCAGTTGCAGACCAAGCTCTGCATCAGTGAGTAAACATATCCTCATCCTCTTCACCATCAGAACAAAAAGACCCATTACCCTGATTTTGGAAAATGTTCCCAAGTAAATCTCATGAATATCAAAAGTCTTAATTTGGCATTCCGACTCCATGTGTCTTGGTTTGAGAGACAGAAGAGAGTTAGAAAGCACAAATAATTTTATTAAAAGGGAACAATCAGGAGTAGCTCCCCCCAAATGAGACATTTAAGTAGAGGCATTAAATGGAAATACCTTTTTGAGGGACTCACTAGCTTAAAGTTTTCCAAAAGTTTTAAACAGTTTTTCAAACAAGACATCTTCCCAGAGTCTTTCACCTCGGCCCCCAACTCCCACTCCTCCTTCCTTTTAAAGCCAGAACAATACCCGGAATAAGGTATTTTGAGATTGCTTTACCAGGATATTTTTTTGTTCTTAATTTTTTTAGAGGCTTGCAACCTATATAATGTCTGGATCAAGTTCCCAGATGGCAAAAATAATTTATTCCCTTTTCTGTACCTGTTTAGTACAAGGTAAAATTAAATATGAGATAAAGGTTAAAACCTAGGTTAAAAAACCTAGGACATGTTGATACACACAGAAATTTATTTTTGTCGTTTTCTCTTGGGAAAAATGTAATAATCAGCCAAAATACCTAGAGAAGAAAAAAAAAAAAGCTAAAGAACAAAGAATTTCACACACACACACACACACACACACACACACACACACAAAGTCAGAATAACTAACAGCTCAAAGAAAAGCACGTGATCCCTTCATGCTTTAAAACTTGTGGTCATGCTGAGGCTAAAAGCTAAGAGCTTGTGACCCCACAACCCCATCCCCTCCCCCAGACCACAGCTCAGGGCTTAAGGCTCCAGGCTCCCACCAGGCTCCCAGTATTGTGAGACAAACAATACTTAGGCATTCTGCAAAATAAAGGAGCTACAGTTCCTAGCCCCAGTCTCATCGTTTATGCCCAAAGAGATTGGCTGGTGTGTGTATGTGTGTGTATATATGTGTATATATATGATAAATGTCATATAGAATATATGCTTACATAGAAGCCCAGCTGTTCTATTAGAATGTGTAAGAAGGTATCGAAACTGGCCAAAGAGAGGGAGAACTTACCTTTTGTGAGACTAAGAGTTATAATCACAATTAAAAATTCTTGCCAATATTTTGAGTTTATAATGAATTTTTAAAAGCAGATATCCTGTAAAGTATTCCCCCTAAAATCGAGATATTCTGAACTTTTATCTGCCTGAAAAAGGGGAGGAGGGGCTCCTCTATATTGACCTGTAGATTTCATTGTACCATATAAAGCAGCAATCTCAAGTAGTTTGAATTTTAGCACCTTTAAAAATACCAGTAATTGACATTTTTACCCAGTTGAGATATCTTTTCATTAGATTTAGAAATAATATTTAGTGGCTCTGTTAAAACTAATGATTGGTATCTTATAACAAACAGGTCCCCATGGAAACCAGAAAGTAATTTAAGAGTATTATGTTCCTCACACAACTAGAATAGAGCTTTTGTTCTATGTGTATTTACTACTTTAATTTTTTGGACGACATTTGCAGTTAAGGTCTTACACTCTTCTTTTGTATGGGATCAGGAATTCAGTGTCTTAGTGCAATATATGTTTTGCTACATTTGTGTGGTTCTGTGTTCACATGTGAGTGTGCATGCCCATGAGGCCTAAAACAAAAGCAGCAAATCAGAACACTCAGTAAACAAAATGGGGTATGGGGGGGGGTGGAGGTACCAAGGAGAAAATATTTCAGATGCTATTATGCTGTTTGATTCTAGAGCAGGAACTGTGATTTCCTTAGAATCAGATAAAACTGGCCTTCACTAAGTATGTTTTTTAAAATAAATATTCCTCTATTTACAAATATTTTATATTTTAAAAATGAATCCATCTTATTTTGAATGGCCAGAATACTAAGATAAATCAATGTGATAAAACTAAATTGAAATTTTTTTTGCTTACCAAGCCTTCATTGGTTTATGAAAACTTATGTCAGCAAAACAAAGGACAAATTAGTTAATAATGAATTTCTGCATATTATTTCTTTTCAGTAGCATATACCGACATACATCATGGAAATAAAATAAACACTACATCGCCAGCTAAATAATGTCAATGTTAATTAAATCTCAATTTCAAAAGAGTTACTCCTTGGTGAGAAGCAGAAAATTTCACTAATTGAACATGGACAGTTAATATAATTTGGTTTAGAAATGTAGAAATTTAAAATATATTTAACCCAATCTCAAAGAGTTTTATTAAGATCAAATGGCAGCAAGAAGTGGATTGACTTTCTGAAATGTGCTAAGTTTAAGACACACAATTTATTAGATTTCATTTGTTAGTAAACTTTATTTTTATAAATTGGTCTTTGCTAACTCTGATTTTTAAAACAATAAGTATTTCATTATTTACAAACATTTCTGGTCTTTATTAATGAGTTAATGTTTTGAATAGCAAGAATAAGTTACAATAGAATAAACTTACATCTTGCATAATTCGGATGAAGTATGTTGGTACTAGCACTTACAACATGGAACTAATTTTGTTAATATGTGGTGTTTTAAAATTACCTTGTTCTGTGGATCTTTGCTTCTTTCAGTAGTAAGTTAAAACAGTTTTCTTTCATTAACAACTGTATTTTTATAAGATCAAATATTTTAAGTCAAAATATTTATGTAAATATTGAAAATTTATAAAATAACCCGACTTCCATCAGTAGAATAACTGTTTCTCAAATTAATTCTCCTACCTTGAGAATAGACTCAGTAGACATTGAAGTGATTCACTATTAAGACTAAATAGTGTTAAAGGTATTTTTACACTCTTTGAACTACTTTGATTTTCCTGTTTATGTGACCTTAGAAGTGGAACTTCTGGTATTACAAACCATAAAATTGCTAGCAGACTGTAATACTATAATCAAAGAAAAAGCTGTAAAATAGAAATGTTTTACACACATCACTTTTTTTCACTCACTTTTCTGATTAAATTTGTCCATCTTGGGACCATTATAAATTTTCTAAGTGAAAAAGTAGTCATGGTATGGAACACAATAAAAGATGAAGTTTTATTTTCAAAACACAATCTCCAAAATCTTATCACCATAAATTTTCTTCCAAAGCCAGCAAATCATGGTGTTAAATATCATCTAATTATATAATAATTTTACACCAGTAAGTTTGTTCATTGAAAATGTCATGATTAAGAAGTAAAAACTCTAGATCACGAATATTATTTTTAAGTTAGAAAAATTTTAATCATTTAGTATTATCTCTGCTATAACTGAAGTAATGCATGATAAGATTCTACTACCTATGTAGAAAGAGAGCACAGTGATATTGTTTTAGAGCTTATCTCTCTCCTTTTTCCTCCTCAAAAATAACGTTTATCTTCAGCTTGGTCTTCTGCTAAAGTTAGAGATTCACTTTAACTGTCTCCTGACTTGTGATTGCTGAAGGAAGTAGAACTATTGTCTGGCCTTTTTCATGCTGTGGAGGAAGGCTCAGTGAAATGTGTTGAATTATCCAGATGCCTGAAAGGACTGCAATGAAAATTTGGAACAACCTAAATAACAGGCCTAACTCTCACTGTAAAAGGGAATCTTTCAACAGATACACTCTATAGAGGACATCAACTGTAAAAATTAAAGAGATTTTATTTTATCAAAATAAATGCAATCTTGCTTACTTTTGAAAATTTTAGAAGGATGTCGAAGTCAAAAGGAAGACTAATGATTAAAAATCAAACATGGAAAGACGCAGTTCTATTTCTTAAAATCATATAACTTATATCCTTGCTTGTTCTATGTGTATTTTTATTCTTTCAGAAAGGAATGATCTGTTCATATCATCCCACACTTTCACATCACTAAGACAAATAGCTCCTTTATAGCTGTTAGTGGTCCCATTTCTATAGTTGCTACTTATCAAAATATCTTTTAAGAATTAAAACACTTTATGTGCTAGAAGATTAAAGAGAAAATGTGGAAGTTGTGATTCAATATGGGTCACATATTTTTGAAAATGTTTAGATATCAAATTGATAAACTTGCTGACCTAAATAACATTATTATAGGATGTGTTTTAAGTACTCAAGAACTCAAGGTTAAAGAAGCAAACATGATATGTTGGTATGTATTACAAAAAAATACTGTACTACAGCATGTTAAACCTTTTAATGTTTTTTATAATTAGTTAACTAGACCAAAGTTCAGTGTTTCCTCAGAGGATATCAAGACTAATAAACAAAAACATTTTAAATATAGAGTCTGCTTGTTGGTTTTGGAGAAATGGCAAGACAAATAATCCTAGTGAATATCTATGGTTAAATTATATTTTTAGAATGTAGTACTTGAGTAATCTGTAAATCCTTTCATGTTTATTTTATTTGCAATTTTGCTTTAAAGACCATTTAAACAAAGGCATGGAAACCACTAGATCTTGATGAACTATAGTATGTAGCTTCTTTAGAGTAAGATATACACCTTGCAAATGTTAACAGCCTTCAGACTCAATTATGCTACTTGAGGCTTTCTTTAATTGGATCTGAAATAAAGTTTATTTTCTTCCTTTGCATGTTTTAATAATGCTTTTTCAGTTATCAGAAATATACTTATTTTTCTGATGTTATATTATTTATGTCTCTGGATATCTTTTCTTAGTTACCAGATATAGTTATAGCTTTATATTTATTCTTCAACCCAAATTACTTTAAAAAATTTAATATGTCTAAGGATAATCAACAAACTAGAAATTGAATAGACCCCATCAGTTGGTTAATCACCTAACAAACGCAAGGCCAATTTTCATTTGCTGTATTAGCCCCACTCAACTACTTACCCCTTTTCCTTAAGCTTCCAAAGGCTCTTCTTAAAATAATCACTTTATAACATCTTTAAAATCTGCTGGGGTGGAGGTGGGGGGATCATACATTTGTTTGATTTTTACTTCTGTGACAGAAATTTAAATATAAAAGTTAAGAGAATTCATTTTATATTTTGGTTCCTAAACAAAGTGCCCTATTTATGCTTGTTTTGGGGCTCCAGTTCTTTGGTTTTCTGCAATTTCAACTATTTCATTTACAATTCAAACCCACCATTCTTAAACTAATCTCTATCCTTGATTAATCCCTGAATGCATACTGCATCTTTCTTAAACTCCAGTAACAAAGCTACCAAGTTTACATAAAAGTCTTGATATTTAAGATCTAAAGCTCTTAGCAAATTAATCCTAAAATTAATTTTTCTGACTTTTAACACTACTACATATTTGCAGCTACAGAAATTAATTCTAATATTTCACAGATTAGCACAAACTGTAAAAAACAAAACAAAACCAAATTCCAATTTGCCTTTCATTATGCCTGATTACTCATGAAGTTTTTATGTTCTTTCAACACTAAGTTTATGATGAAATACTGTATCTAACAGCATTAAACCTTGACATGTCAGAGCAAGGTATCTTTTAAAGGATAGCTTGAGCCAATATTTTAGGTTGGCAATTTTTTGTTGGGTATCTAACCTAACCACTTCATTCTACAGATGAGACCTGAATCCCTCCCCCCCCCCCCCCCGACACACACACACACACACACACACACACACACACACACACAACTTGATTAAGATGCCTCCACCAATTGTCACAGAGCCAAAATAAAGAAAACCACTAGTTTGGTCACTTTTAAAAGGAACTTTAGATAGTCCTTGACTTATTTTCAATCTCGATTTTCCTGTAGGGCAGTTGTGAAGATTAAATGAGATAATGTGTGAAAACAACAGAATGATCACAATGCAAACTTCAGAATGCTCAATAAATGTGCATTTTCATTTTTTTCTCTTGACTTATGACTATTTCTCACACTTCTTTCCAAGATCTTGACTTCTTACTACCATATATGGGGCACCAGAGATGCAAGTAAGACACTGAGGTAGGGTTTGGGGAGATTCTTGCCATCAAAAATTTAACATTCTTTTTATCCTCATACTTGAACCGCAATCTGATTATACCAGCTGAAAAGACAAAAAAGCTAGCATTCTCCTACTCAAGTGTTCCAAGAAATCTGGAACAGGGAAATGGGTGCATGCTATGTTTCTCACCCTTCACACCTTCACTTCAGACTGGAATCCCAAATCATGATACCAAATTGAATGGAACCAAAATTTTGCCACCCTGAACTGCTTTTTGGGATATTGATTTTAAGCTGTTTATTAACAAACAGACTCAGAAAGAACCTTTGACAGTCCTCAATGTCCTGCCCAAAAGGCTCAGATAGAGAAACCTGGGCCTAATTTGAATTAAGTATGGTAAATAGAGGACTTCAAGCAGGAGCCTGTTAGCTAGATACCCGCTGTGTCCCATTGTTTCTGAGTTGCCTGGCAAGAATTTTCCTTCCCTCTATGTTTTACTCTTTCTCAACTATCTGTAAATAGCCCATTCTCACTTCTGAAATCTAATACCTTGCCTCCCTTTTCTCCTTTGTTCACAAATGTCTTATATACTCAATGTTGCCTCAGTGTCTTTGGAATTTTCACGCCTATGTGAATTCCCCATGTGCATGTATCAAAACTTTGATTTTCTCCTGTTAATCTGTCTCTGTCAATTTGATGATTAGTCCAGCCAGAATAATTTAGAAGGTGCGAGGAAAAGTATTAATGTTTTTTAGCCTTCACGAAATAAGAAACATTTGACCATCAAAATGCTACTTTATGTTCAAATTCATAAACTGTGATTAAAGTTTTCCTCAGATGTCAATTGCTTCTTAGTTTTTCTTCCACTATATAGTTAGAAAGTAGAAACACAGCTTCCTCTGATGCCTTTATATATACTAGCTTGACATTAAAAGAGCTGTTAATATTATATAAACTGTTATACCATCTGTGTTATAATTCTGCCTCATCAGGTTTTATGGAATGCCCCCCACCCCAGAATTTCCTTCATTCCACTAAGCATGTCATCAAAGGAGAATAAATTAAGTATTGTGCCAGAAAATGTGGTCTACTTTCTAAAAGCCATCTATCTCTAGCTTTCAGAACTGCCTTTTGGAATGAGCAATGTGGAAACAGTGTCCCCATTGTTGTATAGGAATGTCATGAATTGGATCTCCACCCCAGCCTTTTATAGAGAAAAAGAATAAAAAGCGTTCATCTGAGTTTAAATTTGTCATATTTTACAGCATATGCTAACTTTCTAGTTGAGATGAGGTATTATCACATCTTTGCTGAGGCCATTATGGATAATTGAGCTTTGTCCATCCACCCAACTAGATTGTAAACTCTGTGATGGTCCAGACAACTTCAACTTTGTAGTTTTATGAGACCCCTTTTAGAGTGTGTTGACACTTCCATTGTTGGTCTAGTGACTAGGTTGAATATTTGTATTGGGGGATATCAGAAATGCCAGCTCTTTTGCACTTTGTAAATTCCATTTCAACACTGTTTACTAGTGACTAAAAACCGTATAGATAACATGAGCGATTCTTTAACTCTGTCTAAAATATATAACTGAGAGATCAATGTTCCCTTAGTAAATAAAGATAACTCTATGGAGTTTCTCTGTAAAGATTTAGACAGCTCACAGAGAAGTTCCTTTTGGTGGTTTGTAATAGAAAGGGGTAGGGGAAGATTAAGGGACACCAGTTCAAAGTGTCAGAGAGAGGTTTTTGCATCTCAAAGAGAGGGAGGGGTTGGGAATCTGTGAAGACTGGAGCTGGGAATTTGGCCCTTTTCCTTCCCACTGACTGACTTAAAATCCCTCTCCCAGAACCTTATGGTGGTGTCTAAAGGGACCTAGAGTGAGAATCAGCAGATTTCAGTTTGTGTCTGTGCTCTGTCACTAACTACCTGAATGACATTTAAGCAAATCACTTACTAGATTACCTCTGAGGTTTCTTCCCACTCCATAAATCTTTCCTCTTTATCTCATTCCCCCTCCTTTTTGTCCTTCCTTTCCCCCTACCCCTTCATCCTGGTCTTCCTTTTAACTGCAGTAATAGTAATAATTAATTCATTACCTCTGGAGAGAGAGCTGAGATTCTGTGTGGAATATTAGTGGAGACTTTGGTTTTTTATCTCTATCATGAACTTTATTTTTTAATTTTTAAAATTAATTTTTTTTTGTTACAGATGTTTCTCCTTTTCCCCCCATTGACACCCTCTGCCCAATCCCCTCCTCCGCTGCCCTGTCCCCAGCATTGCTGTCTATGTCCATGGTCTGTCATGAACTTTTTTCTTTATTTTCATGGGTTTTCTTTATTGATTAAATTACAATTTTTCATAAATTTAAGATGCTTATTACATTTAAGTATTCAATAATCTGCCAAAAATATTTCTTCTTTGTAGATATATTAACACGAAACATTTGGTCACAAAAACTGCAGTAAATCGGAGATTAATGTGGAATTATTCCACCTACATTTACCATGTAGAAAAATATTTCACAAAAGAAAGTGTTGGAACCCACAGCTTATGTTGCATTTTACCTCATCTTTTAAACTATAAATAAAGGTTTGCATTCATGTAAGTCAGCAGAAAGATTCTGCGAACCCCTTTAACTATGATTGTTTCCAAAGTGGATTAATGCTTTACCTCATGACATGAACACTGGCAGAAATTTGGGCAGATCAAAGGTCTCTAGTTCTCTCTCCTCCCACTCTTTAACAACTCTTTCAAGTCACACCTCCTGCCTGAAGCCTTCTTGTTAAGCAGAGCACACCATGATTCCTGCCTTCTCTGAACTAGCATGGCACTTGAGTTCCATTTTGTTTAAATTTTGTACTTGGGTATTTATACAATAATCTAAAGACAATAATGATCTGTGGCCTCTGTTTCAGAGCTCAACAATTTTCAAAGCACATCAATATACATGTATTATTTTGTTTAAAATTTATCTGAAACCTGTGATATAGCTGGTTGAAATTATCCTTATGTCCATTGGCAGAAAATGGAGCCTACAGAGGTTGAGTGAACAACTCGGGTCTCCACATACCTTGATCAATCACCCCTTCTCAGTAATCCCAAATGCCACAATTCTGCACAATCTCTACCCCTTTATCTGTGTCACTTTCACTAGTGTGCTCTTCACTCCCACCTGGTTCCTAAAAAATTATTTGAGCTGCTATCTCTATTTCATCAGTTTCCTTAAACAAGAAATACCAGGTACCTGAAATGTGAAATCTTTGGTGATTCTGTCATTTTATCATTCATCAGCAGAATAGCCTTGATCGATTTTTCACCTGAACTCAAAACAGATTTAACAATTCAAATCCCTCACCCCAATGAACACACCAGGCAAAGGTGAGTTTAATCATCTGTAACATTAATTGAGGGCTTACTATGTGCCAGGCACTACTGTAAATACTTTATATAAATATCTCACACCATGACTCTATTAGATAAGTAATTATTAGTGTTACCCTCTGTTCTAGATGATGACCTGAGGCTTTGAGAAGATAAATAATTTGGCATGATGCAGCCTGCACTAGAATGGGCTGGCCTGTCACTCGGCACCCTTTCAGAAATCTTTATTCTCACCACAAAGGAGAAACAGCAAAGCCACGATGGGAGCATTTGGATTAGTAAATCAGAGCAAAGCCCAGTGCTCTTGTCAGTGATAGAATGTGTCTTCCCTCAGAGCTTCTAAGAAGGAGGAAAACATAACTTTCTGGGACAGAGTCACAAGGTGGTTTAGCCTCCAATGGTGAAAAAGTTTATTGGTGAAAAAGTTTAAAGACAGGGATAGTTGGCTCCTTGAACACTGCACTATCCAATAGAAAGATAATATAAGTTGCATGTGTAATTTTAAATTTTCTTGTAGCCAAATTTAAAATGTAAAAGAAACAGGGGAAATTAAGTTTAATAGTATATCCTGTTTAACCCAATGTATCCAAAATATGCTCATTTGAACATACAATCAATATAAAATTAGTAATGAGATATTTTACCTCTTTTTCATATTAAGTCTTTCAAATCTGGTGTGTATTTTATATTTATAGCACATCGCATTTCAGACAAAACACATTTCAAGTGCTCAATAGCACATGTGACTAGTGGTGACCATATTGGACAACACAGAGGGGATTTTTGCTGTCTTCTGGCACTGACCACTCTATTAATAGCACTAGCTATTCTGTCTCCATCTTTCTTCATCATCCATAGTGTGGCTGTTAGCTGTTAATATTGCTTTGCCAATGATTTCAGGTCATCAAGCCATCTCTGTAATAAAGGGTTCACTCCATATTCATCTATAATAACAGATAACACTTATTGAATATGTATTATGTGCCAGGCATGCTTCTAAGTGCTTTAACTTTATATACATTAAGTAATAAAATTCTCATAACAACCATATAAGCTAATCTTTTTACCACCTCCTCACTTTACAATTGAGGAAACTGAAGTTATTTAACTCCCCCAAGTTAGGTATAGGAGGCTTGATTCTAGCCCCACAAGCTTAACCACTTCTCCACCCCACTCCACCCCAGCCATGCTCTAGAACTGGGGCTGCAGACAACTGGCAAGGTAGCAGTTCATTTCAGTCAGTGACAGAAGTACAACTTGGTCTCAGCAACTCTTGGGCTCTCCAGACCTGCGCGGGATTTGAACACAACTGTTCTTTTGTGTGGTGGTTGCCAATAGCAACTAGCAACTAGTACATATATAGGGTTTGTGTCTATCTCTGTGGGTCTGTACCTACACACACACACACACACACATACACACACACACACATTATCAAACACAAGCTATAGAGTTCATAAAAAACATAGAATTATAGAGCCAGAAGGGCTCTTAAATGTTGTTTTATCAAGAAAGTGCAGTGCAGCACATTAAGGATACTTGCTCAAAGATCCACAGTTGAACTAGAACCCAGGTAATCTGAGACTTCAAGAAATTTCATAGCTATTAATACCTCTTAGGCATAGTGCTTCCTACTTGAAATGTAGGAGATGCAACAGTGTAGCAAGTCTATTCTCACTAATATATACTTTATCAAATGTTTATCTTCACTGCCAAAATGTCATTTTAAAATTTTGTCAGTATTTGTGAAAAGCATTTATACTTTTTAGAAATTTAAATTTGGAGAACTCAGAGTTAAAGTGAATTCCTCTTGCCTTACCTTGTTCTTGCCTTTTGTTAAATATTTACATTGTTTTCTAAATGTTTCACCAGGTCAACAGCCTACTGAATTCTTTAAGGATTAAGATGCTGTTGTATACTTATTTAAATTCCTTACCACCCTAATTCTGAACCATTAATAAATGTGTAATTAACAAAATTGAAACTGTACAATTTATCAGTATGAAGGGGTTGGATTTAGCCCATTCATTTCATCTATCTATCTATCATCTATCTATCATCTATCTATCATCTATCTATCTATCTATCTATCTATCTATCTATCTATCTATCTATCTATCATCTATCTATCTATCTATCATCTATCTATCCATCATCTATTTAATCCTCACTTGAGGATATATATAGTTAATCCTCACCCAAGGATATTTTTCAATTGATTTTTAGAGAGAGTGGAAGAGTGGAAGGGAGGGAGGGAGAGAGAGAGAGATAGAGAAAGAGAAATATCCATGTGAGAGAGACATTGATTGGTTGCTTCCTACACGTGGCCCATCTGGGGCCAGGGATCAAACCTGCAACCGAGGCAACGTGCCTTTGACTGGGAATCGAACCTGAGACCCTTTGGTGCACAGGCGATGCTCCAACCACTGGGCAACACCAGCCAGGGCTAGCTATATCTATATCTATATTTAAATGATGTTAAAATGCACTACTCACCCCAGCTGGTGTGGCTTAGTGGATTGAGTGTCATCATGTGGACTGAGAGGTCCCGGTTCGATTCCCAGTCAAGGCACATGCTGGGGTTTGGGGCTTGATCCCCAGTGAGGGCCGTACAGGAGGCAGCTGATTGATGTGTCTCTCTTATCGATGTTTCTATCTCTCTCTCCCTTCCTCTTTCTCTAAAAATCAATAAAAATACATTTTTTAAAAATGCACTACTCAGAAGGCATTGTTAACAGCCTGACCTTTAGGATTAGTGCTGGTCACCATTTCAGCCAAAGGGAAAACAGTAACATCTCACAAAGATTCTTTCTTTCAGCAACAAACTAGCCATTACTCTTTCCTCGGATCCTTTTATTTCAAAGTGGAGAGCTTGACAATATTTTAAATGATGAAATGTTTCTCACTTAAGCACACTCGCTTTCTTATTAAAAACACACACACACACACACACACACACACACACACACACAGCTTTCATATATTATATTTCAAAGTGGAGATGGCTGTGAAACTTGAGCCCTGACACACAACCTCAACCTGACTTTTTAAAAGTGCTTAGAAAACTGTTCTTCTAATAAGCATGACGAGAGCCTGCTCTTTAATGGTTTTTTGCCAACCTATATAATTTATTTTAAATCATTAAAAAAATCAAAATAGTTTACATTAAATAAATCTTTGAGTATGAAAGAGGATGGCCTCACCTATTGTTGAATAAAGATTGAGAGATAAAGACTGAAAACACAAAGCTAGTTCCAATGTAGTTACAGCTTAATTCTCAGAAGCTGGTTCTTAACAGAATTTTTAAAAGAAAAATGACATATTCTTGAATTATTTATAAAATCATGCAAAAAACACATTAGGGACTATGGGAAATTAGTTTTGTTCTGGCTTCTAACATTTTCAGAGCCTACCTCAGTGAACAAAATGCTAAGTACAAAAACAAATGAATTAATATTAGGATAGTTGAGCCAGAGTCCTGTTTTTTGTTTATTGCTCTTTGATTTTTTTTGCAGCCCATTGTAGAAGCCCTGGGGCACACCTTCAGAATACATGAATAATGTCAGTAATATCTAATACAGCGCGTTATGGAAAATACTGTTTTCAAAACCACAGGTTAGTTCCTGGAAGTCAGCCCATCAGAGAAAGGATGTGGTATAGCAGCAAGTTTAAATAGCTGTGCAACAAAGGGAAGAGATATCTGTTGACTTCTGCCTCCTAGAGGGTTGAAATCGGAAAGAACTATACTTGAATATTGCGCATTCAGAAAGCATTGAAGATGAAGACTTCATCACATTTTGAAAAGCTTCACTAATCACTTTTGCAAAATTGGGTGAGAAAGGAACTAATGTAGCAGGATAAAGATAAGATGAAAATGTATTAACTTTGGGTTAAACAAATCAGCCCTGTTAATTTTGGTTGTTATACAGAAGACATTGACTTCACTTTTTAAATGAACCCCCAAATCTCATTTCTCTTTGTGAATTGGAAGGGTCATTGTAATATACCTGGCTTTAAAATTCTGTGCAGTTATAGAGTTTTGTACCCAAATAAGTTCTACAAAATAAACTCATCGCAGGCACAGGAAAAGCAGTTCTTTTGAAAATACCTTGTGATCAGGCTCTAGGTCATGACCTGGGTCTTGAGAAACTTGAGTTAGTAGATGTTAGTTTTTCTTAGCTCTTTGTTTACCCTGGACTTAGACATTTTGTATTATTAAAATCCTGTGGCTTTTAAGGACATTCTATTTATCTTTCCAGGCTTTTTTAATGGAAATGCCTGAATTTTCTTGGAAACAGGGATTTTATTGTGGATTCCTGGTGCCCCTTGGAGAGGCTTATTTTTCTGGACAATAGTTTTCCTTAGTGTCACTCCTCTTTTCATCTCCCAATGGTCACAAGCTCCCAAGGTCGAGAAAAGTGCATCCTTTTGTTCTAATGAATTTGAAATTCCATTTTAAAAAGTCTGAAAAAAAAGCTCTTGGTTAGTAACTTAAGGCGTATTTCCACTACATGAAGTATCCAGGGGGTTAGCCTTCAAGACATTTGGAGAAAAAAAAATCCAACTCAGTTAAAGTCAGAGAATTGAGCATCAGTACAATTGATTATAGGCACTTAAGAGTTTTATCTTTTGTTATCTGTACTTTAAAGTGTATTGTAAAACACAGGCATGCTTGCATGCCTTTGTTAAAAGAATAGGACCCAGTAAACTTTGCATTAGGAAGTAAATTACTATTGCCTCTGACTATAATTGGAATTCGCAGGATGTCAAAATTTCTGTTGCTCTAGACTGCATCTAGTCCTTATGATAGCATAAACATTAAAATGCTTTGTGAGTTCATGTTGTTTGGGTGTATGGTATTTTCATCAATAAATCAATCTTTCAGGAAAAAGTAAATTTTTAGTTAAAGCTGCAATGTCACCTAATAGCCTCATGTGGCTATCTTATATTTAAAGTTTAATTAATGAAAATTAAATAATACAAAAAAATGCAGTTTGTCAGTCTTTCTAGCCACATTTCAAGTACTCAATAGCCACATGTAGCTGGTGGCTACTGAAGTGGACAGTGAAGATATAGAGCATTTCTATCATTGCATAAAGTTCTGTCAGACAGCAGTGCTTCAAAGGGTGCCTATTATTTGACATAAATCTTAATACCCGGCAGCAGAAAATGCTGATTATTATTGTAGCTTGTTGTCCAGAGAATACCAGCTTTCTAGAAGATATGGCATCTCTTCTCTACAGTCACAATGTGGAATTCACTGAGGCTGGTAATTTGGTGCAATTATTAAGAATTCTGATTCCCTCAATAGTTGTTTATTACTCTAAACTATAATTTAAAACAAACAAACAAACAATCCCTCAGTGCCATCTAGCTTTGATTAAGCAAATAAGAAATGTGGCTTTCTCTATTTTTTTTTTCTTTTGTAATCAGGCTATGCAGAACACCATAGAAACTATGCTTGATTGGCATACATTAAATGTACATCAAGTTATCATTGAAAATTGTTTTAAAAAGAGTAACATGATATAAAGTGATTACTATTGAAAATATCTGGAGCGCTGGGGTGTAACCTGACATTTTCACATCATTGTGGGTGAAAAAGGAGAAAGAAATGGCGGCAGAATGAATGGATGCTACATTGACCATCTCCCAGGACCAAACTGGAATTACAATTAAAATAAAGTAATCCAGAATAACCAGCTGAAGACCAGCTTGAGAGAAACCTTATAACCAGGGATGTGAAAAAGAGCCCAAATCAAGTCTAGTAGGAGGTGTGGAGGCATGAGAGGGCTGACTGGGCTCCCACAGGTGGAAGCTGAGGGCTATCTTAGCTGTAAGAAGTTCCCTCTGAGAAGTCTGGGGTTTAAACACCATACCAGCTCCCCGGCACAGAGTGGCGGAACAGGGAAAGGCACCCACAAAACACCTGGCTGTGAAAAACACCAGAGCAGAGGTCCTGTCCATCAATGAGAGGCACTGGGAACACAGGCACTTCCCTGAAGGGCCAGTTTCAGCTACAGCCACTCACCTTGGGCTCCAGCAGAGGGAGGGCTGACTGGACTAGAACTGCGTGAGGAGAGTCAGGGCTTCATGGTGCTGAGGAGAGAGCTGGTAAGGAGGCTATCAGGAGCCTGATACTGAGTCATTCCCCCATGCTACAGAGACCATTTTTTGTGAGCAGACTTTTCCCATCAAAGCGGCTTTAGCCCAGTGGGGAAGCAACAGCACCACCCATTGAAATTTCACTCTGCCTGATAGGAAGAGTTAGCACCTAGCACAGAACTGCAACCTTAGTCTTATTCATTAACTGTCAGAGACTACCCGTCAACCTATAGGCAGACATGAGTCTCTGGGTGCTTTGAGCCTTGAGCCTGGCTCTCAGTCATTGGGCTTCATGGCTGTGGGGACTGAGCTGTGAAGGCTGCAGCCTGGGTCCCTCTGCTGAGCAATTAATCCACACTACAGAAAGCATTTTTTTTCAGGCAGAGTTTTGCCATCAAAATAGCTATATGGGGAGCAACTGCCCCACCTGTTGGAATTTTATCCCACCTGCCGGGAGGAGCTTGCACTTAGCACAGAATTGCAACCTGAGGCTCATTAACAGTCAGTGACTACCAGCCAGCCTGCAGGCAGAGACGGGTCTCTGGGTGCTTTGAGTCTTGGGCTTGGCTCACGGTTGTTGGGTTTTGTGGCTCTAGGGACTGAGCTTTGAAGGTGGCTGCCTAGGTCTCTGTGCTGAATCATTAAACCATGCTGCAGAAGCCATTTTTTTTCAGACAGAGTTTTCCTCTCAAAGCAGCTTTAGCTTAGGGGAAAGCAATTGCCCCACCTGCTGGAAATTCTCTCACCCTGACCCCTGGAGGAGCTTATATCCAGCTGAGAACTACAATCTGAGGTTCATTAAGTGACTGAGACTAACATTAAGCCTGCAGGCAGAGGCAGTTCTCTGGGATATTTGAATCTTTCCCTGGTCTGGGACTCTACCTGGGAGAGTAAGACCAGACATTGGTGTTCAGCTTGGTCCCTTCCATAAACATCCAAACTAGGCAGAGGGAGTCACAATTTGTGCAACATTGATATCCACAGGGAAATTATGGCAGTCTCCAAACCCTGCTGAGACATGCAAAATGGTGAAACAAATAAACAAGTTACAAATAAAAGAACATGAGAATTATTCAGAAGCAGGTCTAAATGAAATGGAAATAAGCAAGTTATCAGATATAGAGTTCAGCATAATGATTATAAGGATGCTCAGCAGCATAAGAAGAGATATAGAAACAATGAAAAACGACCAACTGGAAATCAACAATGACATAGCAGAAATAAAAAACACATTGAAAGGAATAACCACCAAATTAGAGGAAGCCAAAGATCAGATCAGTGAATTAGAAGACAGGGTGGAAATAATCACTCAATCAGAGAACCAAAAATAAAAAACAGTTAAAAAATAGGAGGACAGTTTAAGAGAGCTGTGGTACACTGTGAAACATAACAACATCCAAATCATAGGAGTACCAGAAGAAGAAAGTGAGCAAGGTTTAGAGAATCTGTGGGAAGAAATAGTTGCAGAAAACTTCCTTACTTGCTGAAGGAAAAAGACATACAAGTTCAGGAAGCACAGAGAGTCCCAAGCAAGAAGAAATCAAAGAGGCCTACACCAAGACATATCATAATTAAAATGTCAAAAGTGAAAGACAAAGAGAGAATCTTAAAGGCAGCAAGAGAAAAGCAACAGGTTACCAACAAAGAAGCTCCCATAATGCTGTAAGAGGATTTCTCAACAGAAACACTACAGGCCAGAAGGGAATGGCATGAAGTATTCAAGGTAATGAAAAACAAGGATCTGAATCAAAGACTGCTCTACACAACAAGGCTATCATTCAAAATAGAAGGTAAAATAAAGAGCTTCCCAGACCAAAAAAAAAAAAAAAAAAAAAAAAGGCTGAAGGAGTATATTACCACCAAACCACCATTGCAAGAAATGTTAAAGGGACTGCTGTAATAAGCAGAAGAAATATATAGAAAGAAACATAGGCATAATAAATAAAAAAATGGCAATAAATAAGAACATATCAATTATAACCTTAAATGTAAATGGATTAAATACTACAATAAAAAGACACAGAATAACTAAATGGATAAGAAAGCATGACCCATACATATACTGTTTACAAGACACCCACCTCAGAACAAAAGACTCACACAGGATGAAAGTGAAGGGATGGAAAAATATTGTCCAAGAAAATGGAAATGAAAAGAAAGCTAGGGTAGCAATTCTGATAAAATATACTTCAAAATGAAGGCCATAACAAAAGATAAAGAAGGCCAATACATAATATCAAAGGATTCAATTCAACAAAATGATATAACCTTGGTAAACATATATGCACCAATATAGGAGCACCAAAATATATTTTAAAACTTATGGAGGACATCACAGGAGAGATCTGCAGCATTACAACACCCCGCTGACATCACTGCAAGATCCTCTAGAAAAAATATTAACAAGAAAAAAGAGACCCTAAATGACCTACCAGATCAGATGGATTTCATTGATATTTACATAACAGAACATGCCAAAGCTGCAGAATATACATTCTTCTCAACTGCACACGAGACACTTTCAAAGATAGACCCTATGTTAGGACACAAACTAAGTCTCCACAACTTCAAGAAGACTGAAATTATATCAAGCGTCTTCTCAGACCACAACGGCATGAAATTAGAAATCAATTACAATAAAAAAAAACATTCAAACACATGGAGGCTAAATAGCATGTTATTAAGCAATGAATGGGTTACCAAGTAGATCAAGGAAGCAATAAAATACTTCCTGGAAATCAATGAAAATGAACACACAACAACAAAATATCTATGGGACACTGCAAAAGCAGGCCTGAGAGGGAAGTTCATAGCATTAGAGGCCTACCTCAAGAAACAAGAAACATTTCTAATAGACTTTCTAACCCTACAACTTAAAGAACTAGAAAGTGATCAAAAAGAAAAACCAGAGTAAGTAGAAGGAAAGAAATAATAAAGGTCAGAATAGAAATAAATAACATAGAGACTAAAAAAGAAACACAAATGATTGATGAAACCAAGAGCTGGTTCTTTGAAAAGATGAACAAGATTGATGAACCTTTAGCCAGACTCACCAATAAACAGAGAAGATACAAATAAACAAAATCAGAAATGAAAGAGGAGAAATACCAACTGACACCACAGAAATACAAAGGATTGATAGAAAATACTCTGAACAATTATACGCCAACAAGTTGGACAACCTAGGTGAAATGGAAAATTCCTAGAATCATACAGTCTTCCAAAACTCAACTTGGAAGAGTTAGAAAACTTGAACAGATTAATAACAACTAAAGACATTGAAGCAGTAATCAATAAATTCCAAGCAAACAAAACGCCAGGTCCAGATGGCCTCACAGAGTAATTTTACCAAACATTCAAAGAAGAACTTACACCTATTCTACTCAAACTAATCCAAAAAATATAAGAGGAAGGAAAATTTCCATCCTCTTTTTATGAAGCCAGCATAATCTTAATGCTAAAACCAGATAAAGACACTACAAAGAAAGAAAATTACAGGCCAATATCCCTGATGAACACAGACACCAAAATCCTCAACAAAATCTTAGCAAATCAGATCCAGCAATATAATGAAAAAACTATTCACCATGACCAAGTGAGATTTAACCCAGTGATGCAAGGGTGGTACAATATTCGCAAGTCAATAAATGTGATACACCACATATACAAAATGAAAGATAGAAATCATATGATCGTATCAATAGATGCTGAAAAAGCATTTGACAAAATCCATCACTCATTTTTTAAAAAAAATTTTTTTTTATTGATTTTAGAGAGAGAGGAAGGGAGAAGGAGAGAGAGATAGGGACATCAATGAGAGAGAACATTGATTGGCTGCCTCTTGCATGCCCTGCACTGGGAATTTGGCCCACAACCTGGGCATGTGCCCTGACCGGGAATCAAACCAGAGACCTCTAGGTGCATGGGTCGGCACTCAACAACTGAGACACACTGGCCACACTCTTTTTTCTCTTTGAATATTAAATACCTTTATTTAAGATTTGGGGTAGTTGCAGACATTGATGGGCAGCAAGAACTAGCACATACTGGGCTGTGTTCATCTTGCTAGAGTCACATTTCTTCCCACATGAAAACTTTCCCATTACCCCTTGTACTTTCCTATTCTATTATTCTATTTAGCACCATTGTGTCCATTATCTCCCTTCTTATATTATGCTATATTCATTAAAAACAACAACAACAAAAAAAACCCCAACATGTTGACATATGCTCCCTTTGTACCAAATATTGAAGAACTGTAGGTTCAATATAAATACTGTGAAGAGCTTATATTCTTAATAGCTCTACAGTGGTGTGTCCCCTGCCCCACCCATCACTGGCCTAATCTGTTTCAATATTTGTTACATAAGGACACTAAATCTCAGGAAAGATAAATAACTTTCCAGAGGTCACATAGCCAAAAAGTTGCATATAAGACTTATTGTTCAGGTCTACATATGTGTGATAGGATCTCGAGCCATTACCCAAACTGTGGCTTGTGCTGAGAACCAGCTGGTTCTGAAACTGCGGACTTGGGGCCTGCTTCAGGAACTGGTGACTGCAGGGCTGCCCAGAGAGAGGTGGTCAGGAGGCAGTGTTGATCCACTGCTGTCAGGACCTCAGGGCAGACCTCACCTTAGCACTCATGTCTAGTTTCCTACCTGACATTTCCCCCCTTACGTTATGGGAACCCAATTTGTTGGGGTCTTTTGGGAGAAGACTACACTGGCTGATTCAAGCTGATTAGTATCATTGTGGGGCTTTGGGTCCCCACACTTGCTGTCAACTGAGGGAGGTGGTCGATGTTCATCCAGGGGCCCAGAATAAGGAGTCTGTTTTGTGGGAGTGAAGACTTTGTATCCTTCAAACAGTACCATTTGGAGCTGTATGGCTGCTGCACTTAGAACTCAGGCCACTGCACCCCCACAGATGTTGGAGACAAACTCCCCAGGCCCAAGGTTGGTCTAGGACAAGATCTTGTCTCCTCAGATGGGGTGGGACTGGAACCCAAACCCACTATATATGAATTGCAGCTGTGCCTGCTGAACTGCATGAGACTAAAAGCTCCAGCACACAATTCTGATGAAAACGCTCAGCAAAGGGGGAATAGAGGGATCATATCTCAACATAATAAAGGCCATATATGAAAAACCTACAGCCAACATTAAACACAATGGGCAAAAACTAAAAACATTTTCCTTAAGAACAGGAACAAGACAGGGATGTCCATTTTTGCACTCTTATTTAACATAGTACTGGAAGTGTTAACCACAGCCATCAAACGAGAAGAAAAAATAAAAGGCATCCAAATAGGAAAGGAGGAAGTGAAACTGTCATTATTCACAGATGACATGATTTTGTACATACAAAACCTTAAAAACTCCACAAAAAAAGTACTAGATTTAATAAATGAATTAGGCAAAGTAGCAAGATACAAAATTAGCGTCCATAAATTGATAGCATTCTTATATACCAATAATGAACACTGAGAAAGGGAAACTAAAAAAAAAATCTCATTTACCAATGTACAAAAATTTTAAGATACCTAGGAATAAACTTAACCAAAGGAGATAAAACATCTGTTTTCAGAAAACTATAGGACATTGATAAAAGAAATAAAGAAAGATATAAAAAAGTGGAAGCATATACCATGTTCATGGATTGGAGGAATCAACATCATTAAAATGTCCATACCATCCAAAGCCACCTATAGATTTGATGCAATCCCTATTAAAATACCAATGGCAGATTTCCAGTCAAGATGGCGGCATAAGTAAACGCGGTACTGCCCCCTCCCACAATCACATCAAAATTACAACTAAACTACAGAACAACCATCATTCAGAACCGCCTGAAATCAAGCTGAATGGAAGTCGTATGACTAGGAAATTAAAGAAGAAGGCACATCGAGACTGGTAGGAGGGGTGGAGGCACAGATGGCCTCATCCCACAACCACATGTGGCTGATAAAAATCAGGAGGATACCTCAGCTATGAAAGTCCTCCCAGAGGAGTGAGGGTTCCCTGTCCCACACCAGGCTCCAAGTTCAGGGTTCCAGTGTCAGGAAGAGAAGTACACATAAATTCTGGCTGTAAAAAACCAGCAGGACCTGAGGCTGAGGGAGGCTGAGGCTGCTGGAGCCCCAGGCACTTCCTCTTACTCGGACTTGCTCAGACTTCTTCCCTCTGAGCTCAGAGGGGAGGCAGCTTGAAAGGCACCAGAGACATACCGTTAAGAACTGAATGTTTGGCCTTGGGATGAAGGCTGGAGAGGCAGCTTTCTCCCAGACAGACGTGATGGTGGAGGCCATTGTTCCTTTGGTGAGCCCTTCCCCCATGGGCTGGCAGACAGCTGCCATATCTGGGACTCCAGCAACCTGCTGCTTCACACTATTTGCTCCACCCAGGTGACTCCCTGAGGCCCTGCCCTACCTAACTTTCAGGCCCACCCAAACTGTTTCCAGTGGCTGTACCATAGGATTGGCCTGTCTTGGATCCTGCTTCAGATTTTCCTAAAATCTCTCAAATAAGCAGCATCTGATCTCAGCAAGCCCCATAACTCTCATTAAGTTGCCCCAGGCCTGGCGCTAGAAACAGCCAGCCTTGATTCACAACTTGGCTTTTCCTAGGCACCTCCAAGCCCAGCACAAGAAGCGGCTGTCTACAGATCACTTTGTAGCTTATGCCAAGTGGCCCCGGGTAGAACACAGGTAGTGGCTGACCTTGCCCCAGAGACAGCACACCCAGTGGACAGCTTCAGACCACATCAAAGAACCACCACCCAACCACTTCCACAAGTGACACACTCAATGAGTGGACCCAGTGGGTACCAGAACCCTGCTGAAGTAAGTCTTGCTCTGTGTGATGAGCCCCTACACAGCTGATATTCCAAGGTAGTCAGAGGCCCATGGTCAGTGGGCATAGCCAGTCCTTGCAGCTGTTCAGCCTGAGTAAATCCCTCCCATTGACGTGTCAACAGCAATCAAGACTCAATTACAACAGAAGGGTTTACAGTCCACACTAGGGGTACATCTCGAGGGCCCAGAGAAGTTGATCAGGGAGGCTGTGCCACTGGACCCTACAGGACACCTACAACAATAGGCCACCCTATGAAGCCTAGGAGACATAGCAATTCTACCTAATACATAGAAGCAAACACAGGGAAGCAGCCAAGATGAGGAGACAAAGAAACATGTCCCAAATGAAAGAAAAGAACAAAACTCCAGGAAAAGAACTAAACAAAATGGAGATAAGCAATCACTCAGACGCAGAGTTCAAAACACTGGTTATAAGGATGCTCAAGGAACTCAGTGAGAACTTCAAGGAACTTAAGGAAAACTCCAAGAAACTTAGTGAGAACATCAACAACATAAAAAAGGACCAGTCAGAAATGAAGGATGCACTAACTGAAAAAAAGAATAATTTACACAGAATCAATAGAGTAGGTAAAGCCAAGAAACAAACCATCGATTTGGAATACAAGGAAGCACAAAACACACAATCAAAACAGCAAAAAGAAAAACAGAATCCAAAAAATGAGGAGAGTGTAAGGAGCCTCTGAGACAATATCAGGCCTACCAACATTCACATCATGGGCGGTGCCAGAAGGAGAAGAGAGAGAGCAAGAAATTGAAAACCTATTTGAAACAATAATGACAGAAAACTTCTCTAACTTGGTGAAGGAAATAGACCTACAAGTCCAGGAAGTACAGAGTCCCAAACAAGATGAACCCAAAGAGGTCCACACCAAGACACATCATCGTCAAAATGCAAAAAGTTAAAGACAAAGAGAGAATCTTAAAAGCAGCAAGAGAAAAGTAGTTAGTTACTTACAAAGGAGCTCCCATAAGACTGTCAGCTGATTTCTCAAAAGTAACTTTGCAGGCCAGAAGAAAGTGGCAAGAAATATTCAAAGTGATAAAAAGCAAGGAACTACAACTAAGATTACTCTATCCTGCAAAACTATCATTTAGAATTGATGGCTATATAAAGAGTTTCCCAGACAAGAAAAAGCTAAACGAGTTCATCACCACCAAACCAGTATTGTATGAAATGTTGAAGGGTCTTCTTGGACTTCCAGTCAAGATGGCGGCGTAGGTAAACGCGGAATCACGTCCTCCCACAACCACATCAAAGTTACAACTAAAGTACAGAACAACCATCATTCAAAACCGCCTGAAATCAAGCTGAATGGAAGTCCTACAACTACGGAATTAAAGAAGAAGCCACATCGAGAGTGGTAGGAGGGGCGGAGGCGTGAGGGGCTGGTCCCACACCAACGTGTGCCGGATAAAATTTAGGAGGATATCTCGGCTGGGAAGGACCTCCTTGAGGACTAAGGGGTCCCCGTCCCACACCAGGTGCCCAGCTCAGGGTTCCAGTGCCAGGAAGAGAAGTCCCCATAACTTCTGGCTGGAAAAACCAGCGGGAACTGAGGCTGAGGGGGCTGGAGCCCCCAGCAGCTACTCTTAAAGGGCCCACATAGGAACTTAGTTGGACTCCCACCCTCCAGGCTCCAGCGTGTGGGAGGCAGCTTGAAAGGCACCAGAGTCATATGGGGAAGAACTGAGCTGTTTGGCATTGGAGTGAGGGCGGGGCAGGCAGCTTTCTCCTGGACAGATGTGCTATCAGAGGCTTTTGTTCCTTTGGTGAGCCCTTCCCTGGGCCAGCAGACTCCTCCATATCTGGGACTCCAGCAACCTGGCTCACACTGTTTGCCCCGCCCTGGTGATTCTCTGAGGCCCCGCCCCACCCAACTTTCAGGCCCACCCAAGCTGTTGCCAGTTGCTTTACCATAGGATTGCCTTGTCTTGGATCCTGCTTCAGCTTTTCCTAAATTATTTCAAACAAGCAGCATCTGGTCTCAGCTAGCCCAATACTTCTCGCTAAGTAATACATAGAAACAAACACAGGGAGGCAGCCAAAATGAGGAGACAAAGAAACAGGTCCCAAATGAAAGAACAGAAAAAACTCCAGGAAAAGAACTAAGTGAAATGGAGTTAAGCAACCTAACAGATGCTGAGTTCAAAACACTGCTTATAAGGATGCTCAATGGACTTAGTGAGAACCTCAGTGAACTTAGTGAGGACCTCAAGAGCATAAAAAAAGACCAGTCAGAAATGAAGGTAGCACAGTTAGAAATGAAGGAAGCACTAACTGAAATAAAGAATAGTTTACACAGATTCAATAGGAGAGTAGGTAAAGCCAAGAAGCAAACCATCGATTTGGAATATAAGGAAGCAAAAAACACCCAATCAGAACAGCAAAAAGAAAAAAAGAATCCAAAAAAATGAGAATAGTGTAAGGAGCCTCTGGGACAACTTCAGGCGTGCCAACATTCGCATCTTGAGGGTGCCAGAAGGAGAAGAGAGAGAACAAGAAATCGAAAACCTATTTGAAACAATAATGGCAGAAAACTTTCCTAACTTGGTGAAGGAAACGGACATACAAGTCCAGGAACCACAGAGAGTGCCAAATAAGATGAACCTCAAGAGGCCCACACCAAGACACATCATCATCAAAATGCAAAAGGTTCAAGACAAAGAGAGAATCTTAAAAGCAGCAAGAGAAAAGCAGTTAGTTACCTACAAGGGAGTTCCCATAAGACTGTCAGCTTATTTCTCAAAAGAAACTTTGCAGGCCAGAAGGGAGTGGCAAGAAATATTCAGAGTGATGAAAAGCAAGAACCTACAACCAAGATTACTCTATCCTGCAAAGCTGTCATTTAGAATCGAAGGCCATATAAAGAGTTTCCCAGACAAGGAAAAGCTAAAGGAGTTCATCACCACCAAACCATTATTATATGAAATGTTGAAGGGTCTTCTTGAAGAAAAAGATAAAAAAAAATATGAACAAACAAAATGGCAATAAATACATATCTATCAACGATTGAATTTACAAACAAAATGAACAAGCAGAACAGAAACATTCTCATAGATACAGAGAACTTTTGTTGGATACCAGATAGGTGGGGGCTGGGGGGATGGGTGAAAAAGGTGAAGGGTTTAAGAAGTACAAATTGGTTGTTAGACTGACAAACCTCAAAGGGAAGGGGGGTTGAGGGGTGGGAAGAAATAAACCAAAGAACTTATATGTATATATGCATAACCAATGGACACAGACAACAGTGTGGGGAAAGGCAGGAGGGGGTGGGAATGGGGAGGAGGGGGGCAATGGGGGAAAAATGAAGAACATCTGTAATACATTCAACAATAAAGATAAGTTAAAAAAAGGGTCTTCTTGAAGGAGAAGAACAAAAATATGAACAATAGAAGGGTAATTAATACATATCTATCAACAATTGAACCTACAAACAAAATGAGCAAGCAGAACAGAAACAGACTCATAGATACAGAGAACTTTTTGTTGCATGCCAGATGGGAGGAGGTTGAGGGGATGGGTGGAAAAGATGAAGGAATTAAGAAGTACTAATTGGTTGTTAGACTGATGAACCTCAAAGGGAAAGGGGGCGGGAGGGCGAGGAGAGTTAAACCAAATAACTTCTATACATATATGCATAACCAATGGACTCAGACAGTAGTGTGGAGAAGGCAGGAGGAGGGTGGGATTGGGGAGAAGGGGGTCAATGAGTAACAAAGGGGGGGACAACCTCAATACATTCAACAATAAAGATAAGTTAAAATAAAATAAAATCAATAAACAAAATTTAAAAAAATTGTTCTCTGCCACTTACAAGGCCACTGAATATGTTATTCCCACTGCTTGAAAGCTCTAAATAAATTTTATCCTTTAAAAAAAATACCAACAGCATATTTCACAGATCTAGAAAAAATACTCCAAAAGTTTATATGGAGCCGAAAAAGACCCCAGATAGCCACAGCAATTTTGAAAAGGAAGAACAAAGTAGGAGGGATCACAATACTGGATATCAGGTTATACTGCAAAGCCATCATAATCAAAACAGCCCGATACTGGCACAAGAACAGGCATATAGATCAATGGAACAGAACAGAGAACCCAGAAATCTACCCGAGACATTATACTCAATTAATATTTGACAAAGGAGGCAAGAGCATACAATGGGGTAAAGACAGTCTCTTCAATAAATGGTGCTGGGAAAATTGGACAGGTACATGCAAAACAATGAAACTAGACCACCAATGTACACAATACACAGGAATAAATTCAAAATGGATAAAAGACTTAAATATAAGTCATGATACCATAAAAATCCTAGAAGAAATTGTAGGCAGCAAAATCTCAGACAGCACATGCAGCAGAATTGTCACTAATACATCACCTAGAGCAAGAGAAACAAGGGAAAAATTTAATACATGGGACTACATCAAACTAAAATGCTTCTGCATGGAAAAAGAAACCAGCATCAAAATGAAAAAGGAACCCACTCTCTGGGAGAACATATTTGCCAATGATACATCTGATAAGGGGTTAATATGCAAAATACATAAAATACTCATACAACTTTACAAAAAGAAGATAAACAATCCAATTAAAAAACAGGCAGAGGACATGAATAGACACTTCTTCAAACAGAATATACAAATGGCCAAGAGACATATGAAAAAAATGCTCAACATCACTAATCAGAGAGATGCAAATTTAAACGATTATGAGGTATTACCTCACACCTGCAAGAATGGCTGCATCATCAAACAATAATTGCTGGCGAAGATGTGGAGAAAAGGGGACTCTAGTACACTGCTGGTGGGAATGCAGACTGGTGCACCGTATAGAAAACAATACGGTGTTTCCTCAAAAAATTAAAAATGGAACTGCCATTTAATCCCATGATCCCACTTCTAGGAATATATCCTAAGAAACCTGAACCACCAATCAGAAAGAATATATGTACCCCTATGATCATAGCAGTGCTATTTACAATAACTAAGATCTGGAAACAACCCAAGTACCCATCAGCAGATGAGTGGATAAAAAAGTGGTGGTACATTTACACAATGGAATACTATGCAGCTGTAAGAAAGAAAGATCTCTTACCCTTTGAGATGACATGGAGGGACCTAGAGAGCATTATGCTAAGTGAAATAAGCTAATCAGAGAAAGACAAGGATCATATGATCTCACTTATTTGTGGAATATAATGAACAAAATAAGCTGACAAAATAGATACAGAGACATGGAGGTAGGGAACAGACTGACAAACCTCAGAGGAAAAGGGGATTGGGGGGGGTGGGAAGAGATAAATCAAAGAACTTATATGCATATATGCATAACCAATGGACACAGACAATAGGGTGGGGAAGGTAGGACGGGTGTGGGAGTGAGGATGAGGGGGGTCAGTTAGGGAAAAAAGGAGGGACATCTGTAATACTTTCAATAATAAAGATAAATTTTTAAATAAAAATTAATTAATTAATTAATTAATTTAAAAAAAGAAAACATTCCCATGGTACTATTGTTTAAATCACCTATTTGGTATTTTATTTTTTACAGTAATAATTGTTTCCTTTTAATCCTTCAAAATATGTCTCATAAATAACTATGTTAATTAGTGTGGCTTTTTATGCTTCCCAAGCTCATGGTCCCTCCAATTCCTCATAAGCTCTGTGGCCCAACTGGGCTTTCTTCAGCTCCTGCCTTTGGCCATGCCCTTCTTGTCATCTGGAATGCTATCTCAATGTCTGCCTTTCTGAGACATCCATTCTTCAAAGCTCATTTGAAATATTCCTTCTTCCTGATCTCTTCAGCTGAAGTGACCTCTTTCCCCTGAATTTTAACTGCATTATAATGAAGTGTTTCATCTCCCTTACTGGACTGTAAGCTCATTGGTGCAAAGATCTTGGTCTTACTCATTACTGGATCCCTCCACATACTTGTCACAGGGCTCTTGCTATAGACATGGGAAATTAACCAGTTTTCTAAATGTACACACAAGATTTCTTTGAGTTTCATCTGCACTGATAAACCAAAGGCAGTAGCACTGCACACATGGCTTTACATTAAGTTTTAACAAATACTTTACCTAAGTCAATTCATTTTGACTTATGTAGATAATTTGCAATGTTACCACAGTTATGTATATTTACCTACCATATTGTTCTCATGTGAGCTAATAAACAAAAAAATTGGGCGGCAGCAATGTGAAATCTGGTTCTAGTTAAATCTAGATTGCATTAACACTTGACAAGATAACTTTTTTCGGCTATCAAATTGACAAACACTAAAGAGCTTGATCAAGTAGTGTTGATATGGGGAAACAGACTCTTACTTATTTCAGCGGGGGATGTAAATTGGTACAATTTCTGTGGAAGGCAATTTGGTAATAGTTATCAAAATAAAAATATGCAACAAGCTATTTCACTTAGAGGAATGTATCCAACAAACTTTCACCTCTATACCAGATTGCTTATTGTCTCCTGAGGGAAGTATACAGCACCATCTCGGAGGTGTTCTTGCCTAAGCATTAATCCTGAATCTGATAAAGTCTCCTGAGAAAACCACCAGTTTGCAGGAAATACAAGGAAGAGAGGAGAACTTGTTAAACAACACCATGCAGTGCATACGTTATTTATAAAAGTATTCTTAAGAAATTGCTAACAGTGGTAGCCTTTGGAGAAGTGGTTGGGTGTTATAGGAAAATTGAGTGAGAGAGACATTAACTACTTTTCTGACTTAGAAAAATACTTTTCATTTTTAAGACTTTAAAATATATCCAAGTCCAGTAGTCAAGAACTAAACATTTTGAACTGACTCATGCTCATTGCCAATAAGTGCTAGAAATATTTTTGCTGACTGGTAAATGTTTGGGGGTTAAAACATATTTTGAAATTATCTGCAAATTGGGAAACATTAATGCTCTCCTTTTTGTCAAAGGGAATACATGCATTTCTCACTCACAAACAAGAGAAACTTTCCCACTTGGAGGTTCCCCAGAGGGATCTATATTTATAACTAAACACATTGTTCAAGGGCTATAAAGCTACAGAGGAAATTCAACCCTCTAGAGCAGTGGTGGAGATAATCCGAAACAGCAGATAATCGAAACCTCATAACATATTTTTTGAAACGCATGATGTTATTTTTAGAAGCAGTCCATTATGTACTTAATTATATTTTGCTGAGGATAATGTACATATTAAAGTGAATTTTCAGTCTCTGAGCACCCATCATCAGAAGGTGGAAGACATGAGCCTGAAATAGGCTTTGTGGTCAAGGAGATACTGATAATCTATAACTAGGTCATGATAACTAGGAGGTGATGACTGTATATTTTTATTTCACTTCCCACCACCATTTAGATATTCTGACTTTGCCTTCATATAACCTTCCTTCCAAAATCTTTCTGAGAGCATTCCATCTAATTTTCCTTCCAAACCGAAGTTTAAAATAACAATACTAGTCCATATGAACAGGAGAAATCATTAGCATCCTTTCTATTTATAAAGTAAAAAGATTAGGGTATTTTGCAATTAATATATTCCACATGGACAACTCTATTATTCCTGCCTCATGAACGGTGAGTGTCCTGTACACCAGTTCCTCCAGGTATACAGTTTAACAAGTAGGGCAGAAGCCTTAGGTAAACCATATGGAACGCTGTAGATCACTGATAAGAAGGCATTGCTTTAAAATTTTTTGTTGTTTTGAGGGTTGTTGTTGTTGGAGATGGAGCTGGTGAATAAAGCAAAAACTGCACAAGTGAAAGAATGAAATAAATCCCTTTTCTCGTCACTGTCTGCCTGACATTGTCCTGGGCACTTCTAGACAGGGTACCTTGTTTCATTCTCACAAAGACCCAGAAACAGAAATGAGGACAGGAAGCAGCTGCATGGGGCAGAAGGAGAAATGGTGACACCCCCTCTTCCCCCAGATTTCTAGCTTGGTAGGCTGAAGAGATTTGATGCCTTTAACAGAGATGGGGAACACAGCAGGAACTACAGATTTGGGTGAAAATTAGGAAGTTAGTGAGTTCCATTTTCCACAGGATAATTGGTTGGTCAGTAGGTCCTGACAGGTCACGTGGTGCATGGTAGGTCATAACCTTTTAGCCAGTGAAAGAAACAAGCCAGTAAAAGAAACAAGCCATCCTTTCTATCCTTCTGAAAATCTTAATTCCCACCATATGTTTTACTGCCCATGGCACATTATAGATCACTGGTCGATTTTTAAAATGCCAGAACACTGTATTTCTATTGTTCTTGTCTTTGTACATTTCACATTGATATTAGCAATAGAAAAGTTTTATTTGTTTAAAGTGCAAGTAACATGGAAATATATTTCATTTACTATGACAACTGTGTTCCCCCAAAGTGGCATATATATCCATTCATTTTCAACTCTTTTAGCAAAGCGCTTCTTTAAAGAAATACAATTATCCAGTAAAACATAAGAAAATGCTCAACCTCACTCACAGTTAAAGAATGCCTGTTAAAACAGCATTATTCACCTTCCCATGGTGGCAAGAGTGTTGGGGGTACTTACAGGCACTGATAGGGATGTGAATTCCTGCCACCTCTTTAGGGCCAATGTCCATGCACGTAATCACCCTCTGACACTGCAATCCAACTTTTGGGACTTTTTCCTACAAATATATGTCCACATGTACAGCAAACATTGTAATATTTTTTCCTTTTTAAAAAATACATTTTTTAAATAGAGAGAGGAAAGGAGAGGGAGAGAGAGAAAGGTCGATGTGAGAGAAACATTGATTGGCTGCCTCCTGCACACATCCTACTGCGAATTGAGCTCAAAACCTGACCATGTGCCCAGTGACCTTTCAGCACACAGAACAATGCTCAACCAACTAAGCCACACTGGCCAGAGTTATTCATTGTAACCTAGAAATAGCAAAAAGCTAGAAAGAGCTTAAATATCCATGAATGAATGACTAGCTAGATAAATTATGGTACATCAAGCAGTGGAATAACATGCAGCTGTTAAAAAGAATAAGGGAGAGCTATTTGTATTGGACTCTGTGATTAGTGTGATCACATTGCTGTCCAAACAAAACAAAAATAGACAAAAATTCTCTCTCTGCTTGTATATTATAGAAAATTTTGTGATGAATTTTTTTTAATCCTCACCAATAATATGTCTTTTTTAAAATATATGTTTTTATTGATTTTTAGATAGAGAGGAAGGGAGAGGGACACAGATAGAAACATGGATGAGAGAGAAACAGATTGGTTGCTTCCTGCATGCCCCCTACTGGGGATTGAGCCTGCAACCCAGGCATGTGCCCTGACTGGGAACCAAACTAGTGACCTCTTGGTGCATGGGACGACACTCAATCTACTGAGCCACACCAGCCAGGCAGAGGATATATCTTTATTATTATTATTTTATTGATTTTTAGAGAGAGAGGAAGGATAAGGAGAGGAGAGAGAGAGAGAGAGAGAGAGAGAGAGAGAGAGAGAGAGAGAGAGAGAGAGAGAGAGACATTGACCGGTTGTCTCCCATACACACTCCAATTGGGATCAAATCCTCAACCTAAGTATATGCCATGACCAGGAATTGAACCCACAACCTTACCAACTGAAACCTCCTGCAGCAGGGCTTGGGGTGAATTTTTAAGAAGCTGTTAATAATGGTAAAAGTTAGGGAAAAGATTAGGGTGGGACAAGGACAGAGGAAGAAGAATTTTCATTTTTACCTTTCTCTATTGTTTGACTTTTTATTTTTTTGTTAATCCTCCCGAGGATATTTTTCCATTGAATTTTAGATAGAATGGAAGGAGGGGAGGGAGGGAGGGAGAGAGAGAGAGAGAGAGAGAGAGAGAGAGAGAGAGAGAGAGAGATAAACATCAATGTGAGAGAGACACATTGATTGGTTGCCTCCCACATGACCCCAACCAGGGCCAGGGATGAACCTGCAACCCAGGTACATGCCCTTGACCAGGAATCAAACCCGCAACCCTGCAGTCCATGGGCCAACACTCTAACTGCTGAGCTGAAATGAAACTGGCCAGGGTGATTGTTCGAACATATATATATATATATATATATATATATATATATATATATATATATAATTGATTTTTTAGAGAGAGAGAGAGAAACATCGATGTGAGAGAGAAACATCAATGGGCTGCCTCCTGCATGCCCCCTACTGGGGATTGAGCCCAAAACCCAGGCATGTGCCCTGAACAGGAATTGACTGGAACATTTCAGTCCATGGGACAATGCTCAATCCACTGAAACACACCAGCCAGGCTGACATTTTAAGAAAATTCATGCATATGTATCTAAAACAATAGAAAAAGAGATGCTGAAAAAGTTCTTTGAAAATAAAATGTATTAATTTTGTAAACTTTTAAAACCTCTCTTTTGATAACACCTAAAAAGGTCATGTCCTTTTTAAGTGCAATTTGAAATTTAAAAATAAATTCTTGTAATTGCAAAACAAATCATAACAATGCAACAAATGTTTTGTTTCCAAAACTTACATATTACCCTCCCTAGAGATTTTAATACTATCTTATCCTACTATCTTCCTTAATGCTCTCCAGAATGCTCAGAGTCTTTATTCCTTTTTTTCTTTGCTTTATTTTATTTTTTTATTGAGATACAAGGCATATAACATTGTGTAAGTTTAAGGTGTACAACATGTTGATTTGATACATTCAATATTGCAATATGATTGCCACTGTAGTGTTAGCTAACACCTGCTTCATGTCACATAATTACCTTTTTTTGTGTGGTTGAACATTTAAGATCTAGTCTCTTAGCAATTTTGAAATCTATAATACAGTATTATTGACTATAATCACTATTCTGTATATTATCACTCCAGAACTTACTCATCTTCTAGTTGCAACTTTTGTTGTTAATCCTCAACTGAGGATATTTTTCCATTGATTCTTTTAGAGAGAGTGGAAGGGAAGGAGGAGGGGGTAGACAGAGAGAGAGAGAGAGAGACACAGAGAGAGATATGGATGTGAGAAAGACACATCAATTGGTTGCCTCCCTCATGCACCCAGATGGGGACAGGGACCCAACCTGAAACCCAGGTATGTGCCCTTGATCTAGAATTGAACCTGAGACCCTTCGGTGTGCCATCAAAGGTTCTAATCACTGAGCACACTTTCCAGGCCTAATTGCAACTTTTAAAAACACTTTTTTTTTTCTGTCGAGTGCCTGCTTTTATTTATTTATTTTTCTATTTTTTATTAATTTATTTTTGTTACAGATGTTTCTCCTTTTTTCCCCATCCCCCCACCCCATCCCCCCACCCCATCCCCATCCCCCCACCCCATCCCCAGCTTTGTTGTCCATGTCCATCAGTTATGCATACATGCTCATAAGTTCTGTGGTTTATCTCTGCCCTCCCCCCCACCCCCTCTTCTGAGGGGTGTCAGTTATACCCTACTTCCACATCTCTGGGTCTACCCTGTTCCTCAGACTGTTATGTTCATTATATTCCACAAATAAGTGAGATCATGTGATATTTGTCTTTCTCTGCTTGGCTTGTTTCACTTAGGATAACACTCTCGAGGTCCCTCCATGTCGTCTCAAAGGATAAGAGATCTTTCTTTCTTACAGCTGCATAGTACTCCATTGTGTATATGTACCACAGCTTTTTTATCCATTCATCCACTGATGGACACTTGGGCTGTTTCCAGAACTTAGCTATTGTAAATAGTGCTGCTATGAACATGGGGGTACATATATTCTTTCTGGTTGGTGTTTCAGGCTTCTTAGGGTATATTCCTAGAAGTGGGATGACAGGGTCAAATGGAAATTCAATTTTTAATTTTTTGAGGTAACACCATAGTTTTTTCCACAGTGGCGGCACCAGTCTGCATTCCCACCAGCAGTGTACTAGAGTCCCCTTTTCTCCACACCCTCGCCAACACTTGTTGCTTGATGATTTCTTGATGGCGGCCATTCTGACAGGTGTGAGGTGATGATACCTCATTGTTGTTTTAATTTGCATCTCTCTGATGATTAATGATGCTGAGCATTTCTTCATATGTCTCTTAGCCATTTGTATGTCCTTTTTGGAGAGGTGTCTATTTAGTTCCTCTGCCCATTTTTTAATTGGGTTCTTTGTCTTCCTTTTGTTGAGTTGTATGAGCACTCTGTATATTTTGGAAATTAACCCCTTATCTGATGTGTCATTGGCAATTATGCTCTCCCATAGAGTGGGTTCCCTATCTCTTTTGATGGTTGTTTCTTTTGCTGTGCAGAAGCTTTTGAGTTTGATGTAGTCCCATGTGTTCATTTTCCCCTTTGTTTCTGTTGCCTTAGGTGATGTATCAGTGAAGATTCTGCTGCGTATGATGTCCGAAATTTTGTTGCCTACATTTTCTTCTAGGATTTTTATGGATTCACGAGTCACATTTAAGTCTTTTATCCATTTTGAGTTTATTCTTGTGTATGGTGTAAGTTGATGGTCTAGTTTCATTTTATTGCATGTAGCTGTCCAATTTTCCCAACACCATTTACTAAAGAGACTGTCTTTACTCCATTGTATGCTCTTGCCACCTTTGTCAAATATTAATTGAGCATAATGTCTTGGGTCAATTTCTGGATTCTCTGTTCTGTTCCACTGGTCTATATGCTTGTTCTTGTGCCAGTACCAGGCTGTTTTGATTACAGTAGCTTTGTAGTATAACCTGATATCCGGTATTGTGATCCCACCTACTTTGTCCTTCTTTTTCAAGATTGCTGTGGCTATTCGGGGTCTTTTTTGGTTCCATATGAACTTTTGAAATATTTGTTCTAGTTCTGTGAAATATGTCACTGGTATTTTGATGGGGATTGCATTGAATCTATAGATTGCTTTGGGTAATATGGACATTTTAATGATGTTAATTCTTCCAATCCATGAACAAGGTATGTGCTTCCACTTTTTTATATCTTCCTCTATTTCTTTTTTCAATGTCCTGTAGTTTTCTGCAAATAGGTCCTTTACTTCTTTGGTTAAGTTTATTCCTAGGTATTTTAATTTTTTTGCCGCGATGGTAAATGGAATTGTTTTTTTAGTTTCTCTTTCCGTGAGTTCATCATTGGTGTATAGGAATGCCGTTGATTTCTTGATGTTAATTTTGTATCCTGCTACTTTGCCAAATTCATTTACTAAGTCTAGTAGATTTTTGATGGAGTCTTTACGGTTTTCTATATATAATATCATATCGTCTGCGAATAATGACAGTTTCACTTCCTCCTTTCCAATTTGGATTCCTTTCATTTTTTATTCCCGTCTGAATGCTTTGGCTAAGATTTCCAGTACTATGTTAAATAAGAGTGGTGAAAGTGGGCATCCCTGTCTTGTTCCTGTTCTTAAGGGAAATGTTTTTAGTTTTTGCCCATTGAGTATGATGTTGGCTGTAGGTCTTTCATATATGGCCTTTATTATGTCAAGATATGATCCCTCTATTCCCAAATTGCTGAGCGTTTTTATCAGAAATGGGTGCTGGACTTTGTCAAATGCTTTTTCAGCATCTATTGATATGATCATGTGGTTTTTATCTTTCATTTTGTTTATGTGGTGTATCACATTTATTGATTTGCGTATATTGTACCAGCCTTGCATCCCTGGGATGAATCCCACTTGGTCATGGTGAATAATTTTTTTGATGTATTGCTGGATCCGATTTGCTAGTATTTTGTTCAGGATTTTGACATCTACATTCATCAGGGATATTGGCCTGTAGTTTTCTTTCTTTGTAGTGTCTTTTTCTGGTCTTGGAATTAGGATTATGCTGGCCTCATAAAATGAGTTTGGAAGTCTTCCTTCTTCTTGAATTTTTAGAAATAGTTTGAGGAGAATGGGTGTTAGTTTTTCTTTGAATGTTCGGTAAAACTGCCCCGTGAAGCCATCAAGGCCTGGACTTTTGTTTGCTGGGAGAGTCTTGATTACATCTTCAATTTCCTTAGCTGTTATTGGTCTGTTCAAGTTTTCTATCTCTTCCCAGTCCAGTTTTGGGAGACTATGTGTTTCTAGAAATTTGTCCATTTCACTTAGATTGTCGAATTTGTTGCCATATAAATGTTCATAGTATTTGCTAAAGATCCTTTGTATTTCTGTGGTGTCAGTTGTTACTTCTCCTCTTTCATTTCTGATTTTGTGTATTTGGGTTCTCTCTCTTTGTTTCTTGGTGAGTCTAGCTAAGGGTCCATCAATCTTGTTTATCTTTTCAAAAAACCAGCTCTTTGTTTCATTGATCCTTTGAATTGTTTTTCTGGTCCCCATGTCATTTATTTCTGCTCTGATCTTTACTATTTCCTTCCTTCTACTTGCTCTGGGGTTTTCTTTTTGTTTGCTTTCTAGTTCTTTAAGTTGTGAGGTTAGATAGTCTATTAGAAATTTTTCTTGTTTCTTGAGGTAGGCCTGTAGTGCTACGAACTTCCCTCTCAGAAGTGCTTTCGCTGCATCCCATAGATTTTGTGTTGTTGTGTGTTCATTTTCATTGGTTTCCAGGAAGTTTTTAATTTCTTCCTTGATCTCCTCGGTAACCCCATTCATTGTTTAATAACATGCTATTTAGCCTCCATGTGTTCATATGTCCTTGCATGTTCTTGTTGCAATTGATTTCTAGTTTCATGCCATTGTGATCTGAGAAGATGCTTGATATGATTTCAATCTTCTTGAACTTGTAGAGACTTCATTTGTGTCCTAACATGTGGTCTATCCTTGACAATGTGCCCTGTGCACTTGAGAAGAATGTGAATTCTGTAGTTTTGGGGTGTAATTCTCTGTAAATATCTATTAAATCCATTTGGTCTAGTGCTTCGTTTAGAGTCTCTGTGTCCTTGTTAATTTTTTGTCTAGAGGATCTATCCAGTGATGTCAGTGGGGTGTTGAAGTCTCCTGCTATGATTGTATTGCTGTCAATTTCTCCTTTGAAGTCCTCCAGAAGATTTTTAATATATTTTGGTGCTCCTATATTGGGTGCATATATGTTTACCAAGGTTATATCTTCCTGTTGGATAGATCCTTTCAATATTATGTAGTGACCTTCTTTGTCTCTAGTTATGGCTTTCATTTTGAAATCTATTTTATCAGATATGAGTATTGCTACCCCAGCTTTTTTTTCCTTTCCGTTTGCTTGGAAGATTTTTTTCCATCCCTTCACTTTCAGCCTATGTGAGTCTTTTGTTGTGAGGTGGGTGTCTTGTAAGCAACATATATATGGGTCATGCTTTCTTATCCAATCTGCTACTCTGTGTCTTTTTATCGGAGCATTCAATCCATTTACATTTAAGGTGATTATTGATATGTACTTATTTATTGCCATTTTTGTTTAGTGTGGTTCTGCTTTCCTTCCTATTTCTTCTACTAATTACAGCAGTCCTTTTAACATTTCTTGCAGTGCTGGTTTGGTGCTAATATATTCCCTTAGCCTTTTTTTGTCTGAGAAGCTCTTTATTTGACCTTCTATTTTGAATGACAGCCTTGCTAGGTAGAGTAGTCTTGGATTCAGATCCTTGTTTTTCATAACCTTGATTACTTCATGCCATTCCCTTCTGGCCTGTAGTGTTTCTGTTGAGAAGTCGGCAGATAGCCTTATGGGGGTTCCTTTATAGGTAACGTGTTGCTTATCTCTTGCTGCCTTTAGGATTCTCTCTTTGTCTTTAATTTTTGGCATTTTAATTACTATGTGTCTTGGTGTGGTCCTGTTTGGGTTCTTCTTACTTGGGACTCTCTGGGCTTCTTCAACTTGAATACCTTCTTTCTTCACCAAATTAGGGAAGTTTTCTGTCACTATTTCTTCAAATATATTCTCTAACCCTTGCTCATTTTCTTCTTCTTCAGGGACTCCAATGATGCAAATATTATTATGTTTCCAGTTGTCCCACAGTTCTCTTAAGCTGTCTTCCTGTTTTTTTCATTGTTTTTTCCTTTTGGTTTTCTGATTGGTTGATTTTTTCTACCCTGTCTTCTAATTCACTGATCCGGTCCTCAGCTTCCTCTACTCTGCTGTTTAGTCCTTCCAATGTGTTCTTCATTTCTGCTATGTCATTCTTCATTTCTTCTTGCTGCTTCTTCATTTCCACTTGGTTGGTTTTCAGTATTTCCATGTCTGTGCTCATGGTGTTGATGTCTTTACTCAAGGTGTTGATGTCCTTACTCATGCTGTTGAGCTTCCTCAAGATCATGGCTCTGAATTCTAGCTCTGTTAACTTGCTTAACTCTGTTTCATTTATCTCATCTTCGGTAGAGGTCTCTTGTTCTTTCATTTGGGATCTGTTTCTTTGTTCCCCCATTTTGGCTATCTCAGTGGTTTTTGGAGCCTGCCAAATTTTCCTGTGGATGTTGGTGTTCTGTTGTTTGTGGCTCCCTCTACTGGGTTTGGATGAGCGTGGGAGGACCCACTTTAAACACCACCCTGGAGTCTTACTTTCCAGGATATATATGCAAGCCCAGGAGAGGTTAAGTTATCCTCTAGCTTTTTGCCTAGAGGCTATTAGTTGTGGTTGCTTGAAGAGCCTTGGGTTTTCAGTTGAGTGAAAACCTCCCTCAGGTGTTCAAGGTGAGAGGATTTCCCGAGGGTAGGGCAGATGCTAGTAGTTAATGAGCCTCAGTTTGCATTTCAATGGCCTGCTAGGGTGTGGCTGGATCTCCAAGGGAGGGGCTGCCGCCTCTCCCCAGAGCCCTGGGATGGAGATTGAGGACCAGGCCACAGTCCTACATGGCTGCAACTCAGCAAAAGCTCTGAGCGCCCTCCAAATCCCGAGTGTCCCCACACAGTTCCAGTCCATTCCGCCCTCTCTCTGCCGGAGCCCAGGTGAGTGGCTGTGGCTGTTTTAGCGCTCTGTCCCGGCCCTTTGCTGTGGAGCTGGCTTGGGCTTTAACCCCGAGGGCGGGCGCTGCTCACGGCTAAGGCCACTGCTGGCCATGGGCTCTCAGCCCCCCTCTCACCTCCGCAATCCCACCAGGATCAAGTCAGTGTTCCTGTTGGTATGGTCCTCGCGAGCTGCTTTTCTGTTGCTTTTTCCCAATGATTTGTCTTTATTTTAGTTGTAATTCCAGTTTGGTCCTGGGAGATGGTCTGTGTAGCTTCCATTCACTCTGCCGCCATTTTGGAATCTCCTAAAAACACTTTTAAAACAGATTTATTGAGGCATAAGTGACATAAAATAAACTGTACATATCAAAACTGTATTATCTGATAATTATTGCCACATGTATAAACCCATGAAATCATCACCACAATCAAGACAGTGAACATATCCATCTTCCCTAAAAGTTTTCTGGTGCCCCTTTGTAGTCTCTTCCTTCCCCACTTCCAGTTCCTCGAAAACCTTTGATCTGCTTTATGTCATTATGGATGAGTTTGCATTTTCCCAAAATTTTTATATAAATGGAATCATGCAGTATATAGTCATTTAGTCTAGCTTTTTTTTTTTTTTTTCATTCAGGATAATTATTTTAAGAGTCATCCATTTTGTTTTATGTAACAAAATTTCTTTTCATTTTATTGCTGAATAGTATTACATTGTATGAATGTACCAGAATTCGTTTATCCATTCACCTGTGAAAGGACATTTGAATTGTTTTCAGTTTTGGGGTATCACAAATAAAGTTATTATAAATATCTACATATAAGTCTTTGAATGGACATATGTTTTCATATCTCTTGGATAAGTACCTAGGAATAGAATGACTGGATCATACAATAGGTGTGTATCAGCTTTTCAAAAAAATTGCCAAGATTTATCACTGCAAGAAAAAAATTCTGCAAGTACGTATGGTGACAGATGTTAAGTAGACTTACTATAGTGAACACTTTGCAACATATGCAAATATCAAATCATGTTGTACACCTGAAACTAATATAATGTGGTATGTCAATTATACCTCAATTTAAAAAAATAAAATAAATTGCCAAATTTTTTCCCAAAGTGCTTGTACCATTTTACATTTCCACGACCACTATATAGGAATTCCACTTCTTCCACATCCTATTTGGTATAATCAGTCTTTTTTTATTTTATTCATTCTAATAGGTTTACAGTGGTATCTCATTGTGGTTTTAATTTGCATTTGCATTTCATTAATAACTAATGATATTGAGCATTCTTTCCATGTGTTTATTTGCTATCCATGCATCTTCTTTGGTTAAGTGTCTGTTCAAATCTTGTCTTTTATTCTTAATTGGGTTACTTGACTTTTTTTTATTATTGAGCTGTAAGAGTTCTATATAGTCTGCATACAAGTCCTTTATCAGATATAAGATTTGCAATTATTTTCTCCTAATCAATGCCTTGTGTTTATATTTTATAAACAGTGCCTTTGAAGAGCAGAAGTTTTAGATTTTGATGAAATCCAGTTTATAAATTTATTCTTTTATAAATGCACTTTTTTTCCTCACTCAAGGTCAAAATAGATTTTCTTTTTTCCCCCATTTATTTATTTGTTAATTTTATCTTTATTGTTGAAAGTATTACAGATGTCCTCCTTTTCCCCCCATTGACACCCTCCTCCCTGACATTCTGGCAGGTGTGAGGTGATACCTCATAGTTGTTTTAGTTTGCATCTCTCTGATGATTAGTGACGTTGAGCATTTTTCTAGTTTTAAAAAATAAATTATATAGTTTTAAGGCTATAGTTTAGACTAGGTCTGTGACACATTTGGAGTTAATTTTTTAAAATATGTTTTTATTGTTTTTTTAGAGAGAGAGAAAGGGAGAGGAAGAGAGACAGAGAAACATCAATGTGAGAGCAAAACATTAATCAGTTACCTTCCACATGCACAAAACGAACCTGCAACTTGGGTATGTGCCCTGACTGGGAATAAAACTGGTAACTTTTCACTGCATGGGATGACACCCAACCAACCAAGCCACACCAGCTAGGGCTAAAATTAATTTTTGTATATGTTGTAAAATATAGACAAAAATTCTCTTTCTGCATATGGATGTAAAATATTCCAGTACCATTTGTTAAAAATACAATCCTTACTTAATTGGTTCAATCATTACATGGTGTTAGGGATGCCGTTTGAAACCTTATACCAATATTTTTCATTGTGATTTTAAAAATTTATTAATATCTTTTATTGCAGATGTCCCTCCTTTTTTCCACTTGGACACCCTCCTTCCAGCTCTCCCCACCGACCTTCACCATACTGTTGCCTGTATCTATTGGTTATGCACATAAGTTCTTTGGTTTACCTCTTCCTGGTGCCCCACACCCCTCCCCCTGAGGTTTGTCTGTCTGTTCCCTACTTTCATGCCTCTGGATCTATTCTGTTCATCAGCTTATTTTGTTCATTATATTTCACAAATAAGTGAGATCATGTGATATTTGTCTTTCTCTGCTTGGCTTTTTTCACTTAGGATAATACTCTCCAGGTCCCTTCATGTCATCTCAAAGGTTAAGAGACCTTTCTTTCTTATGGCTGCATAGTATTCCATTATGTAAATATACCACAGCCTTTTTATCCACTCATCCATTCATGGGCAGTTTGGCTGTTTCCAGATTTTAGCTATTGTAAATAGTACTGTTATGAAACAAAAGGGTACATATATTCTTTCTAATTGGTGTTTTGGGCTTCTTAGGATATATTCTTATAAGTGGAATCACTGGGTCAAATGGCAGCTCAATTTTAAATTTTTTGAGGTAACTTAAATGTCACTCGTGAAACCATTAAAAGTCTTAGAAGAAAATGTAGGCAGCAAAATTTCAGATATTACATGTAGTAGAATTTTCACCAATCCATTGCTCAGGGCAAGAGAAACAAAGAAAATGATTAATAAATGGGACTAGATCAAACTAAAAAGCTTCTGCATGGCAAAAGAAACCAGCATCAAAATGAAAAGGCAACACACTCTTTGGAAGAACATATTTGCCAAAGACACATCAGATAAGGGGTTAAATTCCACAATATATAGAATACTCATACAACTCAACAAAATGAAGACAAAGAATCCAATTTAAAAAGGGGCAGAGGACCTGAATAGACACTTCTCCAAAGAGGACATACAAATGGCCAGGAGATATAAGAAAAAATGCTCAACATCACTAATAATCAGAGAGATGCAAATTAAAATGACTATGAAGTATCATCTCACATCTGCCAGAATGGCTGCCATTAACCAATCATCAAACAAGTGCTGGCAAGGGTGTGGAGAAAAGGGGACTCTAGTACACTGCTGGTGGGAATGCAGACTGGTGCAGCCACTATGGAAAACAATATGGTGTACCAATATTTTACATTCTTGATTTTTCATCCCAGGTCCTGCCTATATCCCAGTTATTAAAGTAAAATATAAAAGAGATACAGAGTAGTGTCCTGGATATCTGCATTGCTTTAATATAAATGTTAATGGTATAGGTAGGGATAATAAGGAGCCTTTTTTGCCATTTCCTTATGTTACTGACAATTAAGTTTACCAGAAAAACTCCTCAAATTAAATATATATATATATATATTGAAATAGAATAACAGAGGGAAAGTTATACGACCATAATATGCAAATAGGAAAGAGATCATGGTCAGATATAGTTACAATGGGAGAAAGAAAAGATAGTTATTGAATAGTGGGAACTGCCTGTCCACAGAAGTTCGTATCATCAGTGTGCTTTCCTTGGCTCTTCATGTCTTTCTCCTTGTAATTTCCATTGCTGCTTTCAGCCTCTTACCCTTTCTAGCCACTGCCTTTCTGGCGACCCTGTCCCAGGCTGTGATAGCTTGTCAGTGATTGAAAACCTGAGCAGTTCTCTGCCTATCTTATTGCTGTAAGAAAGGAAGTGTGTTTTTATAAAGTTTCCAGTTGAAAGTCTTTCCTTGTATAAATGTTATTATTTTATTTGTGATAATTAAGTTCTATGAATAATATTTATCTTAAATCCTTTTGGGACAGCATGGGATATAAATTATACCAAGAAGAGGCTAAAACCACATTCCCCATTCCTTATCCTTGCAGCATGCTTTGTTCTTCACTGTAGCATATATCATTATCTGTCATTCTATTTATTTTACTTCTTTCTTTTCTGTTTGATCATATGGATATAAAATCCATAAGGATAAGGATTTATGTCTATTTTATTAATGTATCCTCAGTGCTAGAACAGTTCCTGGCACAAAGTAATGCTCAATTAATATTTTTAAATGGATAAATGAATAATAAATTAAACATTATTAACTAACCAAAGGAACCTAACCACTGTGTATAATGTTGGGTCTGTGGAAAAATGTTTTCAGTGTTCCAAATAATGAATTTGTAAGCCAATATGAGAAACATGCTATTTGTAGATGATTATTTATTTGCTTTAAATACAGTATACATAACAATAATAAAAAGCCATGTATTAAGTTATTGAGGAAGGTTCTGGTTTTATTCATTAAATATTAATCAGGGTAAAGTACTCTAGGCTATAAGGATTTAAACATTATGAGCCTAGTCACAGATATGTCTTATTTTAGCCTGATCTCTATAAGTATAATTGTCATGTAACTCAATACTCATTGGCTCTCAGTCTGTGCTCAACATGTAATTTCTAATTATAATTGTACTTTTTATGTGGGTCTCCTTAAAGGGACAAAAATCAGTGATTTAGCATATGGCTTTTGGACTTCTATTATGTATAAAATACTGTGCTAAGTCCTGGGCATAGAGTGGGAAGATAGCAAATAGAGCTTCCACGTTCCTGGCATTTAAAGATAATTGTAGGGCCCTGGCCAGTTTTGCTCAGTGGTTAGAGCATCAGCCCTTGGAACAAACAGTCTCAGGTTTGATTCCAGTCAAGGGCACATACCTGGGTTGCAGGTTCTGTCCCCGACACTGAACAGGGTTGTGTGGGAGGCAACCAATCAATGTGTCTCTCTCACATTGATATTTCTCTCTCTCCCTCTCTCCTGCCCTCCCTCCCTTCCACTCTATCTAAAAATGAATGGAAAAATGTCCTCAGGTGAGGATTAACCTAAGGAAAAAAGAAATATGGGTAGGAGTAAACCATGCAAAAAGCACAGAAACAATATTCCAGGAAGAGGAAACAGCAAGTGTCAAGGATCTGAGGTGGGAAAGAATGACATGTAGAGGAACTGAAAAAAAGGTCAGGTTGTCTATAGTATTATATAAAAGGACAATTATGGATATATAGGCAGGAGTTAGATCATACTGTGTTGTGGGAAATGTTAAATAGTTTGCAATTTATCTAAGGTTCAAGTGCAGTACTTTAAAGGGTTTGACCCAGGCAAAGTGTCATGATCTAATTTTAATTTTTTAAAAATTACTCTTGTGGATTCCAAAATGGCGGCGGAGTGAATGGAAGCTACACAGACCATCTCCCAGGACCAAACTGGAATTACAACTAAAATAAAGACAAATCGTCGGGAGAAAGCAACAGAAAAGCAGCTCGCGAGGACCATACAACCAGGGACACTGACTCGATCCTGGTAGGATTGCGGAGGCACGAGAGGGGGGCTGGGAGCCCATGGACAGCAGCGGCCTTAGCCGGGAGCAGCGCTCCGCCCTCGAGTTAAAGCCCGAGCTGGCTCCACAGCGCAGAGCCGTGACAGAGCGCTAAAATAGCCACAGCCACTCACCTGGGCTCTGGCAGAGGGAGGGCGGACTGGACTGGAACTGTGTGGGGACACCTGGGATTTGGAGGGCGCTCAGAGCTTTTGCTGAGTTGCAGCCATGCAGGACTGTGGCCTGGTCGTCTTACTCCATCCCAGGGCTCTGGGGAGAGGTGGCAGCCCCTCCCTCAGAGATCCAGCCACACCCTAGTGGGCCATTGAAATGCAAACTGAGGCTCATTAACTACTAGCATCTGCCCTACCCCCTGGAAATCCTCTCACGCTGAACACCTGAGGGAGGTTTTCATTCAAGTGAAAACCCAAAGCTCTTCAAGCAACCACAACTAATAGCCTCTAGGCAAAAAGCTAGAGGATAACTTAACCTTTGTTGGGCTTGCAAATATACCCTGGAAAGTAAGACTCCAGGGTGGTGTTTAACGTGGGTCCTCCCACGCTCATCCAAACCCAGTAGAGGGAGCCACAAACAACAGAACACCAACATCCACAGGAAAATTTGGCAGGCTCCAAAAACCACTGAGATAGCCAAAATGGGGAAACAAAGAAACAGATCCCAAATGAAAGAACAAGAGACCTCTACCGAAGATGAGATAAATGAAACGGAGTTAAGCAAGTTAACAGAGCTAGAATTCAGAGCCATGATCTTGAGGAAGCTCAACAGCATGAGTAAGGACATCAACACCTTGAGTAAAGACATGCACACCATGAGCAAAAACATAGAAACACTGAAAACCAACCAAGTGGAAATGAAGAAGCAGCAAGAAGAAATGAAGAAGCAGCAAGAAGAAATGAAGAATGATATAGCAGAAATGAAGAACCCATTGGAAGGACTAAACAGCAGAGTAGAGGAAGCTGAGGACCGGATCAGTGAATTAGAAGACAGGGTAGAAAAAATCAACCAATCAGAAAACCAAAAGGAAAAAACAATGAAAAAATAGGAAGACAGCTTAAGAGAACTGTGGGCCAACTGGAAACGTAATAATATTCGCATCATTGGAGTCCCCGAAGAAGAAGAAAATGAGCAAGGGTTAGAGAATATATTTGAAGAAATAGTGACAGAAAACTTCCCTAATTTGGTGAAGAAAGAAGGTATTCAAGTTCAAGAAGCACAGAGAGTCCCAAGTAAGAAGAACCCAAACAGGCCCACACCAAGACACATAGTAATTAAAATGCCAAAAATTAAAGACAAAGAGAGAATCCTCAAGGCAGCAAGAGAAAAGCAACAGGTTACCTACAAAGGAACCCCCATCAGGCTATCAGCTGACTTCTCAACAGAAACACTACAGGCCAGAAGGGAATGGCAGGAAGTAATCAAGGTCATGAAAAACAAGGATCTGAATCCAAGACTACTCTACCCAGCAAGGCTGTCATTCAAAATAGAAGGTCAAATAAAGAGCTTCTCAGACAAAAAAAAGGCTAAGGGAATACATTACCACCAAACCAGCACTGCAAGAAATGTTAAAAGGACTGCTGTAATTAGTAGAAGAAATACGAAGGAAAGTAGAACCACACTGAACAAAAATGGCAATAAATAAGTACATATCAATAATCACCTTAAATGTAAATGGATTGAATGCTCCGATAAAAAGACACAGAGTAGCGGATTGGATAAGAAAGCATAATCCATATATATGCTGTTTACAAGAGACCCACCTCACAACAAAAGACGCACATAGGCTGAAAGTGAAGGGATGGAAAAAATCTTCCAAGCAAATGGAAAGGAAAAAAAAGCTGGGGTAGCAATACTCATATCTGATAAAATAGATTTCAAAATGAAAGCCATAACTAGAGACAAGGAAGGTCACTACATAATATTGAAAGGATCTATCCAACAGGAAGATATAACCTTGGTAAACATATATGCACCCAATATAGGAGCACCAAAATATATTAAAAATCTTCTGGAGGACTTCAAAGGAGAAATTGACAGCAATACAATCATAGCAGGAGACTTCAACACCCCACTGACATCACTGGATAGATACTCTAGACAAAAAATTAACAAGGACACAGAGACTCTAAACGAAGCACTAGACCAAATGGATTTAATAGATATTTACAGAGAATTACACCCCAAAACTATAGAATTCACATTCTTCTCAAGTGCACATGGGACATTCTCAAAGATAGACCACATGTTAGGACACAAACGAAGTCTCTACAAGTTCAAGAAGATTGAAATCATGTCAAGCATCTTCTCAGATCACAATGGCATGAAACTAGAAATCAATTGCAACAAGAACATGCAAAGACATTTGAATACATGGAGGCTAAATAGCATGTTATTAAACAATGAATGGGTTACCGAGGAGATCAAGGAAGAAATTAAAAACTTCCTGGAAACCAATGAAAATGAACACACAACAACACAAAATCTATGGGATGCAGCGAAAGCACTTCTGAGAGGGAAGTTCATAGCACTACAGGCCTACCTCAAGAAACAACAAAAATTTCTAATAGACTATCTAACCTCACAACTTAAAGAACTAGAAAGCAAACAAAAAGAAAACCCCAGAGCAAGTAGAAGGAAGGAAATAGTAAAGATCAGAGCAGAAATAAACGAGATAGAGACCAGAGAAACAATTCAAAGGATCAATGAAACAAAGAGCTGGTTTTCTTGAAAAGATAAACAAGATTGATGGACCCTTAGCTAGACTCACCAAGAAACAAAGAGAGAGAACCCAAATACACAAAATCAGAAATGAAAGAGGAGAAGTAACAACTGACACCACAGAAATACAAAGGATCTTTAGCAAATACTATGAACATTTATATGGCAACAAATTCGACAATCTAAGTGAAATGGACAAATTTCTAGAAACACATAGTCTCCCAAAACTGGACTGGGAAGAGATAGAAAACTTGAAAAGACCAATAACAGCTAAGGAAATTGAAGATGTAATCAAGACTCTCCCAGCAAACAAAAGCCCAGGCCCGGATGGCTTCACGGGGGAGTTTTACCGAACATTCAAAGAAGAACTAACACCCATTCTCCTCAAACTATTTCAAAAAATTCAAGAAGAAGGAAGACTTCCAAACTCGTTTTATGAGGCCAGCATAATCCTAATTCCAAAACCAGAAAAAGACACTACAAAGAAAGAAAACTACAGGCCAATATCCCTGATGAATGTAGATGCCAAAATCCTAAACAAAATACTAGCAAATCGGATCCAGCAATACATCAAAAAAATTATTCACCATGACCAAGTGGGATTCATCCCAGGGATGCAAGGCTGGTTCAACATTCACAAATCAATAAATGTGATACACCACATAAACAAAATTAAAGATAAAAACCACATGATCATATCAATAGACGCTGAAAAAGCATTCGACAAAATCCAGCACCCATTTCTGATAAAAACGCTCAGCAATTTGGGAGTAGAGGGATCATATCTTGATATAATAAAGGCCATATATGAAAGACCTACAGCCAACATCATACTCAATGGGCAAAAACTAAAAACATTTCCCTTAAGAACAGGAACAAGACAGGGAGCCCCACTTTCGCCACTCTTATTTAACATAGTACTGGACGTCTTAGCCACAGCAATCAGACATGAAGAAAAAATAAAAGTAATCCAAATTGGAAAGGAGGAAGTGAAACTGTCATTATTCGCAGACGATATGATATTATATATAAAAAACCCTAAAGACTCCATCAAAAATCTACTAGACTTAATAAATGAATTTGGCAAAGTAGCAGGATACAAAATTAATGTAAAAAAATCGACGGCATTCTTATACACCAATGATGAACTCACGGAAAGAGAAACTAAAAAAACAATTCCATTTACCATCGCAGCAAAAAAATTAAGATACCTAGGAATAAACTTAACCAAAGAAGCAAAGGACCTATTTGCAGAAAACTACAGGACATTGAAAAAAGAAATACAGGAAGATATTAAAAAGTGGAAGCACATACCTTGTTCATGGATTGGAAGAATTAACATCATTAAAATGTCCATATTACCCAAAGCAATCTATAGATTCAATGCAATCCCCATCAAAATACCAGTGACATACTTCACAGAACTAGAACAAATATTTCAAAAGTTCATATGGAGCCAAAAAAGACCCCGAATAGCCACAGCAATCTTGAAAAAGAAGGACAATGTAGGTGGGATCACAATACCGGATATCAGCTTATACTACAAAGCCACTGTAATCAAAACAGCCTGGTACTGGCACAAGAACAGGCATATAGACCAGTGGAACAGAACAGAGAATCCGGAAATTGACACAAGACATTATGCTCAATTAATATTTGACAAAGGTGGCAAGAGTATACAATGGAGTAAAGATAGCCTCTTTAATAAATTGTGTTGGGAAAATTGGACAGCTACATGCAAAAAAATGAAACTAGACCATCAACTTACACCACACACAAGAATAAACTCAAAATGGATAAAAGACTTAAATGTGACTTGTGAATCCATAAAAATCCTAGAAGAAAATGTAGGCAACAAAATTTCGGACATCATACGCAGTAGAATCTTCACTGATACATCACCTAAGGCAACAGAAACAAAGGGAAAAATGAACACATGGGACTACATCAAACTCAAAAGCTTCTGCACAGCAAAGGAACAACCATCAAAAGAGATAGGGAACCCACTCTATGGGAGAGCATAATTGCCAATGATACATCAGATAAGGGGTTAATTTCCAAAATATACAGAGTGCTCATACAACTCAACAAAAGGAAGACAAAGAACCCAATTAAAAAATGGGCAGAGGAACTAAATAGACACCTCTCCAAAAAGGACATACAAATGGCTAAGAGACGTATGAAGAAATGCTCAACATCATTAATCATCAGAGAGATGCAAATTAAAACAACAATGAGGTATCACCTCACACCTGTCAGAATGGCCGCCATCTAGAAATCATCAGACAACAAGTGTTGGCAAGGGTGTGGAGAAAAGGGGACTCTAGTACACTGCTGGTGGGAATGCAGACTGGTGCAGCCACTGTGGAAAACACTATGGTGTTACCTCAAAAAATTAAAAATTGAATTGCCATTTGACCCAGTGATCCCACTTCTAGGAATATACCCTAAGAAGCCTGAAACACCAATCAGAAAAAATACATGTACCCCCATGTTCATAGCAGCACTATTTACAATAGCTAAGATCTGGAAACAGCCCAAGTGTCCATCGGTGGATGAATGGATAAAAAAGCTGTGGTACATATACACAATGGAGTACTATGCAGCTGTAAGAAAGAAAGATCTCTTATCCTTTGAGCCGACGTGGAGGTACCTCGAGAGTATTATCCTAAGCGAAACAAGCCAAGCAGAGAAAGACAAATATCACATGATCTCACTTATTTGTGGAATATAAAGAACATAACAGTCTGAGGAACAGGTTAGACCCAGAGATGTGGAAGTAGGGTATAAACTGACACCCCTCAGAAGAGGGGGTGGGGGGGAGGGAAGAGATAAACCACAGAACTTATGCACATGTATGCATAAGTGATGGACATGGACAACAAAGCTGGGGACAGGGTGGGGGGATGGGGAGGAGGGTGTCATTGGGGAAAAAAGGAGAAACATCTGTAACAAAAATAAATTAATAAAAAAAAGGGAAAAAATAAAAATGTTATTTCGAAACCAAAAAAAAAAAAATTACTCTTGTTGCTGTGGAGTGAATGGATTGGTTGAAGAGAAGAGTGGGCAGAGGACATTCAGTGAGGAGGCTATTAAAGTAATGTAAGAGAGAGATATTAGTAGCTTAAGGCAGAATGGAGGCAGAAGAAATGTAGAAATGAGAAGACCCAGATCTGAGCCCTGAGGAATAGTCATTGAAGAGTTGTATAGAAAAGTGAGGTGTTGTGAAAGCCAGAAACTGGTCCCAAGAAAAAATAATCAGGGGTGTCAGAAACTTTGGAGAGTTTGGATTATATAGGAATAAAAAGTATGTCTAATCGATATTTCAACTTAGGATCTTTTCTGACCTTTGTAAAAGAAATTTTAGTGAATCTACAAGCTATATTGAAGTAAACCAAATAGGTTTTCTTTCTCTGGCATGTCATCACTGCTGAAAACAAAAAGTAATAGTTAAAAGACAAGAAAACATCTATGTAAAAGCCTCAAAGAGTACTCACTTCAGCAGCACATATACTAAAATTGGAACAATACAGAGATCAGCATGGCCCCTGCACAAGGATGACACGTAAATTCATAAAATGTTTTATATTTTTGTCCTGCCTGGTGTGGCTCAGTTGGTTGGGCATCATTATGTGTACCAAAAGGTTGCTGGTTTGATTCCCAGTCAGTGCACATGCCTGAGTTTTGCTCTATGCCCCATGGTGGGGGTGGGGAGATGTGCAGGAGGCAGCAAGTCAGTGTTGGGTTCTCACATCTATGTTTCTCTCTCTCTCCCTTAAAATCAATTAAAATATAAAAAGATAAATAAAAGCTTCAAAGATTTATAAGGTAAGGAATTATCAGGATAAAACCTAAGAGACTGTGAGAACATAAAGAAGCAACGTAATGACATCAGTTTTGTCCTGAAGCAATTATTGAATTGGGGGAGTTTGAGGATTTCAACTTTGCAAAAGCCACCCAAAACAAGTACCAAGTCTTGCAATCAATTAAAAGTGGAAAGTCTAATAGAAGTCCTTTTCCCATTTAATTGGTGCCCAAAATGAATAAGCTCTCAGTGAAGGACAACTTAACTTGCTTTTGCACCAACTTCCCCCCAGGAATACAAAGGAGTATTTCCTTTGTGGTGCCAAGCAGGACAGGGAGGAAAAGTTTGGCCTACAGTTTTTCATAATGCAACCCCAATTCATACTGTCCGAGTAACCTAAAAAATCTCTAGTCATAAATTTAAAGTAAGCCCCAGCCCAGTGGCTCAGTTGGTTGGAGCATTGTCCATTACACATAAAGGCTACAGGTTTGATTCCCAGTCAGGGCACATACCTAGGGTGCAGATTCTATCCCAGGTCAGGGTAACTATGGGAAGCAACCAATCGATGTTTCTCTTTCTCTCTCTAAATAAATCCTCAGGTGAAGCAAGCAACTTGTCAGATAAAGAATTCAAAGCAATGATTTTAAGGGAGCTCAAACAATTTAGGGAGAACTATAAGCAACTTAATGAGAATTATAAAGAGTTCAGTGGGAATTACATCAGCCTAAAAAAAGAGGTAGAAGCTATGAATAAAAATCAAGTGGAAATAAAGAATGACGTAGCTCATATGAAAAATACCATAGAACGTCTCAATAGTGGATTAGAAGTAGCTGAAGACTGAATCAGCTAACTAGAAGACAAGGTAGAAAAATACACCCAAATAGAGCAGCAAATGGGAAAAATAAAATTAAAAATCAGGAGGAGAGTTTAAGGGACCTTTGGGACAACAGGAAACGTAAAAACATTTGAATCATAGGGGTACCAAAAGGAGAAGAATCAGAGAAATGAATAGAGAACCTGTTTGAAGAAATAATGACAGAAAACTTCCCTAATTTGGTGAAGGAAAAAGTGACACAAGTCCAGGACACAGAGAGTCCCAAGCAAGAAGAACCCCCAAAGACCCACAGCTAGACACATCATAATAAAAATGGCAAACATTAAAGACAAAGAAAGAATCTGAAATAAAGCAAGAGAGAGAAACAGAAAGTTACCTACAAGGAAGCTCCCATTAGACTGTCAGCTGATTTCTCAACAGAAACACTGCAGGCCAGAAGGGAGTGGCATGAAGTATACAAAGTGATGAAAGGCAAGGGCCTGAAGCCAAGACTACTTTATTCAGCAAGGCTATCATTCAAAATTGAAGGAGAAATAAAGAGCTTCACAGACAAAAAAAAAAAAAAGCTAAAGGAATTTACCACCACCAAACCAGCACAGCAAGAAATGCTAAAGGGACAGCTAGAAGAAGAAGAAGAGATAGAGAGAGAGGAAGACAGGCATAAAATTAAAATGGCAACTAATAAATATCTATCAATAATAACCTTAAATGTAAAAGGCTTAAATGCTCCAATCAAAAGACATAGGGTAGCTGATTGGACAAGAAAACATGACCCATAGATATGCTGTCTCCAAGAGACCCACCTCAAAACAAAAGACTCACACAGGATGAAAGTGAAGGGATGGAAAAAAAATTTCCAGGCAAATGGAAATGAATAAAAAGCTGGTGTAGCAATACTCATATCTGGTAAGATAGACTTCAAAACGAGGGCCATAATAAGAGACAAAGAAGGTCACTACATAATATTAAAAGGATCAATCCAACAAGAAGATATAACCCTGGTAAACATATATGCACCAAATATACGAGGACCAATATATATTAAAAAACTTCTGGAGGACTTCACAGGAGAGATCAATAGCAATACAATCATAGTGGGTGACTTTAACACCCCATTGACATCACTGGATAGATCTTCTAGACAAAAAATTAACAATGAAACAGAGCCCTTAAATGGCGAACTTGGACTTAATAGATATTTGCACAACATTTCACCCCAAAGCTGCTGAATATACATTCTTCTCAAGTGCACATGGGACATTCTCGAAGATAGACCACATGTTAGGACACAAAGTAAGTCTCTACAAATTCAAGAAGATTGAAATGATATCAAACATCTCAGACCACAATGGCATGAAACTAGAAATTAATTACAAAAAAAACACTTAAAAACATTCAAACACATGGAGGCTAAATAGCATATTATTAAACAACAAATGGGTTACCAATGAGATCAAGAAAGAAATAAAAAACTTCCTGGAATTACTCTGTTCTGAGAGGGAAGATGGCGATGGGCAGGACCAGAGTGTATGAGACTGTGAGAGAGGGAGAGAGAGTGTGAATGAATGTGAGCATGGAAGACCAACCTTGAGCAGTGCAGAGACACAGGGCAGAAGGTTCCTGTACTGTGGATGGAAAGCAGAAGGCTACGTGGTAAGCGGCAAGCCAGTGAACTTTCCCCAGTGCGGCCGGGAGGCTCCACCATTTTGGAGGATCCCGGGTCTTCCCTGGGATGAGGAAACGGGGAGCGGCTGGGGCCCAGCAACCTGAGTCTACTAGAGGGCCCTGCACCATCCGTCCAGTGAACTCAGCTGTGTTGGCACGGTCAGCACCCAGTAGGTGTCTGCAGCAGTAGCCAAAACCAGCTGGGAGCCAGAGCCCCACCCCTATAAGCAGTGGCAGCTCACCCAGTCCTGCAGTGGCATGCAGGCTCCAGACTCCAGGCCCACAGTGGTGAGCACCTGGCCCAGGGCCCAGGCCCGCGGTGGCACGCACCTGGCCCAGACCTGAGGGCTGCGGCGGTGGGCGAGCCAGCACAGGCCCCAGGATCCAGGCCTGCAGCAGCACAGCAGCCCGCCCAGGCTCAAGGCAGCTTGCCCAGGCTCTCGGGGGCACTAGCACCAACTTGGGAGCCCGGCACCCCCCCCCCCACAGCAACAGTGACTGGGTGGGAGTAGAGCCCCACCCCCAACAGGCATTAGCAGCTCAGTCTGGCAGCTGAAATCATCCCCAGTGGCATCAGCAAAGACTGACCAAGAGCAGTGCCCCAGACCAAGCAGCAGGGCTAGGGCAGCTGAGACCTGCCCCTGACAACTGCAGCAGTGGAGTTGGAGTGGAGCCCCTCCCTCCAGCAGCAGCAGCAAAATCCCAGGTGTGGTGCATCCTCAGCCCCCAACAGCAGTAAAGGATTGGAACCTGAGAGCACCCCCTGGCAGCAGCAGCAGTAGCAGCAGTAGCAGCAGTAGCAGTGTGGACCAGCAGCTGACACTCGCCCCCAGCAGCGACTGTTCAGGAGCTGAGCCCCATCAGGCAGTAGGGTCCCCCAACAGTACACCAGCAAGACCCATGCACACCAGCAGCATAGCAGAGGGACCCACGAACCCCAGAAGTGTACGAGTGGAACCCACAAACCCCAGCAGTGTACCAACGAAACCCACGAACCCCAGAAGGACACCAGCTGGACCCACACACCCCAGCAGCATACCAGAGGGACCCAAGAACCCCAGCAGCATGCCAGTGGAACCCACGCAACCCAACAGTGCACTAGTGGAACCCCACACACCCCAGCAACATACCAGCTGGTCACCCACACCCAGCAGGGCACCAGATGAACCCACGCACCCCCCAGCAGCAGCAGCAGCACATATTGGCAGCTAGAATTCATCCCCAGCAGCATCAGCAGAAGCCGATCAAGAGTGGTACCACAGCCCAAGCAGCAGTGAGTCTCGGGGAACCAAGACCAGCACGACAGACCAATTCCACCCATCAGGTGTCAACCCTCCAGGACCCACAGCAGACAAGAGGAGCCATACACCAAAACAGGCTGGGAGGCACAGCAGCCTTATTGATACACACTGACCTGCCTACACATTCCAACATCCCTCACTGAGCTTAGAACTACGAGATTGCTAAAATGGTGAGACAAAGAAACAACACCCAAATGAAAAAAAAAAGAGAAATCACCAGAAATGGAACTACAGGAACTAGAAGAAAGCAACTTGTCAGACAAAGAATTCAACGCAATAATTATAAGGGTGCTCAAACAATTTGGTGAGAACTACAAGCAACTTAATAAGATTTATAAAGAGCTTACTGGGAACTACTTCAGCTTAAAAAAAGAGGTAGAAGCAACGCATAAAGAGGTAGAAGCTATACATAAAAATCAAGAGGAAATAAAGAATAACATAACTAATATGAAAAATACCTTAGAAGGGTTCAATAGTAGATTAGAAGAAGCTGAAGACCAGATCAGCGACTTAGAAGACAAGGTAGAGAAAAATACCCAAAGAGAGCAGCAAATGGAAAAAAGGTTGAAAAAGCAGGAGGAGAGTTTAAAGGAGCTGTGGGATAATACAAAACGTAACAACATTTGCATTATAGGGGTACTGGAAGGAGAAGAATCAGAGAAAGGAATAGAGAACCTGTTTGAAGAAATAATGGCAGAAAACTTTCCTAAACTGGTGAAGGAAAAAATCACTCAAGTCCAGGAAACACAGAGAGTCCCAAGCAAAATGAACCCCAGATGACCCACAGCTAGACACATCATAATAAAAATGGAAAACACTAAAGACAAAGGCAGAATCTTTTTTTTTTCTTTTCTTTTTTTTATTAATTTATTGTTACAGATGTTTATCCTTTTCCCCCCATTGTCACCCTCCTCCCCCTCCCTCCCTGCCCTGTCCCCAGTTTTGTTGTCCATGTCCATTACTTATGAGTACATGCATACAAGTTCTGTGGTTCATCGCTCCCCTCCCCCACCCCCTCTTCTGGCAATTGTCAGTCTGTACCCTACTTCCACGTCTCTGGGACTACCCTGTTCCTCAGACTGTTATGTTCATTATATTCCACAAATAAGTGAGATCATATGACATTTGTCTTTCTCTGCTTGGCTTGTTTTGCTTAGGATAATAGTTTTCAGGTCCTCCCATGTCGTCTCAAAGGATAAGAGATCTTTCTTTCTTACAGCTGCATAGTACTCCATTGTGTATATGTACCACAGCTTTTTTATCCATTCGTCTACTGATGTACACTTGGGCTGTTTCCAGATCTTAGCTTTTGTAAATAGCGCTGCTATGAACATGGGGGTACATATATTCTTTCTGTTTGGTGTTTCAGGCTTCTTAGGATATATTCAAAGGCAGAATCTTAAAGGAAGCAAGAGAGAGAGACAGAAAGTTACCTACAAGGGAGTTCCCATTAGACTGTCAGCTGATTTCTCATAGAAACGCTGCAAGCCAGAAGGGAGTGGCATGAAGTGTACAAAGTAATGCAAGGCAAGGGTCTGAATCCAAGACTACTTTATCCAGCAAGGTTATCCTTCAAAATTGAAGGAGAAATAAAGAGCTTCACGGATAAAAAAACAAAAAACAAAAAAAAACTAAAGGAATTTACCACCACCAAACCAGCACAGCAAGAAATGCTGAAGGGATTGTTGTAAGAAGAAGAAGAAAATAAGAGAGACAAAGAAGAACACAGGCATAAAATAAAAATGGCAACTAATAACTATCTATCAATATTAACCTTAAACGTAAATGGCTTAAATGTTCCAATCAAAAGACATAGGGTAGCTGAATAGATAAGAAAACATGACCCATATATATGCTGTCTACAAGAAACTCACCTCACAACAAAATACTCACACAGGATGAAAGTGAAGGGATGGAAAAAAATTTACCAAGCAAACGGAAATGAAAAAAAAGCTGGTGTAGGAATACTCATATCTGATGAGATAGATTCCAAAACGAGGGCCAAAATAACAGACAAAGAAGGTCACTACATAATATTAAAAGGATCAATCTGACAAGAGGATATAACCCTGGTAAACATATATGCACCAACTATGGGAGCTCCAAAATACATTAAGAAACTTCTGGAGGACTTCAAGGGAGAGATCAATAGCAATACGATCTTAGTGGGTGATTTTAACACCCACTTACACCACTGGATAGATCTTCCAGACAAAAAATTAACAAAGACATAGAGTCCTTAAATGACCACCTAGATCAGTTGGACTTAATTGATATTTACAGAACATTTCACCCCAAAGCTGCAGAATACACATTCTTCTCAAGTGCACACGGGACATTCTCAAAGATAGACCACATGTTAGGACACAAAGTAAGTCTCTACAAATTCAAAAAGATTGAAATGATATCCAGCATCTTCTCAGACCACAATGGCATGAAACTAGAACTCAATTATAACAAAAACACACAAAAACATTCAAACACTTGGAGGCTAAATAGAATGTTATCAAACAATGAATGGGTTACCAATGAGATCAAGGAAGAAATTAAAAACTGCCTGGAAACCAATGAAAATGAACACACAACAACACAAAATCTATGGGATGCAACGAAAACAGTACTGAGAGGTAAGTTCATAGCACTACAGGCCTACCTCAAGAAACAAGAAAAATTCCTTATTGACTCTCTAACCTTACAACTTAAAGATCTAGAAAGAAAACAAAAAAGAAAAACTCCGAGCAATTAGAAGGAAGGAAAGTAAAAGTCAGAGCAGAAATAAATGACATAGAGACTATAAAAACAGTTCAAAAGATCAATGAAACAAAAAGCTGGTTCTTTGAAAAGATAAACAAGATCGATGGACCTTTAGCAAGACTCACCAAGAAACAAAAAGAGAGGCCCCAAATAAACAAAATCAGAAACGAAAGGGGAGAATTAACAACTGACACTACAGAAATACAAAGGATCATCAAAACATACTAGGAACAATTATACGCCAACAAATTAACAATCTAGGTGAAATGGACAAATTTCTAGAAACACACAGTCTCCCAAAACTGAACAGGGAAGTGATAGAAAACTTGAACAGACCAATAACAACAAAGAAAATTGAAGATGTAATTAAGAAACTCCCAGCAAACAAAAGCCCGGGCCTGGATGGCTTCATGGGGGAGTTTTACCGAACATTCAAAGGAGATCTAATACCCATTCTTCTCAAACTATTCCAGAAAATCCAAGAAGACAGGAGACTTCCAATCTCATTTTACGAGTCCAGCATAATCCTAATTCCAAAGCTGGATAAAGACACTGCAAAGAAAGAAAACTACAGTCCAATATCCCTGATGAATACAGATGTCAAAATCCTGAACAAAATATCAGCAAATCGAGCATGCTCTCCCTCCTGGGAGCTTGCCCATGCCCGTGTGTTATCTTTTTTTTTTTTTAATATTTTTAATTTTTTTTCTTTATTGGTTTTAGAGAGAGAGGAAATAAAAATTTAAATAAAAAAATATATCAGCAAATCGTATCCAGCAATACATTTAAAAAAATTATCTACCATGACCAAGTGGGATTCATCTCAGGGATGCAAGGATGGTACAATATTCGCAAATCAATAAATGTGATACACCACATAAACAAAATGAAAGATAAAAACCATCTGATCACATCAATATATGTTGAAAAAGCATTTGACAAAATCCAGCACCCATTTCTGATAAAAATGCTCAGCAATGTGGAAACAGAGGGATCATATCTCAACATAATAAAGGTCATATATGAAAAACCTACAGCCAACATCATACTCAATGGACAAAAACTAAGAACATTTCCCTTAAGAATGGGTACACTTTCGCCACTCTGATGTAACATAGTATTGGAAGTATTAGCCACAGCAATTAGACATGAAGAAAAAATAAAAGGGATCTAAATTGGAAAGGAGGAAGTGAAACTGTCATTATTTGCAGATGACATGATATTGTACATAGAAAACCCTAAAGACTCCATCAAAAATCTACTAGACTTAATAAATGAATTTGGCAAAGTAGCAGGATACAAAATTAATGTCAAAAAATCGACGGCATTCTTATACACCAATGATGAACTCACAGGAGGATAAACTAAAAAAAAAAAAAAAAAAAAAAATCCCATTTACCATTGTGGCCAAAAAAAATTAAGATACCTAAGAATAAACTTAATCAAAGAAGTAAAGGACTTCTTCACAAAAAACTGCAGGTCAATGAAAAAAAAAAATAGAGGAAGATATAAAAAAGTGGAAGCACATACCTTGTTCATGGATTGGAAGAATTAACATCATTAAAATGTCCATACTACCCAAAGCAATCTATAGATTCAATGCAATCCCCATCAAAATACCAACAACATATTTCACAGAACTAGAACAAATGCTTCAGAAGTTCATATGGAACCAAAAAAGACCCCGAATAGCTATAGCAATCTTGAAAAAGAAGGACAAAGTAGGCGGGATCACAATACCGGACATCAGGTTATACTACAAAGCTACTGTAATCAAAACAGCCTGGTACTGGCAAGAGAACAGGCATATAGATCAATGGAATAGAACAGAGAACCCAGAAATTGACCTAAAACATTACGCTCAATTAATATTCGACAAAGGTGGCAAGAGCATACAATGGAGTTAAGACAGCCTCTTTAATAAATGGTGTTGGGAAAATTGGACAGATACATGCAAAAAAATGAAACTAGACCATCAACTTACACCAAACACAAGAATAAACTCAAAATGTATAAAAGACTTAAATGTGACTCATGAATCCATAAAAATCCTAGAAGAAAATGTAGGCAACAAAATTTCAGACATCATACGCAGCAGAATTTTCACTGATATATCACCTAAGGCAACAGAAACAAAGGAAAAAATGAACACATGGGTCTACATCAAACTAAAAAGATTCTGCCCAGCAAAAGAAACAACCATCAAAGCAGAAAGGCAACCCACTGTATGGGAGAGCATAATTGCCAATGATACATCAGATAACAGATTAACTTCCAAAATATATAGAGTACTCACAGAACTCAACAAAAGGAAGACAAAGAACCCAACTAAAAAATGGGCAGAGGACCTAAAGAGACACCTCTCCAAACAGGACATACAAATGGCCAAGAGACATATGAAGAAATGCTCAACATCACTAATCATCAGTGAGATGCAAATTAAAACAATAATGAGGTATCACCTCACACCTGTCAGAATAGCCATCAACAAAGCATCAAACAACAAGTGTTGGCTAGGGTGTGGAGAAAAGGGGACTCTAGTACACTGCCGGTGGGAATGCAGACTGGTGCAGCCACTATGGAAAACACTATGGTGTTACCTCAAAAAATTAAAAATTGAATTATCATTTGACCCAGTGATCCTACTCCTAGGAATATACAATAAGAAGCCTGAAACACCAATCAGAAAGAATACATGTACCCCCATGTTCATAGCAGCACTATTTACAATAGCTAAGATCTGGAAACAGCCCAAGTGTCCATCAGTAGACGAATGGATAAAAAAGCAGTGGTACATATACACAATGGAGTACTATGCAGCTGTAAGAAAGAAAGATCTCTTATCCTTTGAGACGACATGGGAGGACCTGGAAACTATTATCCTAAGTGAAACAAGCCAAGCAGAGAAAGACAAATATCATATGATCTCACTTATTTCTGGAATATAATGAACATAACAGTCTGAGGAACAGAGCAGTCCCAGAGACGTGGAATTAGGGTACAGGCTGACAATTGCCAGAAGAGGGGGTGGGGAAAGGGAGCGATAAAACACAGAACTTATATGCATGTACGCATAACCAATGGACATGGACAACAAAACGGGGGATGGGGCAGGGAGGGAGGGGCAGGAGGGAGTCAATGGGGGAAAAAGGAGAAACATCTGTAACAAAAATAAAGATTTTAAAAAATAATAATAACAAAAAAATAAAAATAGAGAATATTATACTGTAAAAATAAATAAATAAATAATAAATAAAAAAAGAACTGTTAAAATAAATGGTGTTGAGAAAATTGGACAGCTACAGGCAAAAAAATTGAAGCTAGACCACTAACTTACACCATACAGAAGAATAAACTCAAAATGGATAGAAGACTTAAATATGACTCGTGATTCCATAAAAATCCCAGAAGAAAATGCAGGCAAGAAAATTTCAGACATCATACGCTGCAGAATTTTCACTGATACATCACCTAAGGCAACAGAAACAAAGGAAAAAAATGAATACATGGGACTACATCAATCTAAAAAGCTTCTGCACAGCAAAAGAAACAACCATCAAAATGGAAAGGGAACCCACTATATAGGAGAGCATAATTGCCAATGATACATCAGTAAGGGGTTAATTTCCAAAATATATAGAGTACTCACACAACTCAACAAAAGGAAGACAGAGAACCCAATTAAAAAATGGGCAGAGGAACTAAATAGACCCCTCTCCAAACAAGACATACAAATGGCCAAGAGACATGAAAAAATGCTCAAGGTCACTAATCATCAGAGAGATGCAAATTAAAACAACAATGAGGTATCACTTCACACCTGTCCGAATGGCCACCATCAACAAATCATCAAACAACAAGTGCTGGCTAGGGTGTGGAGAAAATGGGACTCAAGCACACTACTGGTGGGAATGCAGACTGGTGCAGCCACTATGGAAAACACTATGGTGTTACCTCAAAAAATTAAAAATTGAACTGCCATTTGACCCAGTGATCCCACTTCTATGAATATACCCTAAGAAGTTTGAAGCACCAATCAGAAAGAAAATATGTACCCCTATGTTCATAGCAGCACTATTTACAATAGCTAAGATCTGGAAACAGCCCAAGTGTCCATCAGTAGACGAATGGATAAAAAAGCTGTGGTACATATACACAATGAAATACTATGCAGCTATAAGAAAGAAAGATCTCTTATCCTTTGAGACGACATGGAGTGATCTGGAGAGTATTATCCTAAGCGAAACAAGCCCAGCAGAGAGAGACAAATAAAACATCACCCCATTTATTTCTGGAATATAATGAAGTAAACAAACTGATGAACAAAATAGACCCAGAGACGTAGAAGTAGGGTACAGACTGACATTCCTCAGAAGGGGGGGAGGGACAAACCACGGAACTTATATACATGTATGCATAACCGATGGACATAGACAACAAAGCTGGGGATGCGGTGGGAGGGGATAGGGAGGAGGGAGTCAGTGGAGGGGAAAAGGAGAAACATCTGTAACAAAAAGAAATTAATAATAAAAAAAGAAAACTTCCTGGAAATAATGAAAATTAACACACAGCAATACAAAATATATGGGATACAGACAATGTAGTCCTGAGAGGAAAGCTCATACCAATACAGGTCTACCTCAAGAAAGAAGAAAAATTTCTCATAAACTATCTCACTCAACAACTTAAAGATTTAGAAAGAGAACAAAAAGAAAAACCCAGAGTTAGTAGAATTAAGGAAATAATAAAAATCAGAACAGAAATAAATGACACAGAGACTAAAATACAACCAACCAAACAAACAGAAAAACAATACAAAAGATCGATGAAACGAAGAGCTGGGTCTTTGAAAAGATAAACAAGATTGATCAACCTTTAGCCAGACTCACCAAGAAACAAAGAGAGAGAACCCAAATTAATGAAATCAGAAATGAAAGAGGTGAGGTAACAACAGACACAAAACAAATATAAAGGATTGTAAGAAAATACTATGAACAACTATATGCCGACAAATTTGACAACCTAGGTGAAATAGACAAATTCTTATAATCATATACTATTCCAAAACTCAACTGGGAAGAGTCAGAAAACCTAAACAGACCAATAAGAATTAAAGGAATTAGAAGAAGTAATCAATAAAATCCCAGCAAACAAAAGCCCTGGTCCAGACAGCTACATAGGGGTTTTTACTAAACATTCAAAGAAGAACTGTCACCTATTCTCAAACTATTCCAAAAAATTCAAGAGGAAAGAAGACTTCGGAGCTTTTTCTATGAGGCCAGCATAATCTTAATCCCAAACCCAGATAAAGACACTAAAAAGAAAGAAAATTACCAGCCAATATCCTTGATGAACATAGATGCCAAAATCCTCAGCAAAATCTTAGCAAATCGAATCCAGCAATATATTAAAAAATTATACACCACAACCAAGTGTGATTTATCCCAGGGATGTAAGGCTGGTACAATATTTGTAAATCAATAAATGTGATACACCACATAAACAAAATGAAAGATAAAAATCAGGTGATCATATCAATAGAGGCTAAAAAAGCATTTGACAAAATCCAGCATCCTTTTTGGATAAAAACTCTCAGCAAAGTGGGACTAGAAGGATCATATCTCAATATAATAAAGGCCATATATGACAAACTTAGAGCCAACATCATACTCAGTGGGCAGAAAATAAAAGCATTTCCCGTAAGAACAGGAACAAAACAGGGATGTCCACTTTCGCCACTCTTATTTAACATAGTACTGGAAGCCTTAGCCACAGCAATCAGACAAGTAGAAAAAAATAAAAGGGATCCAAATTGCAAAGGAAGATGTGAAACTGTCATTATTTGCAGATGACCTGATATTGTACATAGAAAACCCTAAAGACTCCATCAAAAACTACTAGATTTAATAAATGAATTTGGCAATGTAGCAGGATACAAAATCAACATCCAGAAATTAATAGCTTTATTTTAAAATTTTTTTCCTTATTGCTTTTAGAGAGAGAGGAAGGGAGAGGGAGAGATATAGAAACATCCATGAGAGAGAACATCAATTGGCTGCCTTCTGCATACCCCCCACTGGGGATCGGGCCCACAACCTGGGCATGTGCCCTGACTGGGAATTGAACCAGCAACCTCTTGGTGCATGGGTTGACGCTCAACTGTTGAGTCACACCGGCCGGGCTCATTGTCATTTTTATACACCAATAATGAACACACAGAAGGAAAAACTAAAAAAAATATTAATCCCATTTACCATTACAACAAAATAATTAAGATACCTAGGAATAAACTTAACCAAAGAAGTAAAGGACCTGTTCACAGAAAACTGCAGGACATTGAAAAAAGAAACAGAGAAAGATATAAAAAAGTGGAAGCAAATACCTTGTTCATAGATTGGAAGAATTGACATCATTAAACTGTCCATACTACCCCAAGCAATCTATACATTCAATGCAATCTCCATTAAAATACCAATGATATATTTCACAGAACTAGAGCAAACACTCCAAAAGTTTATATGGAACCAAAAAAAGACTACAAATAGCCACAGCAATCTTAGAAAAGAAGAACAAAATAGGAAGGAACACAATACCAGATATCAGGTTATACTACAAAGCCATTGTAATCAAAACAGCCTGGTACTCCAGAAGAGCAAGCATATAGATCAATGGAACAGAACAGAGAACCCAGAAATTGACCCAAAACATTATGCTCAATTAATATTCGACAAAGGTGGCAAGAGCATACAATGGAGTAAAGACAGCCTCTTTAATAAATGGGGTTGGGAAAATTGGACACCTACATGCAAAAAAATGAAACTCGACCACCAACTTACCACCATACACAAGAATAAACACAAAATGGATAAAATACTTAAATGTGACTCGTGAATTCACAAAAGTCCTAGAAAAAAAGTAGGCAACAAAATTTCAGACATCATACGCAGCAGAATTTTCACTGATACAACACCTAAGAGGCAAGAGAAACAAAGGAAAAAATGAATACATGGGACTACAAACTAAAAAGCTTCTGCACAGCTAAAGAAACAAGCATTAAAACGAAAAGGGAGGCCACTATATGGGAGAGCATAATTGTCAACAATACTTCAGATAAGGGTTTAATTTCCATAATAAATAGTGTACTCATACAACTCAACAAAAGGAAGACAAAGAACCCAATGAAAAAATGGGCAGAGGACCTAAATAGACACTTCTCCAAACAGGACATAGAAATGGCTAAGAGACATATGAAAAAATGCTCAATGTCACTAATTATCAGAGAGATATAAATTAAAACCACTATGAGGTATCATCTCACATCTGCCAGAATGGCTGCCATCAACAAATCATCAAACAACAAATGCTGGTAAGGGTGTGGAGAAAAGGGGACTCTAGTACACTATCGGTGGGAATGCAGACTAGTGCAACCACTATGGAAAACAGTATGGTGTTTTGGTGTTTCCTCAAAAAATTAAAAATTGAATTGCCATTTGACCCAGTGGTCCCACTTCTAGGAATATACCCTAGAAAGCCTGAAACACCAATCAGAAAGAATATATGTACCCCTATGTTCAAAGCAGCACTATTTATAATTGCTAAGACCTGGAAACAGCCCAAGTATCCATCAACAGGTGAGTGGATAAAAAAGCTGTGGTACATATATACAATGGAATAGTATACAGCTGTAAGAAAGAAAGATCTCTTACCCTTTGAGACGACATGGTGGGACCTGGAGAGTATTGTGCTAAGTGAAATAAGCCAGTCAGAGAAAGACAAGTATCACATGATCTCACTTATTTTTGCAATATAATGAACAAAATAAGGTGATGAACAAAATAGACCCACAGACATAGAAGTAGGGTTCAGAGTGACAAACTTCAGAAGAGGGGGTGGAGGGGGGAGGGAAGAGATAAACAAAAGAACTTATGCATATTAGCACAACCAATGGACATAGACAACAATGCTGGGGTTGGGGAGGCAGGATCAGGAGGAGTGTGTCAATGGGGGAAAAAGGAGAATCATCTGTAACAAAAATAAATTAATCAAATAAAAAATAAAACAAACAAACAAACAAACAAACAGAAATTACTTAAAAATCAGCACAGAAAAGCAGAGATAGAATATAGTAGTCTCCCTTATCCCTTGAGCATAAGTTCCAAGACCCCCAGTAAATACCTGAAACCAAATATAGTACTGAACACTATTTATGTTATGTTTTTCCTATACATACATACCTATGATAAAGTTTAATTTAAAATTATGCATTTTCACAGTTACAAGTTTCGTTATTACCATACATCTTAGCAACCTCAGCATGATATTTTTCTTTCCTTATTAAGAACTTTCACTTTTTCATTTAAAGACAGCACTTTATGTCATCAAATTGCCAGCATCACTACTCTTGCACTTTGGGGCCATTATTAAGTAAAATAAGAGTTACTTGAACACAAACACTGTGATACACAATAGTCAATCTGATAACCAAGACAGCTACTAAGTGACTGATGGGTTGGTAGCATATACACCATGGATAAGCTGGACAAAGGGATGATAAATATACCAGGTACGATGGAATGATGAGCAACTTCATCATGCTACTCAGAACGGTGGGTAATTTAAAATGTATGAATTGTTTATTTCTGGAATTTTCCATTTAATATTTTCAGACCACAGTTAACCATTAGTAACTGAAACTTCAGAAGTGAAACTGTGGATAAGGGGGGAACTACTGTATATGAAAGAGGGTACAAAATGATTTTCTAACCAGACTTTGCTATCGTTTGATAAGTTTCAAATCAAGTTGTAAGCCCTGGCCGGTTTGGCTCAGTGGTTGGAGCATCGGCCTGCGGACCAGAGAGTCCCGGGTTCGGTTCCCGCTAGGGGCACGTACCAAAAAAAAAAAAAAAAAATCAAGTTGTATAATATAAAATCTAGTACATGTTATAATAAAGATTTTTTTTCTGAAAAAAAGATAAAAGGACACAAACAAGAAAGAAACTTGTGATCTAGAGTGATAGACTCAGGTGTAAATCAGAGTTCTAGAAAGAAAGGAAACATGTGCCAACAGAAAATAACTACCAACCTATAATTGTATGCCTTGCAAAAGTATCTTTCAAGGAAGAGAGTGAAATATAATGAAAGAATATGCCACCAATAGAACCTCAATAAAGGACATTCCAAAGGTAGAATGAAAGTTATCTCAGATGCCAGAGATGCAGATAGGAGAGAAGAGCAAAGCCTGTGAAAAATATATGGATAAACCTAAATAAAGATTAACAGTATAAAAAAGTAAATAAGTCTTAGAGGGTTAAAGTATATAAATCTATAGAATTAAAATACAATATTAACACAAATTGAGAGGAAGCAATAAATGAATCTAGTATTTTAAGTTTTTTATATTGTTTTGGAAAAGAATATTAATTAGCTTCAAATTTTTGTAAGTTTTCATATTGTAGTCTGAGGGATGACATTTAAAAATAAAATTAGAGGGCATAAACTTGAAATCAGGAGAGAAAGAAACTGTGGAATAAGAAAAGATGAGAAAGAAGGGAAAGAAACATGGAAAAGAGGGACTTATACCACAAAAATAAAGTGGTAGATTTAACCCAAATATTAAGTAGCTAAAATGAACTAAGATTGTCAGAAAAGTATAATCAGTTATTTATTGAGAAATATTAAAAACACAATGGAGCAAAAAGTTGAAAGGAAAAAAATGGAGAAAGTACATACCATAAAATAGTATACAACCTAACTTGATTTATAGAATCAAGACACTTCCTATAAATAGCTCAGCTGGCTTCTTTGCAGAAATTGATAAGTTGACCCTAAAATTAATATGGAAATTCAAGGGGATCAAACTAGCCAAAACAACTTTGAAGAAGAACAAAGTTGAAGGACTCACATATCCCATCTTCAACATTTACTACAGAGCTACAGTAATCAAGACAGTGTGGCACTGATATAAAAATCGACATATAGATCAATGAAATAGAACTGAAAGTGCAGAAATATGCTCTGAAATTTACAGTAAATTGATTTTTGATAAGGGTGCCAAGACATTCAATGAGGAAAGAATAATCTCTTTAACAAATGGTTCTGGCACTGATGAATGTCCATGTGCAAAAGAATTGTTGGCCAATTCTCTCTTTTTCTTACTCATTTTTAAAAATGTCACTTGGATTTAACACTGGGTTTCTTGAAATCAAAAAAAGTACACACTTTGCTGTCTGTGCATAAACTGAATAACAACTGTGAAGTGACCAATTGCCAACAAACTGTGAAAGATGTGATGTGATTGGCAATTGATCATGATGCACATCTGTTATTTACGTAGTTATCTGTGCACAAAAGAGCTAGCAGCAAGTGTGTACTTTATGCAATAACTGGTGTTATTTAACCTAACAGTGATAACTGAAGTTTGTGCATATTGCAACCAAGCAAAGTGAGAACTAGCTATATACATGTTTTACTTATTAGATGCTACTTTCCAGTGATATATGACACTCACATATAGTACAGGAACCTTGCAATATTACACTTCTATTTCCTCCCTTTCAACATTTATGCTATTTTTGGCATATGTTTTACATTTACATATGTTATAAATCCACAAAATACTGATCATTTTTGCTTTAGACTCTAGATTGTCTTTAAAGAGATTAAAGTGATAAGAAAAAAGTCTTTTTACCTACCCACATATTTACTATTCCAGTGTTCTGCATTCCTTTGTGTAGATCCAGATTTTCATCCTGTAGCAGGACTGAAGGATTTCCTTTAACATTTTGTGGAGTTCAGATCTTCTGGTGATTAATTCTTTCAGCTTTTGTATATCTGAAAAAGTTTTCATTTTGCCTCTGTTTTGAAAGATATATTTACCAGGTTGACTTTTTTTTTCTTTCACTACATTCAAGATGTTGCACGGCCTTCTGGCTTACATTTTTCTGATGACAAATCTCCTGTCCTCTGTATGTATTGTGTCTTTTTTTTCTCTCTGGCTGTTTTTAAGATTTTCTCTATCACTGGTTTTAGGCAATTTGATTATCATGTGCCTTGGTTTTCTCCATGTTTATTGTGTTTGGGATTCACTGATCTAATTTTTGAGTATTCAGTACTTAGCACACTTACTCGACATGTTACAGATAAATCAGTAAATGTTTCCTGAATCAAACTGAATGAATTGTTAAAATATATCAGCTAAATGAATGCACCTATTTGGATTTTCAAATATTTTAATTTTTTTAACCAAAGTCTCATTCACCTACAGGTATTATCTTTTTCTCTGGGCCTTACTCTCACTCCAGCTTTTCCCACCTATTGGCTTGTGTTTTAAGATCCAGTATATCTGATTTATTTTATGTGTTCCAACCTGTAATGCTATTTCATGCTTCTGTGCCTTTGCACATTCTATTCCCTCTACTTTTACACCTTTTTCTGCCTGGAGAGCTTCTATTCCTCTTTCAACATCCAGCTCAGATGATTCAACTTCAAAGGAGCTTAAGACTTCCTGACTCAAACCCTTTTCCCATCTGATTGACCAATCCTTCATCCGAGACCACCTTTATTTTGTAAATATTTCCATCATTGCATTTATTACATTTATCTACCTGAATATTTCTACCATTTAGCCCAATGTCAGGAACATTGAGGTCAGCAACCATTACTTGAATTAATTAGAGTTGGGAGAAATTTAAGAAAAGGAATTTAAAAATTATGAAAAAGTGATACGAAGCTGGATTAAGTTGTTCTCAAATAAAAATTTTATTGAGTTACACAAACAAAATATATGAAAACCTTAACCATACAACTCCATGATTTAAAAAAAAAATCCTCACCCAAGGATATCTTTCCATTTATCTTCAGATAGAATGGGAGGGAGGGAGGGAGGGAGAGAGAGAGAAAGAGAGAGAAACATCAATGTGAGAGTGATACATCGATTGGTTGCCTCCCATACGACTCCGACCAGGGCCGGGGACCGAACCACAACCGAGGTACGTGCCCTTAACGGGAATCGAACGCATGACTCTTTGGTCCACAGGCCGACACTCTAACTCTGAGCCAAATCAACCAGGGTGAACTCCATGATTTTTCACAAAGAAAATGCATTCATGTAGCCAGTATCCAGATCAAGAAATAGAATATTACCAAAACCCCAGAAGCCAACCTGTTACCCTTTCCCAGTTACTCCTTTATGGTACCATTATTCTAATTTCTAACACCAGAGATAAGTTTTACCTGTATAACAACTTCTATATCTAAAGCAATACTGAATCAAAATTTGATACTCTTATTACATGTGACTATTACTACCAATGGCTAAGACTTATTGAGAAATTTCTATACACCAAGCACAGTTCTAATTGCTTTATATATATTAACTAATTTATCATCACAGCCACCCTGTGAAGGAGGTACTATCATTGCTCCCAATTTTCCAATGAAGAACCTGGGATACAGAAAAGTTAAGCAATTGCTCAAAAACACATAACAGCTAAGTGGTAGAGCTGGTATTTGAACCCAGATAGCAGGTATCCAGAGTTTGTGCAATGCAATGTACACACAAATATCTTAGCAAAATATGATATGTCAGTAGTTTAAAAATGATTACCGTTCATTGCTTGCTGTTGGAAAAACATGAATGTCAGAACAAGGGAAAGCTTACTATAGGGTCTCCCAGGCACTAGGGTAGGTGCCCCTTATATGCCAGTGCAAAGCCAAACTTGCTTGAGTTCAAATCCCAGCTCTATCACTTACTAACCATGTGACCTTAGGTAACGTATCCCTTTTGTGCCTGTTTTCTCATCTGTAAAACATAGGTAATAATGGTATCTACACCATAAGATTGCTGTGAAGGTTAAAGGAAACACTCCCAGAACATGGTATGGGCTCCCTTCCTTCCTTCCACAAATATTTGTTTAGTGCCTACCATGTGGCAGGCACTGTGCTTGGTGCTCAGGATATATCAGTGAAAAAAATCAATGATCCTTGCCTACTTGGAACAGCCCGGAAGAGGTGGGCGTGGAGAAAACAAAAAAACAATATAATATAGTGTGTTAGAAGATAAGTATGCTCTGGTCAGTGTGGCTCAATTGGTTGAGTGTCATCCCATATACTGAAGGGTCACCGGTTCGATTCGCAGTCGGGGTGCATGCCCAGGTTTCAGGTTCAGTGCCAGTCTGAGTGTGTGCAGGAGGCAGTATATTGATATTTCTCTTCTACATTGATGTTTCTTTCTCTCTCTCTCTCTCTCTCTCTCTCTCTCTCTCTCTCTCTCTCTCTCTCTCCCCCCTCCCTTCCTCTCTCTAAAATCAATGAAAAATAAAATAAGTACTATATTTTTTAAAAGTAGAGTCAGGAGTAGTAGGAATGCTGCAGAGGTTGAAAGTTGATAGAATTAAATAGTAGGGTCAGGGTAGGCCTCACAGAGAGATAAGATTTGAAAAAAGACTGAAAGAAGATAAAGAAGTAAGACATGTGGATATCATGTATCTTTTGAAGAGCATTCAAGGCAGAGAGATCAGGTAGAGCAAAGTCCTTAATGGTGGGAGGATGCTTGAGTGTTCTCAGAACAAGGAGCCAGTGCTGCTGGAATGGGATCATCAAGGCACAAAGTGGCAGGAGAGGAGGTCAGAGAGGTATTATGTGTGGGGGAGGGGGGCCTTTGTAGGATATTATAAGGATTTTGTGTTTTACTGCAAGTCAAACTGAGAGACTTTGTTGGCTTTTGAGAGGAGTGATAATATGACCTGACTTTATATTTTATAATGTTCACTCTGAATTTGTGTTGAGAATAGATAGTAGGTGAGTGTTGTGGATTGAATTGTGTCCCTGCAAAAGTTATGCTCAAATTCTTACCCCCATACCTATGAATATGCCCTTATTAGAAATAAGGTCTTTGCAGATATAACCAAATTAAGATGAGATCATATTGGATTAAAGTTGGCCCTAATCCAATAACTGATATCTTTATAAGAGGAGCGGAATTGGGACACACAGACACACACAGAGGGAAGACAGCTATGTGAAGACATACACACATAAGAACACGCTGTGAAGACAGACAGAGATTGGAATGATAAATCTACAAGCCAAGGAAGGCCACAGATTTCTGGCAACCACCAGAGGTTAGGAGAGACAGATTGTCCCTCAGTCTTTAGAAAGAATCAACCCTTCTAACTCTGATTTGATATTTCTAGGCTCCAGAACTGTGAAAGAATAAGTGTATGTTGTTTTAAGCCACTTATTTATGATACTTGGATGTGGCTAACCTAGGCAACTAAAATAGTGGGCAAGGGTAGAAGCAGTTAGGAGGCGATTGCAATAGTCCATTCCAGTTAACAGATAATGGGGGCCAGAATCAGGGTGGTAATGGTAGAGATGGGGAGAAGCCATCAGATTTCAGATACATTATTTAAGGCACAGCCAACAGAATCTGCTGATGTATAGGATGTACGATGTGAGAAAGGTTAGCTATTATTATTATCTCCGTGAAAAATTTAAATATTTATCAACATGGCCCGACCGGTGTGGCCCAGTGGTTGAACATTGACCCATGCACCAAGAGGTCGCTGGTTTGATTCCTGGTCAGGGCACATGCCCAGGTTGTGGGCTCAATCCTTAGTGGAGGGCATGCAGGAGGTGGCCAATCGATATTCTCTCTCATTGATGTTTCTATCTCTCTCTCCCTCTCCCTTCCTCTCTCTTTAAAAATCAATAAAGAAAAAATAAAATAAATATTTATCAACATGTAAATTATAGCTATAAATGTGTATTTTCAGACAATATCAAGGAAAGAAGTTTTGTCAGAATCCCACAAACTAATTCTGACAGAGTCCATAAGAAAACATACATTGACCTTAGGCCTATTCCTGCCTCCAACCCTTATTGACATTGGTACTCTAAGGAGGATAAAGGAGAATGAGAACTAGGCCTCAGGGCACTTGCATGAAACTTTGCCAGCTCCCAAACATCTGTTACCAAGAAGTTTTGAAATGTATCCTAGTATTGTTTCTAAGTCACCACCTTGTTTAGTCTTGATAAATTTGAGTGTCATTTTTTCAAGGTGCTTCAACCTTCTTTCACTTGAGATTCTAGAGCTAATGTTTCCTTCCACCCTCATGCTTCCTAGAAAATACTAGGTTTCCTAAAAGTCACTATTATTACTATTTTGGACACCCCAGTTCCACTATGTTTCAGGCTCCACAATGTTTGCCAGGTCCATCTTTTGGTCAGGCCCTGGCTGAATCCAAATCATAGTATAACCAATGTGTGTGATCAATTGGGTGATGGAAGAATCAGCATCTGGTAACCAGGCTAATCAAAGTCTGAGAAGACAATTAGTTATGCAACAAAATACCATGACTGAAATCTATAACATAATGAAGAACACGGGCTTGTTCCCCAACCAAATCCTGGACGTTATGAGCAACTTTTGAAGTTCAAAGAGAGTAGTTTTGGGACTGACAAAAGGAAATTATTTTACACTGCCAGTAGTGTAGAACTAGTTGCTCCCAGTAGGTTTAAAAAAAAAAATCCTCACCTGAGGATATTTTCCCATTTATCTTCAGATCGAGTAGGGGCGGGGGGAGAGGGAGAGAGGGCGAGAGAGAGAGAGAGAGAGAGAGAGAGAGAGAGAGAGAGAGAGAGAGAGAAACATTATGTGAGAGAGACACATCATTGGTTGCCTGCCGAACGACAGGACCAGGGCGGGGACCCAACCGCAACTGAGGTAGTACCCTTGACTAGAATCGAGCCTCCTGACTCTTTGGTCCGCCTGGCCCACGCTCCAACCGCTGAGCCAAACCTGCCAGGGTGCTCCCAGTCGGTTTTAAATTCAAACAGGTGTAAGAGCGGTTTAGAGAAATGCCTGAGTCATAAATGAGGAAACCATGGGCTACCTGAGATACAAACTCGGTCTCCCAAAGAGGCACAACCAGGGGACAATGATGTCCTGACACAGGTCCTTGGAGCCTTGATCAGAGGTAGAAATTCTGGCCAGACCATTGTGCTGAGGGGCAGAGATGGGGCTGTGGGGCGGGGTGAAAATGCCACATTGTTAGGGACTCCGAATCAAATGCAGGCGGCCTTCCAGAGCTAACTCTTCTCAACATCAGGTTACTGACCTGCAGGCCTAGGGATGAACCTTGCTCCACTCCCTATTTCCCTGGCAATCGCAGTTTCCAGGTGGCTTTGTGAGTCACCCGGAGCCTCCGTAATAAGCCCACTGTGGGTGGGGCAGCCTGGCGGTTTCACGCCCCTTCCCACCCTGACTGGCTGGCTCTCTTGCGATTTGAGCTCCTATTCCCTGCAGGCAGAAGCCACCAAGAGAACCACCGCACCCGGCATGCGCAGTGCTCTGCCGAGCTGTGAGCGCCAGCAGGAAGCTCCCGGGTCCTTTTAAAGCAGGCCGGACGGTTGCTAGGCAACGGCGCGGCCCGCGCTGGCGCTGCACTGCGGAAGCTCTGCCAGGCGCCGGCCGGTCCCTGGCGCGGTGGCCAGCGCTGAACTAAGGGCTACCGCCGGCCTGTGGTGGCCGGCTTCGGAGAAGTGGGGACCGGGACCACCGGTCCCCACCCACGCCAACAGGTAAGTCTGCGCGCAGGAAAGGAGGGCTCCTCGGGGTTCGTCCCTCTTCTCAGGCGCGCTTCGCTGTAGAGAGCCTCAGGTCAGGAGGTGGGGAGCGTTTGGGAGGGAAGGGAACAGGGCGTGGGAGTCGGGGTGTGGAAGGAGGTGTGGGGTCGGGCCTCTCCCGCTGCCCCTCCCAGCCCCGCTGCGTGTCAGTCAGAAGGTAGGGACGGTGTCACCTGCGGTGGGGGTGGGGCAGCGCCCTGCTGCACCCACCTTCTCTCCACTGAAAGCAGTGATGGCAGGAGTTTCAGTTAACCATTTAAAGAAAAATCCCCCCAAACTATGCATGCATAGATACAGCTTTATAACAAGAATGTGACTTTCGTGCTAATAAAGTACTCAGCTTCAGAATAAAAGGACTCCATCTCTTCTAGAAGGAGTCGTTTCACACTAATAACAAAGAATTGTCCACAAAGCCCAGTTTTAAATGGCACTTCGCTTAACTCTCAATATCTGCCAAGCAATAGAGAAGACAATTTGTCCCGTGAAGTGGGCATTTGGCTCATATGTTAGGACCCTGAAAGATTAAGGCACACATTGGGATCACTGCCCTTTTAAATGTTTTTGTGTGTGTGTGTGTGTGTGTGTGTGTGTGTGTGTGTTTTTTTTCAAATTAACTGTGCCCCCAGGGAGAGAAGCAAGGGCTAGGCTCCAGCCCTTTGCTAATGTGGCCCATTAATAACAAGCATGCTGCTGCTACTGCAGCCACCCGCCGTGGCTCATTGTTCAATAAATGCTGAAGGCGAGGAGTTAATACTGTGTTTGACTACGATGCCACCATCATTCTTGTCCCATTTGATATTTGTATTACGTGGGAAAGGAAGACTTAGTGGCATCATAGTTGGGAAAGTAGGTTGACAAGTTAAAAAGAAAACTTTCTTCAAAGTGTCTGGCATCACATTTCAGATGGGCCAAACGGATATAAACAGGGATTTGGGCATTTCGGTTAATTATATGTTCTAATTATGCTAGTGGGATTTTATTTTTCAGTTCAAACTGGAGAAGGAGAAGAATGGCATCGAATGGAAGACCTTGGGCATCTGGAAGTGTAAGTTCAGTTGTGCTGGCTGGTATCTTGTTATGAGAGTTTGGAAGCACAGAGCCTCAACCTTGTAACTAGATCATTAATCTGCATTGTCAGTACACTATCAAGAAGGCCTCATAAAAATACAAAAGAAAAGTGTCCTGAAGATTTAGCTGAGACAATAAACTTTGAGGGAAAAATAAAAGTCCTTTCCCTAAAATGTCACCCAAAACACTTCATAAGCCACAAAACAAATCGTGAGTATTTACAAAAACTAAATTAGAATCAAAGCGTTATAGAATTTTCAGGAAGAATATTAAGGATCAATTATTCAACAAATATTTTTTGAGGGCTACTATGTGTCAGGTAACGGCTAGGGATAAAAGATAAATAAGATGCCAGGAGATCACAGTGTATTGGTAAAATAAAAGTTTGTATGGATTGCTGTAGAAACAGGAAAAACTCAGAGTGCAGCATCATCCTTGCTGATCTTCAAACCAATACTTCAATTGTAATATTTCTAAGAACGTATTGGTGACTCTAAAAAACACTGGAGCATTTGGAAAGTTCTTGGTAAAACAATTGGTGATAAAAATGCAAATATCTTTGGTTGTAAAAAAGACTACCACTTTTCTATTTAGAAATAATCAATGTAGCTTCAGAAATTTGGGGTCATAAACAACTTACAGGATTTAGGGCTAATTCTTCCCTGAGGATGCAGGTTAAATTAATGTAATATTTGAGTTTAGAGTCCCCTCTACATACTGTAATACTACCTACAATTTTTTTCCCCAAACTGACTTTTTCTGAGGGCTGATGACTTCAGGCTGGCAACTTTGAAGCACACATCTTTGGAGAAGGTTCATGTTAACTGGCTGGTTCATGTTCCAAAGCAGAGTAAGGAAAACCTTAAAAAAGAACAAAACCCATTTTTAATAATATACTTTAAAATTACTTCCATTTTCATTTTCATTAATTTCTTTTAACCATCCATGAAATAAGTATATTGTCCCTATTTTACACTTGAAAAAAAATGAGGTAAGTTTTCACATAGTTCTAAAGTGTGGGAGCCAAGATAGCTGATTCCTTCAGTCTTAATTTTTTTTCACCATAGTCCACACTCATTTCCTTTCTCAAGAACTTTCTTTCCCTTCTTTCCCACAATTCTGCATTGTAAAACATGTTCACTCACCTTGACTTCAGACAGTTCCTTTGGGTTCTAATTTTGCTATTTAATAGTTTTCTGCAAGCCAGTAATTCTCCATAGTGTGTGGAATGGCAAAGCTCCCCTACATGGGGCAGGTCAGAATCTTCTCGAATAAGGAGAGAGGATAATGACGGCAGTGTTTTGTGCCTGGGAACAGTGGAAGCAGAATAAAAGGTTGAGAACAACTGCTTTTAAGTGAAAACAGGTTGGACAATTGAGCAAAAAAGCAAGGCCAGTGATTTTCTTTGTAGCAGACCCACCCCCCTTTTCTAAGGGTTGTTTTTCTAAGGGTTGAGAGAACTGAAAACCTCCAAGAATAATGGGGAAAAGTTCCTTGGGCTAAGAAGGGCCCTTTGTCTTCCCCTTACTGCCCCATAGGTTGTGATTAAAAGCCATGGCTCTAGTTGAGTGGGGCTGTGAGGCTGAGGGTAGTGACAGAAGTTTGCCCATCACAGGTTAGAGATGGCCTTTCCCAACCACCATTCCCAATTTACCAAGTTTGTAATGAAGCACTCTTGTAAGGGGGAAAAAGCTTCTGGAGGTTTTCCAGAGCTATTTCCCAGTCCCTGAATACCCCTGCCTAGAAGAATAATCTCTTTTCGCATACACATCTAGATTTATGCAGAAGAGGTGGTTCTGAAATTTTGAAATCAAATTCTAATGTAAATGAGATAAGGCAACAGAAAAAAAATCTTTGATTTTTATGTCATCAAATTTCCCTAAAGCATGTGATTTAAAATATGAATATTTTAGAAAACAAATAGATTTTACATATTTGATAACGTATCCACCTTAATATGAGTATATTCCTCAGGGACCCATACCTTGAAAATGAAACTGAGATGGTTTGGGGGGTTTCTCCTTTCACAATAAACAGAGTGTATTATTTTCTGGAACTATTTGAGGATAGATATGGATTCACCTGAGATTTTAAACAAAAGGTTTACCCAAAGATCCGTAGTAAATGATCACTCTTTGCTTAGCTCTCAACAAGTATATTGTGTTATATCACATTATATTATAAATCCATTTTCAATTTATTTTATTAGTGCTTCCTAAATTCTTTAGGTGAATATAAACCACTTTTATGAGTCAAGAAATTCTCTTACTCCACCAAAATGACATAATACTTTGCCACTGCAAAATGAAGAAAGTCACCAGAGGATGAATGGTGATGTTTTCAGGTAGACACTAACTAGAACCATCAGGAGCCCATTACTAATTCATGTCAGACACAAATGAATACATGTAGCCATATTATGGACACCTAAGCATTGACAGTTCAGTCCCAAGGACTTCTGAGTGATTGTTCTCTCAGAGGACCCCTAATGTTATTTTTGTCATATGACTTTATATAATTTTCCTTGTTTTAGCTTATTTCTTTAAATCTTTTGTTTCTCTTGGACCTCCTTCCCCTACCCTTCAGTCCAGAATCCATCATAGTGTTGGGTAATAATAATAAATATTCACAATTGACCCACTAAAAAGGCATGCTTATACTTTCAATAAAGGATTCTGGTTTGATCTGCCTTATGCTGTAAAAAAATTACCTAATCAAGTTTATTGAGAGCAAAATGGCTACCACTCCAGGGTAGAGGAGTGTCATTGTTTCAAAGCGTATTCCTTGTCCTTGCTGGAGATTAGTAATGTCATATTTGTTCTCCATAAAAAATCAAACAGTGCAATTTGCAAAGAGAAAATGAGACTGTCAGCTTTTACCCCCAGTGTGGGCTTTGCTGTAGTCTGAGTAGATTTGGGAACAAGCCATTAAAGTATATCTTGCCAATGAAATAGAGAGAGAAAGAGAAAGGGAAAGAGAGAGAGAAAAGAAAAGAAAGAAAAGAAGCAGCTCAGAGACCCCTGACCCTGCCCTGTATAAGCCATGGGAGAGGAATTCCAAAGGCTCTTTAAACCTTTCTCTTTCTGTCCTTTGATATGTGACATGGAATTCTGCTTACCCTCCCCCCTTTATTTTTCCTCTGTCCTTTTGTAGCTCTTTAAAAAATACCTAATCTCTGAAAATAGTGGGGGGTTTTATTTCAATTTGTAAATGAAACCTGGCAATAATAAAGGGGAATTTTAGAACAAGTACTGGCCTGGGAGACAGGGTTTCAGTTTTACCATTACAGGATGTGTGGCCTTGGTCAATTCACTTGACTTCTCTGAGCCTCAGTTATAACATAAATCTACTCTTCCCAGTTCTGTGAAAAGAACTGTCTATATTAGGAAATTATACAGACATTCAGGAAGAAAAGTAGTGAAATTTATATATTTATGAGAGGGTTGGAGATAGAAAACACTTTTTCAAGGTACAAATTATTAATAAAAACAGTTTTCTATTTTAACCTTTATCACTACCCAAATTTCTATATCAGATTTGTTATTACTGCTATCTCCAGTCATAAATTGGCCTCAGCTTACTTGCCCCTTTACACACCTCCTTCCTGATCAATCTCACCAATACTTTTCATCTAGAATTTAATAGGAGGAATAGTAATCTCTCTCCCATTGCTACCTGATTAGAAGCATTTTTATCTTTTACAGGATTACAAATGTCACCCCAATAAATTCAATATAAATAAATAAATTATAAATGTAACAAAACAGTTAAAAATGTGACTGGCAATTAGCATCGCCAGCTTTTCTTTTTCTTCTGTTTCTTTCCTTCATGATTGCTATAATCCCATATGTTTGCATTCATACTAGAGAGGAGAGAAACCAGGATTATGAATTTCTTTCTTCTTTAAGAACAGATAGATCATAGATTTTTCTGGATTGTGACTAGTAGAATAATTAAAGTCAGAAATGACTATTTTAAGAGAAAGGAGATAGGTGATGCTTCCTATGGCAAATCTATACCATGAGTTTCAAGTCTCAGGTTATTACTCTGGTCTTATTGACTAAACTTTACTAAAGCTTGGCTTATAGCTTTTGAGCCCATCATTTTAATACCTTTACTGAATATTTGCACCTTTTCCTTTCCTCAAAGCCAAGTAGTTGCCAGTGGGGATGTACCCTTGGGGATAGTGAGTCACTTCCTTCTTTTTGGGGGTTAGGGGGTCAGGCATGTTCATGTAGATACCAAGTTTATTATCTCATTGTTGGTAGTAAGGAAATCTGTTGAAATTTAAACTACTGTTACTAAAAAGAAAATACTAGAGAGATAATTTATCAAAAAGTCGTTATTTCAGGGTCATGGGATTATGAGGGAGATTCCTTTTCTCTATTTTCCAAAATTCTACAAATAATAAGCACTACTTTTATAATCTTTACATAATATGAAATATTATATAAATATATATTATATTGTAAATAATATAATATAACATTTATAATATTTAATAATATTAAAGAAAATATTAATTAAAAATAAATACAACAGCCCTGGCCAGTGTGGCTCTGTTGGTTGAGCATTGTCCCATGCACTGAAAGGTTGATGGTTTGATTCTGGGTCAGGGCACGTGCCTAGGTTACATGCGCGATCCCCAGTAGGGAGCATACAGGAGACAGCCAATCAATGGCTTGCTCTCACATGGATGTTTCTCTCTCTCTCCATCTCCCTTCCTCTCTGTCTCTCTAAAACCAATATTTATAAATAAATAAATAAACAAATAACTAAGTAAATAAATAAAACAGATGACATTTTTTGTTACCAAGAAAAATTATATTTGTGTTCATGGAAAAATAGATGTATGTATAATTTTTTGTTAATCCTAACCTGAGGATATTTTTCCCATTGATTTTTAGAGAGAGTAGAAGGGAGGGAGGGAAGGAGGGAGAGAGAGAAAGAGAGATCGTTGTGAGAGAGACACATCAATTGGTTGCACCCACCACCATCGGGGCGGGATTGAACCTGCAACCCAGGTATGTGCCCTTGACAGGAAATCAAACCTGTAACCCTTCCCGAGACTCTTTGGTGTGCAGGTCAACATTCTAACCGCTGGATCGCACTGGCCAGGGCAATGCAGGCATAATTTGATCTTTCTCAGTGGTGATACCACAAATATATTACAATAAGTTAATGTAGAAAATGAAGTGACCCGTTCCAACCCTTTAGTGGTAACTGCAGTTATCAGTTTGCCAGTGTCCCTTCAGTGTGTTGCTTGGTTCCTTCTTTCTCCCTTCTCTCAAAAGTAGTAACCGATCAAATATTTCCATGCTTTTAGGAGAGCTGTATGTTAAGGATTCCCTTTGAATAGGGAAGAAACAAAATAAATATCCTCTTATTTTTATGTACTTAGAAAGTTAGTTGTGATTTAACATGCTAAGATTTTACCTAAAAACTATACTTGGAGTCAGTATCTCAAGAAAAACACATTTGGTGACATTAGTATTTTCAATTGTTGACATTCAGTTCTCATAATCAAATTGCTGTCAAAACAGATAGAATTCTGTACACTTGGCAGTCATGCCTAAAAGCAATGCTCAAGACTGGAATAGCAGGAATTTACAGGTCAAGACAGAAGGATATTTGGCAGAGTTCGTCATGAGGAAGTCTGCATAATATACTTTACCAAAAGCAGCTCACATTGTGTTAAGCCCTGATGTTTTAGTCACTTTAAAGAATGAATAAACAGCCCTGGCCGGTTTGGCTCAGCGGTTAGAGCGTCGACCTGCGGTACAGAGAGACCCGGGTTTGGTTCCCGCTAAGGGCATGTACCTCAGTTGCGGTTTGTCCCCGGCCCCGGTTGGTCGTGCGGATGCTCGATGTGTCCCTTTCACGTCGATGTTTCTCTCTCTCTCTCTCTCTCTCTCTCTCTCTCTCTCTCTCTCTCTCTCTCTCCCCCTCCCACTCTATCTGAGCAAAAAAAAAAAAAAAAGAATGAATAAACAGTAGTCCAACCCAAAAGAAATAGGAAAAAAATTCAGAGAAATTGGAAGCACAGGAATGAGCTTATTTTAATATTAGCTTGTTAATTTTAAATCACTCCTACTCTTTTTGAAGCAGTCTGTTTTCATGTGTATAGTTGCTTTCTCATAGAATTATTTTCTCTACATATAATAAATAGCCAAATGTGTCAATTTATTGGTTATATTTCATAGGATCAGAGAATTTTAAAACTGAAAAGATCTATAGAACTTAGCTAGTTTAGCCCTTTGAATTTACAAATGAGAGAACTGAGGCCCAGGCCACTTCATGAGTTACAGGGAGAGCCAGCCTTCAAATATTTAGATTCCTTCACCCATGAGCCAGCATTCATAGTTCTTTTCACTATACTAGCTGCCAGTATAAGTAATGTGCTTTGATTTTAAATTTTATTTTTCAGGAATTGGAAGAAGTGCTTGAAGAAATGAATGATAGGAGAAAATACTGGAGAGAGAATATGTTTACTCCTTTTTTTAGTGTTCAGGATGTTCTAAAGGAGGCTTTACAGCCTGAATCTTGTCTTGAACAAATAACTTTAGGTAAGGCCAAGAGAATGAAAGGAATTTATAATTTGTCTAGTAGAAAGTTTCAAGAAGGGAATAAATGCAAAAGGAAAGAATTTATTTCCCAACCAAATGAAAAAGAACAAGAACCAAATTTAAGAGAGAGAAAGATGAACATTTCTAAGAATGAAGCAGACACAAACTCTATCTCCTGTGAGTCATCTAATTTGGATGTTGCAACCGAAGAAAGCTTTAATAGCACAGAAGACCACTGCATCTGGAACACAAAGGAATTTCCAATTCTGTGGCGACAAGACAAGAAGAAGAAATTTACTGAAGGAAAGTCTCCAAATTTTAGCCTGAATATTTTGAATGCAGAACTGGAAGAACTCAATATGAAATGCAGAAAAATAGAAGAGGAATTTGAAAATGCCGAAAAAGAACTTTTGAATGCCAAAAAGGAAGTCTCCGCAAAACCCCTACATTTTCAAGAAACAGGGATGGAAACTTCGAAGAAAGACTGGGAACTTCAAGCTTTAAGAAATGACCTATCTGAAAAAGCAACAAATGTCAAAAACTTAACTGAAGAGCTCCAGCAAGCCAAAGAAGTCATCCACAAGTTGAGCCTAGAGAACAGAGATTTAAAAGAAGTTGTGAGAAAGTTAAAGCATCAAGCTGAGGTTGGAAATGCACTCCTAAAAGAAGAAATAAAATTGTATTATGAATTAGAAATAGAAAAGATCCATGGAGAGCTTGATGTGATCAAGAATGAACTGAGAACTGAGAAGACACTGCAAGCAAGAAATAACAGGGCCCTGGAGTTGCTTAGAAAACACTTTTCTTCTGTAACATCAAGTCCCCTTGACAGCTTTACAGGGGATTTTTTTTAAAACTTAAAAAAATTAAAAAGCCTTTAATTAGGCAAGTCATTGAGCCAAATCAGTGTTCCTTGTGCTTTTTCTGTGTACTTCTTAAAATGTGTTTAATTGGATGTAATTTTTATGTTTGGTGAATCCATACATCTGTAAAATGTATAGATGTCAACTTCAGAGCATCTGCTTTCTCTTTCTAATGAAATTATTGTGGGGGTGCAAATGGAAATGAAGCTTCAGAAATCTATTTTTTAATATTATTTCACTCAGACCTGTAGTGACTCACCAAATCATTTATGAACACAAATCAATAGCCTTTTTGTGATCTTGTGAGTATTATGTCCTTGGCATGTGAATATTCTCTCATCTGTGTTCATTGATGTTAACAATAAAAATCATGTTTATGTGTATAAACATAACGTGTCTGTGGCTCTTATAGCTGCATGTTCAGACTCGATGGGATACAAAACTGTATCTGTTTTTTTTTAAGACCTAACCTTAATTAGGCACATATAAACGTCCAGGAAAAAAAAATGCAGATTTTTCTCTCCCCTGCTGTTTTCCACATGCTTTCTCGCTTGACCTGGCCAAAGTTCCCACAGACTAGAAGGTGACTTAGAGACATGGCTGTGACTTTGCTAGAGTCCTGATTTGTCAACAATGGCTTTTGCATTTTCTTATTTTGACCACCAAGGGGCGTTGTTTACACAGTTGTTCCAAAAGTCTATCAGTGTGGGGAGGGGGCAGCTGGCTGGGGGAACTGGGGTGAAAGGTGGTGTGTGTTAGTTAGGTAAGCTGTTAGTGAGCTGCCTTGATTTATACAGGAATCCAACCCTGTAAGGGGCCTGGCAATGACAATTTATTTTATACTTTTAGAGAATAAACATATACTGCCTCAGTCCTTTGGCGAAAACAATGGGCAGTTGATTCTTTGCATTTGTTTGTATCAATCATTAAGACTTTTTTTTTTTTTTTGTAATTAGAGCTGTATTCGCATGCTATTTTTAAGTCCAATGAATCAATGAGGGTGGAAAACAATTGTAAGGGTTTAGGTATCTTCCCGTATGGGAAATCCCCAGACTGGGAGCCTGGACATTTGGATTCTAGTACCTTCTTTGCCATTAACTAATTACAAGTCCTAAAAGTCCTCATCTTTAAAAGGAGGGAGTAGAACTGTCATCCAGATTCTGTTCACTTTTAATGTTGTGTGATTTCACCACAGTGATTTTTATCTGCAGGTGTAACTACCTCTGAAGAAGTAGAACTCCTATGGCATCGGATGCACTCAGTTCTAGTACTTTGGGGGAAACCTACATTTCAGACACCCCCCCCCCTTTCAAATAAATATACAACGTCTCTTCTTTATAGTTTGAATATTTCCAAATACTGTGTCATTACTAAAACAGGAGAGGGAGTAAGTGAACTTCTTTCTTCCCCATTATCTTGTTTCATTCTTTACTTGTTAAGGTTGGGGAAGGCACTGAATAGAGACAAACTAAGCTGACCTGAAGGCTGAGCAGGGCTCACCTAGCCTGGGAAGATTGGACTAAATTGGAAGATAATCATCTTTGGCAATTTCTGAGTTAGTCCCAATAACCCAGGTACAGGCAGCCCACTCAAATGGAAAGATGACTTTCAGGTTTTTGGTAGTCACTGGCTTCTCACCAAAGGTCTAGGTACAAAAGCAAACTAGGAATTCTTTCCCCTATTCAACTGTCTTCCTAATCACCCTTTAAAAATTATCCCTTTATCCTTGCCCCAGAAAGACTTTCAGTCTCTGACTGCTAGTTTACATGTTAAAATATTTCACAAATTGTATTAATTAAGCTACTGGGCTCAATCCTCTTAGTATTTTAATTTTTAAAGAGGAGCTTTTACTCTAGGAGAATTTCTGTCAACCAACTACCCATTTAAAGTCTTTTTTTTTTTTTTATTAATTTATTTTTGTTACAGAGGTTTCTCCTTTTTTCCCCATTGACACCCTCCTCCCCATCCCCCCACCCTGTACCCAGCTTTGTTGTCCATGTCCATCACTTATGCATACATATGCATAAGTTCTGTGGTTTATCTCTTCCCTCCCCCCCACCCCCTCTCCTGAGGGGTGTCAGTTTATACCCTACTTCCACGTCTCTGGGTCTACCCTGTTCCTCACTGCTATGTTCATTATATTCCACAAATAAGTGAGATCATGTGATATTTGTCTTTCTCTGCTTGGCTTGTTTCGCTTAGGATAATACTCTCGAGGTCCCACCACGTCGTCTCAAAGGATAAGAGATCTTTCTTTCTTACAGCTGCATAGTACTCCATTGTGTATATGTACCACAGCTTTTTTATCCATTCATCCACTGATGGACACTTGGGCTGTTTCCAGATCTTAGCTATTGTAAATAGTGCTGCTATGAACATGGGGGTACATGTATTTTTTCTGATTGGTGTTTCAGGCTTCTTAGGGTATATTCCTAGAAGTGGGATCACTGGGTCAAATGGCAATTCAATTTTTAATTTTTTGAGGTAACACCATAGTGTTTTCCACAGTGGCTGAACCAGTCTGCATTCCCACCAGCAGTGTACTAGAGTCCCCTTTTCTCCACACCCTCGCCAACACTTGTTGTTTGATGATTTGTTGATGGCGGCCATTCTGACAGGTGTGAGGTGATACCTCATTGGTGTTTTAATTTGCATCTCTCTGATGATTAATGATGTTGAGCATTTCTTCATATGTCTCTTAGCCATTTGTATGTCCTTTTTGGAGAGGTGTCTATTTAGTTCCTCTGCCCATTTTTTAATTGGGTTCTTTGTCTTCCTTTGTCTCTTCCTTTTGTTGAGTTGTATGAGCACTCTGTATATTTTGGAAATTAACCCCTTATCTGATGTGTCATTGGCAATTATGCTCTCCCATGGAGTGGGTTCCCTATCTGTTTTGATGGTTGTTTCTTTTGCTGTGCAGAAGCTTTTGAGTTTGATGTAGTCCCATGTGTTCATTTTTCCCTTTGTTTCTGTTGCCTTAGGTGATGTATCAGTGAAGATTATACTGCGTATGATGTCCGAAATTTTGTTGCCTACATTTTCTTCTAGGATTTTTATGGATTCACAAGTCACATTTAAGTCTTTTATCCATTTTGAGTTTATTCTTGTGTGTGGTGTAAGTTGATGGTCTAGTTTCATTTTTTTTGCATGTAGCTGTCCAATTTTCCCAACACCATTTATTAAAGAGGCTATCTTTACTCCATTGTATGCTCTTGCCACCTTTGTCAAATATTAATTGAGCCTAATGTCTTGGGTCAATTTCCGGATTCTCTGTTCTGTTCCACTGGTCTATATGCCTGTTCTTGTGCCAGTACCAGGCTGTTTTGATTACAGTGGCTTTGTAGTATAAGCTGATATCCGGTATTGTGATCCCACCTACTTTGTCCTTCTTTTTCAAGATTGCTGTGGCTATTCGGGGTCTTTTTTGGTTCCATATGAACTTTTGAAATATTTGTTCTAGTTCTGTGAAGTATGTCACTGGTATTTTGATGGGGATTGCATTGAATCTATAGATTGCTTTGGGTAATATGGACATTTTAATGATGTTAATTCTTCCAATCCATGAACAAGGTATGTGCTTCCACTTTTTTATATCTTCCTCTATTTATTTTTTCAATGTCCTGTAGTTTTCTGAAAATAGGTCCTTTACTTCTTTGGTTAGGTTTATTCCTAGGTATCTTAATTTTTTTGCCGCGATGGTAAATGGTATTGTTTTTTTAGTTTCTCTTTCCGTGAGTTCGTCATTGGTGTATAAGAATGCCATTGTTTTCTTGACGTTAATTTTGTATCCTGCTACTTTGCCAAATTCATTTATTAAGTCTAGTAGATTTTTGATGGAGTCTTTAGGGTTTTCTATATATAATATCATATCGTCTGCGAATAATGACAGTTTCACTTCTTCCTTTCCAATTTGGATTCCTTTTATTTTTTCTTCACGTCTGATTGCTGTGGCTAAGACTTCCAGTACTATGTTAAATAAGAGTGGCGAAAGTGGGCATCCTTGTCTTGTTCCTGTTCTTAAGGGAAATGTGTTTAGTTTTTGCCCATTGAGTATGATGTTGGCTGTAGGTCTTTCATATATGGCCTTTATTATATCAAGATATGATCCCTCTACTCCCAAATTGCTGAGCGTTTTTATCAGAAATGGGTGCTGGATTTTGTCGAATGCTTTTTCAGCATCTATTGATATGATCATGTGGTTTTTATCTTTCATTTTGTTTATGTGGTGTATCACATTTATTGATTTGCGAATGTTGAACCAGCCTTGCATCCCTGGGATGAATCCCACTTGGTCATGGTGAATAATTTTTTTGATGTATTGCTGGATCCGATTTGCTAGTATTTTGTTTAGGATTTTGGCATCTACATTCATCAGGGATATTGGCCTGTAGTTTTCTTTCTTTGTAGTGTCTTTTTCTGGTTTTGGAATTAGGATTATGCTGGCCTCATAAAACGAGTTTGGAAGTCTTCCTTCTTCTTGAATTTTTTGAAATAGTTTGAGGAGAATGGGTGTTAGTTCTTCTTTGAATGTTCGGTAAAACTCCCCCGTGAAGCCATCTGGGCCTGGGCTTTTGTTTGCTGGGAGAGTCTTGATTACATCTTCAATTTCCTCAGCTGTTATTGGTCTGTTCAAGTTTTCTATCTCTTCCCGGTCCAGTTTTGGGAGACTATGTGTTTCTAGAAATTTGTCCATTTCACTTAGATTGTCGAATTTGTTGCCATATAAATGTTCATAGTATTTGCTAATGATCCTTTGTATTTCTGTGGTGTCAGTTGTTACTTCTCCTCTTTCATTTCTGATTTTGTGTATTTGGGTTCTCTCTCTTTGTTTCTTGGTGAGTCTAGCTAAGGGTCCATCAATCTTGTTTATCTTTTCAAAAAACCAGCTCTTTGTTTTATTGATCCTTTGAATTGTTTCTCTGGTCTCTATGTCGTTTATTTCTGCTCTGATCTTTACTATTTCCTTCCTTCTACTTGCTCTGGGGTTTTCTTTTTGTTTGCTTTCTAGTTCTTTAAGTTGTGAGGTTAGATAGTCTATTAGAAATTTTTCTTGTTTCTTGAGGTAGGCCTGTAGTGCTATGAACTTCCCTCTCAGAACAGCTTTCGCTGCATCCCATAGATTTTGTGTTGTTGTGTGTTCATTTTCGTTGGTTTCCAGGAAGTTTTTAATTTCTTCCTTGATCTCCTCAGTAACCCATTCATTGTTTAATAACATGCTATTTAGCCTCCATGTATTCAAATGTCGTTGCATGTTCTTTTTCCAATTGATTTCTAGTTTCATGCCATTGTGATCTGAGAAGATACTTGATATGATTTCAATCTTCTTGAACTTGTAGAGACTTCGTTTGTGTCCTCACATGTGGTCTATCTTTGAGAATGTCCCATGTGCACTTGAGAAGAATGTGAATTCTATAGTTTTGGGGTGTAATTCTCTGTAAATATCTATTAAATCCATTTGGTCTAGTGCTTAGTTTAGTCTCTGTGTCCTTGTTAATTTTTTGTCTAGAGGATCTATCCAGTGATGTCAGCGGGGTGTTGAAGTCCCCTGTTATGATTGTATTGCTGTCAATTTCTCCTTTGAAGTCCTCCAGCAGATTTTTAATATATTTTGGTGCTCCTATATTCGGTGCGTATATGTTTACCAAGGTTATATCTTCCTGTTGGATAGATCCTTTCAATATTATATAGTGACCTTCTTTGTCTCTAGTAATGGCTTTCGTTTTGAAATCTATTTTATCAGATATGAGTATTGCTACCCCAGCTTTTTTTTCCTTTCCATTTGCTTGGAAGATTTTTTTCCATCCCTTCACTTTCAGCCTATGTGAGTCTTTTGTTGTGAGGTGGGTCTCTTGTAAACAGCATATATATGGGTTATGCTTTCTTATCCAATCCGCTACTCTGTGTCTTTTTATCGGAGCATTCAATCCATTTACATTTAAGGTGATTATTGATATGTACTTATTTATTGCCATTATTGTTCAGTGTGGTTCTACTTTCCTTCCTATTTCTTCTACTAATTACAGCAGTCCTTTTAACATTTCTTGCAGTGCTGGTTTGGTGCTAATGTATTCCCTTAGCCTTTTTTTGTCTGAGAACCATTTAAAGTCTTAAGCGACAACTTGGTTTATCTTGCATGAGAGTGTATGTGTGCTTATGTGTGTTTGAGGGGTAGGGAAAGAGTGTGATGGAGATAGGTCCATAAAAGATAAGTGGGTGGGAGTTGTATTTCCAGGAAGGAACCAGAGAATAGATTCTTGACGAGAAAGCCTGGGATGTTGAGCCCCAGCAACAAGGCTTGCCCTGTGGAAATCCTAGGTCCAGATACTAGCCAAGGAGATATTGGACAATCACCAAATCCAGAGGTCTAAGGAGAAATGGAAGCCAAGATAACAGAGATAACAGTTTGGAACTGGGAAAGGGTCATAGGATTCGATACTTTTATATTTTATTTATTTATTTATTTTTATTAATTTATTTTTGTTACAGATGTTTCTCCTTTTTTTCCCCATTTACACCCTCCTCCCCATCTCCCCCAACCCGTCCCCAGCTTTTTGTCCATGTCCATCAGTTATGCGTACATGCATAAAAGTTCTGTGGTTTATCTCTTGCCTCCCCACCCCCTCTTCTGAGGATTGTCAGTCTGTACCCTACTTCCACGTATCTGGGTCTACCCTGTTCCTCAGACTGTTATGTTCATTATATTCCACAAATAAGTGAGATCATGTGATATTTGTCTTTCTCTGCATGGCTTGTTTCGCTTAGGATAATACTCTCCAGGTCCCTCCATGTCGTCTCAAAGGATAAGAGATCTTTCTTTCTTAGAGCTGCATAGTACTCCATTGTGTATATGTACCACTGCTTTTTTATCCATTCGTCTACTGATGGACACTTGGGCTGTTTCCAGATCTTAGCTATTGTAAATAGTGCTGCTATGAACATGGGGGTACATGTATTCTTTCTGATTGGTGTTTCAGGCTTCTTAGGGTATATTCCTAGAAGTGGGATCACTGGGTCAAATGGCAATTCAATTTTTCATTTTTTAAGGTAACACCATAGTGTTTTCCACGGTGGCTGCACCAGTCTGCATTCCCACCAGCGGTGTACTAGAGTCCCCTTTTCTCCACACCCTCGACGGCACTTGTTGTTTGATGTTTTGTTCATGGCGGCCATTCTGATAGGTGTGAGGTGATACCTCATTGTTCTTTTAATTTGCATGTCTCTGATGATTAGTGATGTTGAGCATTTCTTCATACGTCTCTTAGGCATTTGTATGTCCTGTGTGGAGAGATGTCTATTTAGTTCCTCTGCCCGTTTTTTAATTGGGTTCTTTGTCTTCCTTTTGTTGAGTTGTATGAGCACTCTATATATTTTGGAGATTAATCCTTTATTTGATGTATCATTGGCAATTATGCTCTCCCATACAGTGGGTTCCCTTTCCAATTTGATGGTTGTTTCTTTTGCTGTGCAGAAACTTTTTAGTTTGATGTAGTCCCATGTGTTCATTTTTTCCTTTGTTTCTGTTGCCTTAGGTGATTATCAGTGAAGATTCTGCTGCGTATGATGTCTGAAATTTTATTGCCTACATTTTCTTCTAGGATTTTTATGGATTCACGAGTCACATTTAAGTCTTTTATCCATTTTGAGTTTATTCTTGTGTGTGGTGTAAGTTGATGGTCTAGTTTCAATTTTTTGCATGTAGCTGTCCAATTTTCCCAACACCATTTATTAAAGAGGCTGTCTTTACTCCATTGTATGCTTTTACCACCTTTGTCAAATATTAATTGAGCATAATGTCTTGGGTCAATTTCTGGATTCTCTGTTCTGTTCCACTGGTCTATATGCCTGTTCTTGTGCCAGTACCAGGCTGTTTTGATCACAGTGGCTTTGTAGTATAACCTGATATCTGGTATTGTGATCCCACCTACTTTGTCCTTCTTTTTCAAGATTGCTGTGGCTATTCGGAGTCTTTTTTGGTTCCATATGAACGTTTGAAGTAGTTGTTCTAGTTCTGTGAAATATGTCATTGATATTTTGATGGGGATTGCATTGAATCTATAGTTTGCTTTGGGTAGTATGGAGATTTTAATGATGTTAAGTCTTCCAATCCATGAACAAGCTATGTGCTTCCACTTTTTAATATCTTCCTGTATTTCTTTTTTCAATGTCCTGTAGTTTTCTGCAAATAGGTCCTTTACTTCTTTGGTTAAGTTTATTCCTAGGTATCTTAATTTTTTTTGCCACGATGGTAAATGGGACTGTTTTTTTTAGTTTCTCTTTCTGTGAGTTCATCATTGGTGTATAAGAATGCCGTCGATTTCTTGACGTTAATTTTGTATCCTGCTACTTTGCCACATTCATTTATTAAGTCTAGTAGATTTTTGATGGAGTATTTAGGGTTTTCTATGTATAATATCATGTCATCTGCAAATAATGAGAGTTTCACTTCCTCCTTTCCAATTTGGATCCCTTTTAGTTTTTCTTCATATCTGTATGCTGTGGCTAGGACTTCTAGTACTATGTTAAATAAGAGTGGCGAAAGTGGGCATCCCTGTCTTGTTCCTGGTCTTAAGGGAAATGTTTTTAGTTTTTGTCCATTGAGTATGATGTTGGCTGTAGGTCTTTCATATATGGCCTCTATTATGTTGAGATATGAACCCTCTATTCCCACATTGCTGAGCGTTTTTATCAGAAATGTGTGCTGGATTTTGTTGAATGCTTTTTCAGTGTCTATTGACATGATCATGTGATTTTTATCTTTCATTTTGTTTATGTGGTGTATCACATTTATTGATTTGTGAATATTGAACCAGCCTTGCATCCCTGAGATGAATCCCACTTGGTCATGATGAATAATTTTTTTTGATGTATTGCTGGATCTGATTTACTAGTATTTTGTTAAGGATTTTGGCATCTACGTTCATCAGGGATATTGGCCTGTAGTTTTCTTTCTTTGTACTGTCTTTTTCTGGTTTTGGCATTGGAATTATGCTGGCCTCATAAAACGAGTTTGGAAGTCTTCCTTCTTCTTGAGTTTTTTGGAATAGTTTGAGGAGAATGGGTGTTAGATCTTCTTTGAATGTTCAGTAAAACTCCCCTGTAAAGCCATCCGGGCCTGGGCTTTTGTTTGCTGGGAGAGTCTTGATTACATCTTCAATTCCTTCATTGTTATTGGTCTGTTTAAGTTTTCTATCTCTTCCTGGTCCAGTTTTGGTAGACTACTTGTTTCTAGAAATTTGTCCATTTCATTTAGATTGTTGAATTTGTTGCCATATAAATGTTCATAGTATTTGTTAACGATCCTTTTTATTTCTGTGGTGTCAGTTGTTACTTCTCCTCTTTCATTTCTGATTTTGTGTATTTGGTTTCTTTCTCTTTGTTTCTTGGTGAGTCTAGCTAAGGGTCCATCAATCTTGTTTATCTTTTCAAAAAACCAGCTCTTTGTTTCATTGATCCTTTGAATTGTTTCTCTGGTCTCTATGTCATTTATTTCTGCTCTGATCTTTACTATTTCCTTCCTTCTACTTGCTCTGGGGTTTTCTTTTTGTTTGCTTTCTAGTTCTTTAAGTTGTGAGGTTAGATAGTCTATTAGAAATTTTTGTTGTTTCTTGAGGTAGTTCTATAGTGCTATGAACTTCCCTCTCAGAACTGCTTTCGCTGCATCCCATAGATTTTGTATTGTTGTGTGTTCATTTTCATTGGTTTCCAGGAAGGTTTTAATTTCTTCCTTGATCTCCTTGGTAACCTTTTCATTATTTAATAACATGTTATTTAGCCTCCACGGGTTCAAATGTCTTTGCATGTTCTTGTTGCAATTGATTTCTAGTTTCATGCCATTGTGATCTGAGAAGATGCTTGATATGATTTCAGTCTTCTTGAACTTGTAGAGACTTAGTTTGTGTCCTAACATGTGGTCTATCTTTGAGAATGTCCCATGTGCACTTGAGAAGAATGTGAATTCTGTAGTTTGGGGGTGTAAGTCCCTGTAGATATCTATTAAGCCCATTTGGTCTAGTGCTTCATTTAAGTCTCTGTTTCCTTGTTGATTTTTTGTCTAGAGGATCTATCCAGTGAAGTCCCCTGCTATGATTGTATTGCTGGTGATTTCTCCTTTGAAGTCCTCCAGATGATTTTTAATATATTTTGGTGCTCCTATATTGGGTGCATAAATGTTTACCAAGGTTATATCTTCCTGTTGGATAGATCCTTTCAATATTATGTAGTGACCTTCTTTGTCTCTAGTTATGGCCTTCATTTTGAAATCTATTTTATCAGATATGAGTATTGCTTTTTTTTCCTTTCCATTTCCTTGGAAGATTTTTTTTCCATCCCTTCACTTTCAACCCTTGTGAGTCTTTTGTTGTGAGGTGGGTCTCTTGTAAACAACATATATATGGGTCATGCTTTCTTATCCAATCAGCTACTCTGTGCCTTTTTATCGGAGCTTTCAATCCATTTACATTTAAGGTGATTATTGATATGTACTTATTTATTGCCATTTTTGTTTAGTGTGGTTTTATTTTCCTTCCTATTTCTTCTACTAATTACAGCAGTCCTTTTAACATTTCTTGCAGTGCTGGTTTGGTTCTAATGTATTCTCTTAGCCTTTTTTTTTTGTCTGGGAAGCTCTTTATTTGACCTTTTATTTTGAATGATAGCCTTGCTGGGTAGAGTAGTCTTGGATTCAGATCCTTGTTTTTCATGACCTTGATTACTTCATGCCATTCCCTTCTGGCCTGTAGTGTTTCTGTTGAGAAATCAGCTGATAGCCTTATGGGGTTTCCTTTGTAGGTAACCTGTTGCTTATCTCTTGCTGCCTTTAGGATTCTCTCTTTGTCTTTAATTTTTGGCATTTTAATTACTATGTGTCTTGGTGTGGGCCTGTTTCGGTTCTCCTTACTTGGGACTATCTGTGCTTCTTGAACTTGAATGCCTTCTTCCTTCACCTAATTAGGGAAGTTTTCTGTCACTATTTCTTCAAATATATTCTCCAACCCTTGCTCATTTTCTTCTTCTGCGGGGACTTCTATAATGCAAATATTATTATGTTTCCAGTTGTCCCACAGTTCTCTTAAGCTGTCTTCCTGTTTTTTAATTGTTTTTTTTTCCTTTTAGTTTTCTGATTGGTTGATTTTTTTCTACCCTGTCTTCTAATTCACTGATCCGGTCCTCAGCTTCCTCTACTCTGCTGTTTAGTCCTTCCAATGTGTTCTTTATTTCTGCTATGTCATTCTTCATTTCTTCTTGGTGCTTCTTGATTTCCAATTGGTTAACTTTCAATGTTTCTATGTCTGTAGTCATGGTGTGATGTCCTTATGCTGTTGAGCTTCCTCAAGATCATGGCTCTGAATTCTAGCTCTGTTAACTTGCTTAACTGCATTTCATTTATCTCGTCTTCAGTAGAGGTCTCTTGTTCTTTCATTTGGGATTTGTTTCTTTGTTTCACTATTTCGGCTGTCTCAGTGGTTTTTGGAGCCTGCCAAATTTTCCCTGTGAATGTTTGTGCTCTGCTGCTTGTGGCTCCCTCTACTGGGTTTGGATGAGCATGCGAGGACCCATGTTAAACACCACTGTCAAGTCTTACTTTCCTGAGCTGATTTTCAAGCCCAGGAAAGGTTAAGGTGTCCTCTAGCTTTTTGCCTAGAGGCTATGAGTCTGGGTTACTTGAAGAGCCTTGGTTTCTCAGTGGAATGAAAACCTCCCTCAGGTGTTTGGGAGTAAGAGGATTTCCCAGGGTGGGGCAGAGGCTGGTTGTTAATGAGCCTCAATTTGCATTTCAATGGCCCACCTGTCTGGGGTTGAATCTCCAAGGGAGGGGCTGCCACCTCTCCCCAGAGCCCTGGGAAGGAGTAAGCTGGCCACTGTCCTGCATGGCCAAAACTCAGCAAAAGCTCTGAGCACCCTCCAAATCCTGAGTGTCCCCACACAATTCCAGTCCAGTCCGCCCTCCCTCTGCCAGAGCCCAAGGTGAGTGGCTGTGGCTATTTTAGTGCTCTGTCCCGGCCCTCTGCGCTGTGGAGCCAGGTTGGGCTTTAACCCCAAGTGTGCTGCTCACAGCTAAGACTGCTGCTGTCTGTGGGCTCCCAGCCCCCCTCTCGTGCCTCTGCAATCCTACCAGGATCGATTCAGTGTCCCTGGTTATATGGTCCTCACAAGCTGCTTTTCTGTTGCTTTTTCCCGAAGATTTGTTTTTATTTTAGTTGTAATTCCAGTTTGATCCTGGGAGATTGTGTAGCTTCCATTCACTCTGCTGCCATTTTGGAATCTTATTTTATTTTTTAAAGTCCTCATCTGAGGGTATTTTTCCATTTAACTTCAGAGAGAGAGAGAGAGAGAGAGAGAGAGAGAGAGAAATGTGAGAGAGAAATGTGAGAGAGACACATTGATTGGTTGCCTCCTGCGTGACCCCAACCAGGGCCAGGGACCGAACTGCAACCGAGATATGTGCCCTTGACTGGTATCAAGCCTGAAACTCTTTGGTCTGAGGGCTGACACTATAGCCGCTGAGCCCAACTGGCCAGGGCGATGCTTTTATTTTTAAAACCAGGGTTGCAGTAAGCTGGGAGAAAGCTAGGCAGTTCCTTGTCCTGGGCAGATGGGAAAACCAGTGGGTTGAAGTGGCTTAAAGAACCAGAATCAAGGCAGATGCTTATACTTTGTGCAAATGTCTCTGTAGTCACACCCACTTGTTGCATTAGGTGGCTACCAATTTTGATCAGAATACATTGTCACTATCCCTTTTAGTATATTGAATTGGAGGTATATTGTTTGTTTTAACAAGAATGGCACATCAGGCTACTCATCCCTTTATTTATTAAAATTTTTTTTTCTTTATTGATTTTAGAGAGAGAGAGAAAGGGAGAGAGAGATAGAAACATTGATGAGAGAGAACATCGACTGGCTGCCTCCTTCATGCCCCCCACAAAGGATTTGGCCCACAACCTGGGCATGTGCCCTGACCAGGAATCGAACCGGCAACCTCTTGGTGCATGGGCTGACATTCAACCACTGAGCCACACTGGCCAGTCTACTTATCCCTTTCATCTGTTGGGTAAAATACTTGAAATCAGCCCTGGCCTGTTTGGCTCAGCGGTTGGAGCGTCGACCTGCGGACCAGAGAGTCCCGGGTTCGGTTCCCACTAGGGGCACATACCAAAAAAAACAAAAAACCAAATACTTGAAATCAGCAATGCAAATGCACACCATTCTCCACCAAATACTAGTTCCTTACTTACTGGGATGTCACATGGCTCTAGGAATATCTACTCTATCTTGGGTTTACAATCCAGTTCTAGAAACATTAGCTGAGTACTTATTACCATAGTTAATCACTTCTAAGACACACTTAAAAATATCCCTGAATTTGGGACACATCTTGAAATGGTTGGCGTGTCATAGTGTTATTAGAGAATTGCGTGGATTGCCTTTCTCCATTGCTGGTGGGAGTGGGGTTCTTATGATGTCTTGAGAAAAAGAATTTTCTAAGACTTGCACAGGAGAATGAGTGATCTTTATTTGCATGAAGGTATGTCTCTGGGTTCTAAAGTCCCATTTGTTTTAGTCCAAAGTAGAGCCAAAAGCAAAGCCAGTGTCCAGAGTTTCCGTTCCATGGTGGAATTGAGTCCAGTGTAGCATCAGGCTAATCACAGTCCATTAGTCCATTGTGTGGGGTCCACATGGCTGTGGGCCACATGGGCGAATGTAGGAGTATGAGAGCCCCGCAAGCCAGGAGTCAGGCACAAGCAGCAAGAGAGCAAGAAGAAGGGCCAAGAGGGCCAAGAGTGGGGGTGGGGATGGGGGTGGAGGGAGTGGGGGGTGAGGGGGGACTCCCTTTGTTTAGGAATTAAGTATCTCAGATTTCTCACCCTTGCAGTGGCCACGCCTATTCTGCCTAATGACCCATTCCCAGGTGTGACTGACAGGTAAGCAACTTCCCACATCACACAGACCTTACTGAGCATGCACCTAAATTGCTTTTGTCCAGTTCCTTCCCCCAGCGATCTGAGGGGAACAGACCTGGAGAATGTCAAACTGCAGCTTCCTGGCATGCCTATATTATCTAGTCTCCCCTTTGCTCCTTTCCTGTTATTAATTAATAACCAGGTTATTACAGTGGTATCAATAGTATAATTGTCAGTGTTTTTTTCTTTCTTTCCTAATGATTCATAAAATAATGGTGTATCTTAAAATCAGTGGGGTTTTAGATTTGATGAAATGTGGTATGTGCTAGGCTGGGGACGTAGGGATAAAAGGATTTATGAATAAGACAGATCTCTGACCTCAGTGACTTTACTTATGCAGCCAATTGAAAGAACATGGTAAATGCTATACTGGTAGTGCTAATACGAAGTGCTGTGGGAGCACAGAGGAGGATCAGTTAATTCTGTCTGTGGGGGCTGGGAAGAACTTCATAAAGGAAGTGACATTTGAGCTAAGCCTTGAAAGATAAGAAATATTTTTCTGGAATGTGAATGTGGAAGGTCCATTTGGCTTCAAAGAGGACTCTAACAGCAATGAATTAGAACACTGAGATGTTACATTTTGCTGACTTTTAAAGTCCCATTTGAGGTTCTCTGAAAATTACTGTGATTCCAACATTTTGCTCATTTGTAGGTAGACTACAGAATGAAGTTCTCATGACATAAAGACCAGGTTCCAGATAACAAACTGCAGGAAAATTTTTTTGCTGGTGCCACTGTACCTTTGGCTACCATCATTTTTTTTTGGAAACAAAAGACCTAAGAGATTTTGGTCATAATATCCAGCTAAGTCCACTGTGAATGATATGGTTTCAAAGAGATGTATGAAAGAGAAACACCACTTTTCCCTCTCTCCAAGAAAGCACAGTATAAAAGAGATTAAGTGCACAAACTTTGATTATCCACTTACTAGCCATGTGATCTTGAGCAAGTTGCATAATTCCAAGTAACTCAATTCCCTCATTTTGTAGGATGGAGTTAATAAATAGTATTGTTGGGAGAATAAGATGAGGTCACATATAGTCAATAAATGTCACCATTGTCAACATCATAATCATCATCATTATTATTATTACATAACTGACAAGGAGAAATAGACCAAGTCCATCTATTTCCTCACCAAATTCTACACGTACAGGGTGGGGGCAAAAGTAGGTTTACAGTTATTCATATGGAAAATAATACAAAATTAATAAATAATAATACAAGAATAAACTCTGCTAAGATCTTGAAACAGCCCAAGTGTCCATCAATAGATGAGTGGATAAAAAATCTGTGGTACATATACACAATGGAATACTATGCAGCTGTAAGAAAGAAAGATCTCTTATCCTTTGAGACGACGTAGAAGGACCTGGAGAGTATTATCCTAAGTGAAACAAGCCAAGCAGAAAAAGACAAGTATCACATGATCTCACTTATTTGTGGAATATAATGAACAAAACAAGCTGAGGAACAAAATAGACTCAGAGACATGGAAGTGGGGTGCAGACTGACAAACCTCAGAAGAGGTGGATGTGGGGGAGGGAAGAGATAAACCACAGAACTTTTACGCATGTATGTGTAAACAAGGACATAGACAATAATGCTGGGGGAGGGGGACAGGAGTGGGAAGAGGGTGTCAATGGGGGGAAAAAAGAGAAACATCTGTAACAAAAATAAATTAATTTTTTAAAAAAAGAGAATAAACTCTTTCACATACTCACAATGTAAACCTACTTTTGCCCCACCCTGTATTGTCCTTCAAATTGTGTTCTCTGGAGAGGATATGCTAAACTCACTCATAACATGTGTTTCAGTGATTGTGATATGTTTGGAAAGGTGGAACAAGTTGCAGGGAGGATATTTTTATTTTATTAGTATAATGAAGCCTTAAGCCAAAGTAATGAATTTGTCATGATGGAGTTCCTGGCCTCAAGGCAGATCCTGTAAAGGGCATTTTCCTGGGTAAGAGCCTACCCAGCCCCCCTCTAATCAGGTCAGTGTAAGGCTGGCCCCTGGCCCTGGCAGGCAGAATACCAGAAGGGGATAGAGAGCCCTGCTCTGATGCTCCAGTCGGAAAAAGCTCATCCAGGAAAAGGGAATGGAGACAAGAGAGGCTATTATAGTATTTTCTATTTCCCCTTGGCGCAGGGAGCCATGCAGCTGAGGACCCACTACTACAGCTGCTCAGATAAGATAAAAAGAAGTCATTGTCTTGTTCTTTGTACTCATAAGACACTGAAGCTGTAGTTCACTATGTATTGTAGGTGTGTCCTCCTTTCATACTGAGTATCAAGGTGTTGTCTCCCTTGCTCAGAGGCCAGAGCTACTTTTCACAGAGTCTCTCCCCTGCCACCTCTCTCCCCATTGATCATGCACAGTTTTTTGATGTTTTTTGATGTTTGCTACATTTCAGTGGGCTCAGGTCGCCATTTCCCAGGTGAATGGGTTCATACCTAGTTCTCTGAGAATGTGTTCTGGGTTATACTTGAAGCATTTCTTTTGCCTTTCAGCCCATGCCTATTGATTCCACAATAGGTGTGTCATGTATTATATGCCAGACCATGATAGGAGATATACCTGAGAGATTCTTCTTATGTCACTAGTATCTTAGCCTGAATTTGGACTGTTGGTTAAGGCCTAGTTACAAAACTTTATTAAGTGTCACACATTTTCATGTATGACATCTTATGTAATCTTCACAAAAATACAAGTATTTCCTCATCAAATGAGGAAACTGAGGCTCAGAGATATTAAATGATGTATTCAATATCACATAGCTAGTAAATGGTGAATCTGGGATTCAGACCCAGACTGTCCAACTATGCATATGATACTTGTTCCATTATATCAGACCACCTTTTGTGCTAAAATTAATGAGCCAAATGTCAATCACCATGAAGATTATATATATATTTTTAAAACAAACAGGTTTATTACTGCAATATGGACTCAACTTGAGTTAGCCATCTCTTGAATGGATGAGTTGAACAGTGAAGATGAATCTCATTATTGGAGAGACCATGAAGTGTTCATATCTTCTGATAGTGGGTTATTAGGTCGACATGAAGGACACAACGTCCTCTTCCAATAACAATGAGCTTGACTGTAATAGTAACCTAAACAAAAACAATTGAACTATGAAGCCAAATTGTCAGCTCTCTAAAGCAAGTTCCAGCACTGATGGAATCAAGTTAATAGACACCCAGGATTCTTTGATCAACACTCATTGTGGCTTTGGGGGTCTGTTTATTTTTTTATTTTTTATAATTCAAAATTATTTATCATATTTAAAACAATATTTCCCCTTTGAATCTTGGTCTCCTAAAGTGTTTTCATTGAAAGCTGACTGCTTTTTTAAGACAAAAATGCTGTGAGCTCCCTTAATGCTTAGAAAGTGTTAAATATGCTTGATTATATATATGTGTGTGTGTGTGGTGGGGCAAAAGTAGGTTTACAGTTGCTCATATGGAAAATAATATAATAATTAATAAATAATACAAGAATAAACTCTATGTTTTACATACTCACAACTGTAAACTCACTTTTGCCCCACTCTGTATAATTCACTCTTGTTCTTTCCTTGACACCCTGGTAAGTTTCTCAAAATTACAATAAAGGAATAATACTCTGTTCACCCATAACTGAAATTATTCTTGAAAAACACGATTTTAGGATCTCTATGAAAGAAAATATCTTCAATAACAAGACAAAACATTTTCTTTAAATTTACAAATTCATTCAAGATTTTTACAAAATAACAACACTCCTTCATATAATAAGATAGAAGAAAATCTGGAGAGCTGCTTTTGGCATTCAGAAATGTGGGTTATGTCAACAAAGAGCTAGAAGGGCATTCTTGGTTTTGAGGTAATCAAACTTTTAAAATGCATAATATACTTTTATGTGGTTTTAATGAGTACAAGAAATACATTTACATGTAGCATAAATACTTTTACCCCATAAAACATGAATTATCTGAAATCTTTTCCTTTGGGTATATATTAAGCTATGTCTATAAATAAACTGCTGAGAGCAAAGGGTTCCAGTTCCTATGTTTGTGCCAGGGCAGAATGGTGTACTAGAAAAAGTAAGAAGTGGAGTTTGCTCAGTTGGGTTCACTGGTAGAAAATAATGAGATAGCCTGGCCGGTGTGGCTCACTGGTTGAGCATTGACCCATGCACCAAGAGGTTGCCGGTTCAATTCCCGGTCAAGGCACATGCCTAGGTTGTGGGCCCAATCCCTGGTGGGGGGCATGCAGGAGGCGGACAATCGATGTTTCTATCTCTCTCCCCTCAACCGGGCAGGGACCTCTAGAGTACTGTCCATCAGTGACTCATGTTGGGTGGAAATGGTCTATATACCCCTGCCTTGCTCAGTCACCAGACTGAAAGGTATAATCTGGAAAGGTATAATCTGGGACAGAGTAGCTGTCTGCAGATAAGGCAGACACTGAAAAAACTTACAGCTGGAGACTCTCTGCTGACCTCACTTTTCTCTGTTGGGCAGCAAGTCCTTCCTTAAGGGAGACCTGGGTGGTGCATCTTTGTGTCTACCACTGTCCATCCCTTGCACCTCTCCTTCTGGATACCTTTGGGCCTCTATCCTAGAAGAGAAACCTAGAGGAGTGTTGTTAGTGGGACTAACTACAATCCCCACCTCTGCAGCTGATCTTGGTCTGCAATTTGACAGTACCACCTTCCTTCACTATCCATTGGAGGTTACTGTTACCCTTAGCTACTGCCCTCTGGTGGTCTCAGTAGCTTATTGTCTGGCCTGATCTAGATTCTTATCTCTGAAGAGACTGAACTCCTGGTCATAATGCCCTTCTCAGGCTGGGGCTTCTGTATCTGTCTCCATACAATCACCATTGGGCAAGGGAGTACTAACATATGCCCAAGTGGCAACATATTTCCACACATGTTTCTCCATACCCTATTGTGTGACAAAGAATTGCCTGTTTGCCTGCACCTGATAATCAGAGTCTCACCCCTGCCAAGTCACTGACCTCTCTTTCTGGCCTGCTGGTCCCTGTACACAGGAGCCCAAAGTGCCCAGGCAGCAGCTGTAGCTAAGAATTCAATGGGATTTTTGCTGTATCCCCCAAGAAGGTGTGCCCCCTTTGGAGACCAGGTCCTCTAGTTCTGCAGTAATAGAGATGGCAAGCACAAAGTTCCTGTATCAGTCAAGATTCAATCAGAGAAGTAGAACCATTAAGAGATTTTATTCTTTTTAAAAAATGTTTTATTGATTTTTTTTAGAGAGAGGAAGGGAAAGATAGAAACATCGATGTAAGAAAGAAACATCAATGGGCCACCTCCTGCATGCCCCCTACTGGGGATCGAACCCACAACCCAGGCATGTGCCCTGACCAAGAATGGAACTGGGACCTCTCAGTCCATGGGACGACACTGATCCACTGATCCACTGAGCCACACTGGCCAGGCAACAGATTTTATTCTTATATCTGTATCTATATCATCTACATTTATTTATTTATTAATTGTCAATTGATCAGCATAGACATCAGAGATTTCACCTTATTTGTGGGAGCTGGTTAAACAGTCTCTGTAACCTTTACATTATTCTGGAGCTTGAAGTCTGCAGGGCAGCTGAGAGGGGGCAATACATGTAAACAAGGACAAACTAGAATGCAGAAGCATGAACTTGAGCCCAGGAAGATGAACTGGAGTCTGTATCAGTCCGTCATCTCCAATTTTGATAATGTGGATATCCTGCAGGAGAAGCTGGTGCTCTTTGCCCACAAGTACACACACCTGGCCCTAGTCTAGGAATTTAAGAAGCCAAAGGAGCATTGAGGGGAGTGTGTAGCAGCAGCCACAGGCCCAGTTGTTGCCCTACACTGATGAGGTAAGCCAGTAGATAAGTGACAATATATATGAGCTGCAACTACACCTGTTGCCTCTGCACTGAATTTCCAATGTAGAAATTATATGTTGGACTCCTGCTTCATTAAGGCCCATCAAATCTTCAAAACATCTCACAAGTAAAGGAATTCTGGTAAATGTAGTTCAATCTAGGCACATTGTCACATTACAAACCTACTGTTGCAGTCCTTCAGTGAGTCGTTGGGAGTGATAGTAATTGGAATTACTCTTATTTCCGCCATTTGATTCCCAGACTATGTCTTCTTCCAACTGAGAACACAGTGCTGTATAAAATTATTTGATTCGGTGCATATACTTCATCCTGGAAGATGGCACCCCATTCTCACAGAGTATTATCTATTTGCCTCAATTTTTGTATGATATTTTTGCTGGTTAAAGAATTTGTGCTTGATTTTTTTTTCCTTTGAGCATTTTAAAGATGTGGCTTTACTGTTTTTTTTTTATGTACATTGTTACTTTACACATAATATTTTTCCTAGCTGCTATTGCTGGTTTTAAGTAATTTGAGTATGATATGCCTTGATATCATTTTCTTCATGTTTCTTGTATTTGGGGTCCACTGAGCTTCTTGGATCTGTGGGTCTATAATCCTATTTCTTGGTTATAATTATATCTTTAAATATTTTTCTCTCCCTCATCACTCTCTGAAGCTGTGCTTTCAGCTGCCTATTACAATGCTCTATCAGACCAGCAATTTCTGGATGGTGTGGTATTTAATATGACCAGTTGGTCTCATGGTCCTGGGCCCTCTCTTGCAAGCCCTTGTTGTAAAAGGTGGTCTTCCTAGTCTGACACAATGTTATATGGGGTCCTATGCTAGTGGATCAAATACTGCCTAGGTCCTGAAAAAGAGGTACTGGTTGAGGCCCTGCAGGTAAGAAAACCAAACACATACTTGAAATATGTATCTATTCCTATGAAAATAAACCATTGGCCCTTTCAGGAGAGAAGGGGCATAATGTGAATTTGCCATCAAGTTGCTAATTGGTCTCCTTAAGGAATGGTGCCATATTGGGAGCTCTGTGTTGATCTCTGTACTTGGCAGGTTGAACGTTCTGAAGTAGTAATAGCTAGACTGGCCTTGGTAAGGGCCAGTCCATTTTGTTGGGTTCATGCATAGCCTCCATCTCTGCCACTGTGTCCATCATGCCATTACTGGGGTGGTCAATAACAAAGACTGGTTGATGTCAACTTCCCAAGTCACTTTGTCTACTTAGTTGTTTAATGCCTCCTCTGAGCTGTATGCTCTCTGGTGTGTGTTAACATGTGATGCAAAGATCTTCATGCTTAGAGACCACTTTCACATGTCCATTCACATGCCTATGCCTCAGATCATCTTGTTGTCAATCATCCAGTCTTTTTTGTTCCAAACTCCTAACAAACTAGCTAGCCCATTCACCACTGATCATAAATTCATAAATATTTTAACCTTGGACCACTTCTCTTTCCACCCAAGGTGGATGATCAAGTGCATCACCCAAAGCTCTAAGCATTGGGATAATTTTCACTGGCACTGTCTTTCAAGTTCCCCATTTCCTAAGTGAGGCTATAATTCAGCTACTGTCCATTTTTGGCTTGTACCCTCACATTGACCCAACCCATCCATAAACTAAGTTCTTTTCCTCCTGCTTCAGTGGATCTGATGGGGTCTCCAAAGAGCTGTTGGCATGAACTGAGGGAGGTGCACTTGCACAACAGTGGTGCATGATGTGGGCATCTGAGCTACCAGATCTTGAATTTTCTTGTGCCTTTTAGTCCTGTTCATGATCACTCCTGAATAATCCCTTTTTCATCTTTTGATAGATTGTTGCTGGGTCCCCCTGACCTTATGATTTAGTGGGTTTGATAAGACCCAGTTCATGATAGGCAATTCTAGTTGCATGGTTACTTGGTGTCCCATGGTCACCATACCAAGTAGCATATCAGAAGTAGGTTTTTAAAAGGCTTATGACATGGAATTGCTCTAAAACCCCAAAATCCTGTGCCACAGGATTTTGGCACAGATTCCTAACTTCATCTTTTCCTACCACTGACACCTCCAATACAGTATGATCTGTCACATTGTATGGGCCAGGTAGCAGGGCAGCTTACATGACAGCCTGAACCTGTTGCAGGGACCTTTACTTCTCTGGGCCCCAATCATAGCTGGTAGCTTTCCCTGTCACTTGGTATAAGGGATGGTGTAGAGTCCCTAAGTGTGGGATATGCTGCCTCTAGAACCCATCAAAACCCACTAGGTATTGTGATTCCTTTTTTGTAGCAAAAGGTACAATGTACAACAAGTTATCTTTTACTTTAAAGGAAATGTCCTAGCATAACCCTGACCACTGGACCTCTAAAAATTTTATGGATCTGGTAAGCCTCTGAATCTTTGTGGGGTTTTTATCTCCTACTCTTGGGAGTGCATGTGTCTTACCAAGAGGTGGCATACTAGCTACCTCTTGCTCTTCTGGTATGATCAATAAAATGTCATCAATGTAATAAGCTAATATGATGTTCTGCAGGATGTTCAGATGATTCTGATCTCCTCAGACTAAATTATGACAGAGGATAGGGGAGCTAATATAGTCAAAGGATAAAACTGTCAATGTATACTATATCCTATTCCATTTCAATGCCAACTCTTTCTGTTTCTGTTTTCTGATTGGGACAGAAAATAAAGTGTTTGCCAAATCAATGGCTATGTATTTGAGGTTATATTAATCTGCTCCCACAAAGTTACCACATCTAGCACACAGCTGTGACTGGAGCTACTACTTGGTTTAGCTTGTGGTATAGTCTATAGTCATCTCCCATCTGGCAAAAGACTGGTAAATTAAATGGAGATATAAGAATCACAACCTGTATCCTTTAGACCTTTAAGGGTGGTAATAATCTCCACCCCTGCCTCCATGTAATGATATGCTATCTTGGCCAGTGGTTTAGTATCAGAGACTTCAATGTGACCTTCTCTACTGCTTCCCTACTGTGATAGCTCTTATCTCACTGGCCAAAGACACAAAACAGTGGTTGTGCCAACCACCCAATTGTATACTTGGAGATGGGTGACGACCACAGATTTCTTGCATCCAGTGAACATCCTGTGAGCTGGATCTTGGTCAGTACTCCATTAAGTTATCTGGCCCTCATATGTTCCCATTCTAATGATGAAGTTGTGCATCTCCAGGTATCTATGTCAACTCAAAATCTATATTCAATAGCCTTCAAAATATCTCTGTGTACCCCTTCTCCAGTGCACAGTTACACAAACAAATGGCCAGAGGTCCCTTTGCAGAAGGAAAGAGGGCAATCACTACACTGTGTACTTGTGTAATTGCAGAGTCCTTTCTCCTAGGGACTCAACCACCTCTTCTATCACTGAGTTCTGGGTTTGAAAATTGGCTAAGTTGAAATAATCCAATCAGAGAAATAAAAATACCACATTATCTCACTTATTTGTGGAATATAATGAACAAAATAAGCTGATGAACAAAATAGACTCAGAGACATAGAAAGGAGTATGGTTCAGACTGACAGACCTCAGAGGAGGGGCGCGGGGGGATGGATGAGATAAACCAAAGAACTTATATGCACATAAGTGTAACCAATGGACATAGACAACAATGCCGGGGGGGGGGGGTGGATGGGGAGGAGGGTGTCTAGAGGGGGAAAATGAGAAACATCTATAACAAAAAATAAATTAATAAAAATTGAAAGAAAAAAAAAAGAAAATTGGCTAAGTTTTGGAAACTGGACAGGGGATCATGATTTTTTATCAAAATGACTGCCCTCAGCCTCCCAGATTTTTTCTGCTATTACAAGCTGAGTAGTACCCTTTACAGCTGCCCATAACTTTTGTCTCTAGAGAGTGCCATGTTATACTAACCATCTCCATAACTCTGTGGGTTGAGCCCCTTGGCTGACATGTGAACTTTGTCTTATACTAATTTCAAGCTTTTGGCTTCTGGAAATTAAGCACCATCACCTGGCCCCTGTTGTTTTGGGTCTTATCATTTACACTGCTATCAGTGAGCTAAGTTTATAACAGCTTTTTCTACTGTTGGTCCTGGACTGCAGAAGAGGTTAGTGCTAAACTTTTGAGTGATGCTGGTGTCCCTCCAACCAGTACATTCCTGATGGCCTTGTTAAATAGTGTACCCTCTGCTTCTGCCTGTGGAGTGCAGTCTTCTGGTGGGTATTTTGGCTGAACATGGTGATATCCATTCCAGCATTCCCACTCACTTCCTTGAGCCTTCTAATCCCATCCTCACTTATTTTCCACAGCAATTCTGATATTTCAACTCCAGTCAGCATAGCTATCAACTTTTCCTTCTAAGAACCATCTTAGTAGAACCCTTTTCTGGGGTCCTTAAGAGAGTATTAAATCCTGTCTCTCAGGAAAGCATTCAGTAAATCACATAACCTCTTATTGACTGTATCTGTCCCCACCTTGATCAAGCACCCAATCCAATTTCACCTATATTCTTCTTTCTCCTGCTGGTACAAGCCAGCTACTTCTTGTAGCTTCTTTGGAGTATAATCCATTTCCTCCCCTGTGAGGCCTAGCATATCCCAAGCTGGATTATTCTTAGATTTACTCTAACTGTCAGATTAATATCCAGAAAAGGAGGTAGGAGAGAGTCTTGAGAGGGAGCACATGTTGCCTTGTGAGGAGAAGCTGTACCATGATCTTCCAGCATGAGGGTGGGAGGGTGTTAGCTCTTAATAGGGATAGGGTGGCCCATGTCTACTAACTCAGAAGGTTCAGGGAAATCTGGAGAGTCAAAATCTTTGACTCTCACCTAGAAGATCTCATCCATGCACCAGGATGCCAGATTTTCCCAACCAAGGGCCTTGTCTTGGTTGGGTATTTAACCTTAGTTGAAGTTTAGCTACTCTATTTAAGTCCTGGATTTGATTCTCAGAGTTCTAAGCCCTCCCCATATAGGAGATTAGAGCTCATTTGTATTTCACCAAAGAGGTGTTCTTGGCTTTCATACCTGGCTTTCAATGTCCTATTACCCTCATGAGTTCATTAAATCTATAGTCATCTAATATTGTTAGCCATTTAGTTAATATTCTGTCTTATATTTATTTTTTATTATTTGAATATAATATAGGCATTATTTTATCTTTAATGTATTATTTTGGGGTATATAATGTGATGATTTAATATATGTGTACACTGTGAAATAATTACCACAATCAATGACCTCACATAGTTACCTTTTATGTGTGTTTGTGTGGTGAGAACACATAAGATCTACCCTCTTAGCAAATTTCAAATATACAATACAGTATTATTAACTATAGTCACCATGCTGTATATTACATCCCCAGAATTTATTCATCTTAAAACAGAGTTTGTTCCCATTAACCTACATCTCCCTATTCTCCCCACCCCCTACCCTAGCCCCTGGCAACCACCATTCTACTCTTTGTTTCTAAGATTTTAACTTTTTTAGTTTCCATATATAAGGGAAATTATACAGTATTTGTCTTTCTGTGCCTGCCTGGCTTATTTCACTTAGCATGATATCCTCTGGGTTCATCCATGTTGTCACAAATAACAGGATTTCCTTATTTTTTTATAGCTAAATAATATCCCATCACACACACACACACACACACACGCACACACACACGCACACACACATTCATATTCTTTATCCACTCATTTGGTGATGGACGTTTAGGTTGTTTCCACATCTTGGCTATTTTGAATAATGTTGCATTGAATATGGCAGTGTAGATATCTTTTTGAGACACCAATTTCCTTTCCTTTGGATATATATTTAGAAATCAGATTGCTGGATCGTATGGTAGTTCTACTTTTAATTTTTTGAGCACCCTCCATAGTGGCTGTACCAATGCACATTCTCAACAAGAGTGCACAAAAGTTCCATTTTCTCCACACCCTCATCAACACTTGTTATCTCTTGTGGTTTTGATAATAGTCAGCCTAACAGGTGTGAGGTGATATCTCATTGTATTTTGTTTTGCATTAGTAATGTGTTGAGCATCTTTTTATATACCTGTTGGCCATCTGTATGTCTTCTCTAGAAAAATGTTGATTCAGGTCCCTTGCCCATTTTTTTTAACTCTCAGGCATTTAATCAGAATATGCACCATTTCCTCACATTTAACACACAATAATGGAGATGGTGGCTACTGCCTAGATTACATTCACTCTTGCGTTTGGTGTACTGGCAGAGGGAGAGAGGAGCTGATGAGCAGAAGGGATCACAGCACAGCGACCCAGCCTCTAATTCAGCACATAGTTAAACTGGTTTGCAAACTTCTCATGCTTCTTATTGTCCATCTGATTCATTGCTGTTGTTTTTTACTATTGAGTTGTATGAGTTCCTTATATATTTTGGATATTAATCCCTTATCAGATATGTGGTTTGCAAATATTTTCTCCCGTTCTGTAAATTGCTTTTTCATTTTTTTGATTGTTTCTTTTGCTATTAAAAAAGAGAAACTTTTGCCGGGCCGATGTGGCTCAGTAGTTGAGCATCAACCCATGCACCAAGAGGTCATCAGTTCGATTCCCGGTCAGGGCACACGCCCAGGTTGTGGGCCTGATCCCCAATGGGGGGCATGCAGGAGGTGACCAATCGATGTTCTCTCTCATCGGTGTTTCTATCTCTCTGTCCTTCTCCCTTCCTCTCTCTAAAATCAATAAAGAAAAAAAATTTTTTTTAAAGAGAAACTTTTGAGTTTGAAGTAATCTCACTTGATCATATTTACTTTTGTTTCCTGTGCTTTGGTTAAAAGCTAAAAAAATTATTGCTAAGACCAATATCAAGGAGCACTTTTCCTGTGTTTTCTTCTAGCAGTTTATGGTTCCAGGTCTTACATTTCAGTGTTTAATCTATTTTGAGTTAAATTTTGTATATGGGATAAGATAAAGGTCCAATTTCATTCTTCTACATGTGAATATCCAGTTTTTCCAACACCATTTTGTATCCTTTTTTTTCTTTAAATCTCACCTGAGGACATGCTTAGAGAGAGGAAGAGAGAGAGAGAGAGAGAAAGAGAGAGAGAGAGAGAGAGAGAGAGAGAAACATTGATGTGAGAGAGAGATGAAAAATGTTGATTGGCTCCCTTCTGTACACACCCTGACCTGGGATCAAACCTGCAATCTAGGTATGTAGCCTCACCTGGAATCAAACAGGCAACCCCTTGGTGCACAGAATGATGCTAAATCAACTGAGCCACTCTGGCAAGGCCCATTTTATATTCTTAACACCCTTTTCAAAATTTAGTTGACTTATATGTGTGAATTTATTTCTGGGTTCTCTAATCTCTTCCATTAATTTATGTGTCTGTTTTTATGTCAGTATCATACTATTTTGATTGTTTTATAATATAGTTTGAAATCAGAAAGTGTGATGCCTCCAGCCTTGCTCTTTTTTCTCAAGATTGTTATGGCTATTCAGACTCATTTGTTGTTCCATACAAATTTTTGGATTGTTTCTTTTTATTTAAAAAAATGCCATTGAGAATTTGATAGAGACTGTATTGAATTTGTAGATTGCTTTTAGTAATATGGACATTTTAACAATATGAATTCTTCCTATCCATGAACACAGGTTATCTTTCCATTTATTCGTGTCTTTTTCAATTTCTTTCATCAACATCTTACAGTTTTCAGAGTTTATATCTTTCACCCCCTTGGTTAAATTTATTAAGTATTTTATTTTTTAAGTTACTCTCTTTATTTTAATTTTTATTAATTTTATTTTTAAATCGAATTTATTGTGGTGACATTGCTCAATAAAATTATATAGGTTTCAGAGGTACAATTCTATACATCAAGATGTATTTTTTTTTCTGTTAATCCTCACCTGAGGATATTTTTCCATTGAATTTTAGAGAGTGGAAGGAAGGGAGGGATGGGGAGAGAGAGCAAGAGAGAGAGAGAACCATCAATGTGAGAGAGACACATTGATGGGTTGCCTCCAGAATGACCCAAACCAGGGCCGGGGATTGAGCCTGCAACCCAGATATGTGCCCTTGACTGGAATTGAACCCTCAACCCTTTGGTCCTAGGGCCAATGTTCTAACTGCTGAGCCAAACCAGCCAGGGCCATTCATGATATATTTTATTCTTTTTTCCCCAATTTTTATTAATTTATTTTTGTTATAGATGTTTCCAATTCCCCCCCCCAGACAATCTCCTCCCCATCCCACCCCCCAACCCCCACCAGCACTGTTGTCTATGTCCATTGGTTATGCATACATGCATATACGTTATTTGGTTCATCTCATCCATAACCCCCGCCCGCCTACTCTGAGGTTTGTCCATCTGAACCATACCCTTTTCTATGTCTCTGGGTCTATTTCGTTCATCAGCCCACCTTGTTCATTATATTCCACAAATAAGTGAGATCATGTGGTATTTGTCTTTCTCTGATTGGCTTATTTCGCTTAGCATAACGCTCTCGAGATCCCTCCACGTTGTCTCAAAGGATAAGAGATCTTTCTTTCTTACAGCTGCATAGTATTCCATTGTATATATGTAACACAGCTTTTTTATCCACTCATCTATTGATGGACACTTGGGCTGTTTCCAGACCTTAGCAATTGTAAATAATGCTGCTATGAACATACAGGTACTTATATATTTTTTCTGATTGGTGTTTCAGGCTTCTTGGGATATATTCCTAGGAGTGGGATCACTGGGTCAAATGGCAATTCAATTTTTAATTTTTTGAGGAAACACCATACTGTTTTCCATAGTGGCTGCACCAGTCTGCATTCCCACCAGCAGTGTGCTAGAGTCCCCTATTCTCCACACCCTCGACGGTACTTGTTGTTTGATGATTTGTTGATGGTAGCCATTCTGGCAGGTGTGAGGTGATACCTCATAGTTGTTTTAATTTGCATCTCTCTGATGATTAATGATGTTGAGCATTTTTTCATATGTCTCTTGGCCATTTGTATGTCCTTTTTGGAGAGGTGTCTATTTAGATCCTCTGCCCATTTTTTAATTGGGTTCTTTGTCTTCCTTTTGTTGAGTTGTATGAGCACTCTGTATATTTTGGAAATTAACCCCTTATCAGATGTATCATAGGAAATTATGCTCTCCCATACAGTGAGTTTCCTTTCCATTTTGATGGTTGTTTCTTTTGCTATGCAGAACCTTTTCACTTTGCTGTAGTCCCATTTTTTCATTTTTTCCCCTTGTTTCTGTTGCCTTAGGTGATGTATCAGTGAAAATTATGTTTCGTATGATGTCTGAAATTTTGTTGCCTACATTTTCTTCTAGGATTTTTATGGATTCACAAGTCAAATTTAAGTATTTTATCCATTTTGAGTTTATTTTTTGTGTATGGTGTAAGTTGATGGTCTAGTTCCATTTTTTTTGCATGTCGCTGTCCAATTTTCTCATCACCATTTATTAAAGAAGCTGTCTTTACTCCATTGTATGCTCTTGCCACCTTTGTCAAATATTAATTGAGCATAATGTCTTGGGTCAATTTCTGGGTTCTCTGTTCTGTTCCACTGGTCTATATGCCTGTTCTTGTGCCAGTACCAGGCTGTTTTGATTACAGTAGCTTTGTAGTATAACCTGATATCTAGTATTGTGATCCCACCTACTTTGTCCTTCATTTTTAAGATTGCTGTGGCTATTCGAAGTCTTTTTTGGTTCCATATGAACTTTTGAAGTATTTGTTCTACTTCTGTGAAATATGTCGTTGGTATTTTGATGGGGATTGCATTGAATCTATAGATTGCGTTGGGAAGTATGGACATTTTAATGATGTTAATTCTTCCAATCCATGAACAAGGTGTGTGCTTCCACGTTTTTTATATCTTCCTTTGTTTCTTTTTCCAATGTCCTGTAGTTTTTTGCAAACATGTCCTTTACTTCTTTGGTTAAGTTTATTCCAGGGTATCTTAATTTTTCTGCTGCGATGGTAAATAAGATATTTTTTTAGTTTCTTTTTCTGTGAGTTCATCATTGGTGTATAAGAATGCCGTCGATTTCTTGATGTTAATTTTGTATCCTGCTAACTTGCCAAATTCGTTTATTAAATCTAGCAGATTTTTGATGGAGTCTTTAGGATTTTCTATGTGTAATATCATGTCATTTGCAAATAATGACAGTTTTACTTCCTCCTTTCCAATTTGGATCCCTTTTATTTTTTCTTCATGTCTGATTTCTGTGGCTAAGACTTCCAGTACTATGTTAAATAAGAGTGGTGAAAGTGGGCATCCCTGTCTTGTTCCTGGTCTTAAGGGGAATGCTTTTAGTTTTTCCCATTGAGTATGATGTTGGCTGCAGGTCTTTCATATATGGCCCTCATTATTTCAAGATATGATCCCTCTATTCCCACATTGCTGTGTGGTTTTATCAGAAATGGTGCTGGATTTTGTCGAATGCTTTTTCAGCGTCTATTGATATGATCATATGGTTTTTATCTTTCATTTTGTTTATGTGGTGTATCGCATTTATTGATTTGTGAATATTGTATCAGCCTTGCATCCCTGGGATGAATCCAACTTGGTCATGGTGAATAACTTTATTAATGTGTTGCTGGATCCGATTTGCTAGTATTTTGTTCAGGATTTTGGCATCTTATGTTCATCAGGGATATTGTTCTGTAGTTATCTTTCTTTGCAGTGTCTCTTTCTGGTTTTGGAATTAGAATTATGCTGGCCTCATAAAACGAGTTTTGAAGTCTTCCTTCTTCTTGAATTTTTTGGAATAGTTTGAGGAGAGTGGGTGTTAGTTCTTCTTTGAATGTTCTGTAAAACTCCCCTGTGAAGCCGTCCGGGCCTGGGCTTTTGTTTGCTGGGAGAATCTTGATTACATCTTCAATTTCCTTAGTTGTTATCAGTCTGTTCAAGTTTTCTATCTCTTCCTGGTTCAGTTGAGGAAGACTATGTATTTCTAGAAATTTGTCCATTTTGCTTAGAAATTACAATTTGTTTTTGTATAATTGTTCATTAACGATCCTTTGTATGTCTGTGATGTCAGTTGTTAATTCTCCTCTTTCTTTTCTGATTTTGTGTATTTGGGTCCTCTCTCTGTTTCTTGGTGAGTCTAGCAAAGGGTCCATCTATCTTGTTTATCTGTTTGAAGAACCAGCTCTTTGTTTCATTGATATTTGAATTTTTTTTTTTTTGGAATCTATGTCGTTTATTTCTGCTCTGATCTTTACTATTTCTTTTCTTCTACTTGCTCTGGGGTTTTCTTTTTGTTTGCTTTCTAGTTCTTTAAGTTGTGAGGTTAGGTAGTCAATTAGAAATTTTTCTTCTTTCTTGACGTGGGCCTGTAGTGCTATGAACTTCCCTCTCAGAACTGCTTTCGCTGCATTCCATAGATTTTGTGTTGATGTGTGTTCATTTTCATTGGTTTCCAGGACGTTTTTAATTTCTTCCTTGATCTCCTTGGTAACCCATTCATTGTTTAATAACATGCTATTTAGCCTCCATGTGTTCAAAAGGCTTTTCATGTTATTGTTGCAATTGATTTCTAGTTTCATGCCATTGTGATCTGAGATAATGCTTGATATGATTTCAATCTTCTTGAACTTGTAGAGACTTAGTTTGTGTCCTAACATGTGGTCTATCTTTGAGAATGTCCATGTGCACTTGAGAAGAATGTGAATTCTGCAGTTTTCGGGTGTAATTCTCCGTATGTAACTATTAAATCCATTTGATCTAGTGAATCATTTAGAGTCTCTGTTTCCTTGTTAATTTTTTGTCTAGAGCAGTGGTTCTCAACCTGTGGGTCATGATCCCTTTGGGGGTCAAACAACCCTTTCACAGGGGTAGCCTAAGACCATCAGAAAACACATATTTCCGTTGGCGATTCATAACAGTAGCAAAATTACAGTTATGAAGTAGCACCAAAAATAATTTTATGGTTGGGGGTCACCACAATATGAGGATGTGATTTAAAGGGTCGTGGCATTAGGAAGGTTGGGAACCACTGGTCTAGAGGATCTATCCAGTGATGTCAGCGGGGTGTTGAAGTCCACTGCTATGATTGTGTTGCTGTCGATTTCTCCTTTGAAGTCCTCCAGAAGAATTTTAATATATTTTGATGTTCCTATATTGGGTGCATATATGTTTACCAAGGTTATATCTCCTGTTGGATAGATCCTTTCAATATTACAGTGGCCTTCATTGTCTCTAGTTATGGCCTTCATTTTGAAATCTATTTTATCAGATATGACTATTGCTACCCCAGCTTTCTTTTTCTTTCCGTTTGCTTGGAAGATTTTTTTCCATCCTTTCACTTTCAACCTATGTGAGTCTTTTGTTGTGAGGTGGGTCTCTTATAAACAACATATATATGAGTCGTGCTTGCTTGTACAATCAGCTACTCTGTGTCCTTTGATTGGAGAGTTCAATCCGTTTATGTTTAAGGTTATTATTGATATGTACTTATTTATTTCCATTTTTGTTCAGTGTGGTTATATTTTTCTTCCTATTTCTTCTACTAATTACAGCAGTCCTTTTAACATTTCTTGCAGTACTGGTTTGGTGCTAATATATCCCTTAGCCTTTTTTTTTTTTTTTTTTTGTCTGGGAAGCTCTTTATTTGACCTTCTATTTTGAATGATAGCCTTGCTGGATAGAGTAGTCTTGGATTCAGATCCTTGTTTTTCATGACCTTGATTACTTCATGCCATTCCCTTCTGGCCTGTAGTGTTTCTGTTGAGAAGTTTGCTGATAGCCTTATGGGGGTTCCTTTGTAGGTAGCCTGTTGCTTATCTCTTGCTGCCTTTAGGATTCTGTCTTAGTCTTTAATTTTTGGCATTTTAATTACTATGTATCTTGTTGTGGGCCTGTTGGATTCTTCTTACTTGGGGCTCTCTGTGCTTCCTGAACTTGAATGCCTTCTTCCTTCACCAAGTTAGCAAAGTTTTCTGTCACTATTTCTTTAAATATATTCTCTAACCCTTGCCCCTTTTTTCTTTTTCTGGAACTCCTATAATGCGAATGTTGTTATGTTTCCAGTTGTCCCACAGTTCTCTTAAGCTGTCTTCCTGTTTTTTAATTGTTATTTTTTCCTTTTGGTTTTTTGATTGGTTGATTTTATTTATTTATTTATTTATTTATTTATTTATTTATTTATTTATTTATTTATTTAATTTTTCCCCATCTTATTCTGCTTCCATCCCATCTGATGGGGGCCCCACAATGGTCCTGAAGATCACTGGGCTGGGCTGAGTCCTCAGCCACCCACGTGGATCCACCCTGGCTGTGGCCTGCTTGTGCAGGGTCCCAGTGGCTCTTGGATGGTCTAATTATCATCATTCACTGGAGAAATCTTAGCCCTGAACAAAGGGTCATTGCTAGTGGTCTTTGCTTTCTGAGAAAGGGATAGTTAAGGGTTGAGGTTTGAATGCATGGGAAAAATATAACTGCCTGTGGTCACATAAAGCAGTTAGGGGAGGGGAAAAGGAGTCCATCTGCTAATTAAAACTCCAAGAGTAGTAGGAGGAACAATTACTCTAAGGCACTTTCTCGCTCACATTCCTGCAAACAAATTAGTTGCAACACTCACACTGGAAAACAAAGCCAATTATGCCCAGATGTTTCCTTGAACATGTTTCATCTTCCCCATCACCACCTGATCATTAACATTACTTTGGTAGTGTGTTGAGATAAACCCATTACTTATCTGGAAAAATTATTTCTGCCCATTTTTTTTTTATTATTTTTTTTAATCTTTTTTTTTTTATTAATTTATTTTTGTTACAGATGTTTCTCCTTTTGTCCCCATTGACACCCTCCTCCCCATCCCCCCACCCCTTCCCCAGCTTTGTTTTCCATGTCCATCAGTTATGCATACATGCGTATAAGTTCTGTGGTTTATCTCTACCCTCCCCCCCACCTCCTCTTTTGAGGGTTGTCAGTCTGTACCCTACTTTCACATCTCTGGGTCTACCCTGTTCCCCAGACTGTTATGTTTATTATATTCCACACATGAGTGAGATCATGTGATATTTGTCTTTCTCTGCTTGGATTGATTCGCTTAGGATAATACTCTCGAGGTCCCTCCATGTCGTCTCAAAGGATAAGAGATCTTTCTTTCTTACAGCTGCATAGTACTCCATCGTGTATATGTACCACAGCTTTTTTATCCATTCATCCACTGATGGGCACTTGGGCTGTTTCCAGATCTTAGCTATTGTGAATAGTGCTGCTATGAACATGGGAGTACATGTATTCTTTCTGGTTGGTGTTTCAGGATTCTTAGGGTATATTCCTAGAAGTGGGATCACTGGGTCAAATGGCAATTCAATTTTTAATTTTTTGAGGTAACACCATAGTGTTTTCCACAGTGGCTGCACCAGTCTGCATTCCCACCAGCAGTGTACTAGAGTCCCCTTTTCTCCACACCCTCGCCAACACTTGTTGTTTGACGATTTGTTGATGGCGGCCATTCTGACAGGTGTGAGGTGATACCTCATTGTTGTTTTAATTTGCATCTCTCTGATGATTAGTGATGTTGAGCATGTCTTCATATGTCTCTTAGCCATTTGTATGTCCTGTTTGGAGAGGTGTCTATTTAGTTCCTCTGCCCATTTTTTAATTGGGTTCTTTGTCTTCCTTTTGTTAAGTTGTATGAGCACTCTATATATTTTGGAGATTAACCCCTTATCTGCTGTATCATTGGCAATTATGCTCTCCCATACAGTGGGTTCCCTTTCTGTTTTGATGGTTGTTTCTTTTGCTGTGCAGAAGCTTTTGAGTTTGATGTAGTCCCATGTGTTCATTTTCCCCTTTGTTTCTGTTGCCTTAGGTGATGTATCAGTGAAGATTCTGCTGCGTATGATGTCCGAAATTTTGTTGCCTACATTTTCTTCTAGGATTTTTATGGATTCACGAGTCACATTTAAGTCTTTTACCCATTTTGAGTTTATTCTTGTGTATGGTGTAAGTTGATGGTCTAGTTTCATTTTTTTGCATGTAGCTGTCCAATTTTCCCAACACCATTTATTAACGAGGCTGTCTTTGCTCCATTGTATGCTCTTGCCACCTTTGTCAAATATTAGTTGAGGATAATGTCTTGGGTCAATTTCTGGATTCTCTGTTCTGTTCCACTGGTCTATATGACTGTTCTTGTGCCAGTACCAGGCTGTTTTGATTATAGTAGCTTTGTAGTATAATCTGATATCCGGTATTGTGATCCCACCTACTTTGCCCTTCTTTTTCAAAATTGCTGTGGCTATTCGGGGTCTTTTTTGGTTCCATATGAACTTTTGGAGTATTTGTTCTAGTTCTGTGAAATATGTCACTGGTATTTTGATGGGGATTGCATTGAATTGATAGATTGCTTTGGGTAATATGGACATTTTAATGATGTTAATTCTTCCAATCCATGAACAAGGTATGTGCTTCCACTTTTTAATATCTTCCTGTATTTCTTTTTTCAATGTCCTGTAGTTTTCTGCAAATAGGTCCTTTACTTCTTTGGTTAAGTTTATTCCTAGGTATCTTAATTTTTTTGCTACGATGGTAAATGGGATTGTTTTTTTAGTTTCTCTTTCTGTGAGTTCATCATTGGTATAAGAATGCCGTTGATTTCTTGACGTTAATTTTGTATCCTGCTACTTTGCCAAATTCATTTATTAGGTCTAGTAGATTTTTTATGGAGTTTTTAGGGTTTTCTATGTATAATATCATGTCATCTGCGAATAATGAGTTTCACTTCTTCCTTTCCAATTTGGATTCCTTTTATTTTTTCTTCACGTCTGATTGCTGTGGCTTAGACTTCCAGTACTATGTTAAATAAGAGTGGCGAAAGTGGGCATCCCTGTCTTGTTCCTGTTCTTAAGGGAAATGTTTTTAGTTTTTGCCCATTGAGTATGATGTTGGCTGTAGGTCTTTCATATATGGCCTTTATAATGTTGAGATATGATCCCTCTATTCCCAAATTGCTGAGCGTTTTTATCAGAAATGGGTGCTGAATTTTGTCGAATGCTATTTCAGCGTCTATTGATATGATCATGTGGTTTTTATCTTTCATTTTGTTTATGTGGTGTATCACATTTATTGATTTGCGAATATTGAACCAGCCTTGTATCCCTGGGATGAATCCCACTTGGTCATGGTGAATAATTTTTTTGATGTATTGCTGGATCCGACTTGCTAGTATATTGTTCAGGATTTTGGCATCTATGTTCATCAGGGATATTGGCCTGTAGTTTTCTTTCTTTGTAGTGTCTTTTTCTGGTTTGGGGATTAGAATTATGCTGGCCTCATAAAATGAGTTTGGAAGTCTTCCTTCTTCTTGAATTTTTAGAAATAGTTTGAGAAGAATGGGTGTTATTTCTTCTTTGAATGTTCAGTAAAACTCCCCTGTGAAGCCGTCTGGGCCTGGACTTTTGTTTGCTGGGAGAGTCTTGATTACATCTTCAATTTCCTTGGTTGTTATTGGTCTGTTCAAGTTTTCTATCTCTTCCCGGTCCAGTTTTGGGAGACTGTGTGTTTCTAGAAATTTGTCCATTTCGCTTAGATTGTCGAATTTGTTGCCATATAAATGTTCATAATATTTGTTAACGATCCTTTGTACTTCTGTGGTGTCAGTTGTTACTTCTCCTCTTTCATTTCTGATTTTGTGTATTTGGGTTCTCTCTCTTTGTTTCTTGGTGAGTCTAGCTAAGGGTCCATCAATCTTGTTTATCTTTTCAAAAAACCAGCTCTTTGTTTCATTGATCCTTTGAATTGTTTTTTTGGTCTCCATGTCGCTTATTTCTGCTCTGATCTTTACTATTTCCTTCCTTCTACTTGCTCTGGGGTTTTCCTTTTGTTTGCTTTCTAGTTCTTCAAGTTGTGAGGTCAGAAAGTCTATTAGAGATTTTTCTTGTTTCTTGAGGTAGGTCTGTAGTGCTATGAACTTCCCTCTCAGAACTGCTTTTGCTGCATCCCACAGATTTTGTGTTGTTGTGTGTTCATTTTCATTAGTTTCCAGAAAGTTTTTAATTTCTTCCTTGATCTCCTTGGTAACCCATTCATTGTTTAATAACATGCTATTTAGCCTCCATGTATTCAAATGTATTTGCATGTTCTTTTTGCAATTGATTTCTAGTTTCATGCCATTGTGATCTGAGAAGATGCTTGATATGATTTCAATCTTCTTGAACTTGTAGAGACTTCGTTTGTGTCCTAACATGTGGTCTATCTTTGAGAATGTCCCATGTGCACTTGAGAAGAATGTGAATTCTGTAGTTTTGGGGTGTAATTCTCTGAAAATATCTATTAAATCCATTTGGTCTAATGCTTCATTTAGAGTCTCTGTTTCCTTGTTAATTTTTTGTCTAGAGGATCTATCCAGTGATGTCAGCGGGGTGTTGAAGTCCCCTGCTATGATTGTATTGCTGTCGATTTCTCCTTTGAAGTCTTCCAGAAGATTTTTAATGTATTTTGGTGCTCCTATATTGGGTGCATATATGTTTACCAAGGTTATATCTTCCTGTTGGATAGATCCTTTCAATATTATGTAGTGGCCTTCTTTGTCTCTAGTTATGGCCTTCATTTTAAAATCTATTTTATCAGATATGAGTATTGCTACCCCAGCTTTTTTTTCCTTTCTGTTTGCTTGGAAGATTTTTTTCCATCCCTTCACTTTCAGCCTATATGAGTCTTTTGTTGTGAGGTGTGTTTCTTGTAAACAACATATATATGGGTCATGCTTTCTTATCCAATCCGCTACTCTGTGTCTTTTGATCGGGGCGTTCAGTCCATTTACATTTAAGGTGATTACTGATATGTACTTACTTATTGCCATTTTTGTTTAGTGTGTTTCTATTTTCCTTTCTATTTCTTCTACTAATTACAGCATTCCTTTTAACATTTCTTGCAGTGCTGGTTTGGTGCTAATGTATTCCCTTAGCCTTTTTTTGTCTGGGAAGCTCTTTATTTCACCTTCTGTTTTGAATGATAGCCTTGCTGGGTAGAGTAGTCTTGGGTTCAGATTCTTGGTTTTCATGACCTTGATTATTTCATGCCATTCCCTTCTGGCCTGTAGTGTTTCTATGGAGAATTCAGCTCATAGCCTTATGGGGGTTCCTTTGTAGGTAACCTGTTGCTTAGCTCTTGCTGCCTTTAGGATTCTCTCTTTGTCTTTAATTTTTGGCATTTTAATTACTATGTGTCTTGGTGTGGGCCTGTTTGGGTTCTTCTTACTTGGGACTCTCTGTGCTTCTTGAACTTGAGTACTTTCTTCCTTCAGCAAATTAGGGAAATTTTCTGTCACTATTTCTTCAAATATATTCTCTAACCCTTTCTCATTTTCTTCTTCTTCGGCGACTCCTATGATGCGAATATTATTACGTTTCCAGTTGTCCCACAGTTCTCTTAAGCTGTCTTCCTGTTTTGTCATTGTTTTTTCCTTTTGGTTTTCTGATTGGTTGATTTTTTCTACCCTGTCTTCTAATTCACTGATCCGGTCCTCAGCTTCTTCTACTCTGCTGTTTAGTCCTTCCAATGTGTTCTTCATTTCTGCTATGTCATTCTTCATTTCCAATTGATTTATTTTCAATATTTCTATGTCTTTGCTCATGGTGTTGATGTCCTTACACATGCTGTTGAGCTTCCTCAAGATCATGGCTCTGAATTCTAGCTCTGTTAACTTGCTTAACTCCATTTCATTTATCTCATCTTCATTGGAGGTCTCTTTTTCTTTCGTTTGGCATCTGTTTCGTTGTTTTACCATTTTGGCTAGCTCAGTGGTTTTTGGAGCCTGCCAAATTTTCCCTGTGGATGTTGGTGTTCTGCTGTTTGTGGCTCCCTGTACTGGGTTTGGATGAGCGTGAGAGGACCCACGTTATACACCACTGTCGAGTCTTACTTTCCTGGGTAGAGTTGCAAGCCCAGAAAAGGTTCAGTTATCCTCTAGCTTTTTGCCTAGAGGCTATTAGTCCTGGTTACTTGAAGAGCCTTGGGTTCTCAGTTGAATGAGAACCTCCCTCAGGTGTTCATCGTGAGAGGATTTCCCGAGGGTGGGGCAGGTGCTGGTAGTTAATGAGCCTCGATTTGCATTTCAATGGCCCACTAGGGTGTGGCTGGATCTCCCAGGGAGGGGCTGCCACCTCTCCCCAGAGCCCTGGGATGGAGTAAGAGGGCCAGGCCACAGTCCTGTGTGGCCACAACTCAGCAAAAGCTCTGAGCGCCCTCCAAATCCCGAGTGTCCCCACACAGTTCCAGTCCAGTCCGCCGTCCCTCTGTCGGAGCCCAGGTGAGTGGCTGTGGCTGTTTTAGCGCTCTGTCCCGGCTCTTCGCTGTGGAGCCGGCTCGGGCTTTAACCCCGAGGGCAGGTGCCGCTCCCGACTAAGGCCGCTGCTCTCCGTGGGCTCCCAGCTCCCCTCTCACGCCTCCGCAATCCTACCAGGATCCATTCAGTGTCCCTGGTTGTATGGTCCTCGCAAGCTGCTTTTCTGTTGCTTTTTCCCGATGATTTGACTTTATTTTAGTTGTATTTCCAGTTTGGTCCTGGGAGATGGTCTGTGTAGCTTCCATTCACTCCGTTGCTATTTTGGAATCCTGATTGGTTGATTTTAATACCCTGTCTTCGAATTCACTGATCCAGTCCTCAGCTTCCTTTACTCTGCTGGTTATTGCTTCCAATGTGTTCTTTATTTCTGCTATGTCATTCTTCATTTCCACTTGGTTGGTTTTCAATGTTTCTATATCTTTACTCATGGTGTTGATGTCCTTACTCATGTTATTGATCTTCCTCAAGATCATGGCTCTGAACTCTACCTCTGATAGTTTGCTTAACTGCATTTCATTTATCTCATCTTCAGTAGAGTTCTCTTGTTCTTTCAATTGGGATTTGTTTCTTTGTTTCACCATATTGGCTACCTCAGTGGATTTTGAAGCCTGCCAAATTTTCCCTGTGGGTGTTGGTGTTCTGCTGTTTGTGGCTCCCTCTACTGGTTTGGATGAGTGTGGGTGGACCCATGTTAAACACCACTGTCAAGTCTTACTTTCCTGGGTTGATTTGCAAACCCAAGAAAGGTTCAGTTATCCTCTAGCTTTTTGCCTGGTGGCTATTAGTCTCAGTTACTTGATGATCCTTGGGTTGTAGGCCTCATCTGAATGAAAAACTCCCTCAGGTGTTCAGTGTAAGAAGATTTCCAGAAGGTCGGGCAGATGCTTGTTGTTAGTGAGCCTCAATTTGCATTTCTTTGGCCCAGCTGGGTGGGGTTAAATCTTCAAGGGGGGGCTGCTGGTTCTCCCCAGAGATCTGGGAAGAAGGTCCCCAAGGCAGATGGCCACTGTCCTGTGTGGCCATGACTCAGCAAAAACTTTGAGCACCCTCCAAATCCCTAGTGTCCAAGTTCCAGTCCAGTCCACCCTCCCTCTGCCAGAGCCCAATGTGAGTGACTGTAGCTAATTTAGTGCTCTGTAAATCCCTCTGCGGTGTGGAGCAGGCTTGGGATTTTAAATTCAAGTGAGCTGCTCAAAGCTAAAACAGCTGCTGTCTGTAGGCTCCCAGCCTGCCCTCTCACACCTGTGCAGACCTACCAGACTCTATTCAGTGTCCTTTTTTCCTGTCCCTGGTTATATGGGTCCTCTCCAGCTGGTTTTCTGTTGCTTTTTCCTGATGATTTGTCTTTTAGTTGTAGTTCCAGTTTGGTCCTGGGAGATGGTCTGTGTAGCTTCCATTCACTCTGCCACCATTTTGTGAGTTCCCTATTTTATTCTTTTTTGATGCTATGGTAAATAGAATTGTTTTCTCTTTTTTTGATATTTTATTGTTATGTATAAAAATTCAACTGATTTTTATATGTTGATTTTGTATTCTGAAACTTTATTAAATTCATTTTTTAATTCTAACAGTTTTTTTGGTGGAGTTTTTACGGTTTTCCATGTATAAGATCATGTCATCTGCACAACAGACAATTTAACTTCTTCCTTTCTGATTGCGATGTCTTTTATTTCTATATCTTGACTAATTACTCTGGCTAGAACTTCCAGTTCTATGATGAGTAGAAGTGGTAAGAGTGGGTACCCTTGTCCTGTTTCTGATCTTTAAAAAAAAAAGCTTTCAGCTTTTCACTGTTGAGTATGATGTTAGCTGTGGACTCACCATACAGGGCCTTTAATATATTGAGGTATCTTCCTTCTATATGTAATTTGTTATAATTTTTTATCATGAAAAGATGCTGAATTCTGTCAAATTCTTTTTCTGAATCTATTGAGATGATCATATGATTTTTATCCTTCATTCTGTTAGTGTGGTATATCACATTTATTGATTTGCATATGTTGAAATATCATTGTAACCCAGGGAAAACTCCCACTTGATCATGATGTATGATTCTCTTTAATATGTTATTGAGTTTGGTTTGCTAGTATTTTATTGAGGATTTTTCTATCTATGTTCATTGGAGGTATTTGTAATTTTCTCTTCCCTGTATTACAAATGCCTTATATGTTACTCCAACTAGTGTGTTTCCAATGAATCTCTGGTGAAAGTTTTAATAATTGGCAACTGGTGCCAGAAGCTGGCTGTACTCCACCTACCACTAGTGAGGGGGTTCTCATTACCATTGAAAGGTGAGTGATTCAGCTCCCAAAACTCATCTTATTGGCTGTTTCTTAGATCACTCCCAGTCCCAACTGTCACAGATTGATTATCTATTAGCAAACATGGAGTTATAGTTTGGTGTGCAAGATATTTATGAGGGATAAACGTTTATGAAAGGAAGGGAAAAGAAACAGTATTGGGCAGATGGAGAAATTGAACTGCTAAGCAGGTCCAACAAAGCCTTTGTAAACCCAGTAAGAAACTATGAAACAAGTAATACTCATCAAAATTCCCGGAATTAAGCCAAAATGGCTATGCTTTTATAGCCCTGCCTCTCAGTGATCAGATGCAGACTGTCCTGGGAAAGGTCTGACCTGGTAGCAAGGTGACTCTCTATAGCCATGAAAGGAGCTGACAGCTGGAGGCTGTTTGCTGACCAAACTTCCCACAGCAAGGTAGCATGCTTTTTCTTGAAGAGGTCCTAAGGTGGACTTCTCTGTGTCTACTACAGAGTTAGAAGATGAGGGTCTGAGTTCTGACTCACTTACTTACTATATAACACTGGACAAAGTGCTCTACATTGCTGAATCTATATGGAGATACTTTCCTTGTGATGTAGTTAGGAGAAAATTATAAATGAAGCAATGTGCACATAACAGCATTTTGTAAACTATAAAGTATATTATAAAGGTGAGCTTTTATTGTAGGAAAATTCCTCATTAAATGGGATTCATAGAGTTTTTTCTTTTCTCTGGACTATTTCCAGTTCTTTCAGCCACCTAAATTAAAACAAGTAATGCATTGGATAAAGTCTATGCAATTTTTCTACATTGGAGCATTTAATATCCATTCATGTGAAGACATGTTTGACTTATATTTGGATATCCAATACTGCCTTTATACAGAACATGCCATCTAATAAATAAATATTTGTTCAAAGAATGAATGAACAGGAAAGATTATTCTTACTTTTAGAGGAGAAAATAAAATATTATCAGGAATAAATAATTATCTGGATAACTATATTAAGTAATAAATCCAGAATATTTGATTTTCATAATGTAGTTATATTAGTAGACCAGCAGGTTAGGAAATCCTTTAGTTTGAATATGCCATTTCCTGTGGGCAGCAAATTCCCTATCAGAAGAGGCCTGCACAATCCAAGACAACATTATTTACTTCGTTGTAATAGGCACACATTGTTAGCAAGATTTACCTGATGACTGTACTATCAGTTTCATTCAAGTAAGCTCTTTGTTTTTTCTTCTTCTTTAATACATTTCAGATATCTTTATATCATTTATTTATTTATTTATTTATTTATTTATTTATTTATTTATTTATTTATGTATTTTTAATCCTCATCTGAGGATATTTTTCCATTTATCTTCAGATAGAGTGGGAGGGAGAGAGAGAGAGAAACATCAATGTAAGAGAGATACATCGATTGGTTGCCTCCTGCACAACCCTGATCTGGGCTGGGGACCGAACCACAACCGAGGTATGTACTTTTTTTTTTTTTTTTATCCTCACCCGAGGACATTTTTTCATTTTTTGTTCAGATAGAGTGGGAGGGAGAGAGAGGAAGAGAGAGAGAGAGAGAAACATCAATGTGAAAGTGACACATCGAGTGGCTGCCATCCGCACGACCAACCAGGGCCGGGGACAAACTGCAACCGAAGTACATGCCCTTAGCGGGAACTAAACCTGGGTCTCTCTGGACCACAGGTCGGCGCTCTAACTGCTGAGCCAAACCGGCCAGGGCGATGTATGTACTCTTTATTGGAATCAAACCCATTACTCTTTGGTCCATGGGCCAATGCTTTAACCACTCTACTAAAGATGACAAATGAAATGCAGTGAAGCAAGTTACATAGGTAGAGTTCAGAGCCATGATCTTGAGGAACCTCAACAGCACGAGTAAGGACCTCAATACCATGAGTAAAGATATAGAAATATTGAAAACCAACCAAGTGGAAATGAAGAATGACATGGCAGAAATAAGGAACACTTTGGAAGGAATAACAAGCAGAGTAGAGGAAGCTGAGGACCGGATCAGTGAATTAGAAGACAGGGTAGAAAAAATCAACCAATCAGAAAACCAAAAAGAAAAAATAATTTAAAAACAGGAAGACAGCTTAAGAGAACTGTGGGACAACTGGAAGCATAACAACATTCACTTCATAGGAGTCCCCGAAGAAGAAAATGAGCAAGGGTTAGAGAATATATTTAAAGAAATAGTGACAGAAAACTTCCCTAATTTGATGAAGGAAGAAGGCATTCAAGTTCAAGAATCACAGAGTCCCAAGTAAGAAGAACCCAAACAGGCCCACACCAAGACACATAGTAATTAAAATGTCAAAAATTGAAGACAAAGAGAGAATCCTAAAGGCAGCAAGAGCTAAGCAACAGGTTACCTACAAAGGAACCCCCATAAGGCTATCAGCTGACTTCTCAACAGAAACACTACAGGCCAGAAGGGAGGGGCATGAAGTAATCAAGGTCATGAAAAACAAAGATCTGAATCCAAGACTACTCTATCCAGCAAGGCTATCATTCAAAATAGAAGGTCAAATAAAGAGCTTCCCAGACAAAAAAAAAAAAAAAAAAAAAAAAAGGCTAAGGGATATATTAGCACCAAACCAGCACTGCAAGAAATGTTAAAAGGACTGCTGTAATCAGTAGAAGAAATAGGAAGAAAAATATAACCACACTGAACAAAAATGGCAATAAATAAGTACATGTCAATAATCACCTTAAATGTAAATAGATTGAATGCTCCGATCAAAAGACACAGAGTAGCTGATTGGATAAGAAAGCATGACTCATATATGTTGTTTACAAGATACCGTCCTCAAAACAAAAGACTCACATAGGTTCAAAGGGAAGGGATGGAAAAAAATCTTCCAAGCAAACGGAAAGGGAAAAAAAAGCTGGGGTAGCAATACTCATATCTGATAAAATAGATTTCAAAATGAAGGCCATAACTAGAGACAAAGAAGGCCACTACATAATATTGAAAGAATCTATCCAACAAGAAGATATAACCTTGGTAAACATATATGCACCCAAGATAGGAGCACCAAAATATAATAAAAATCTTCTGGAGGACTTCAAAGGAGAAATCGACAGCTATACAATCACATCAGGGGACGTCAACACCCTGCTGACATCTCTGGATAGGTCCTCTAGGCGGTGGTTCTTAACCTGTGGTTCACGACCCCTTTGGGGGTCGAACGACCCTTTCACAGGGTTCGCCTAAGACATAACAGTAGCCAAATTACAGTTATGAAGTAGCAACAAAAATAATTTTATGGTTGGGGGGTCACCACAACATGAGGAACTGTATTAAAGGGTCATGGCATTAGGAAGGTTGAGAACCACTGCGAATCTAGACAAAAAATTAGCAAAGAAACAGAGACTCTAAATGAAGCACTAGATCAAATGGATTTAATAGATATCTACAGAGAATTATACCCCAAAACTGCAGAATTCACATTCTTCTCAAGTGCACATGGGACATTCTGAAAGATAGACCACATGTTAGGGCACAAACTAAGTCTCTACAAGTTCAAGAAGATTGAAATCATATCAAGCGTCTTCTCAGATCACAATGCCATGAAACTATAATAGAAATTATTTGCAACAAGAACATGCAAAGGCATTTGAACGCATGAAGGCTAAATAGCATGTTATTAAACAATGAATGGGTTACCAAGGAGATCAAGGAAGAAGTTAAAACCTTCCTGGAAACTAATGAAAATGAACATACAACAACACAGAATCTATGGGATGCAGTGAAAGCAGTTCTGAGAGGAATGTTCATAGCACTACAGGCGTACCTCAAGAAACAAGAAAAATTCCTAATTGACTATCTAACCTCACAACTTAAAGAACTAGAAAGCAAACAAAAAGAAAACCCCAGAGCAAGTAGAAGGAAGGAAATAGTAAAGATCAGAGCAGAAATAAACAACATAGACACGAAAAAAAAAATTCAAAGGATCAATGAAACAGAGAATTGGTTCTTCGAGAAGATAAACGAGATTGATGGACCCTTAGCTAGACTCACCAAGAAATATAGAGAGGGCACCTAAATACACAAAATCAGAAATGAAAGTGGAGAAGTAACAAGTGACACAACGGATATACAAAGGATCGTTAACAAATACTATGAACTATTACATGGCAACAAATTGGACAATCTAAGCAAAATGGACAAATTTCTAGAAACACATAGTCTCCGAAAACTGAACCAGGAAGATAGAAAACTTGAACAAACGAATAACAACAAAGGAAATTGAAGATGTGATAAAGACTCTCCCAGCAAACAAAAGCCCAAACCCAGACGGCTTCATGGGGGAGTTTTACCGAACATTCAAAGAAGAACTAACACCCATTCTCCTCAAACTATTACAGAAAATTCAAGAAGAAGGAAGACTTCCAAACTCATTTTATGAGACCAGCATAATTGTAATTCCAAAACCAGATAAAGACACTACAAAGAAAGAAAACTACAGGCCAATATTCCTGATGAACATAGATGCCAAAATCCTGAACAAAATACTAGTAAATTGGATCCAGCAATACATCAAAAATATTATTCACCATGATCAAGTTGGATTCATCCCAGGGATGCAAGGCTGGTACAATATTTGCAAATCAATAAATATGGATGGATAGGGGGAAGATGGGGGCAGACAGGACTGGAGGGAGGGTGATTGTATGAGAGAGTGAGCTAGTGTGTTGAGAGAGTGTGAGTGGACATGAAGGTGGATGACCAAATTCGTGCAGTGCAGAGACGTGGAGCAGTAGGTTCTTGTGCTGTGGACAGGGAGCAGCCAGCTACCATGGTAAGCGGCCCTTCAGGGAGCTTCGCCCTGCGCAGCATGGAGGTCCCACCATTTTGGAAGATCCCGGGTCTTCCCTGGGAGGAGGCAGTAGGAGTGGCTAGGGCCCAGCAACCTGAGCCCACCAGTGCACCTGGCACCATAGGACCAGTGGACACCCTATGTCAACACAGACCAGTGCACAGTAGTGGAGCTGCCAATGTGCCAGTTGCAGAAGCCACAAATGGACAGGAGCCCAGCACTAGACCCCACAGTAGCAGCCTGAGGAGAGTCGAGATATACCCCCCAGCAACAGAGGCTGGGGAGCAGACATCCATCCCCAGGCAACAGAAGCACAGATCAGCAGCAGAGACCCATCCACAGAAACTACAGCAAAGGCTGAGCAGGAGCTGAGCCCCATAAAACAGCAGCACTCCCCAGCCGCCAGCAGCGGGACCTGGGGCTCCACAGAGGCCTGTACTACCCAGTGGCCCACAAGAGCGGTGGGAAGCTGGGACTTGAGAGAGACCAGTGCGATCCAACCGCCCGCAGGACCTGTGGGGTGCAGGGGCACCAGAGAGGCCTGCTTGACCTAGTGGCCCACAAGACAGGTGTGGAGTAGGGTCTCCAAAGGGTCTGTGCGATCCAGCCGCCAGCGGGACCTGTGGGGTGCTGGGCCACCACAGAGGCCTGTGTGACCCAGCTGCCCACGGGATCAGGGGGAAGTGGGGGCTCCAACGGGGCCTGTACAACACAGCTGCCCACACGATCGGCCTCCAGTGAGGCCTGTGCAACACAGCTGCCCACAGTAAGGGCAGGGAGTGCTTCCAACAGTGCCTGAGCTATAGAGCTACAGGTGCACCAGTGACCAGCTGGGAACACAGCTCCGGAGGGGCCCACATAATCCAGAAGCAGCAACTACCAGGACACACCAATACCAGACACCAGTAGTCAGTTTTCCAGGATCCACATCAGGCAAGAGGTGACATGCAACAAAACAGTCTGGGAGGTACAGTAGCCTTATTTGATATACAGTGAGCTGCATACACACCCAAACATCCCTCACCAAGTCTAGAGTTACCAGAAGGCTAAAATGGGGAGACAAAGAAACAACACCCAAAGAAAAGAAAAAGAGGAATCACCAGAAAAGGAACTAAAGGAAATGGAAGACAGCAACTTGTCAGATAAAGAATTCAAAACAATGATTTTAAGGGTGCTCAAACAATTTGGTGAGAACTACAAGCAACTAAATAAGAATTATGAAGAGCTCACTGGGAACTACTTCAGCCTAAAAATAGAGGTAAAAGCTATGCATAAAAATCAAGAGGAAATAAAGAATGACATAGCTGTTATGAAAAATACCTTAGAAGGGTTCAACAGTAGATTAGAAGAAGCTGAAGACCGAATCAGCGACGTAGAAGACAAGGTATAGAAAAACACCCCAATAGAGCAGAAAATTGAAAAAAAAATTTAAAAAGCAAGAGGAAAGTTTAAGGTTGCTGTGGGACAATACAAAATGTAACAACATTCACATTATAAGGATCCTGGAAGGAGAAGAATCAGAGAAAGGAATAGAGAACCTGTTTGAAGAAATAATGACAGAAAACTTCCCTAAACTGGTGAAGGAAAAAGTCACACAAGCCCAGGAAACACAGAGAGTCCCAAGCAAGATGGACCCCAGAAGACCCACAGCAAGATACATCATAACAAAAATGGCAAACATTAAAGACAAAGAAAGAATCTTAAAGGAAGCAAGAGAGAGACAGAAAGTTACCTACAAGGGAGTTCCCATTAGACTGTCAGCTGATTTCTCAATAGAAACGATGCAGGCCAGAAGGGAGTGGCATGAAATGTACAAAGTAATGCAAGGCAAGGGTCTGAAGCCAAGACTACTCTATCCAGCAAAGCTATCATTCAAAATTGAAGGAGAAATAAAGAGCTTCACGGATTAAAAAAAAGCTAAAGGAATTTACCACCACCAAAGCAGCACTTCAAGAAATGCTGAAGAGACTGTTGTAAGAAGAAGAAGAAATAGAGAGAGAGGGGGGGAACACAGGAATAAAATTAAAATGACAACTAATAACTATCTATGAATAATTACCTTAAATGTAAATGCCTTAAGTGCTCCAATCAAAAGACATAGGGTAGCTGACTGGATAAGAAAACACGACCCATATATATGCTGTCTACAAGAGACCCACCTCACAACAAAAGACTCACACAGGATGAAAGTGAAGGGATGGAAAAAAATTTTCCAAGCAAATGGAAATGAAAAAAAAGCTGATGCAGCAATACTCATATCTGACAAAATAGACTTCAAAACAAAGGCCATAATAAGAGACAGTGACGGTCACTACATAATATTAAAAGGATCAGTCCAACAAGAGGATATAACCCTGGTAAACATCTACACACCAAATACGGGAGCACCAAAATATATTTAAAAACTTCTGGAGGACTTCAAGGGAGAGATCAATAGCAACACGATCATAGTGGGTGACTTTAACACGCCACTTACACCACTGGATAGATCTTCTAGACAAAAAATTAACAAGTACATAAACTCCTAACCAAAAAAAAAAATAGATCAGTTGAACTTCATTGATATTTACAGAATATTTCACCCCAAAGCTGCAGAATATACATACTACTCAAGTGCACATGGGTCATTCTCAAAGACAGACCACATGTTAGGACACAAAGCAAGTCTCTACAAATTCAAACAAATTGAAATCATACCAAGCATCATCTCAGATCACAATGGCAATAAACTAGAACTCAATTACAGTAAAAACACACTAAACACACTAAAATGTTACAGTAAAAAAACATTTGAACACTTGGAGGCTAAATAGCATGCTATTAAACAATGAATGGGTTCCTAATGAGATCAAGGAAGAAATTAAAAATTTCCTGGAAATAAATGAAAACAAACACACAACAACACAAAATCTATGGGACACAGTGAAAGCAGTCCTAAGAAAGAAGTTCATAGCATTACAGGCCTACCTCAAGAAACAAGAAAAATTCCTAATTGACTTTCTAATCCTACAACTTAAAGAACTAGAAAGCAAACAAAAAGAAAAACCCAGAGCTAGTAGGAGGAAGGAAATAGTAAAGGTCAGAGCAGAAATAAATGACATAGAGTCTAAAAAAACAATTAAAAAGATCAATGAAACAAAAAGCTGATTCTTTGAAAAGATAAAGAAGATCGATGGACCTTTAGCCAGACTCACCAAGAAACAAAAAGAGAGGAACCAAATAAACAAAATCAGAAATGAAAGAGAAGTAACAACTGATACCACAGAAATTCAAAGGATCATCAAAACATACTATGAACAATTATACGCCAACAAACTGGACAACCTAGGAGAAATGGACAAATTTCTAGAAAGACATAGCCTCCCAAAACTGAACCGGGAAGAGATAGAAAACTTGAACAGACCAATAACAACAAAGCAAATTGAAGATGTAATTAAGAAACTCCTAGAAAACAAAAGCCCAGGCCCAGATGGCTTCACAGGGGAGTTTTACCAAACATTCAAAGAAGATCTAATACCCATTCTCCTCAAACTAGTCCAAAAAAATCCAAGAACACGGAACACTTCCAAACTCGTTTTATGAGGTCGGCATAATCCTAATTCCAAAACCGGATAAAGACACTGCAAAGAAAGAAAACTACAGGCCAATATCCCTGATGAACACAGATGCCAAAATCCTTAATAAAATATTAACAAATTGGATCCAGCAATACATCAAAAAAATTATTCACCATGACCAAGTGGATTTCATCCCAGGCATGTAAGGATGGTACAATATTCGCAAATCAATAAATGTGATGCATCATATAAAAAAAATGAAAGGTAAAAACCATATGATCTTATCAATAGATGCTGAAAAAGCATTCGAAAAATTCCAGCAGCACCCATTTCTGATAAAAACGCTCAGCAATGTGGGAATAGAGGGACTATACCTCAACATGATAAAGGCCATATATGAAAAACCTACAGCCAACATCATTCTCAATGGGCAAAACTAAAAACATTTCCCTTAAGAGCAGGAACAAGACAAGGATGCCCACTTTCACCACTCTTATTTAACATAGTAATGGAAGTCTTAGCCACAGCAATTAGACATGAAGAAAAAATAAAGGGGATCCAAATTGGAAAGGAGGAAGTGAAACTGTCATTATTTACAGATGACATAATATTGTACATAGAAAACCCTAAAGTCTCCATCAAAAATCTACTAGACTTAATAAATGAATTTGGCAAAGTAGCAGGATACAAAATTAATGTCAAGAAATTGAGGGCATTCTTATACACCAATGATGATATCACAGAAAGAGAAACTAAAAAAACAATCCCATTTACCATCGCAGCAAAAAATTAAGATACCTAGGGATAAACTTAACCAAAGAAGTAAAGGATCTCTTCACAGAAAACTACAGGTCATTGAAAAAAAGAAATAGAGGAAGATATCAAAAAGTGGAAACATATACCTTGTTCATGGATTGGAAGAATTAACATCATTAAAATGTCCTTACTACCCAAAGCAATCTATAGATTCAATGCAATCCCCATCAAAATACCAACTACATATTTCACAGAACTAGAACAAATACTCCAAAAGTTTATATAGAACCAAAAAAGATGCTGAATAGCTACTGCAATCTTGAAAGAGAAGAACAAAGTAGGAGGGATCACATTACCAGATTTCAGGTTATACTACAAAGCCATTGTAATCCAAACAGCCTGGTACTGGCTCAAGAACAGGCAGCTAGATCAATAGAACAGAATAGAGAAACCAGAAATTGACCCAAGACAATATGCTCAATTGATATATATATATATATTTTTATCCTCACCTGAGGACATTTTTTCATTTTTTGTTCAGATAGAGTGGGAGGGAGAGAGAGGAACAGAGAGAGAGAGAGAGAAACATCGATGTGAAAGGGACATATCGAGTGGCTGCCACCCGCACGACCAACCAGGGCTGGGGACAAACTGCAACGGAGATACATGCCCTTAGCGGGAACCGAACCCGGGTCTCTCTGTACCGCAGGCCGACGCTCTAACCGCTGAGCCAAACCAGCCAGGGCTCAATTGATATTTGACAAAGGTGACAAGAGCATATAGTGGAGCCAAGACAGTGTCTTCAATAAATGGTGCTGGGAAAATTGGACAGCTACTTGCAAAAAAATGAAGCTAGACCACCAACTTACACCATACACGAGAATAAATTCAAAATGGATAAAAGACGTAAATGTAACTTGTGAATCCATAAAAATTCTAGAAGAAAATGCAGGCAAAAAAATTTCAGACATCATACGCAGCAGAATTTTCACTGATACAACACCTAAGGCAAGAGAAACAAAGGAAAAAATGAACACATGGGACTACATCAAACTCAAAAGCTTCTGCACAGCAAAAGAAACAACCATCAAAACAGAAAAGGATCCCACTATATGGGAGACCATAATCGCCAATAATACATCAGATAAGGGGTTAATTTCCAAAATATATAGAGTGCTCATACAACTCAACAAAAGGAAGACAAAGAACTCAATTAAAAAATGGGCAGAGGACGTAAATAGACACCTCTCTAAACAGGACATACAAATGGCCAAGAAACATATGACAAATTGCTCAATGTCACTAGTCATCAGAGACATGCAAATTAGAACAACTATGAGGTATCACCTCACACCTGTCAGAATGGCCGCCATCAACAAATCATCAAACAACAATGTTGGTGAGGGTGTGGAGAAACGGGGACTCTAGTACAGTGCTGGTGGGAGTGCAGACTGGTGTAGCCACTATGGAAAACAATATGGTGTTTCCTAAAAAAATTGAAAATGGAACTGCTATTTGACCCAGTGATCCCACTTCTTGGAATATATCCTAAGAAGCCTGTAAAATCAATCAGAAAGAATATATTCACCCCAATATTCATAGCAGCACTATTTACAATTGCTAAGATCTGGGAACAGCCCAAGTGCATATCAGTAAATGAGTGGATAAAAAAGTTGTGGTACATTACACAATGGAATACTATGCAGGTGTAAAGATATTTTACCCTTTAAGATGATATGGAGAGATCTGGAGAGTACTATGCTGAGCGAAATATGCCAGTCAGAGAAAGAGAAGTACCACACGATCTCACTTATTTATGAAATATAATGAACAAATATACTGACAATCAAAAGTAGATCCAGAGGCATGGAAGTAGGGAACAGACTGACAAACTTCAGAGAGAAGGGGGATGGGGATGGAAAGAGATAAACAAAAGAACTTATTTGTATATATGAATAACCAATAGACACAGAAAATTATATGTGGAAGGCAGGAGGCGGTTGGGAGTGGGGAGAAGGGTGTCAGCGGGGGAGAAAAGGAAGAACATTTATATTACCCTCAACAATAAAGATTAAAAAAATAAAGCATCGTAAAATAACACACGTATTTATTAGCTCACAGTTTCAGGAGTCCAGTTGTGCCTTAACTGGGATCCTTTGCTTCAGGGTCTCCCACAACGTGCAATCAAAGTATTGGCTGATGCTGGTGTCTCATTTGAGACTCAACTGGGGAAGGATCTACTTCCCAGATGTCACGGTTGCTGTCAGGACTCAGTTCCTTGTTGGACTGAAGGCCTCAGTTCCTTGCTGGCTGTTATCCAGAAGCTCACCTCTTTTCCTTATCACATAGGCCTTCCTAACATTGCTGCTCACTGCATCAAAGCATGCAAGGTAAGGTAGTAATAGAGAGAGAGTTTGCAAACAAGACAAAAGGTACAATCTTATGTAATATAATCATGGAAGTGACATCTCATATGCCTGCTACATTATACTGGTTAGAAGCAAATCACAGGTCTCCCATGCTTGAGAGGAGATGATTACACAACGTGTGAATGCCAGGAGACAGAAATCATTAGGAGCATCGAAAAGTCAATGAGTCACACGTGAGGTGCTTGAGGATGGTTAAGAACAAAGTTCAAAACAGCCATTGGTGCTACGCCAAAATTTAAGAGCACAGCTCTATTAAGTTTGAGTGTGGCTAGAAAACTACAGGCCAATATCCCTGATGAACATAGATGCCAAAATACTCAACAAAATATTAGCAAATTAGATCCAACAATACATTAAAAAAAATATGCACCATGACCAAGTGGAATTCATACCAGGGATATAAGGCTGGTACAATATTCGCAAATCAATGAATGTGATACACCACATAAACAAAATGAAAGATAAAAACCATATGATCCACAATATCAGATATCAGGTTATACTACAAATACATTGTAATCAAAACAGCCTGGTACTGGCACAGAACAGGCATATAAATCAATGGAACAGAACAGGGAACCCAGAAATAGACCCAAGACATTATGCTCAATTAATATTTGACAAAGGTGGCAAGAGCATACAATGGAGTAAAGACAACCTCTTTCATAAATGGTGTTGGCCTGCAGGAAAGAGGTACATACCCTCAACACAAAGGACCTGGCTCATGCTCTCCCCCAGGGGAGCATGCTTGTGCCATTCCCTTCCCCATCTCCTTCCCCTACAAGCACATATCCCCTAAACTCTAAGGGGCCCCACAAGACTTGCAACCAGGAGAGCAGTGGGCAGTGGCAGCTCGTCCGGGGCTAACCCCCTGAACCTGTCTCCAAGGCCCCCTTTTCTCTGACTTCCTGATGAGCCAGAGCAGCTCAGCCTGGGCTCTCCTGTTGCTTCTTCTAGGTCCTTCCTTGTTTTACTGTCTTAAGTGTGTTTTTGCTGTGGCCAATAAATTCTTGCTTGCTTTGCTGCAAAAATAAATAAATAAATAAATAAATAAATAAATAAATAAATAAATAAATAAATAAATGGTGTTGGGAAAATTGGACAGCTACATGCAAAAAAATGAAACTAGACCACCAACTTACACCATACACAAGAATAAACTCAAAATGGATAAAAGACTTAAATGTGACTCGTGAATCCATAAAAATCCTAGAAGAAAATGTAGGCAACAAAACTTCAGACATCACACGTAGCAGAATTTTCACTGATACAATGCCTAAGGCAAGAGAAACAAAGAAAAAAATAATACATGGGACTACATCAAGCTAAAATGCTTCTGCACAGCAAAAGAAACAACCATCCATCAAAATGGAAAGGGAACCCAATATATGGAAGAGCACAATTGCCAATGATACATCAGATAAGGGGTTAATTTCCAAAATATATAGAGTACTCATACAACTCAACAAAAGGAAGACAAAGAACCCAATTAAAAAATGGGCAGAGGACCTAAATAGACACCTCTCCAAACAGGACATACAAGTGGCCAAGAGACATATGAAAAAATGCTCAACATCACGAATCATCAAAGAGATGTACATCAAAACAACTATGAGGTATCACCTCACACCTGCCAGAATGGCTGCCATCAACAAATCCTCAAAGTACAAATGCACACTGCTAGTGGGAATGCAGACTGGTGCAACCACTTTTGAAAACAATATGGTATTTCCTAAAAAATTAAAAATTAAACTGCCATTTGACCCAGTGATCCCACTTCTTGGACTATCCTAAGAAGCCTGAACACCAATCAGAAAGAATATATGTACTCCTATTTTCATAGCAGCGCTATTTACAATAGCTAAGATCTGAAAACAGCCCAAGTGCCCATCAACAGATGAGTGAATAAAAAAGTTGTGATACATTTATACAATGGAATACTACGCAGCTGTATGAAAGAAAGATCTCTTACCCTTTGAGACGACATGGCAGGACCTGGAGATTATCATGCTAAGCGAAATAAGCCAGTCAGAGAAAGACAAGTACCATATGATCTCACTTATTTGTGGAACATAATGAACAAAATAAGCTGTCGACCAAAAAAGATCCAGAATCATGGAAGTAAGAAACAGACTGACAAATCTCAGAGGGATGTGGGGTGGGAGGGGTGGGAAGAGATAAACCAAAGAATTTATATGCATATATGTACAACCAGTCAACACAGACAATAGGCTGGGTAAGGCAGGAGGGCGGGTGGGAGCGGGAATGAGGGGGTCCGTGGGAAAAAAAGGGGGACATCTGTAATACTTTCAACAATAATACAAAAAAAAAAAAAAAGAAAGAAACCCAATTGGGTGTGGCCAATAGGTAAACTGGGTACAACCAAAGGTCTCTTGGTCAACTTCCAGTAATCTGATTAGCTGAACTAACAGATGCCTTCCAGTCTCTTTGTGACTGTGCTCATTGATGCCCAAGATGACTGCATGTGGGAGGATGGAAGGCTTCTCTCAGGCCAGCCCTCAGTATGTACTCTGTCTCCTCCATTTGGGTGGTATGCCTCAACCCTTTTGGGTGGGTTGAGTTTGTACCTGTCCTAGTCCATTTGGGCTCCTATAGCAAAATACCACAGATTATGTAGCTTATAAACAACAAATTTACTTCTCACACTTCTGGAGGCTGGAAGTCCAAGATGAAAGTGCCAGCACGGTCACATTCTGATGAAGAACCACTTCTAGATTGCAGACCGCCAACTTCTCACTGTATTCTCACATGGTGAAAAGGCTGAAGGAGCTCTATGGAACCCCTTTTATACAGGTACTAATCCCATTATGAGGGCTCTCCCCTCATGGCCTAATCACCTCCCAAAGGCCTCAGCTCCTAGTACAATCACCTTGGGGCTGGGGATTTCAACACAAGAATTTTGGGGGGACACATTCAGACCATAGCAGTCCCAAAACCTGATAACACCAATTATTGTAATTACATTATTTTATAACTAAATATTACATACATTGAATAGATTTGTTTATAAAAACTGCTTTTATAATTAAGTTTAATGCTTATAGAAATTATTGAAAGACTGAAGTTGCTAAAACATCATTGTTAATTTATTTGTGGCTGAGATATCTGTAAAGATGGAGAAAATATGAAAATTTAGAAATATTCTGTCCCCAGGTTTCTTTGCCCATGTCTCTAAGTCCTTTAGTCATTTCAAATAAACAAAACTGAAAACCAGATGAAGCATAAGTGTGTTGCTTAAACATGAAGGACAAGGAGAAAAACTTATCAGCATAATCATACTTGGAAACAAAATCCTTGGCCTTAAATCAATAGATTGGTGAGCAAGTATATAGGTTTAAGGTAGAATAAAGTGTTCATGTATTTTTTTCCTTTTTTTGGAATAATTTTATAGTTAGTGTTTATTGATATCCTATATCAGACCTGGCTATTGACAATCTCCTTTTTTATCCCATGGGCATATCAGATAAGGGCTTGTTTCCAACTTGCCTTCTGTTTTGCTGTTTGTTTTTTTCCAGGTGGTACCACCTTTACTTGACCATGTGACTTCCATTTTCCCAGATCCTAGTGGTGGTGATTCCGGCTGGATGGCTGACTTCATCCACCCATGGGCTTTGGTGCCTTGAGATCTAGCTGATTGCCATGTAGACCTCCTTCTCCTAGCTCAAATGTCTCTCTAAGCCTGTGACAGGTTGAAACTACTGGAACCATTCAGGTGCTTGGAAAACCATAACTGTGGATCCTACCAACACCCAAGGGTCTGAGAGTAGAGGCCTGACGGACTTTGAATCTGTGTTCACAGGCTCACCATTATATCTCCTTGTCTGCAGAGAAGCCCTGTCAGGTCTTTCAAGGAGATACAATCATCATATATGACCAGCTATTGTTTCCTGATGTGTCCTAATTGCTTCTTTTTTTTTTTTTTTTTGGTAACAGTTTTATTGAGATAAAATTTACATAAAACACAATTCACCAATTTAATGTGTACAATTCAACGGTTTTTATTATATCCACAGTCTTGTGTAACCATCATCACTATATAATTTTAGAACATTTTTATCACCACAAAAGGAAAACTTGTATCCATTAAGCTATTGCTTCGCCTTTCCCCTCCCTCCCAGCCCCTGGTAACCACCAATCTGCTTTCTCTGTTTCTATGGATTTGCCTATTTCAGATATTACACATAAATGGAAACACATAATATGTGGCCTTTTATGTCTGTTTTCTTTCACTTAGCCTAATGTTTTTGAGATTCATCCATATTGTAGCATGTATCAGTACTTCGTTCATTTTCTTTTTTTTTCTTTATTGATTTGAGAGAGGAAAGGAGAAGGAGAGATAGAAACATCTATGAGAGAGAACATCGATTGGCCACCTCCTCCATGCCCCCCACTAGGGACTGGGCCCACAACCTGGGCATGTGCCCTGACCAAGAATCAAACTGGTGATCTCTTGGTGCATGCGTTGATGCTTAATCACTGAGCTACACCAGCCATGCAGTACTTCATTCATTTGCATGGCTGAATAATACTTCCACTATATTGATATACTGCTTTTTATTCATTCATTCATCTGTTAAAGGCCATTTAGATGGTTTCCACCTATATGGCAATTATGAATAATGCCAATATGAACATTCATGTACAAGTATATGTGAGACATATGTTTTCATTTCTCCAGGAGTGTAATTGCTGAGTCATATGGTAAATCTGTGCTTAAACTGTAAAGAAATACTGAGTATGTTTCATAGAAAATTGATTTAATTCTCAGCATGTAAATTTTTTACTTTGACTTGAGAAGATGGTGGCAGGCAGGACCAGAGCAAAGGTGAGTGTGTGAGAGTGTGAGTGAGTGTGAGAGGACATGAATGTGGATGAGCAACCTCATAGCAGTGCGGAACTTAGGGCAGAGGGTTTTGGTGCTGTGGATGGGGGAGCAGCAGTATGCTGTATGCTGCTTGGCAGGGCTTCCCTGCTTGAGGCTAGAAGGCCCTGCCATTTTGAAAGATCCACTGGGTCCTCTCTGGGAGGAGGCAGTGGGGAGTGGCTAGGGCCTAGCAACCCAAGGCCACCAGTGTGCCTTACACCATTGGACCAGTGGCCCCCGCTGTGCCAATGTGGACCAGAGCACAATAGCAGTGCTGTCAAGGTAACTGCTCCCTGCAGCAGCAGCAGCAGCAGGGCTCAGGATCTGAGCAATGAATGCCCCTAGCAGCAGTAGCAGCCAGCTCAGGAGCCGAGCACCAAGCCCCACAGCAGCAAGAGCAGCCGGCTGGGGAGCAGAGGCCTACCCCCAACAGCAGCAAGGGGTGGGAGCCAAGCACTACCACCAACAGCAGTAGCATTCATCTCAAGAGCTGAGCACCATTCCTCACAGCAGCAGCAGCTGGCTGGGGAGCAGAGCCCTACCTCCAACAGCAGTGAGGCTTGGGAGCTGAGATCCATACCCCGACAGCAGCACAGTATAGATCAGCAGCTGAGACCTGCCTCTAGCAGCATCAGCAGTGGCTGATCAGGAGCAGAGCCCCAGCTTCAGCAGCAGCAAGGCTTGGGGAGATGAGACCCACCCCTGAAAAGAGCAGCAGTGGATCCCCACCCCCAGGAGCAGCAAATTCCCAGGAGCTGAGCATCCTTGGCCCCCAACAGCAGCAGAGGATAGGGTGGCTGAAACTCATCCCCCAGCAGCAGCAGCAGCAGCAGCAGCAGTGCAGACCAGGAGATGAGATTAGCCCCCAGCAGAATCAGCAGTGACTGATCAGGAGCTGAGCCCCACCAGGCAGCAGTGGTACCTGAGGCCTCATGAACCACAGTAGTGCACAAGACTGACACACAATAGAACAGTCTGGGAGGCATAGCAGTCTTATATGATACACACCAATCTGCCTACACATCCTAATGTGCCTCACCTGGCCTGGAACTATCAGACTGCTAAAATGGTGACACAAAGAAACAACACCCAAATGAAAGAAAAGGAGGAATCACCAGAAAAAGAACTACATGAAATGGAGGCAAGCAATTTGTCAGATAAAGAATTCAAAGCAATGATTGTAAGGGTGTTCAAACAACTTAGTAAGAACTGCAAGCAACTTAATGAGAATTACAAAGAGTGATCACTGGGAATTACACCAGCATAAAAAAGAGTTACACTATGAATAAAAATCAAGTGGAAATAAAGAAATGGCAAAGCTGATATAAAAAAATACCTTGGAAGGATTCAACAGTAGATTAGAAGAAGCTGAAGACCGAATCAGCAAGGTAGAAGACAAGGTAGGAAAAAAAACTCTAAATAGAGCAGAAAATGGAAAAAAAGTTAAAAAGCAGGAGAAGAGTTTAAGGGAGCTTTGGGACAATACAAAACATAATAACATTTGCAACATATGGGTGCCGGAAGGAGAAGAACTGGAGAAAGGAATAGAGAACATGTTTAAAGAAATAAAAACAGAAAACTTCCCTAATCTGGTGAAGGAAAAAGTCACACAAGTTGAGGAAACACAAAGAGTACCAAGCAAGATGAACCCAAAAAGACCCACAGCTAGACACATCATTATTAAAATGGCAAACGTTAAAGACAAAGAAAGAATCTTATTTTTTTCTTTTTTTTTATCCTCACTCGAGGACATTTTTTCATTTTTTGTCCAGATAGAGTGGAAGGGAGAGAGAGAGAGAAACATCGACACGAAAGGGACACATCGAGAGGCTGCCACCCGCACGACCAACCAGGGTCGGGGACAAACTGCAACCGAAGTACATGCCCTTAGCGGGAACCGAACCCAGGTCTCTCTGGACTGCAGGCTGACGCTCTAACCGCTGAGCCAAACCGGCCAGGGCCAAAGAAAGAATCTTAAAGGAAGCAAGAGAGAGACAGAAAGTTACCTACAAGGAAGTTCCCATTAGACTGTCAGCTGATTTCTCAATAGAAATACTTCAGGCCAGAGGGAGTGGCATGAAGTATACAAAGTAATGAAAAGCAAGGGTCTGAATCCAAAACTGCTGCGTTCAACAAGGCTACCATTCAAAATTGAAGGTGAAATAAAGAGCTTGAAAGGAAAAAAGGCTAAAGGAATTTACCACCACCAAACCAGCACTGCAAGAAATGCTACAGGGACTGTTGTAAGAAGAAGAAGAAATAGAGAGAGAGAGAGGAACACAGGCACAAAATTTAAATGGCAACAAATAAGTACTTATCAATAATAACCTTAAATGTAAATGGCTTAAATGCTCCAATCAAAAGACATAGGATAGCTGATTGGATAAAAAAACATGACCCATATATATACTGTCTACAAGAGACCCACCTCACAACAAAAGATTCACACAGGAAAGTCTCCAGATTTCTGGTCAAGATGGTGGCATAGGTAAATGGGGTACTCGCCTCCTCCCACAGCCACATCAAAATTATAACTAAACTACAGAACAGCCATCATTCAGAACTGCCTGACATTGAGCTGAAAGGAAATCCTACAGCTATGAAATTGAAGAAACCACATGAAGACTGGTAGGAGGGGTGGAGGCGCGGACAGGCTGGTCCCACACCTACATGTGGCGGATACAAATCAGGAGGGACACCTCAGATGTGAAGGTCCTCCCTGAAAAGCAAGGGGTTCCCATCTTACCCCAGGATCCCAGCTCAGGGTTCCAGTGCCAAGAAGAGAAGTCCATATCACTTCTGACTGTAAAACCCAGCAGGAACTGAGGCTGAGGGAGGCTGAGGCTGAGGGAGGCTGAGGCTTCTGGAGGCCCAGGCAGTTCCTCTTAATGGGCCCGCACACAGACTTACTTGGACTCACTCTTTCTGGGCTCCAGCATTGGGCAGGAAGCTCGAAAGGCACCAGAGACATACGGGGAAGAACTGAGTTGTTTGGCATTGGGGTGAGAGCTGAATGTTCAGCTTTCTCCTGGACAGACTTGCTGTGGGAGGCCATTGTTCCTTTCGTGAGCCCTTCCCTGGGGAAGCAGCCAGCCAGCCGCCATATCTGGGACTCCAGCAACTTGGCTTACACTGCTTGCCCCACTCTGTTAATTCCCTGAGGCCCTGCCCCACCCAACTTTCAGGCCACCCAAGTTGTTTCCAATGGCTTTACCATAGGATTGGCCTATCTTGGATCTTGCTTCAGATTTTCTTAAAATCTCTCAAACAGGCAGCATCTGGTCTCAGTGAGCCCCATACCTCTCGTTAAGTGGCCCCAGGACTGCCACTAGAAGCAGCCAGCCTTGGTTCTCAACTTGGCTTTTCCTGGGCACCTCCAAGCCCAGAACAAGAAGCAACCATCTGCAGATGACTTTGTAGCTTATGCTGGGTGGCCCCGGGTAGAACACAAGCAGTGGTTGACCTTGCCCCAGAGCCAGCATACCCGGTGAACGGTTTCAGACCCCATCAAAGCACTACCACCGAACCATGTCCACAAGTGACACACTCAGTGAGTGGACTCAGTGGGTACCAGAGCCCTGATGAAGTAAGTCTTGCTCTGTGTTGGGCCCCTACATGGCTGATTCTCCAAGGGAGTCAGAGGCCAGTGGTCAGTGGGCACGGCCAGTCCTTGCAGCTGATCAGCCTGAATAAATCCCTCCCATTGATGTGTCAACAGCAGCCAAGACTCAATTACAACAGAAGGGTGTACAGTCCACACAAGGGGTACACCTCTAGGGCACAGCTGGGGTGATCAGGGAGGCTGTGCCACTGGACCCCACAGGACACCGATAACCATAGGCCACCCTATGAAGCCTAGGAGACATAGAAACTCTATCTAATACATAGAAACAAACACAGGGAAGCAGCCAAAATGAGGAGACAAAGAAACATGTCCTAAATGAAAGAAAAGAACAAAACTCCAGGACAAGAACTAAACAAAATGGAGATAAGCAATCACTCAGATGCAGAGTTCAAAACACTGATTTCAAAATGCTCAAGGAACTTAGTGAGAACTTCAAGGAACTTAGTGAGAATTTCAATGAACTTAAGGAGACCTCCAAGGAACTTAGTGAGAACATCAACAACATAAAAAAGGACCAGTCATAAATGAAGGATGTATTAACTGAAATAAAGAATAATTTACAGGGAATCAATAATAAAGTAGGTGAAGCCAAGAAGCAAACCATCAATTTGAAATATAAGGAAGCAAAAAAACATGCAATCAAACAAGTAAAAAAAAAAAAAAATGAAGACAGTGTAAGGAACCTTTGGGACAACTTCAAGCATACCAACATTCACATCATGGGGTGCCAGAAAGACAAGAGAGAGAGAGCAAGAAATTGAAACCCTATTTGAAAAAATAATGACAGAAAACTTCCCTAACTTGGTGAAGGAAACAGACATACAAGTCCAGGAAGCACAGAGAGCCCCAAACAAGATGAAACTAAAGAGGTCCACACCAAGAGACATCATCATCAAAATGCAAAAGGTTAAAGACAAACAAAGAATCTTAAAAGCAGCAAGAGAAAAGCAGTTGGTTACCTACAAAGGAGCTCCCATAAGACTGTCTGCTGATTTCTCAAAAGAAACTTTGCAGGCCAGAAAGGAGTGGCAAGAGATATTCAAAGTAATGAAAAGCAACAAACTACAACTGAGATTACTCTTTCTTGCAAAGCTATTATATAGAATCTATGGACATATAAAGAGTTTCCCAGACAAGAAAAAGCTGAAGGAGTTCATCACCACCAAACCAGTATTATATGAAATGTTGAAGGGTCTTCTTGAAGGAGAAGAAGAACAAAAATAAGAACAAGAAAATGGCAATAAATCAACAACTGAATCTACAAACAAAATGAGCAAACAGAAAAGAAATAGACTCATAGATACGGAGAACTTTTTGTTGTTTGCCAAATGGGAGGTGGCTAGGGGGATGGGTGAAGGAGTTGAAGGAATTACAAAGTACAAATTGGTTGTTAGACTGATGAACCTCAAAGGGAAAGGGGGAGGAAGGGTGGGAAGAGATAAACCAACAAACTTCTATGCATGTATGCATAACCAATGGACACAAACAATAGTGTGGGTAAGGCATGAGAAGGGTGGGATTGGGGAGGAGGGAGTCAATGGAGGAAAAAGGGGGGACATCTGTAATACATTCAACAATAAAGATAAGTTTTAAAAAATAAAATGAATCAAAAATGTAAAAAAAAAAAAAGACACAGTATGAAAGTGAAGAGATGGAAAAAAATTTTGAAGGCCAATGAAGAGGAACCAAAATGCTGGTGTAACAATATTTATATCTGATAGACTTCAAAATGAGGGCCATAATATGACACAAAAAAGGTCACTACATAATATTAAAGGATTCAATCCAACAGGAGGATATAACCCTGGTAAACATATATGCACTGAATATAGCAGCACCAAAATATATTAAAAATAACTTCTGGAGGACTTCAAGGAGAGATTGACAGCAATATAATCATAATAGGGGACTTTGTCACCCCACTGACACCACTGAATAGATCTTCTAGATTAAAAATTAACAACAAAACAGAGTCCCTAAATGATGCACTAGATCAGCGGGATTTAATTAATATTTACATAACATTACACCCCAAAGCTGCAGAATATACATCTTCTCAAGTGCGCACAGGACATTCTCAAAGACAAACCACATATTAGAACACAAACTAATTCTCTACAAGTTCAAGAAGATTGAAATCATATCATGTATCTTCTCGGATCACAATGGCATGAAACTAGAAATTAATTACAATAAAAGCACTTAGAAACATACAAACACATGGAGGCTGAATAGCATGTTATTAAACAATGAATGTGTTACCAATGAGATCAATTAATAAATAAAAAACTTCCTGGAAACTAATGAAAATGAACACACAACAATACAAAATCTAGAAGACACAGGGAAAGCAGTCCTGAGATGCAAGTTCACAGCAATACAGGTCTACTTCAAGAAACAAGAGAAATTTCTAATAATCTAATCCTACAACTTAAAGATTTAGAAAGGGAACAAAAAAGAAAACCCCAGAGTTAGTAGAAGGAAGGAAATATAAAGATCAGAGTGGAAATAAATGACATAGACACTAAAAAACTAAAAAACAAAAACAAAAAACAAACAAACAAACAAACAAAAACATGAAAGATCAATGACACCAAGAACTTGTTCTTTGAAAAGATAAACAAGATTGATCAACCTTTAGCAGTCTCACCAAGAAACAAAGAGAGAGAACCCAAATTAATAAAATCAGAAACAGAAGAGGTGACATAACAATGGACACCACAGAAATACAAAGGATTGTAAGACAATTCTATGAACAATTATATGTCAACAAATTTGACAACCTAGGAAAAACAGACAAATACTTAGAATCATATAGTCTTTCAAAACTCAACTGAGAAGAGTCAGAGAACCTGAACATACAAATAACAATTAAGGAAATAGAAGCAGTCATCAATAAACTTCCAGCAAACAAAAGCCCTAGTCCAAATGGCTTCATAAGGGACTTTGGTAAACACTCAAAGAAGAACTAGCACCTATTCTCCTCAAACTATTCCAAAAAAATTCAAGAGGAAGAAAGGCTTCCAAGATCTTTTTATGAGGTCAGCATAATCCTAATCCCCAAACCAGATAAAGACACTACAAAGAAAGAAAATTACAGGCCAATATCCCTGATGAACATAGATGCAAAAATTCTCAACAAAATATTATCAAATCGGATCTAGCAATATATTTAAAACATTATACACCTTGACCAAGTGAGATTTATCCCAGGGATGCAAGGCTGATACAATATTTGTAAATCAATAAACGTGATATACCACCTAAACAAAATGAAAGATAAAAATCACATGATCATACCAATAGATGCTTAAAAAGCATTTGACAAAATCCAGCAACCATTTTTTATAACAACTCTCAGCAAAGTGGGAATAGAAGGATCATACCTCAACATAATAAAGGCCATATATGACAAACCTGCAGCCAATCCCATACTCAATGGGCAAAAACTACAAGCATTAGCCTTATGAACAGGACCAGTACAGGGATGTATACTTTCATCACTCTTATTCAACATAATACTGGAAGACTTAGCCACAGAAATCAGAAAATAAGAAAAAATAAAAGGGATACAAATCAAAAAGGAGGAAGTGAAACTGTCATTATTTGCAGATGACATGGTATTATACATAGAAAGACTTCATACAAAAAACTACTAGATTTAATAAATGAATTTGGCAAAGTAACAGGATACAAAATCAACATCCAGAAATCATTGGAATTTTTGAACACCAATAATGAACTCACAGAAAGAGAAACTAAAAAAAAAAAAAAAAAATCACATTTACCATTGTGGAAAAGAAATTAAGATACCTAGGAATAAACTTAACCAAAGTAGTAAAGGACTTGTTCACACAAAACTACAAGACATTGAAAAAAGAAATAGAGGAAGATATAAAAAACATGGAAGCATATACCTTGTTCCTGGATTGGAAGAATTAGCATCATTAAAATGTCCATAAATTCAATGAAATCTCCATTAAAATACCAACACCATATGTCACAGAATTAGATCAAGTACTCCAAAAGTTTATGTGGAACCAAAAATGACCCCCAATAGTCATAGCAATCTTGAATGAGAAGAACAAAATTGGAGGGATCACAGTTCTGGATATAAGGTTGTATTACAAAGCCATCACAATCAAAACAGCCTGGTACTGGCCCAAGAACAGGCATATAAATCAATGGAACAGAACAGAGAACCCAAAAATTAACCCAAAACATTATGCTCAACTAATATTTGACAAAGGTGGCAAGAGCATACAATGCAGTAAAGACAGTCTCTTTAAATATGGTGTTGGGAAAATTGGACAGCTACATGCAAAAAAAAAAAAAAAAAAGAAAAGAAAATGAAAATAGAAACTAGATTACCAATTTACACCATAAACAGGAACAAACTCAAAATGGATGACTTAAATATCTCCCGTGGGACCATAAAAATCCTAGAAGAATATGTAGGCAGCAAAATTTCAGACATCACATGGAACAGAATTTTCTCCATTACATAGCATAGGGCAAGAGAAACAAAGGAAAAAATTAATAAATGGGACTACATGAAAACAAAAAGCTTCTGAAAAAGAAGTCTAAGGAGAAAAATGGCGGTGGAGTGAATGAAAGCTACACAGACGATCTCCCAGGACCAAATGGGAATTACAACTAAAATGAAGACAAATCATTGGGAAAAAGAAACAGAGAAGCAACAGGAGAGGACCATACAACCAGGGACACTGAATGAGCCTGGAGGATCTGCGGAGGCATGTGAGGGTGATGGGCTGGGAGCCCAAGGACAGTAGCGGCCTTAGCTGTGAGCAGCGGCCTTAGCTATGAGCAGCAGCCTTAGCTGTGAGCAGGGGAGGTGCCCGCCCTCAGGGTTAAGAGCCCCAACTGCTCCACAGCGCAGAGGACCAGGACAGAGCGCTAAATAGCTACAGCCACTCACCTGGGGCTCCAGCAGAGGGAGGGCGGACTGGACTGGAACTCTGTGGGGACACCTGGGATTTGGAGGGCGCCCAGAGTTTGTGTTGAGCCACGACCACAAAGGACAATGGTGGCCAGCCCACTCCTTCCCGGTTACACAGAACAGCAGCCAAGTTTGCTTATTCCCGGAGCTGTGGCAGCCCTTCCCTCAGAGATTCCCAGGTGAGGTAAAGAGGCAAAGAAATGAAAGTTGAGGCTCATTAACAACAAGCATTGGCCCCACCCTCAGGAAATACTCTTACACTATAAACACCTGAGGGAGTTTCTCATTCAACTGAGATCCTAAGGCTTTTCAAGTAACTGAGGCTAATAGCCTCCAGGCAAAGAGCTAGACCATAACTGAACCTTTCCTGAGCTTGCAAATTTACCCAAAAGTGAAACTTGACAGTGGTGTTAAAGGAGGACCCTCCACGCTCATCCAAACCCAGTAGACAGAGCCACAAATAGCAGAACACCAACACTCACAGGGAAAATTTGGCAGGCTCCAAAACCCACTGAGATAGCAAAAATGGTGGAACAAAAAAACAGATCCCAAATGAAAGAACAAGAGAACTGTACCGAAGATGAGATAAATGAAATGCAGTTAAGTAAATTATCAGAGGTAGAGTTCAGAGCCATGTTCTTGAGGAAACTAAACAACATGAGTAAGGACATCGACACCAAGAAAACTGATCAAGTGGAAATAAAGAATGACATAGCAGAAATAAAGAACACATTGGACGACGGACTGATCAACAGAGTAGAGGAAGTGGAGGACCGGATCAGTGAATTAGAAGACAGAGTAGAAAAAAATCAATCAATCAGAAAACCAAAAGGAAAAAACAATTAAAAAACAGGAAGACAGCTTAAGAGAACTGTGGGACAACTGGAAACATAATAACATTCGCATCATAGGAGTCCCCAAAGAAGAAGAAAATGAGCAAGGGTTAGAGAATATATTTGAAGAAATAGTGACAGAAAACTTTCCTAACCTGGTGAAGGAAGAAGGCATTCAAGTTCAAGAAACACAGAGAGTCGCAGTAAGAAGAACCCAAACAGGCCCACACCAAGACACATAATAATTAAAAGGCCAAAAATTAAAGGCTAAGAGAGAATCCTAAAGGCAGCAAGAGCTAAGTAACAGGTTACCGGCAAAGGAACCCCCATAAGGCTATCATCTGACTTCTCAACAGAAACACTACAGGCCAGAAGGGAATGGCATGAAGTAATCAAGGTCATGAAAAACAAGGATCTGAATCCAAGACTACTCTATCCAGCAAGGCTATCATTCAAAATAGAAGGTCAAATAAAGAGCTTCCCAGACAAAAAAAAAAAAAAAAAAAAAAGGCTAAGGGAATATATTAGCAGCAAACCAGCACTGCAAGAAATGTTAAAAGGACTGCTGGAATTAGTAGAAGAAATAGGAAGAAAAATATAACCACACTGAACAAAAATGGCAATAAATAAGTACATATCAATAATCACCTTAAATGTAAATGGATTGAATTCTCCGATAAAAAGACACAGAGTAGCTGACTGGATAAGAAAGCGTGATTCACATATATGTTGTCTACAAAAGGCCCACCTCACAACAAAAGACTCACATAAATTGAAAGTAAAGGGATGGAAAAAAATCTTCCAAGCAAACGGAAAGGAAAAAAAAGCGGGGGTAGCAATACTCATATCTGATAAATTAGATTTCAAACTGAAGACCAAAACTAGAGACAAAGAAGGCCACTACATAATATTGAAAGGGTCTATCCAACAGGAAGATATAACCTTGGTAAACATATATGCACCCAATATAGGAGCACCAAAATATATTAAAAATCTTCTGGAGGACTTCAAAGGAGAAATCGACCGCAGTACAATCATAGCAGGAGACTACAACACCCCACTGAAATCACTGGATAGATCATCTAGACAAAATATTAACAAGGAATAAGAAATTCTAAATGAAGCACTAGATCAAATGGATTTAACAGATATATACAGAGAATTACACACCAAAACTGCAGAATTCACATTCTTCTCAAGTGCACATGGGACATTCTCAAAGATAGACCATATGTTAGGGCACAAACTAAGTCTCTACAAATTCAAGAAGATTGAAATTATGTCAAGCATCTTCTCCGATCACAATGGCATGAAACTAGAAATCAATTGCAACAAGAACATGAAAAGACATTTGAACACATGGAGGCTAAATAGCATGTTACTGAACAATGAATCAGTTACCATGGAGATCAAGGAAGAAATTAAAAACTTCCTGGAAATCAATGAAAATGAACACACAACTACATAAAATCAATGGGATTCAGCAAAAGCAGTTCTGAGAGGGAAGTTCATGGCACTACAGGCCCACCTCAAGAAAGAAGAAAAATTTCTAATTGACCATCTAACCTCACAACTTAAAGAACTAAAGTAAACAATAAGAAAACCCTAGAACAAGTAGAAGGAAGGAAATAGTAAAGATCAGAGCAGAAATAAATGACATGGAAACCAAAAAAAACAATTCAACGGATCAATGAAACAAAGGGCTGGTTTTTTGAAAAGATAAACAAGATTGATGGACCCTTAGCTAGACTCCAAGAAACAAAGTGAGAGAAAACAAATACACAAAATCAGAAGTGAAAGAGGAGAAGTAACAACTGACACCACAGAAATACAAAGGATCGTTAGCAAATACTATGAACATTTATATGACAACAAATTCGACAATCTAAGTGAAATGGACACATTTCTAGAAACACAAAGTCTCCCAAAACTGAACCGGGAAGAGATAGAAAACCTAAACAGGTCAATAACAACGAAGGAAATTGAAGATGTAATCAAGACCCTCCCAGCAAACAAAAGCCCAGGCCCTGACGGCTTCACGGGGGAGTTTTAACGAACATTCAAAGAAGAACGAACACCCATTCTCCTCAAACTATTCCAAAAAATTCAAGAAGGAAGACTTCCAAACTCGTTTTATGAAGCCAGCATAATCCTAATTCCAAAACCAGAAAAAGACACTACAAAGAAAGAAAACTACAGGCCAATATCCCTGATGAACATAGATGCCAAAATCCTTAACAAAATACTAGCAAATCGGATCCAGCAATACATCAAAAAAATTATCCACCATGACTAATGGGATTCATCCCAGGGATGCAAAGCTGGTACAATATTCGCAAATCAATAAATGTGATACACCACGTGAACAAAATGAAAGATAAAAACCATATGATCATATCAATAGATGCTGAAAAAGCATTTGACACAATCCAGCACTCATTTCTGATAAAAACGCTCAGCAATTTGGGAATAGAGGGATTATATCTCAACATTATAAAGGCCATATATGAAAGACCTACAGCCAACATCATACTCAATGGACAAAAACTAAAAGCATTTCCCTTAAGAACAGGAACAAGACAAGGATGCCCACTCTCACCACTCTTATTTAACATAGTACTGGAAGTCTTAGCCACAGCAATCAGACATGAAGAAAAAATAAAAGGGATCCAAATTGGAAAGGAGGAAGTAAAACTGTCATTATTCACAGATGACATGATATTATACACAGAAAACCCTAAAGACTCCATCAAAAATCTACTAGACTTAATAAATGAATGTGGCAAAGTAGCAGGATACAAAATTAACGTCAAGAAATTGACGGCATTCTTATACACCAATGATGAACTCACAGAAAGAGAAACTAAAAAAACAATCCCATTTACCATTGTGGCAAAAAAAATTTAAGATACCTAGGAATAAACTTAACCAAAGAAGTAAAGGACCTATTTGCAGAAAACTACAGGACATTGAAAAAAGAAATAGAGGAAGATATAAAAATGTGGAAGCACAAACCTTGCTCATGGATTGGAAGAATTAACATCATTAAAATGTCCATACTACCCAAAGCAATCTATAGATTTAATGCAATCCCCATCAAAATACCAATGACATATTTCACAGAACTAGAACAAATACTTCAGAAGTTCATATGGAACCAAGAAAGACCCCGAATAGCTACAGCAATCTTGAAAAAGATGGACAAAGTAGGAGGGATCACAATACCGGACATCAGGTTATACTACAAAGCTACTGTAATCAAAACAGCCTGGTACGGGCACAAGACCAGGCACATAGATCAATGGAATAGAAGAGAGAGCCCAGAAATTGACCAAAAAAACATTATGCTCAATTGATATTCGACAAAGGTGGCAATAGCATACAATGGAGTAAAGACAGCCCCTTTAATAAATGGTGTTGGGAAAATTGGACTGCTACATGCAAAAAAATGAAACTAGACCATCATCTTACACCATACACAATAATAAACTCAAAATGGATAAAAGACTTAAATGTGACTCATGAATCCATAAAAATCCTAGAAGAAAATGTAGGCAACAAAATTTCAGACATCATACGCAGCAAAATTTTCACTGATATATCACCTAAGGCAACAGAAACAAAGGAAAAAATGAACACATGGGACTACATCAAACTCAAAAGCTTCTGCACAGCAAAAGAAACAACCAGCAAAGTGGAAAGGCAACCCACTGTATGGGAGAGCATAATTGCCTATGATATATCAGATAAGGGACTAATTTCCAAAATATATAGAGTGCTCATACATCTCAACAAAAGGAAGACAAAGAACCCAATTAAAAAATGGGCAGAGGAACTAAATAGACACCTCTCCAAACAGGACATACAAACGGCCAAGAGACATATGAAGAAATGCTCAACTTCACTAATGATCAGAGAGATGCAAATTAAAACAACAATGAGGTATCACCTCACACCTGTCCGAATAGCCGCCATCAACAAAACATCAAACAACAAGTGTTGGCGAGGGTGTGGAGAAAAGGGGACTCTAGTACAGTGCTGGTGGGAGTGCAGACTGGTACAGCCACTATGGAAAACACTATGGTGTTACCTCAAAAAACTAAAAATTGAATTACCATTTGACCCAGTGATCCCACTCCTAGGAATACACCCTAAGAAGCCTGAAACACCAATCAGAAAGAATACATGTACCCCCATGTTCATAGCAGCGCTATTTACAATAGCTAAGATCTGGAAATGGCCCAAGTGTCCATCAGTAGACGAATGGATAAAAAAGCTGTGGTACATATACACAATGGAGTACTATGCAGCTGTAAGAAAGAACGATCTCTTATCCTTTGAAACGACATGAAGGGACCTGGAGAGTATTATCCTATGTGAAACAAGCCAAGCAGAGAAAGACAAATATCTTATGATCTCACTTATTTGTGGAATATAATGAACATAACAGTGTGAGGAACAGGGTAGTCCCAGAGACATGGAAGTAGGGTACAGACTGACAATTTCCAGAAGAGGGGGTGGGGGAGGGGAGCGATGAACACAAAACTTGTTTGCATGTACTCATAACCAATGGACATGGACAACAAAACTGGGGAAGGGGCAGGGAGGGAGGGGGAGGAGGGTGTCAATGGGGGAAAAAAGGAGAAACATCTGTAACAAAAGTAAATTAATAAAAAGTGATGTTGGAAAAAAAATAAATAAAATAAAATAAAAAACAAACAAACAAACAAACAAAAAAACAATATGAAGGCCATATATGAAAGACCTACAGCCAACATCATACTCAATGGACAAAAACTAAAATCATTTCCCTTAAGAACAGGAACAAGACAAGGATGCCCACTCTCACCACTCTTATTTAACATAGTACTGTAAGTCTTAGCCACAGCAATCAGACATGAAGAAAAAATAAAAGGGATCCAAATTGGAAAGGAGGAAGTGAAACTGTCATTATTCGCAGATGACAAAATATTATACATAGAAAACCCTAAAGACTCCATCAAAAATCTACTAGACTCAATAAAGGAATTTGGCAACGTAGCAGGATACAAAATTAACGTCAAAAAATCGACGGCATTCTTATACACCAATGACGAACTCACAGAAAGAGAAACTAAAAAAACATCCCGTTTACCATCGCAGCAAAAAAATTAAGATACCTAGGAATAAACTTAACCAAAGAAGTAAAGGACCTATTTGCAGAAAACTACAGGACATTGAAAAAAGAAATAGAGGAAGATATAAAAAAGTGGAAGCACATACCTTTTTCATGGATTGGAAGAATTAACATCATTAGAACTTCCATACTGCCCAAAGCAATCTATAGATTTGATGCAATCCCCATCAAAATACCAACGACATATTTCATAAAACTAGAACAAATACTTCAGAAGTTCATATGTAACCATAAAAGACCCCAAATAGCTACAGCAATCTTGAAAAAGAAGGACAAAGTAGGCGGGATCACAATACCAGCCATCAGGTTATACTACAAAGCTATTGTAATTAAAACAGCCAAGTAATGGCACAAGAACAGGCACATAGGTCAATGGAATAGAACAGAGAACGCAGAAATTGACCCAAAACATTATGCTCAATTGATATTCGACAAAGGTGGCAAGAGCATACAATGGAGTAAATATAGCCTCTTTAATAAATGGTGTTGGGAAAATTGGACAGCTACATGCAAGGAAAATGAAACTAGACCATCAACTTACACCATACACAATAGTAAACTCAAAATGGATAAAAGACTTAAATGTGACTCATGAATCCATAAAAATCCTAGAAGAAAATGTAGGCAACAAAATTTCGGACTTCATAGGCACCAGAATCTTCACTGATACATCACCTAAGGCAACAGAAACAAAGGGAAAAATGAACACATGGGACTACATCAAACTCAAAAGCTTCTGCACAGCAAAAGAAACAACCATCAAAACAGATAGGGAACCCACTCTATGGGAGAGCATAATTGCCAATGATACATCAGATAATGGGTTAATCTCCAAAATATATAGAGTGCTCATACAACTCAACAAAAGGAAGACAAAGAACCAAATTAAAAAATGGGCAGAAGAAGTAAATAGACACCTCTCCAAAAAGGACATACAAATGGCTAAGAGACATATGAAGAAATGCTCAACATCACTAATCATCAGAGAGATGCAAATTAAAACAACAAGGAGGTATCACCTCACACCTGTCAGAATGGCCGCCATCAACAAAGCATCAAACAACAAGTATTGGCGAGGGTGTGGAGAAAAGGGGACTCTAGTACGCTGTTGGTGGGAATGCAGACTGGTGCAGCCACTGTGGAAAACACTATGTTGTTACCTCAAAAAATTAAAAATTGAATTGCCATTTGACCCAGTAATCCCACTTCTAGGAATATACCCTAAGAAGCCTGAAACACCAACCAGAAAGAATACATGTACCCCCATGTTCATAGCAGCACTATTTACAATAGCTAAGATCTGGAAACAGCCCAAGTGTCCATCAGTGGATGAATGGATAAAAAAGCTGTGGTACATATACACAATGGAGTACTATTCAGCTGTAAGAAAGAAAGATCTCTTATCTTTTGAAATGACATGAAGGGACCTTGAGAGTATTATCCTAAGCGAAACAAGCCAAGCAGACAAAGACAAATATCACATGATCTCACTTATTTGTGGAATATAATGAACATAGCAGTCTGAGGAACAGGGTAGACCCAGAGACGTGGAAGTAGGGTATAAACTGACACCCCTCAGGAGAGGGGGTGGGGGGGGAGGGAAGAGATAAACCACAGAACTTATGCACATGTATGCATAAGTGATGGACATGGACAACAAAGCTGGGGACAGGGTGGGCGGATGGGGAGGAGGGTGTCAATGGGGAAAAAAAACGAGAAACATCTGTAACAAAAATAAATTAATAAAAAAAATAATAAAAAAAAAGAATTATAGATGAAATTAACGAAATAGGTAATAAAAAAATGATAAGCAAAATCAACAAAACTAGGGCGGGATTGGGAGGAGGGTGTCAGTGGTGGAAAAGGGAGAAACATCTGTAACAAAAATAAATAAATTAATAATAATAATAAAGGTTGCTTTTTGAAAGATCAACAAAATTGAGAAGCCTTTAACTAAACTGACTAAGAAATAAAGAGAGAAGACTCCAATTATTAAAATCAAGAAGAAACAGGAGCATTATTATTGACCTTGTAGAAATGAATGAGATTGTAAAAGAATACTATGAACAATTGCGTGCCAATGAATTAGATCACCTAGATGAAATGGAAAAATTCCTACTGTGGCACAAACAACTGAAACTGACTCAAGAAGAAATAAAAACTGGAATTATACCTATCACAAGTAAAGACTGAGCCATTCATCAAAAAAATTTTAACAAAGAATTGTCTATAACCAGTAGGCTTAACTAGTGAATTAGCAATGTTTAAAGAAAAATTAACAACAATCCTTTACAAACTTTAAAATAAATAAAAAAGGACAGAACACTTCCCAATTTATTCTAAAAGGTGAGTATTACCCTGACACTAAAACCAGACAAAGACATAACAAGAAAATAAGACTATAAAAATATCCCTTATGACTACAGACCCAAATTTTTCAACAAAGTACTAGAAAACCAAATCCAAAAACACATAGAAAGGTTTATACAGCATGACCAAATAAGATTTATCACAGAAATACTAGGTTTGTTCAACATACAAAAATCAATAAATGTAATATAACATAATAGAATAAAAGACAAAAATAACATGATCATTTTATAGATGCAGAAAAACACTTGACAAAACCTAATGCACTTTCATAATAAAAACAAACAAAAAACGTCTCAGCTCTTCAGCTCTAGTAATAAAAGATAATTTTTTTCAATAAATTTAATTTCAAAATAAAAAGTAAAAAAAAAAAAATCCATTGCTAGCATCATACTTAATGGTAAAAGACTGAAAATGTGCCCCCTAAGACCAGGAATGGAAGGATGTCCACTCTTGTTGCTTTTATGCAACATTTTGTTAGAGATTATGTCCAGAACAATTATGCAAGAAAAAGAAATAAAAAGCATCCAGATTACAAAGGAAGAATTAAAACTAACTCTAGTTGCATGTAACTAGAGTATGTATATAGAAAATTCTAAGGAATTCACAAAATGTCCTATTACAGGTAATAAACCAGTGCAGCAAATTTTGAGGAAACAAGATCACCACAATGGTATTTCTATACACCAGCAATGAATAACATGAAAGTGAAATTAAGAAAACAATTCCAATTATAAGAGCATAAAAATAATTAAATACTTATAATAAATTTGACCAAGAGAACTATAAATAATGTACACTGAAAACTACAAAATATTGTTGAAAGAAGTTAAAGAAGACCTAAACAAATGGAAAGACATCCCATATTCAAGGATTGGAAGACATAATACTGTAAAATTAACAATACTTCCCAAATTAATCAACAGAAGGAATGCAATTCTTATAAAAATTCCAGCTGCCTTTTCTACAGAAATGGACATGTTTATCCTAAAACTAGCATGGAACTGCAAAGGAAAGAGCCAAAATAATCTTGGAAAACAACAGTTTGACCCATACTTCCTAACGTCAAACCTTACTAAGCTATATTAATCAAAACAGTGCTGTACTAGCACAAGGATAGATGTATAGATCAATGGGAAAGAATTGAGAGTCCAGAAATAAACTCATTCGTCTATGGTCAATTGGTTTCTGAGAAGGGTGTGAAGACCATTTAATGGAGAAAGAAAAATATTTTCAACAAATGAGACTTGGACAACTGGATATTTACAGGTAAAATAATTAAGTTGGACCCCTACCTCACACCATATTTTAAAAATTAACTCAAAATGGATCAAAGATCTAAATGTAAGAGCTATAACTGTAAATTTGTTACAAGAAAACATAGAAGAAATTTTCATAACCTTGAATTTACAGTGGATTCTGAGATGTGACACTGGAAGCACATGAAACAAAAGAAAAAATAGATAAATTGGACTTCATCAAAATTAAAAACTTTTGTGCATCAAAGAACCCTATTGAGAAAGTGACAAGACAATTCACAGAATGGGAGAAATGTTTGCAAATCACATACCTGATAAAGTTGTAACATCCAGAATATGTAAAGAACTCTTCCAACTCAGCAACAAAAAAATGAACAACCCAATTAGAAATAGTCACTGAACCTGAATGGCCATTTTTCTAAAGAAGATGTATAAATAGCCAAAATGTACAGGAAAAGATAATCCATGTCATTAATCATTAAGGAAATGCAAATTAAGATCACAATGAGATGCCACTTCACACCCACTAAAATGGCTACAATAAAAAATATAGTCAGTAACAAATGCTTGTGAGGATATGGAGAAAATTGAACCCTCATACATTGCTGGTGTAATGCAAAATGGTGTGGCTGATTTGGAAAACAGTTTGCTAAACATAGTTACCAAATGACCTAGAAATTTCACTTCTAGGTATACATCCAAGAGAAATAAAAATATACATTCTCTGTCTGGCCAGTGTGGCTCAGTGGTTGAGCTTTGAACCATGTACCAAGAGGTCACCAGTTTGATTCCCGATCAGGATACACACCCAGGTTGTGGGCCTGATCCCCAGTGAGGGGCATGCAAGAGGCGGCCAATCGATGTTCTCTCTCATCAATATTTCTATCTCTCTCTCCCTCTCCCTTCCTCTCTCTCTAAAATCAATAAAGGGGAAAAAATTTTTAATAGAAAGTGTACATTCTCACAAAAACTTGTATGTGAATGTTTACAGTAATATTATGTGTAATAGCCAAAATGTGAAAATAATCCAAGTGTCTATTGATAAATTGATGAACAAAATGTGGTATATCCATACAATGGAGTATTAATCATCCATAAATGGAGTGAAGTATTGATACATGCCACAACATAGATGAACCTTGAAAACATGACATTAAGTCAAAGAAGCCAGACAAAAAGACCACACACATATTGATAATTCCACCCATTTGAATGCCTCGGATAGGCAAATCCACAGAGACATAAAGTAAATTAGAGGTCATGGCTGCATGACCATGTGAATATACTAAATTGCACTGAAGTTTATACTTTAAAATGTTATGTGGTATGTGAATTGTATGTTGGAAAGAAAAAGAGGACGAAAAGGAGAAGGGGATTAAAGTACCACTACCAAGCAAATGAAATTGCTGATGTTGTCACAGATTCTCCTAAGGTGCCAATTATTTTCTCTATGAAGGGAAGGATAAAGCTAACATCTAATTGGAAATGGCTTTGCTCCAGGACCCTGTGGGGAATTTTTTAATAACACTCCACTAATAATTACTGTAGTAATTTCTCCAAAGATGTGTACAGTATGTTTTGCTTTTTCTTACAATTTCTGTTAAAACCACAATGTTGTTTTCTGTTCCATGTTTTATCCAAAAGTTAGATATATAGGTTGTTCTGGAAAGTTTTTTTTCTTTTCAGCTGGGCTATAGACATGCCACTGAGCTTCGATGAGAAGCTGAATCTCACACAGGTTGCTGGCCTATGAAAAAGGATTAATTCTGTGTCATGAAGTGACATACTCTGATTTGTAATTTATTTTTTTATTTTTTATTTTTATAATTTATTTTATTATTAATTTGTTTTTGTTACAGATGTTTTTCCTTTTTTTCCCCCATTGACACCCTCCTCCCCCTCCCCTTCTCCTCCTCCCCATCCCTGTTGTCCATGTCCATTGGTTATGCACCCATGTACATAGGCTCTGTGATTTATCTCTTTCCCCCGCCTCCCCCCCTCCTCTGAGGCCCGTCATCCCATACTCCACCCTCCATGTCTCTGGGTCAATTTCGTTGTTCAGTTTGCTCAGTTCTCCTGTGTGTTGCCGGCTTCCTCCGTTGGTGTGGGGGTCGCCCGGCTCCCCCGCTCCGCCTGGGTTCCCCCGTGGTGGGGGGGGGGTCGCCCGGCTCCTGATTTGTAATTTAAATCTTATAGGTTTGTGATTATGGCATTTGTTTTTACACTCAAATTGGAGCATATAAATAAATACTTAGGTTTGTGTGTAATGATTTTGTCAACCAGCTTGCTAGTGAAAAGTTCTCCCTTCACTTGTTTATTTTTTTATTTTTTCTTAATCCTCACCTGAGTATATTTTTCCATTAATTTTTAGATAGAGTGGAAAGGATGAGGTGGGGGGAGAAACATCCATGTGAGAGAGACATATTTATTAATTGCCTCCCAGATGACCCTGCCATGACTGGGGCAGGGGATCAAACCTGCAACCCAGGTGCATGCTCTTGAACAGGAATCAAACCTGAGACCCTTCGGTCTGAAGGCCAGGGTTCTAACTGCTAAACCAAACTGGTCTGGGCCACTTGCTTATATTTATTTATTTTCTTTCTTTCTTTCTTTCTTTTTATTTATTTATTTATTTATTTATTTATTTATTTATTTATTTATTTATCTTCTTTGTTGATTCTAGAGAGAGAGGAAGGGAGAGGGAGAGAGAGAAAGAAACATCAGTGAGGAAGAACATCATTTGGCAACCTTCTGCATGCCCCCCACTGGGGACCGGGCCCACAACCTGGGCATGTGCCCTGACTGGGAATCAAACCAGTGACCTCCTGGTACTGGGTCAATGCTCAAATACTGAGCCACACTGGCCATGCCCACTTGTTTATTTTTAATGCTGCAGGGCTTCTGGCCAATTTAGTAACAATTACTCTACATTGTCATCTGAGAAAATCCTGCATAGTAGATTCTTTACAAATGAGTACTGAATAAATAAATGAATCATGTGATTTTCTTATTTGTTTTTCATGGAGGGTACAGAATCATAAATAAATGTTTCATATTGTGATTTAACCACTAAGAAATTACGTTCACCATCAGTTAAATGAGAAGTAAGATGCCAGGAAGGAGATAGACAGTTGTATGATGGGATATTTTATGAACATGGATTATCTTTGTTCTCAACCAAGAGCATGGCACCTAGGAGTACAGAAAAAAGACAGGCAAGAGTGAGGGTTAGGCCTAAGAGAAGGGGCCTTTCTGGGCTAATTCTCTTTACTTCCTCCTCCAAATAATTGACCTCCCCTTAACATCAATTGCTGAATGAAATCTTTATACTGGCATGGAGTGTAGTTTCTTAAAGAGCCCTCAAAGACTGGGTTTGTTGAGGCTATGTTAAACTTATTACATTCTGTTGCCCCTTGTGGATGCACAGAAGAAATACAGCATATATCTCCTGGTAAACTGATAGAAGAAACAGATTCTTTATGGGAAATAAAATAATCAGAGGTCAAAGAATCTTAGCAACTGTAGCAATCAATAAATAAGAGCAGGATCTATATTAAGCCTTTGGAAGTTGCTTTGATTGCTTGCTTGCAGGTGATACTGATCAGCCTACCAGCATCCTTTCTCTATTTTGTCTTGCCCTGTTTCCTAGACAATTTGTCAGCCCTATTTTTCTTCCCTTATTTGAGAGTGTACTGAAAGTTCTGTAAACTCTAACCTGAAAACCACCCCCACTTAGACATAAGTGCCTGCTCCTCAGGGAATTATTGGGCTAACCAAACAGTCTTTGTGGCAAGTTCAAATTCCTTTCTTGATGCAGAGCCTTCCTGGTGTCTAAATTTCTCACCTGAATTAGGAACAATGCATGGATTTATATTATTTACTCCACAGTACAATTTGGTCCAAGATCCCCAACACTACCATGCTTAGATGTAACTGATCCTTATCTTTCAGGCCTAGACCACTTCCAGGCCAACTTGCAATCAAGCCTTTTTCTGTGTGTCTTGATTCTATCAAAAGTGAATTCTACCTGTTTGAAGAATAATGATAGAAAACTTTCCTAATTTGGTGAAGGAAAAAGTCACACAAGTCCAGGAAACATAGAGTCCCAAGCAAGATGAACCCAAAAAGACCAACAGCTAGACACATCATAATTAAAATGGCAAACATTAAAGACAAAGAAAGAATCTTAAAGGAAGCAAGAGACAAAACAGAAAGTCAACGACAAGGGAGCTCCCATTAGACAGTCAGCAGGTTTCTCGATAAAAACACTGCAGGTCAGAAGGGAGTGGCATGAAGTATACAAAGTAATGAAAGGCAAGGTACTGATTACAAGACTACTCTATCCACCAAAGCTATCATTCAAAATTGAAGGTGAAATAAAGAGCTTCACAGACCAAAAAAAGCTAAAGGAATTTACCACCACCAAACCAGCACTACAAGACATGCTAAAGGGACTGTTTTAAGAAGAAGAAGAAATAGAGAGAGAGAGAGAGAGAGAGAGAGAGAGAGAGAGGAACACAGGCATAAAACAAAAATGGCAACTAATAAGTATGTATCAATAATAACCTTAAATGTCAAAAGACATAAGGTAGATGATTGGATAAGAAAACATGATCCATATATATGCTGTCTACAAGAGACCCACCTCACAACAAAAGACTCACAGGATGAAAGTGAAGGGATGGAAAAAAATTTTCCAGGCAAATGGAAATGAAAAAAAAAAAAAAAAAAGCTGGTGTAGCAATACTCATATCAGATAAGATCAACTTCAAAACGAGGGCCATAATAAGAGACAAAGAAGGTAACTATATAACATTAAAGGGATCAATCCAACAAGAAGATATAACCGTGGTAAACATATATGTACCAAATATAGGAACACCAAAATATATTTAAAAACTTCTGGAGAACTTCAAGGGAGATCAATAGCAATACAATCATAGTGAGTGACTTTAACACCCCACCGACACCACTGGATAGATCTTCTAGACAAAAAAATTAACAAAGTAACAGAGTCCTTAAATGACAAACCAGATCAGTTGGACTTAATTGATATTTACTGAACATTTCACCCCAAAGCTGGAGAATGTACATTCTTCTCAAGTGCACACAAGACATTCTCAAAGATAGACCACATGTTAGGACACAAACTAAGTCTCTACAAATACAAGAAGATTGAAATCATATCAAACATCTTCTCAGATCACGATGGCATGAAACTAGAAATCAATTACAATAAAAACACTCAAAAACATTCAAACACATGGAGGCTAAATAGCATGTTATTAAACAATGAATGTATTACCAATGAGATCAAGAAAGAAACCAAAAACTTCCTGGAAATAATGGAAATGAACACACAACAATACAAAATATATGGGACACAGCAAAAGCAGTCTTGGGAGGGAAATTCAGAGCAATACAGGCTTACCACAAGAAAGAAGGAAAATTTCTAATAAACTATCTAACCCAACAACTTAAAGATTTAGAAAGAGAACAAAAGGAAAAACCCAGAGTTAGTAGAAGGAAGGAAATAATAAAAATCAGAGCAGAAATAAATGACATAGAGACTAAAAAATGAATACAAAATATCAATGAAAGCAAGAGCTGGTTCTTTGAAAATATAAACAAGATTGATCAACATTTAGTTAGACTCACCAAGAAACAAAGAGAGAGAACCCAAATTAATAAAATCAGAAATGAAAGAGGTGAAGTAACAATGGACGCCAAGGAAATACAAAGGATTGTAAGAAAATACTATGAACAATTATATGCCAACAAATTTGGCAACCTAGGCAAAAAGAACAAATTCTTACAATCATATACTATTTCAAAACTCAATTGGGAAGACTCAGAAAATTTAAGCAGATCAATAACAATTACGGAAATACAAGAAGTAATCAATAACATCCTAGCAAACAAAAGCCCTGGTCTGGATGGCTACACAGGGGAGTTTTACTGAACATTCAAAGAAGAACCATCACCATTCTCCTCATACTATTGGAAAAAATTCAAGAGGAAGGAAGACTTCCCAGCTCTTTTTATGAAGCCAGCATAATTCTAATCCCAAACCCAGATAATGACACTACAAAGAAAAAAAATTACAGGCCAATATCCCTGATGAACATAGATGCCAAAATCCTCAACAAAACATTAGGAAATCAAATCCAGTAATATATTAAAAAATTATAAACCATGAGCACGTGGGATTTTTCCCAGTGATGCAAGGTTGGTACAATATTCATAAATTGATAAATGTGATACACCACATAAACAAAATTAAAGATAAAAATCATGTGATCATATCAATAGATGCTGAAAAAACATTCAACAAAATCCAGCACACATTTCTTATAAAAACGCTCAGCAATGTGGGAGTAGAGGGATCATATCTCAACATAATAAAGGCCATATATGAAAAACCTACAGCCAACATTATACTCAATGGGGAAAAACTACAAATATTTCCCTTAAGAACAGAAACAAGACAGGGATGTCTAATTTCACCACTCATATTTAACATAGTACTGGAAGTCTTAGCCACAGCAATCAGATATGAAGAAAAAATAAAAGGGATCCAAATTGGAAATGAAGAAGAGAAACTGTCATTATTTGCAGATGACATGATACTGTACATTGAAATTCTTAAAGACTCATCAGACAACCACTAGATTTAATAAATGAATTTTGCAAAGTAGCAAAATACAAAGTCAACATCCAGAAATCATTGGCATTTTTATACACCAATAATGAACACACAGAAAAAGAAACTAAAAAAACAATCCCATTTACCATTGCAACAAAAAATTAAGATACCTAGGAATAAACTTAACCAAAGAAATAAAGGACTTGTTCACACAAAACTATTGAAAAAAGACATAGAGGAAAATATAAAAAAGTGGAAGCATATACCTTGTTCCTGAATTGGAAGAATTAACATCATTAAAATGTCCATACTATCCCAAGCAATCAATAGATTCAATGCAATCCCCATCAAAATACCAACGACATATTTCACAGAACTAGAACAAATACTCCAAAAGTTTATATGGAACCAAAAAAGACCCTGAATACCCACAGCAATCTTGAAAAAGAAGAACAAAGTAGGAAGGATCACAATACTGGACATCAGGTTATAATACAAAGCCATTGTAATCAAACCAGCCTTGTACTGGCACAAAAACAGGCATACAGATCAATGGAACAGAATGGAGAAACTGGAAATTGACCCAAGACATTATGCTCAATTAATATTTCACAAAGGTGGCAAGAGCATACAGTGGAGTAAAGACAGCCTCTTTAATAAATGGTGTTGGGAAAATTGGACAGCTACATGCAAAAAAAAAAAAAAATGAATCTAGACCACCAACTTACACCATACACAAGAATAAACTCAAAATGGATAAAAGACTTAAATGTGACTTGTGAATCCATAACAATCCTAGAAGAAAATGTAGGCAACAAAATTTCAGGCATCCCAAGCAGTAGAATTTTTATTGATACAATGCTTAAGGCAAGAGAAACACAGGAAAAAGTTAATATATGGGACTACATCAAGCTAAAAAGCTTCTGCAGAGTAAAAGAAACAAGCATGAAAATGGAAAGGGAACCCAGTATATGGGAGAGCATAATGGCACATGATACATCAGATAAGGGTTTAATTTCCAAAATAAATAGAGTACTCATACAACTCAACAAAAGGAAGACAAAGAATCCAATTAAAAAATGGGCAGAGGACCACAATAGACACCTCTCCAAACAGGACACACAAATGGCTAAGAGACATATGAATAAATGCTCAACATCATTAATTATCAGAGAAATGCAAATTAAAACGACTATGAGGTATCACCTCACACTTGCCAGAATGGCTGCCATCGACAAATCACCAAACAAGTACTGCTGAGGGTGTGGAGAAAAGGGGACGCTAGTACACTGTTGGTTGGAATGCAGAATGGTGGAGCCTCTATGGAAAACAATATGGTGTTTCCCCCAAAATTAAAAGTTGAACTATCATTTGACCCAGTGATTCCATAGACAACAATGCTGGGCGTGCGCGGGTGAGTGGGGGGTCAAGGGGGCAAAAAGAAACATCTGTAAGAAAAATAATTTAATAAACATTGAAGAAAAAATTGAACTGCTGTTTGACCCCATGATCCACTTCTAGGAATATATCCTAAGAAGCCTGAAATACCAATCCGAAAGAATATATGTACCCCCATGTTCATAGCAGCACTGTTTACAATTGTTAAGCTCTGGAAGCAGCCCAAGTGTCCATCAATAGATGAGTGGATAAAAAGCAGTGGTACATATAAACAATCGAATACTATGCAGCTGTAATAAAGAAAGATCTCTTATCCTTTGAGAGGTACCTGGGAAGTATTAAGCTAAGCGAAATAAGCCAGTCAGAGAAAGACAAGTATCACATGATCTCACTTATTTGTGGAATATAATGAACAAAATAAGGTGATGAACAAAATAGACCCAGAGACATATAAGTAGGGTTCAGACTGACAAACTTCAGAGGAGGTGCTGCGAGGAGGGAAGTGGTAAACCAAAGAAGTTATGCGTAAAAGCATAGCCAATGGACACTGACAACAATGCTGGGGGTGGCGGGAATGGGAGTAGGGTGTCAATGGGGGAAAAAAGGAGAAACATCTGTAACAAATATAAATTAATTAAATAAAAAGTGAGATCTAAGCATTGGGGTCACATCATTTCTATGGTGGCTGGCATACAACTATCAATATAGGAATTATTCAAGAAAGGAAGGGATTAGGGAATGGTAGACACAGTACCAACACCTTTCCTCCCCATGTCTCTATAGAACAGTTATTCCCATACTTCCAACTAGTGAAGCCACTACACCTAACAGTAATGATAAAAATAATAATGGCTACCATTTATTGAATGGGCACAAGGGGCTAGGCACTTGACATACAGCCTTATGAGGTAGGTACTGTTAGTCTGACTTTAATGTTGAAGGATATAAAGCTCAAGAGAATACAATACTTACACAGGATCACACATAGCTAGCTTATGGTAGAGTGGGGTTTCAAAACTAGCTCCAGTGCAGGGTCAGCAGTTTGAAAGGCTCCAGAGACATATAGGGAAGAATTGAGTTGTTTAGCAACAGAGTGAGAACTGGAGGGGCATCATTCTCCCAGACGGAAGTGCTGGCAGAGGCCATTATTCCTTTGCTCACTGAGCCCTTCTCCCACAGAGCCAGCAAATGGTACCATAACTGAGACTCTATCAACCTGGCTCACATTGTTTTTCCTTCCCTGGTGATTCCCTGAGACACTGCCCCACCCAAATTTCGAGCCAACCCAAGCTGTTTCCAGTGGCTTTACCATAGAAATGGCCTGTCTGGCTCATGCTTCAGACTTTCCTAAAAACTCTCAGATAAGCAGCATCTGGCCTCAGTGAGACCCCATACCTTTCACAAAGTGGCCCCAGGCCCAGGACTAGTAGCAGCTGGCCTTTGTTCACAGCTTCGCCTTGCCTGTGCAACTCCAAGCAGATCAGAAGAAGCAACCATCTGAAGATCACTTTGTAGCTTATGCCTGGTGGCCCCAGGTAGAATGCAGGCAGTGGCTGACTTGGTCTGCACCTCCCAGGAGGCCCCAGAGCCAGCACACCCAATGGACATGTTCAGACCGCGTCCAAGCACCACCATCTAACCACCTCCACAAGCAACGCACTTGAGGGGTGGACTCAGTGGGTACCAGAGCCCTACTGAAGTAAATTTTGCTCTCTATGGTGAGCCCCTGAACAGCTTATCCTCCAGGGTTGTCAGAGGTCACTGGCCAGTGATCAAACTAGTCCTTGTGGCTGATCACCTGAGTAAATCCCTCCCATTGATGTGCCAAAAGCAATTAAGACTCAATTCCAAAAGAATGGTGTACAGCCTACATGGAGCATGCAACTCGTGTGCCCAGCTGGCATAAACAGGGAAGCTGTGTCACTGAACCCTACAGGACACCTACTACAATAGGCCACCCTAGGAAGCCTAGGAGTCATAATGACTCTGCCTAATACATAGAAACAAACACAAGGAGGCAGCCAAAGTGAGGGGACAAAGAAACATATCTCAAATGAAAGAATAGAACAAAACTCCAGAAAAAGAACTAAACAAAATGGAGACAAGCAATCTACTAGATGCAGAGCTCAAAACACTGGTTATAAGGATGCTCAATGAACTGAGTGAGAATTTCAAGGAGCTTAGTGAGAATGTCAAGGAACTTAGTGAGAATGTCAAGAATCTTAGTGAGAACCTCAAGGATATAAAAAATAACCAGTCAGAAATTAAGGACACACTAACTGGATTAAATAATAATTTACAGGGAATCAACAGTAGAGTAGGTGAAGCTGAGGATCAACCATTGACTTGGAATATAAGGATGCAAAAAACTCCCAATCAGAATAGAAAAAAAAAAGAATCCAAAAAAATTAGGATAGTAAGGAGCCTCTGGGACAACTTCAAGTGTACCAACATTCACATCATGAGGGTGCTGGAAGGAGAAGAGAGAAAACAAGAAATTGAAAACCTATTTGAAAAAATAATGACAGAAAACTTCCCTAACTTGGTGAAGGAAACAGACATACAAGTCCAGGAAGCACAGAGAGTCCCAAACAAGATGAACCCAAAGACACATCATAATTAAAAAGCAAAAGGTTAAACAGAAACAGAATTTTAAAAGCAGCAAGAGAAAAGCAGTTTGCTACCTACAAGGGAGCACCCATAAGACTATAGCTGATTTCTCAAAAGAATCTTTGCAGGCCAGGAGGGAGTGGCAAGAAATATTCAAAGTGATGAAAAGCAAAGACCTTCAACAAAGATTACCTTATCCTGCAAAGCTATCATTTAGAATTGATGGACATATAAGTAACTTCCCAGACAAGAAAAAGCTAAAGAAATTAAACACCACCAAACCAGTATTACGTGAAATGTTAAAGCGTCTTTTTTTAAAACTTATTTTTATTTTTGAAAGTATTACAGATATCCCTCATTTTCCCCAATTTGCCCCCCTCCACCCATCTCCCACCTAATGCAGGACTTCAAATGTCTATTCTCTGTGTCCGTGGGCTATGCATATACACGTATTAGTTATTTGATTAATCTCTTCCCACCCTCCATCCCACTTTCCCTCTGAGATTTGTCAGTCTGTTTTATGCTTCCAAGTCTGTGATCCTATTTTGTTTGTCAGTTTATTTTGTTACTTAGATTCCACATATAAGTGAGATAATTTGATCTTTGTCTTACTCTCACTGGTTTATTTTGCTTAGCATAATAATATTCAGGTCCATCCATGCTGACTCAAAGGCTAAGAGATCCTTCCTTTTTACAGCTCATAGTGTTTCATTGTGTATATGTACCACAGCTTTTTAATACACTCATCTACTGATGGGCACTTGGGCTGTTTCCAGATCTTAGCTACTGTAAATAATTTTGCTATGAACATAGGAATGCATATATTATTTCTGATAAGTGTTTCAGGATTCTTATGATATATTACTAGAAGTGAGATCACTGGGTCAACTGGGAGTTACTATTTTAGTTTTTTGAGAACTTCCATACTCTTTTCTGTAGGGGCGGCATCAGTCTGCATTCCCACCAGAAGCATACAAGGGTTCCATTTTCTCCACATCCTCACCAGCACTTCTAATTTGTTGATTGTTAATGGTAGCCATTATGAGAGGTGTGAGGTGATACCTCATTGTGGTTATTTTTCTTTTCTTATTTTATTAATTAATTTTTGTTGCATATGTTTCTATATTTTCCCCAATGACACCCTCCTCCCGATCCTGACCCCAACCCCAGCACTGTTGGCTATGTCCACTTGTTATGCATACATGCATATAAGTTCTTTGGTTTATCTCTTCCTCCCTCCCATCCCCCTCTTCTGAGGTTTGTCAGTCTGTACCCTACTTCTATGTCTCTGGGTCTATTTTGTTCATCAGCTTATTTTGCTCATTATATTCCACAGATAAGTGAAATCATATGATGTTTCTCTTTCTCTGATTGGCTTATTTTGCTTAGCATAATACTCTCCACGTCCCTCCACATCAACTCAAAGGATAAGATATCTTTCTTCCTTACAGCTGCATAGTATTCCATTGTGTATATGTACCACAGCTTTTTCATCCACTCATCCATTGATGGACACTTGGGCTGTTTCTAATCGTAGCAATTGTAAAGAGTGCTGCTATGAACATAGGGGTACATATATTCTTTCTGATTGGTGTTTCAGGCTTCTTAGGGTATAGTCCTAGAAGTGGAATCACTGGGTCAAATGGTAGTTCAATTTTTAACTTTTTGTGGTAACACCATAGTGTTTTCCATAGTGGCTGCACCAGTCTGCATTCCCACCAGCAGTGTCCTAGAGTCCCCTTTTCTCCACACCCTTGCCAGCCCTTGTTATATGATGATTTTTTGATGGCAGCCATTCTGACAGGTGTGAGGTGATACCTCATAGTTGTTTTGATTTGCATCTCTCTGATAATTAGTGACATTGAGCATTTTTTCAAATGTCTCTTGGCCATTTGTATGTCCTGTTTGAAGAGGTGTCTCTTTAGGTCCTCTGCTCATATTTCAATTGGATTGTGCGTCTTCCTTTTGTTGAATTGTTTGAGTACTGTATATAATTTGGAGATTAACTTCTTATCTGATGTATCATTGGCAATTATGCTCTCCCATATAGTGGGTTCCCTTTCCATTTTGATGGTTGTTTCTTTTGCTGTGCAGAAGCTCTTTAGTGCGATGTATTATAGATTCATATATTAATGTTTTTCTTTGTTTCTCATGCCTTAGGCTTTGTATCAGTGAAAATTCTGGGTGTGTGATGTCTGAAATTTTGTTGCTTACATATTCTTCTAGGATTTTTACAGATTCATGAGTCATATTTAAGTCTTTTATCCATTTTGAGTGTATTCTTATGTATTGTGTAAGTTGGTGGTCTAGCTTTATTTTTTTAACTCATCTTTATTGTTGAATGTATTACAGATGTGCCCTCCCCTTTTTTCCCCATTAACCCCCTCCTCCCCAATTCCATCCCCCTCCAGCCTTTCCCACACTATTGTCGGTGTCCACTGTTTATGCATATATGCATAGAAGTTCTTTGGTTTATCTCATCCCACCCTCCCTCCCCTCTTCCCTTTGAGGTTCATCAGTCTAACAACTAATTTGTACTTCTTAACCCCTTCATCTTTTTCACCCATTCCCCCAGCCCCCACCCATCTGGCAAGCAATAAAAAGTTCTCAGTATCTATGAGTCTGTTTCTGTTCTGCTTGCTCATTTTGTTTGTAGATTCAATTGTTGATAGATATGTATTAGTTGCCATTTTATTGTTCATATTTTTGTTCTTCTTCTCCTTCAAGGAAACCCTCAACATTTCATATAATACTGGTTTGGTGGTGATGAACTCCTGTAGCTTTTTCTTGTCTGGGAAACTCTTTATATGGCCATCAATGCTAAATGATAGCTTTGCAGAATAGAGTAGTCTTGGTTGTATGTCATTGCTTTTCATCACCTAGAATATCTCTTGCCACTCCTTTCTGGCCTGCAAAGTTTCTTTTGAGAAATCTCCTGACAGTCTTACAGGAGCTCCTTTGTAGGTTACAGACTGCTATTCTCTTGCTGCTTTTAAGATTCTCTCTTTGTATTTAACCGTTGACATTTTGATGATGATGGGTCTTAGTGTGGTACTCTTTGGGTTCATCTTGTTTGGGGCTCTCTATGCTTTTTGGACTTGTATGTCTGTTTTCTTCACCAAGATAGGGAAGTTTTCTGTCATATTGTTTCAAATAGGTTTTCAATTTCTTGTTCTCTCTCTTCTCCTTCTGGCACCCCTATGATGCAAATGTTGACACGCCTGAAGTTGTCCTAGAGGCTCCTTACACTATCTTCATTTTTTTGGATTCTTTTTTATTTTTGCTGTTCTGATTGGGTGATTTTTGCTTCCTTATATTCCAAATCAATGGTTTGCTTCTTGGCTTTACCTACTCTATTATTGATTCCCTTTAAATTATTCTTTATTTCAGTTAGTGTATCCTTCGTTTCTGACTGGTCCTTTTTCATGTTGTTGATGTTCTCATTAAGTTCCTTGGAGGTCTCCTTAAGTTCCTTGAATGTCTCACCAAGTTCCTTGAATGTCTCACCAAGTTCCTTGAGCAACCTTATAACCTGTTTTTTGAACTCTGCATCTGATTGATTGTTTACCTCCATTTTGTTTAATTCTTTTCCTGAAGTTTTTTTGTTTTTTTTTTCTTTCATTTGGGACATGTTTCTTTGTCCCCTCATTTTGGCTGCTTCCCTGTGATTGTTTCTATGTATTAGGTAGAGTTGCTATGTCTCCTAGGCTTTGTAGGGTGGCTTATTGTTGTAGGTGTCCTGTAGGATCCAGTGGCACAGTCTACCTGATCACCCCAGCAGGGCCCTTGAAGTGCACACCTAATGTGGAATGTACACTCTTCTGTTGTAATTGAGTCTTGATTGCTGTTGGCATGTCAATGGGAGGGATTTACTCAGGCTGATAAGCTGCAAGGACTGGCTGTGCCCACTGACCTCTGGCCTCTGACTACCTTGGAGGATCAGCTGTGCAGGAGCCACCACACAGAGCAAGACTACTTCAGCAGGGCTCTGGTACCCACTGAGTCCACTCATTGAGTGTGTCACTTGTGGAAGTGGTTGAGTGGTGGTGTTTCGATGTGGTCTGGAGCTGTCCACTGGGTGACTGGCTCTGGGGCAAGGTCAGCCTCTGCCTGTGTTCTATTCGGGGTAACCAGGCTTAAGCTACAAAGTGATCTGTCGATGGCTACTTCTTGTGCTGGGCTTGGAGATACCCAGGAAAAGCCAAGTTGTGAACCAAGTTTGGCTGCTTCTAGTGCCAGGCCTGGGGCCACTTAACGAGAATTATGGGGCTCACTGAGACCAGATATTGCTTGTTTGAGAGATTTTAGGAAATTCTGAAGCAAGAGCCAAGACAGGCCAATCCTATGGTACAGCCACTGGAAAAAAATGGGTGGGCCCAAATGTTGTGTGGGACAGGGCCTCAGGGAATCACCACGGCAGGGCAAACAGTGTGAGCCAGATTGCTGGAGTCCCAGATATGGCAGCTGTCTGCCACCCCAGGGAAGGGCTCACCAAAGGAACATCAGCCTCTGCCCAGCACGTCTGTTTGAGAGAAAGCCACCTCTCCAGCCCTCATCCTGAGGCCAAACAGCTCAGTTCTTCCCTGTATGTTTCTGGCTCCCCTCAAGCTGCCTCTTCTTCAAGCTTACAGGGAGCATGTCTGAGTAAGCCTGTGTGCAGTCCCTTTAAGAGGAGCTGCCTGGGGCTTGAGTAGCCTCAGCCTCCCTCTGCCTCAGTTCCCGCTGGGTTTTCCAGCCAGAAGTTATGGGGACTTCCCTTCCTGTCACTGGAACCCTGAACTGGGCACCTGGTGTGGGACAGGGACCCCTCACTCCTCAGGGAGGACCTTCCCAGTTGAGATATCCTGATTTTTATCTGCCACACATGCTTCCGCCCCTCTTACCAGTCTTGATGTGGCTGCTTCTGCTTCTATAATTTCGTAGTTGTAGGACTTTCATTCAGCTCGATGTCAGGAAGTTCTGAACGATGGTTGTGTTGTAGTTTAGTTGTAATTTTGATGTCTAGCTTAATTTTTTTTTTTTTTTGCATGTAGCCATCCAGTTTTCCCAACACCATTTATTAAAGTGGATGTCTTTACTCCATTGTATGCTCTTGCCACCCTTGTCAAATATTAATTGAGCATAATGTCTTGGGTCAATTTCTGGGTTCTCTGTTCTGTTCCATTGATCTGTATGCCTGTTCTTGCGCCAGTACCAGGCTGTTTTGATTACAGTGGCTTTGTAGTATAACCTGATATCCGGTATTGTGATCCCTCCTACTTTGTTCTTTTTCAAGATTGCGGTTGCTATTCGTGTTTTTTTTTTTTTTTCCATTCCATATAAACTTTTGGAGTATTTGTTCTAGTTCTATGAAATATGTCATTGGTATTTTAATGGGGATTGCATTGAATCTATTGATTGCTTGGGGTAGTATGGACATTTTGATGATGTTAATTCTTCCAATTCATAAAACAAGTATATTCTTCCACTTTTTTACATCTTCCTCTATTTCTTTTTCAATGTCCTATAGTTTTCTGCAAATAGGTCTTTTACTTCTTTGGTTAAGTCTATTCTTAGGTATCTTAGTTTTTTTTGTTGAAATGATAAATGGGTTTGTTTTTGTGTTTTTTTTTTAGTTTTTCTTTTTGTAAGTTTATTACTGGTGTATAAGAATGCCGTCGATTTCTTGATGTTAATTTTGTATCCTACTATTTTGCCAGAGTCACTTATTTTCTCTAGTAGATTTTTGATGGAGTCTTTAGGGTTTTCTGTGTACAATATCATGTCATCTTCAAATAATGACAGTTTCACTTCCTTCTTTCCAATTTGGATTCCTTTTATTTTTTCTTAATTCTAATTGCTGTGGATAAGACTTCCAGAACTATGTTAAACTAAGAGCGGCAAAAGTGGGCATCCCTGTCTGGTTCCAGTCCTTAAGAGAAATGCTTTTAGTTTTTTCTCATTGAGTATGATGTTGACTGTAGGTTTTTCATATATGGCCTTTATTATGTCGAGATGTGATCCCTCTATTCCCACATTGCTGAGTGCTGTTAGCAGAAATGGGTGCTGGACATTGTCTAATGATTTTCCAGCATCTATTGATATGATCGTACAGTTTTTATGTTTCACTATGTTTGGTGTTTCACATTTATTGTTTGCGAATATTGTACCAACCTTGTATCCCTGGCATGAATCCTGCTTGGTCATGGTAAATAATTATTTTAATGTATTGCTGGTTCTGATTTGCTAATATTTTGTTAAGGATTTTGGCATCTAGGTTTATCAGGGATATTGGCTTGTAGTTTTCTTTCTTTGTAGTGTTTCTATCTGGTTTGGGAATTGGAATTATGCTGGCCTCATAAACGAGCTTGTAAGATTTTCTTTTGGTATTTTTGGAATAGTTTGATGAGAATGGGTGTTAGATCTTCTTTGAATGTTCAGAAAAACTCTCCCGTGAAGCCGTCCTGGTCTTGGCTTCTGTTTGCTGGGAGTTTCTTGATTATCTCTTCAATTTCTTTAGTTGTTTTTTGTCTATTCAAGTTTCTGTCTCTCCCAGGTTCAGTTTTGGGAGACTCTGTTTTTCTGAAAATTTGTCCATTTCACCTAGATTGTCCAATTTGTTGGCGTATAATTGTTCATAGTGTTTTTTAATGATCCTTTTTATTTCTGTGATGTCATTTGTTACTTCTCTTTCATTTCTGATTTTGTTTACTTGGGTCCTCTCTTTTTGTTTCTTGGTGAGTCTGCCTAAAGGACCATCATTCTTGTTTATCTTTTCAAAGATAAGATAAACAAGATTGATTGTTTATCTTGTTTCATTGATCTTTTGAATTTTTTTTTTTATTTCTATGTCGTTTATTTCTGTTCTGAACTTTACCATTTATTTCCTTCTTGCTCTGGGTTTTTGTGTTTTGTATACTTTCTAGTTCTTCAATTTGTGGGGATAGAAATTCAATGAGAATTTTTTCTTGTTTCTTAAGGTAGGCCTTTAGTGCTATGAACTTCCCTCTCAGGGCTGCTTTCACGGCATCCCTTAGATTTTGTGTTGTAGTGTGTTCATTTTCATTGGTTTCCAGGAATTTTTAAATATCTTCCTTGATCTCCTTGGTAATCCATTCATTGTTTAATAACATGCTGTTAAGCCTCCATGTGTTTAAATGTTTTTGCTGTAATTGATTTCTAGTTTCATGGCATTGTGACCTCAAAAGATGCTTGATATAATTTCAATCTTTTTGAATTTGTGGAAACTTTGTTTGTGTCTTAACATGTGGTATATCTTTGAGAATGTCCCATGTGTACTTGATAAGAATGTGAATTCTGCAGTTTTGGCATGTAATTCTCTGTAGATATCTATTTAATCCATTTGATATAATGCATCATTTAGCATATTTGTTTCATTGTTAACTTTTTGTCTAGAGGACCTATCCAGTGATGTGAGTGGGGCTTTGAAGTCCCCTGCTATGATTATATTGCTTTTGATTTCTTCGTTGAAGTCGACGAGAAGTTTTTTTAATGTATTTAGGTTCTCCTATGTTGGGTGCATATATGTTTACCAAGGGTCTATCCTCCTGTTGGATAGATCCTTTCAATATTACGTAATCACCTTCTTTGTCTCTAATTATGGCCTTCATTTTGAATTCTGTCTAATCAGATATGAGTATTGATACCCCAGCTTTTTTTTCCCTTTTCTTTTGTTTGGAAAATTGTTTTCCATGCCATCACTTTCAACCTATGTGACTCTTTTGTTGTGAGGTGGGTCTCTTTTATTTTTTATTTTTTATAACTTTATTTTATTTATTTATTTATTTTATTTTTTATTTTATTTTATTTTTTTATTTTATTCATTTATTTTTGTTACAGATGTTTCTCCTTTTTCCCTATTGTCACCCTCCTCCCCCTCACCCCTGTCCCGTCCCCATTTTTGTTATACATGTCCATTGGTTATGAGTACATGTGTACAAGTTCTGTGGTTTATCGCTCCCCTCCCCCACCCCCTCTTCTGGCAATTGTCAGTCTGTACCCTACTTCCACGTGTCTGGGACTACCCTGTTTCTCAGACTGTTATGTTTATTATATTCCAGAAATAAGTGAGATCATATGATATCTGTCTTTCTCTGCTTGGCTTGTTTCACTTAGGATAATAGTTTCCCGGTCCTCCCATGTCATCACAAAGGATGAGATCTTTCTTTCTTACAGCTGCATAGTACTCCATTGTGTATACGTACCACAGTTTTTTTATCCATTCATCCACTGATGGACACTTGGGCTGCTTCCAGATCTTAGCTATTGTAAATAGCGCTGCTATGAACATGGGGGTACATGTATTCTTTCTGTTTGGTGTTTCAGGCTTCTTAGGGTATATTCCTGGAAGTGGGATCACTGGGTCAAATGGTAATTCAATTTTTAATTTTTTGAGGTAACACCATAGTGTTTTCCACAGTGGCTGCACCAGTCTGCATTCCCACGAGCAGTGTACTAGAGTCCCCTTTTCTCCACACCCTCGCCAACACTTGTTGTTTGATGTTTTGTTGATGGCAGCTATTCTGACAGGTGTGAGGTGATACCTCATTGTTGTTTTAATTTGCATCTCTCTGATCATTAGTGAAGTTGAGCATTTCTTCATATGTCTCTTGGCCGTTTGTATGTCCTGTTTGGAGAGGTGTCTATTTAGTTCCTCTGCCCATTTTTTAATTGGGTTCTTTGTCTTCCTTTTGTTGAGTTGTATGAGCACTCTATATATTTTGGAAATTAATCCCTTATCTGATATATCATTGGCAATTATGCTCTCCCATACAGTGGGTTGCCTTTCCACTTTGATGGTTGTTTCTTTTGCTGTGCAGAAGCTTTTGAGTTCGATGTAGTCCCATGTGTTCATTTTTCCCTTTGTTTCTGTTGCCTTAGGTGATGTATCAGTGAAGATTCTGCTGCGTATGATGTCCGAAATTTTGTTGCCTACATTTTCTACTAGGATTTTTATGGATTCATGAGTCACATTTAAGTCTTTTATACATTTTGAGTTTATTCTTGTGTATGGTGTAAGTTGATGGTCTAGTTTCATTTTTTTTGCATGTAGCTGTCCAAGTTTCCCAACACCATTTATTAAAGAGGCTATCTTTACTCCATTGTATGCTCTTCCACCTTTGTCAAATATTAATTGAGCATAATGTTTTGGGTCAATATCTGGGTTCTCTGTTCTATTCCATTGACCTATGTGCCTGTTCTTGTGCCAGTACCAGGCTGTTTTGATTACAGTAGCTTTGTAGTATAACCTTATGTCTGGTATTGTGATCCCACCTACTTTGTCCTTCTTTTTCAAGATTGCTGTAGCTATTCGGAGTCTTTTTTGGTTCCATATGAACTTCTAAAGCACTTGTTCTAGTTCTATGAAATATGTCGATGGTATTTTGATGGGGATTGCGTTAAATCTATCGATTGCTTTGGGAAGTATGGACATTTTAATGATGTTAATTCTTCCAATCCATGAACAAAGTATGTGTTTCCACTTTTTTACATCTTCCTCTATTTCTTTTTCAATGTTCTGTAGTATTCTGCAAATAGGTCCTTTACTTCTTTGGTTAAGTTTATTCTATTCCTAGGTATCTTAATTTTTTTGCTGTGATGGTAAATGGGATTTTTTTTTAGTTTCTCTTTCTGTGAGTTCATCATTGGTGTATAAGAATGCTGTCAATTTCCTGACGTTAATTTTGTATCCTGCCATGTTGCCAAATTCATTTATTAAGTCTAGTAGATTTTTGATGGAGTCTTTAGGGTTTTCTATGTATAACATCATGTCATCTGCGAATAATGAGAGTTTTACTTCCTCCTTTCCAATTTGGATCCCTTTTATTTTTTCTTCATGTCTGATTGCTGTGGCTAAGACTTCCAGTACTATGTTAAATAAGATTGGTGAGAGTGGGCATCCATGTCTTGTTCCTGTTCTTAAGGGAAAAGCTTTATTTTTTGTCCATTGAGTATGATGTTGGCTATAGGTCTTTCATATATGGCCTTTATAATGTTGAGATATGATCCCTCTATTCCCAAATTGCTGAGCGCTTTTATCAGAAATGGGTGCTGGATTTTGTCAAATGCCTTTGCAGCATCTATTGATATGATCATGTGGTTTTTATCTTTCATTTTGTTTATGTGATGTATCATATTTATTGATTTGCGAATATTGTACCAGCCTTGCATCCTTGGGATGAATCCCACTTGGTCATGGTGAATAATTTTTTTGATGGATTGCTGGATCCGATTTGCTAGTATTTTGTTAAGGATTTTGGCATCTATGTTCATCAGGGATATTGGCCTGTAGTTTTCTTTCTTTGTAGTGTCTTTATTTGGTTTTGGAATTAGAATTATGCTGGCCTCATAAAACTAGTTTGGAAGTCTTTCTTCTTCTTGAATTTTTTGGAATAGTTTGAGGAGAGTGGGTGTTAGTTCTTCTTTGAATGTTCAGTAACTCCCCTGTGAAGCCATCAGGGCCTGGGCTTTTGTTTGCTGGGAGGGTCTTGATTACATCTTCAATTTCCTTCGTTGTTATTGGCCTGTTCAAGTTTTCTATTTCTTCCCGTTTCAGTTTTGGGAGACTATATGTTTCTAGAAATGTGTCCATTTCACTTAGATTGTTGAATTTGTTGCCATATAAATGTTCATAGTATTTGTTAATGATCCTTTTTATTTCTGTGGTGTCAGTTGTTACTTCTCTTTCATTTCTGATTTTGTGTATTTGGGTTCTCTCTCTTTGTTTCTTGGTGAGTCTAGCTAAGGGTCCATCAATCTTATTTATCTTTTCAAGACACCAGCTCTTTGTTTCATTGATCCTTTGAATAGTTTTTTTGGTCTCCACGTCGTTTATTTCTGCTCTGATCTTTACTATTTCCTTCCTTCTACTTGCTCTAGGGTTTTCTTTTTGTTTGCTTTCTAGTTCTTTAAGTTGTGAGGTTAGATAGTCTATTAGAAATTTTTCTTCTTTCTTGATGTGGGCTTGTAGGGCTATGAACTTCCCTCTCAGAACTGCTTTCGCTGCATCCCATAGATTTTGTGTTGTTGTGTGTTCATTTTCATTAGTTTCCAGGAAGTTTTTAATTTCTTCCTTGATCTCCATGGTAACCCATTCATTCTTCAATAGCATGTTATTTAGCCTCCATGTCTTCAAATGTCTTTGCATGTTCTTGTTGCAATTGATTTCTAGTTTCATGCCATTGTGATCTGAGAAGATGCTTGATATGGTTTCAATCTTCTTGAACTTGTAGAGACTTAGTTTGTGTCCTATCATGTGGTCTATCTTTGAGAATGTCCCATGTGCACTTGAGAAGAATGTGAATTCTGCAGTTTTGTGGTGTAATTCTCTGTAGATATCTACTAAATACATTTGATCTAGTGCTTCATTTAGAATTTCTGTTTCCTTGTTAATTTTTTGTCTAGATGATCAATCCAGTGATGTCAGTGGGGTGTTGAAGTCTCCTGCTATGATTGTATTGCTGTTGATTTCTCCTTTGAAGTCCTCCAGAAGATTTTTAATATATTTTGGTGCTCCTATATTGGGTGCATATATGTTTACTGAGGTTATGTCTTCCTGTTGGATAGACCCTTTTAATATTACGTAGTGACCTTCTGTGTCTCTAGTTATGGTCTTCAATTTGAAATCTAATTTATCAGATATGAGTATTGCTACCCCAGCTTTTTATTCCTTTCTGTTTGCTTGGAAGATTTTTTTCATCCCTTTACTTTCAACTTATGTGAGTCTTTTGTTGTGAGATGGGTCTCTTGTAAACAACATATATGTGAATCATGCTTTCTTATCCAGTCAGCTACTCTGTGTCTTTTTATCAGAGAATTCAATCCATTTACATTTAAGGTGATTATTAATATGTACTTATTTATTGCCATTTTTGTTCAGTGTGGTTATATTTTTCTTCCTATTTCTTCTACTAATTACAGCAGTCCTTTTAACATTTCTTGCAGTGCTGGTTTGGTGCTAATATATTCCCTTAACCTTTTTTTTTTTTGTCTGGGAAGCTCTTTATTTGACCTTCTGTTTTGAATGATAGCCTTGCTTGATAGAGTACTCTTGGATTCAGACCCTTGTTTTTCATGACCTTGATTACTTCATGCCATTCCCTTCTGGCCTGTAGTGTTTTTGTTGAGAAGTCAGATGATAGCCTTATGGGGGTTCCTTTGTAGGTAACCAGTTGCTTAGCTCTTGCTGCCTTTAGGATTCTCTCTTTTTCTTTAATTTTTGGCGTTTTAATTATTATGTGTCTTGGTGTGGGCCTGTTTGGGTTCTTCTTACTTGGGGCTCTTTGTGCTTCTTGAACTTTAATGCCTTCTTCCTTCACCAGGTTAGGAAAGTTTTCTGTCACTATTTCTTCAAATATATTCTCTAACCCTTGGTCATTTTCTGCTTCAGGGACTCCTATGATGCAAATGTTATTACGTTTCCAGTTGTCCCACAGTTCTCTTAAGCTATCTTCCTGTTTTTTCATTGTTTTTTTCCTTTTGGTTTTCTCATTGATTGATTTTTTCTACTCTATCTTCTAATTCACTGATCTGGTCCTCCGCTTCCTCTACTTTGCTGGTCAGTCCTTCCAATATGTTCTTTATTTCTGCTATGTCATTCTTCATTTCCACTTGGTTGGTTTTCATGGTGTCGATATCCTTACTCATGCTGTTTAGTTTCCTCAAGATCATGGCTCTGAACTCTACCTCTGATAATTTCCTTAACTGCATTTCATTTATCTCATCTTCAGTAGAGGTCTCTTGTTTTTTTCATTTGGGATCTGTTTCTTTGTTCCACCATTTTTGCTTCTCAGTGGGTTTTGGAGCCTGCCAAATTTTCCCTGTGGGTGTTGGTGTTCTGCTACTTGTGGCTCCCTCTATTGGGTTTGGATGAGCGTGGAGGGCCCTCCTTAAACACCACTGTTAAATCTCACTTTCCTAGGTAGATTTGCAAGCTCAGGAAAGGTTCAGTTATGGTCTAGCTTTTTGCCTGGAGGCTATTAGCCTCAGTTACTTGAAAAGCCTTAGTATCTTAGTTGAATGAGAAAGTCCCTCAGGTGTTTATAGTGTAATAGGATTTCCCCAGAGTGGGGCCGATGCTGGTTGTTAATGAGCCTCAATTTGCATTTCTTTACCTCTTTGCGTCACCTGGGAATCTCTGCAGGAGGGGCTGCCACAGCTCCAGGAAGGAGTAAACTTGGCTACTGTTCTGTGTAACTGGGAAGGAGCGGGCTGGCCACCACTGTCGAGGTGGGTCTCTTTTAAACAACACATGTATGTGTCATGTTTTCTTATCCATTCATCTACTCTGTGTCTTTTGATTGGAGCATTTAATTTATTTATATTTAAGGTTATTATTGATTTATACTTATTGCCATTTTTGTTTATTATGATTATGTATATCTTCCTGTTTCTTCTGCTTCCTACAGCAGTCCTTTTAACATTTCTTGCAATGCTGGTTTGGTGCTAATATATTCCCTTATCTTTTTTTTTTTAATCTGGGAAAAACTTTATTTTATCTTCTATTTTGAATAATAGCCTTGCTGGATAGGGTAGTCTTAGATTCAGATCTTTCATTTTCATTACCTTGATTACTTCATGCCATTCCCTTCTGACCTGTAGTGTTTCTGTTCAGAAGTCATCTGATTACTAGATGGGGATTTTTATTTTGCTTTAGGTAACCTGTTGCTTATCTGTTGCTGCCTTTATGATTCTCTCTTTGTATTTAATTTTTGGCATTTTAATTATTTTGTGTCTTGGTGTGGGCATTTTGGGTTCTTTTTACTTAGGTCTCTCTGTGCTTCTTGAACTTGTATGCTTTTGTATGCTAGGGAAGTTTTCTGTCACTATTTCTTCAAATATATTCTCTAACCCTTGCTCATTTTTTTCTTCTCACACTCATATAATGCAGATGTTGTTACATTTCATATTGTACAGTTCTCTTAGGCTGCTTTTCTATTTTTTTCTTTTTGGTTCTCTGATTTGGTGATTTTTTCTCCCTGTCTTCTAATTTACCAATCTAGTCCTCGACTTTCTCTACTCTGCTGGTTATTCCTTCCAATGTGTACTTTATTTCTGTTATGTCATTCTTCATTTCCAATTTGGTTAGTTTTCAATGTTTCTACAACTTTACGCATGCTAGTGAGCTCTTTACTCATGCTGGAGTACTTCCTCATGGTTATTACTCTGGACTTTATCTTTGATATCTTCCTTAATTCCTTTTCATTTATTTCTTCTCCTTTAATAATCTCTTGTTCTTTCATTTGTGATTTATTTCTTTGTTTCACCATTTTGGCTGTCTCAGTGCGTTTTGGAGCCTTCCAAATTTGCCCTGTGAATGTTGGTGTTCTGCTGGTTGTGGCTCCCTCTACTGGGTTTTGATGAGTGTGACAGTACCCACATTAAACACAACTGTGAAGTCTTACTTTCTTGGGTACATTTGCAATGCAAGAAAATGTTCAGTTATCATCTAGCTTTTTGCCTGGAGGCTATTTATCTCAGTTACTTGATGAGCCTGGATTTATTGCCCTTACCTGAAAGAAAAATCCCTTAGGTGTAAGAAGATTTCCAGCATGTGGGGCACTTGCTTGCTATCAGACTCTAGATGTTAATGAGCCTCAATTTGCATTTCTCTGGCCTAGCCTGGTGGCATTGAACCCACTGTATGCGAGAGCCTAATTGCCAATGATACATCAGATAAGGGGTTAATCTCCAAAATATATAAAGTGCTCATACAACTCAACAAAAGGAAGACAAAGAACCCAATTAAAAAATGGGCAGAGGACCTAAATAGACACCTCTCCAAAAAAGACATACAAATGGCCAAGAGACATAAGAAGAAATGCTCAACATCACTAATCATCAGAGAGATGCAAGTTAAAACAACAATGAGGTATCACCTCACACCTGCTAGAATGGCTGCCATCAACAATGCATCAAACAACAAGTGTTGGCAAGGGTGTGGAGAAACAAGGACTTTAGTACACTGCTGGTGGGAATGCAGATTGGTTCAGCCACTATGGAAAACACTATGGTGTTACCTCAAAAAATTAAAAATTGAATTGCCATTTGACCCAGTGATCCCACTTCTAGGAATATACCCTAAGAAGCCTGAAACACCAATCAGAAAGAATATATGTACCCATATTTTCATAGCAGCACTATTTACAATAGCTAAGATCTGGAAACAGCCCAAGTGTCCATCAGTGGATGGATAGATAAAAAAGCTGTGGTACGTATACACAATGGAGTACTATGCAGCTGTAGGAAAGAAGAGCTCTTATCATTTGAGACAACAAGGAGGGACCTGGAGAGTATTATCCTAAGTGAAACAAGCCAAGCAGACAAAGACAAATATCACATGATCTCACTTATTTGTGGAATATAATGAACATAACAGTCTGAGGAACAGGGTAGTCCCAGAGACGTGGAAGTAGGGTACAGACTGACAACCCTCAGAAGAGGGGATGTAGTGGGGAGGGAAGTGATAAACCTCAGAACTTATATGCATGTATGCCTAACTGATGGACATGGACAACACAGCTGGGGACAGGGTGGATATGATGGGTAGAAAGGTGTCAATGGGGGAAATAGGAGAAACGTCTGTAACAAAAATAAATTAATAAAAATAAATAAATTTTTTTAAAAAGTTTATTCCTAAGTATCTTTTTTGTTTTTGTTGCAATGGTAAATGTATTGTTTTGTTTTTTTTTTTTAGTTTCTATTTCTGAGAATTATTGGTGTATAAAAATGCTGTCAATTTTCAGATGTTAATTTTGTATCCTGCTACCTTGCAAAATTTATTAATTAAATCTAGTAGTATTTTGGTGGAGTTTTCGGGTTTTCTATGTACAATATCATGTCATCTGTATATAATGACAATTTTAGTTTCTCCTTTCTAATTTTGATGCCTTTGATTTTTTATTCTTGTCTGATCGCTTTGCAAGGACTTCCAGTACTATGTTGAATAACAGTGGTGAAAGCGGACAACCTTGTCTTAGTCCTGTTCTTAAGGAGAACAGTTTTAGATTTTGCCCGTTGAATAACATGTTGGCTGTGGGTTTGTCATATATGGCCTTTATTATGTTGAAATATGATTATTCTATTCCCACTTTGTTGAGAGTTTTAATAAAAAATTGGTGCTGGATTTTGTCGAATGCTTTTTCTATGCCTATTGCTATGATCGTGTAATTTTTGTCTTTCATTTTGTTTGTGATATATCACATTTATTGATTTATGAATATTGTACCCACTTGGTCAAGTTTTTAATATATTGCTGGATCCAAATTGCTAATATTTTGTTGAGGATTTTAGCATCTATGTTCATCAGGAATATTGGCCTGTTTGTTTGTTTAATGTAGTGTGTTTTTACCTGCTTTTGGGATTAGGATAGTACTGGCCTCATAAAAAGAGCTTGAGAATCTTCCCTCCTCTTGAATTTGTTTGGAACAGTTTGAGGAGAATAGGTGCTAATTCTTCTTTGAATGTTTGGTAAAACTAGCCTGTAAATCCATCCAGTCCAGGACTTTTGTTTGCTGTGATTTTTTTTTTTATTACTACTTCAATTTCATGAGTTGTTATCACCCTATTCAGATTTTCTGATTCTTCCTGACTGAGTTTCGAAAGATTGCATGTTTCTAGGAATTTGTCCATTTCTCTCAGGTTGTCCAGTTTGTTGGCATATAGTCACTTATAGTATTTCCTTACAATTCTTTGTATTTCTGTGGTGTCAGTTGTTATATTGCCTTTTTTATATCTGATTTTATTTATTTGGGTCTTCTCTCTTTGTTTCTTGGTGAGTCTGGCTATAGGTTTATCAATCTTGTTTTTCTTTTTGAAGAACTATCTCTTAGTTTCATTGATCTTTTGTATTTTTTTAAGTCTCTCTGTCATTTATTTCCACTCTGATCTTTGTTGTTTTCTTCCTTCCACTTCCTATGGGCTTTCCTTACCATTCTCTTTCTAATTATTTTAGTTGTAGTGTTAGATACTTTATAGATATTTTTCTTGTTTCTTGTGGTAGGCCTGTAATGCTATGAACTTTCCTCTCAGGACTGCTTTTGCTGTGCCCCATAGATTTTGTGTTGTTGTGTGTTCATTTTCATTTGTTTCCAGGAAATTTTTTATTTCTTCCTTGACCTCATTGGTAACTCATTCATTGTTTAATAACATGCTATTTAGCCTCCATGTGTTTGACTGTGTTTTTTTTTTTTTTTATAGTGGTTTATTTCTATTGTCTTGCCATTGTGATCTGAGAAGATGCTTGATATGATTTGTCTTACTAATCTTGCAGAGACTTTTTTTGTGTCCTAACATGTGGTCTATCTTTCAGAATGTTCCATGTGCACTTTAGAAGAATATATATTCTGCTGCTTTGGGAAGAAATATTTTGTAAATATCAATTAAATCCATTAGATCTAATTTGTCATATAAGTTCTCTGTTTCCTTGTTGATTTTTTTGTCTGGATGATCTATCCAATGATGATAATGGGGTGTTAAAATCCCCTACTATGACTGTATTGTTGTCAATCTCACCATAAAGACCACAAAATTTTTAAAAATATATTTAGGTGCTCCTATGCTGGGTGCATGTATGTTTATAATGGTCATAGCTTCTTGATGGATTGATTCTTTTAATATTATGTACTGACCTCCTTTGTCTCTTGTTATGGTCTTTGTTTTGAAGTTTATTTTGTCAGAAATAAGTATTGGTACCCCACCTTTTTTTTGTTACCATTTGCATGGATTTTTTTTCCCCATCCTTTTACTTTCTGCTTGTGTGAATATTTTGTTCTAAGGTGGGTTGCTTGTAGACAGCATATATATGGGTCATGTTTTCTTATCCATTCAGTTACCCTATGTCTTTTGATTGGAAGATTTAAACCACTTACATGTAAGGTTTTTATTGATATATACTTCTTCAATGCCATTATTTTTCCTTTAAGCCTATGTTCCTTTCTTTTTAAATTTCTTCTTCTTAAAGCCATCCGTTTAGCAATTCTTGCAATGCTGGGTTGTTGGTACTGAAATTCTTTAGGCATCGTTTGTCTGTGAAGCTCTTTATTTTGCCTTCAATTTTAAATGATAGCCTTGCTGGATAAAGCAATCTTGGTTGCAGGTTCTTGCCTTTTGTTACTTTTAATGCTTCCTGCCTATCCCTTCTGGCCTGAAGTGTTTCTGTTGAGAAATTCACTGATTGCCTCATGGGGGCTTCCTTGTAGGTAACTGTCTCTCTCTTGCTGTCATTAGCTTTTGCCATTTTATTTATGATGTGTTTTGGCATGAGTCTCTGGATTCATCTTGATCGGGAGTCTCTGTGCTTCCTGAATTTCTGTGACTTTTTCTTTCACAAGGTTAGAGAATTTTTCTGTGATTATTTCTTCAAACAGGTTTTCTATCTCTTGCTTGTTTTCTTTTCCTTCTGGTACCCCTATGATGTGGATGTTATTATATTTCATATTGTTCCAGTGTTCCCTTAAACTATCCTTATTCTTTTTAAATTCTTTTTTCTTTTTATTGGTCTTTATGGGTATGTTTTTTTTAACCTTGTCTTCTAAATCACTGATTTTATTCTCTATTTCATCCAGCCTACTTTTAATTCCTTCCAGTGTATTTTTAATGTTATATATGGTATTCTTCATTTCCAACTGGTTCTTATTCAAAATTCCTATCTCTTTTTTTATGTTGATGTAGTCCTCATTAAGTTCCTTGTAGTTCTCACTGAGTTGTTTGAGCATCCTTATAACCATTATTTTGAACTTTATTTCTGATAACTTGCTTGCTTCCATTTCATTTAGTTTTTTTGTGGAGATTTTTCCTTTTCTTTCATTTGGGTGTTTTTTTTTTCTGTGTTGCCCCATTTTTTCTGTCTCTTTGTGTTTGTTTCTATGTGTTTGATGGTAATACTATGACTCCCCATCTTCATAGGGTAGCCTTATGTGAAAGTGTCATGTGGAACACAGTGTTAAAGTCTCCTTGATCTCCTGGGTTGAATGTTCTAAGAATGTCTTTGTGTGGGTTATGTGGATCCTCCTGTTGTAATTATGAGCTGATTGTTGTTGGCCTATTCATGGGTGGGTTTGATTTTCACCCTGTGGAGATGAGTTTAGCAGGATGGGGCCAGCAGGAAATGGAAATGCTAATCCAATCCATCTTTTGATTGGAGTGACGTGGGCCCTTAGCCCTCAAGAGGGGAGCTAACTGCTTTCCTTCTAGCTCAGCAGTGTCCCTCTTGAGACTCCATGAGGGGCTCCAAGGTAGCTGTACCAGATACCCAGTGCTAGGTTGTGTCCCCTTTCACCTGTGGGGCTGTGCCAGCAGGTATGGGACTTTTAGGACTTAGAGAAAGAGAACAAGACTGCCCCTCTGCTTGGGGTGGTGCTTGCCCTTGGGATGGGAGACAGAGCTCTTTTTCTACTTCTATCTCTGCAGTGCACTTCCAAAGGCCCTGGTGGGGTGCTTTGAGGAAGTCACATCCAGTGTCTAAGCTCTGATTTGCACCTCCTTCCATCAGTGTATATGAGATTAGCAGAGTGGGGCCAGCAGAATCTGGGAATGCAAATCCAATCTGCCCTTTGATTGAGGTGGTGTAGGCTCTTAGCCCTTGAGAGGAGAGGTAACTACTCTCCTTCTAGCTCTATGCCAGAGTCCCAGATAACATGCTCCAAGAGGGTCACATCAGATTTCATAGTTCTGCGTTTTGACCCCCTTTATCCTGTGAGACTGAAAGAAGGTGCAGGTGGGACTTGTATGAATAAATCAAAGCTACCCTGTCCACTTGGGATGGTGCTGTCTCTTGGGAGGGAAGAGAGTTGGTCACCCCCTTCTGTCTCTGCAGCTCACAGCCAGAGAACCTGATGAAGGGAGTGGCTCCAAATGTCCTAGTTTTGATTTGCACTTCATTCCTCCTGTGGGACTGTGCTTGGGAGGCAGTGCCAGAAGAGTTTGGGAATGCAAATCCAGGCAGCCCTTTGTCGGGGGTGGTACAGGCCCTGGGCCCTTGGGAAGGGAGCTAGGCACTTGCCTTCTAGCTCAGTGGTGCCCTGCCTGAGCTCCAGAAGGGAGGCTCTTTGGGGGTCACTCCAGATTTCATAATTCTGATTTGTAACCCCTTTACCCTGCAAGTCTGCACCTACAGGATGGTGCAGGTGGGGCTTGAAGGAATAGATCAAGGCTGGCCTCTCTGCCTGGGGTGGTAACGGCTCTTGTGAGGGGAGAGAACTTGTCATCCCCTTTTATCTCTGCAGGTTATTGCCAGAACCCCTGATGAAGGCCTTAGAGTGGGTGGCTTCAAATGTCCCAGTTTTAATTTGCACTTCCTTCCCACTGTGGGTCTGCACTTGGCTGGTGATACTGGCAGGTTTTAGGAATGCAAATCCAGGCAGCACTTTGTTGGAGATGGCTCAGGCCCTCAGCCAGGTAGTTAGCCATTCACTTTCTAGCTCTGTGGCATCCTGCCATAGATATTGACCCCTCAATATCTTGCAAGTGCACACCTCCCCCTAGCTCTGCAGCTGCCTGCTGCCTAAGGCTCTGACCAGGGTGCCTTCTGTGGGGACGGCGCTTGCCTAACCCATGGGAAGGGGAAGGTTGGCTCTTGTCTGAGAATGTATATAATTTCTCCAGAAAATAAAGCACATCTCAGGTCCCTTTTGGGTACAGCCAATAGTCCTTTATGTTGGACTCGAGTTTGGCAGTGTGGTGTTGCCAGTGTTTCAAGGACAAGGTTAGTGCACTTTCTCCAGCTGGTGTTGTAAGAATGGAAATGCTGGACCTGGGGCATGGCATCTGAGGGCAGTGTGGAATGTTGGCTCCGGACTGGGAGCACAGAAGCCTACCTTCCCAATCTCCAGCACTATGCCACCCAGATCTTCTCTTTATGGCTTCTGTATGCCCTGACTCTCTTTCCCTCTACCAGACCTCCAGGTGAGGGCCTGAGAGAAAGTTCCTGTGTGTTAGCCTTTAAAGAGCTCACCTGGGATCTGAGCAGACTCCCTCCTCTTTCCAGTGGACAAAGTCCCCACTTATTTTTGCTGCCAAATGTTATTTAGGCTCTTCTTCCAGGCCCTGGTGTTCTGGGTTGGGGATCCCAGCATGGGCTTGAGGTCTCACTTTCCTCCAGAGTGTCTTTTGCAGCCACAGTATTTCTCTGGCTTCATAGCTGCTGCCCCTGGGTGCTGGGACCAGCCCTTTCCACATCTCCACCCTTTTATTTTCAGTCTCTGTGTAGCTTATTTTTTCAGTCCTCGGATATAATACTCTAGTTCAGGCATCCTTCTGTTGTTAATTCAGGTTAATTGCTCTAAATTTTAGCTGTAACTCCAGTTCAGCACTGGGAGGAGGTTTGTGTTGCTTTCATCTATTTCCCTGCTATCTTCCTAAAAATGCCTGTCAAAGGGTCTTCTTCAAGAAAAAGAAGATAAAAATATGAACAATAAAATGACAATAAATACATATCTATCAACAATTGAATCTACAAACAAAATGAACAAGCAGGACAGAAACAGACTCAGATACAGAAAAGTTTTTGTTGGTTGCCAGATGGGAAGAGGGTTGGGGGGATAGGCCAAAAAGGTGAAGGGGTTAAGAAGTACAAATTGGGTGTTACAGAATAGTCTTGGGAATATAAAATACAGCATAGGGAATATAGTCAATAATATTCTAACTTGGCATGTGGCCAGATGGGTGTGGGATTCATTGGGGTGATCCCTTATTAAGTTATGTAAGGTCTGATCATTGGGGTATATACCTGAAACTAATATAATGATGTATATCAACTGTAATTTAAAATAAAAATTATTTTTTTAAGCATGCACAAATCTTACGTACACAGCTCAGTGAATTTTCACAAAGTGAACATACCAATTTAAGCATCACGCAAATCAAAATGAAGAACATGACCAACATCTAAGAAACTTGCCTCATGCCCATTTCTAGTCACTAACTGACTTTCAATAATTAAGATTCTGACTTTTATTATTATTTATTAATTTCCCTGTTTATATAAATGGAACCAGAGTGCATAATCCTTTGTGTGATCCTTTTTGTTCAACATTATATGTGTGAAAAAAATCCACATTGTTGCTTACAGCATAACTTTAAAAATATTTAAATATATACACACACATATATGTATATATGTATACATATGTATATGTGTATACATATAAAATTATTTTGTATAAATATACTACAATATATTTATGTATGTAACTGTTGATGAACATTTGGGTGATTTCCAGTTTGGAGCTGTTCTGAATAATGCTGCCATGAATATTCTTGTAGGTATCTTTTGTTGGATATATGTCCTTACTTCTCTTAGGTATATATTTAGGACTGGTATTGCTAGGTCATGGGATACGCATGTGTTCAGCTTTGTAGATAATGCTAAATAGTTTACAAAACTGGTTGTACCACCTTGCTGGTGTGGCTCATTTGGTTGAGCATCATCCCATGCGCCAAGAGGTCACTGGTTTGATTCCCGGTCAGGGCACATGTCCATGTTGTGGGCTTAATCCCTGGTGGGGGTTGTAGAGCCGACTGATGTTTCTCTCTCATCGATGTTTCTCTCTCTCCCTCTCACTCCCTTCCTCTCTCTCTCTAAAAATCAATTTAAAATATTTAAAAAGTGGTTTTACCAATTTTTACAAGAATAAGCAGAGTATAAGGGTTACTCCAGTTCTCCAAAAAATGTCTTAGTTCACAGTCACCTGAGTTTCAGGAGAGTTGGCTGCAGTAGGCTTTCTGGAGACTGACCTTTGCAGGTCCTGGTTGGAGACTCTGCCCTCTTCTCTTGTCCTTTGGCTTTGCCACCTTGAACCCCCCAATGGCCTGTCCTTTCCCTCCTGCCCTTTCCCAGTCAATACAGCACTGGGCCAAGCAGGGCTGCCTGGGCACTGTCTTTGACAATGGTGTCCTTCTTCAAGAAGAAAATTGTGGGTGATGTAATAATGGAATAGAATTGAGAGTTCTGAGGTACATAGAAGGCTATAAGCAGAGATTGAGCAGCTTTAGAGAAACAAGAAAATAGCTGGAATTAGAAATTAAGAAGATGGCCAAAACTGGTAATAAAGAAGCTTGCAAAGTTTTAGCTAAACAGCTTGTACAACTATGGAAACAGAAAACTAGAACTTTTGCTGTAAGTTCAAAAGTCACTTCTATATCCACACAAACAAAAGTGATGAATTCCCAGATGAAGATGGCTGGTGCAATGTCTACTCAAGCAAAGACAGTGCAGGCAGTTAACAAGAATGTGGATCCACAAAAGACATTACAGACAATGGAGAATTTTCAGAAGGAAAGCATGAAAATGGAAATGACTGAAGAAATGATCAATGATACACTTGATGACGTTTTTGATGGTTCTGATGATTAAGAGTAAAGACAAGATATTATAAATCAAGTTCTTGATGAAATTGGAATTGAGATCTCTGAAAAGATGGCCAAAGCTCCACCAGCTGCCCAAAGCCTACCATTTGCCTCTATTCAAAGGCTACAATCTCTGATGAAGAGCTTGAGTAACAACTCAAAGCTTTAGGAGTAGACTAGTAAAAAAAACGTTATAGTATCTTCCTTATTCACAATTATTTAGTTATAATTATAAACCAGGAATATTGATGATTCCTTTTACAAAACACACTTATTTTGCAAAGATAAAGACCATGAGTGAACAGTTGTTTCCTAACCCACAACTATTATGAATCTTTTTCCAAAGAATGACAACGATGCAAATGGAAACAGTTTGGATTTTAATTAGAACTATTTAGGAGTGATGATGTGTAAAAGTTGATGACTTTTCTGCATGGTATGGAGAAATTATATTGATTATTTAGTGTAGTTTATGTTCTAAATCTTTTTACATGGAATACAAAAATCTTGTTAAATGCCACTGGGCACCAACTTGAAGAGTCTTATAAAAATATTAAAAGTATATTATTAAAAAAAGATTTATTCCACATACTTTCCAACACTTGCTATTATCAGGCTTTTAAATTTTAGATTTTCTGATAGATTTGTTATATTTCCATATTGTGGTTTTGATTTTTTTTTTTTTTTTTGGTACATGCCCCTAGCGGGAACCGAACCCGGGACTCTCTGATCCACAGGCCGACACTCTAACCGCTGAGCCAAACTGGCCAGGGCACATATTGTGGTTTTAATTTCAGAATGAATATGTTAAGCACCTTTGCGTGTCATAATTGGCCACCTGTAGATCCCATATTTGAACTATCTGTTCAAGTCTTTTATCTATTAAAAAAAGAACTGCCTCTAACCATTATGCTGTACACCTGAATCTAATACAAAATAATTTTGAATGCAAACTGTACTTGAAAAATTTAAAAATGAACTGCTTTTCTTTATCTCACTGATATATAGAAATTCTTTGTATACTCACACTAGGAGTCCTTTGTCAGATAAATCTATTTCAAATATTGTCTCGCTATGCCTTGCCTTTCCACTTTTTAAATGGTGTCTTTTGGTATACAGAAGTTTTTATTTTATTTTAATGAAGACCGATTAATTAATATTTACTGTTTTGGTTATTGCTTCTTATTTCCTGTTTAAGAAATCTTTGCCTAACCCAAGTTAATGAAGATTTTTTTCCTATTTTGCCTTCTAGAAATTTTATCATTTTACCAGTTACAGTTTAGTTCTACAATCAATTTGGAATACATATTTGTTGTGTGAAGTAAGGGTCCAAATTTATATATTTGCATATAGATTCCAAATAAGGTACTACTTATTGAAAATACCATTCCCCAAACCCCCATTCAATTAAAATACCACATTTGTCAAAAATCAAGCTACTGAATATATACAGGTCTGTTTCTGGATTCTCTATTTTCTTCCATCAGTCTATTTAGCTAGCCTTGTATAAATACCTGTATTAACCATGTCTTTATATTTTCTGTATTCTTATGATTTACATCTGGGACCTTGCTGACACTAGAGGGACTGCTTCTGTCAGGGTTAGCTAATCCCTAGAAATAGTACACAACTCACCTGGGAGTCGGCTGACTGGATATACTGCATTTCTGGTCAAGTGGAGCATTTACAGGGACACAACGTTTATCTAAGTTTTGATTTGCTGATGTGGCACCCCTGGCAGGAGTGGCCCCACCTTGAGCCTAGAAAGTTATTTCAACAACAGGCAAAAGGAAAAAAAATATTACCATATCAACTGATTCAGGAAAAGCATTTGACAAAATTCTAAACTCATTCATTGTCTTAGCTCAGGCCGCTATAACAAAATACCATTAAACTTAAACAACAGAAATTTATTTCTCACAGCTCAGGAGACTAGGAAGTTCAAGAACAAGATGTCAGCTAATTAGGTTCCTGATAAGGAACTTTTTCTTGGCTTGCAGATGGCTGTCTTTTTTCTGTATCCTTACATGATTGAGAGAAAGAGATCTCATATTTCTTCCTCCTTTGTAAGGGCATTAGTCCCATCATGAAGACCCTACTCTCATCACTTAATCTAACTCTAATTACCTCCCAAAGACCTCACTGGAAAATATTATAAAATTGGGGATTAAGACATGAACATATAAATTTTGGAGGGATACAAGCATTCAGTTCAACAACAATCATGATAAAAACACTCATCAAACTAAGAACAGAGGGGAACTTCCTCAGTATGACAAAGATCATCCATACATGCCTGGCCTGTGTGGCTCAGTGGTTGAGTGGCAACCCTTACACTAAGAGATCGCCGGTTTGATTCCTGATCAGGGCACATGCCCAGGTTGTGGGCCCAATCCCCAGTGGAGGGCATGCAGGAGGTGACCAATCGATGTTCTCTCTCATCAATGTTTCTATCTCTCTCTCCCTCTCCCTTCCTCTCTCTCTCAAATCAATAAAGAAAAATTTTTTTTAAAAAAGATCATCCACACACAAAAAAAAACCCCTACAGTTAACATCATACTTACTGGTGACATACTGGATGCTTTTCCCTAAGAAAAAGAACAAGGCAAGGATGTCTACTCTCACCATTCTTATTCATCAAAGTACTGGGAGCTCTAGACAATACAAAAAGGCAAGAAAAAAAATCAAAGATATACAGATTAGAAAGGAGGAAACAAAACTGTGCCTATTTGCAGATATTATACTGTCTAAGCATAAAATCCCATGGAATCTACCAGAAAGCACTGAGAAGTAACAAGTGAATCTAGCCAGGTCAAAGGTCACCAGCATAAGACAAACACACAAAAATTAATTGTATTTTTATATACTAACAATGCACAAATGGAACCAAAAATTTAAAACACAACACTGGAAATGTATGGGGAACATAGTGGTGGATAAGATGAGAGTGAGAGTGTGAGTATGTGAGAGGGTGAGTGAGTGTGAGAAAGATTGTGAGTGGGTGTGAGTGTGGATAAGCATTGCACAGCAGTGTGAAAACTTAGGGCGGACAGTTCTAGTGCTGTGGAGGGGGGAGCAGCTGGCTACCACTGTGAGCTACTTGGCAGGCTACTTCTTCCCTCTGCTGGAAGATGCCACCATTTTGGAAGATCCACTGGGTACTCTTTGGGAGGAGGCAGCAGGGAATGGCTAGGGCCCAGCACCCCGAGGCCACAAGTGCACCTAATACCATCGGTCCAGTGGCTTCTGCTATGCCAATGCTGGCCCAAGCACAGTAGCTGTGCTGCTGAGGCAGCTGCACCTGGCAGTAGCGGTGCCTCAGGAGTTGAGCCCCACATGGCAACAATGGCATCTTGGGAGCTGTGCCTCACCAAGCAGCAGTGCAAATGTGAAAGCCCAGCTGAGCCAGGCAGCAGCAGTGCCTCAGGACCTGAACACCTCTACAGTGTACCAGCCAGACATGCAACCCCCAGCAGCACTTATGATGACACATGGACATGAGTTGCCAGCCATCAATCTGCTCAGGCCACAGAAGATGAGAGGTGTCAGCCTCAATGGCCACACACCAGCCCAGAGCTGCTATTCCCACAGACCCCACAGCAGCCAAGAACCACCTGCCTTGACACTGCAGCAACCTCCAAAAGGCACCAATACCCCCAGACAACCAGACTGGATCCAAGATCCAGTCCTGCCATGATCCTATGCCACTGGACACACCAACCTGCCAACATGACCCAGTGTGCCCCGAACTACCAGATTGATAAAATAGTGAGATAAAGAAACAAACCCCAAATGAAAGAAAAGATATAATCACCAGAAAAGGAACTAAATGAAATGGAGTCAAGCAGTTTGTAAGATAAAGAATTCAAAGTAATGGTTGTAAGGGTGCTCAAACAACTTAGTGAGAATTACAAGCAACTTGATGAGAGTTGTAAAGAACTCAGCAGGAGTTTGAAAAAAGGGGTAGAAACTATTAATAAGAATCAAGCAGAAATGAAGAATGACAGCTGAAATAAAGAACACATTAGAAAGATTTAAAGTAGATTAGAAGAAGCTGAAGACCGAATCAGCAAGATAAAAGACAAGTTAGGAAAAACAAATAAATAAAGCTGCAAATGGAAAAAAGAATTAAAAAGCAGGAGAAGACTTTAAAGGAGCTTGGGATAATATGAAACATAAAAATATTCACATAATAAAGGTATCAGAAGGAGAAAAATTAGAGAAAGGAATAGAGAATCTGTTTGAAGAAATAATGACAGAAAAGTTCCCTACCCTGGTGAAGGAAAAAGTAACACAGTCCAGGGAACACAGAGAGTCCCACTCAAGATGAACCCAAAAAGACACACACCTAGACACATCAAAATTAAAATGGCAAAAGTTAAAGACAAAGACTCATTTTTTATGATTTACTACTTTTAATATTTTTCACTGATTTTTACAGGGAGAGGGAGAGATAGAAACATTGAGTGGCTGCCTCCAGCATGCCCACTACTGGGTATCGAGCCTGCAACCTAGGCATGTGCCCTGACCAGTAATTGAACCAGCAACCTCTTGGTCCATGGGTTGATGCTCAGTCACTGAGCCACACCAGCAGGGCCAAAGAAAGAATCTTAAAGGCAGCAAGAGAGACACAGAAAGTTACTTACAAGGGAGCTCCCATTAGACTATGAGCTGATTTCTTAATAAAATCACTTAAGACCAGAAGGTACTGGCATGAAATATACAAAGTAATAAAATGTAAGGGACTGAATCCAGGAGAACTCTATCCAGCAAGGCTATCATTCAAAATGAAGCTAAAATAAAGAGCTTCACAAAGAAAAAAGGCAAAAGAGTTTATTATCACCAAACCAGCATTGCAAGAAAGGCTAAAGGGACTGTTGTAAGAAGAAGAAACAGAGAAAGTGAGAGGAACACAGGCATAAAGAACACAATGGCAACAAATAAGTTTCTATTCATACTGAGCTTAAAAGCTAATGGCTTAAATGCTCCAATAAAAAGACATAGGGGAGAACCCAAATACACAAAATCAGAAATGAAAGAGGAGAAGTAACAACTGACACCACAGAAATACAAAGGATGATTAATAAATACTATGAACAATTATACGGCAACAAATTAGACAATCTAAGCAAAAGGGACAAATTTCTAGAAACACATAGTCTCCCAAAACTGAACCAGGAAGAAACAGAAAACTGGAAGTGACCAATAACAGCAAAAAAAATAAAAGATGTAATCAAGACTCTCCCAGCAAACAAAGCCCAGGCCCGGACAGCTTCATGGGGGAGTTTTACCAAACATTCAAAGAAGAACTAACACCCATTCTCCTCAAACTATTCCCAAAAAATTCAAGAAGAAGGAAGACTTCCAAACTCGTTTTCTGAGGCCAGCATAATTAAAATTCCAAAACCAGAAAAAGACACTACAAAGAAAGAAAACTACAGGCCAATATCTGTGATGGACATAGATGCCAAAATCCTTAACAAAAATACTAGCAAATCGGATCCAGCAATACATCAAAAAAATTATTCACCATGACCAAGTGGGATTCATCCCAGGGATGCAAAGCTGGTACAATATTCGCAAATCAATAAATGTGATACACCACGTGAACAAAATGAAAGATAAAAACCACATGATTATATCAATAGACACTGAAAAAGCATTCAACAAAATCCAGCATCCATTTCTGATAAAAATGCTCAGCAATGTGGGAATAGAGGGATCATAGCTTGACATAATGAAGGCCATAAATGAAGGTCATAAATGGAAGACCTATACCCAACATCATATTCAATGGGCAAAAATTAAAAGCATTTCCCTTAAGAACAGGAACAAGACAGGGATGCCCACTTTCGCCACTCTTATTTAACATAGCACTGAAAGTCCTAGCCACAGGAATCAGACATGAAGAAAAAATAAAAGGGATCCAAATTGGAAAGAAGAAAGTGAAACTGTCATTATTCGCAGATGACATATTACACATAGAAAACCCTAGAGACTCCATCAAAAATCTACTAGACTTAATAAATGAATTTGGCAAAGTAGCAGGATACAAAATTAATGTCAAGAAATCGAGGGCATTCTTATACACCAATGATGAACTCACAGAAAGAGAAATTAAAAAAACAATTTCATTTACCGTCGTGCCAAAAAATCTGAAATACCTAGGAATAAACTTAACCAAAGAAGTAAAGGACCTATTTGCAGAAAACTACAGGACATTGAAAAAGAAATAGAGGAAGATATAAAAAAAGTGGAAGGATATACCGTGTTCATGGATTGGAAGAATTAACATCATTAAAATCTCCATACTACCCAAAGCAATCTAGAGATTCAATGCAATCCCCATCAAAATACCAGTGACATTTTTCACAGAACTAGAACAAATACTTCAAAAGTACATATGGAACCAAAAAAGACCCTGAATAGCCACAGCAATCTTGAAAAAGAAGGACAAAGTAGATAGGATCACCATACTGAATATTAGGTAATACTACAAAGCTTCTGTAATCAAAACAGCCTGGTTCTCACAAAAGAACAGGCATATAGATCAGTGGAACAGAACAGAGAACCTGGAAAATGACCAAAGACATTATGCTCAATTAATATTTGACAAAGGTGGTAAGAGCATGCAATGGAGTAAAGACAGCCTCTTTAATAAATGGTGCTGGGAAAATTGGACAGCTACATGCAAAAAAATGAAACTAGACCATCAACTTACACCATACACAAAAAATAAACTCAAAACGGATAAAAGATTTAAATGTGACTTGTGAATCCATAAAAGTCCTAGAAAAAAATGTAGGCAACAAAATTTCAGACATCATACGCAGCAGAATTTTCACTGATACATCACCTAGGGAAACGGAAACAAAGAAAAAAATGAACACATGGGACTACATCAAACTAAAAATCTTCTGCACAGCAAAAGAAACAACCATCAAAATGGAAAGGGAATCTACTGTATGGGAGAGCAAAATTGCCAATGTTACATCAGATAAGGGGTTAATCTCCAAAATATATAGAGTTCTCATACAACTCAACAAAAGGAAGACAAAGAACCCAATTAAAAAATGGGCAGAGGACCTAAATAGACACCTCTCCAAACAGGACATACAAATGGACAAGAGACATACGAAGAAATGCTCAACATCACTAATCATCAGAGAGATGCAAATTAAAACAACAATGAGGTATCACCTCACACCTGTCAGAATGGCCGCCATCAACAAATCATCAAACAACAAGTGTTGGCGAGGGTGTGAAGAAAAGGGGATTCTAGTACACTGCTGGTGGGAATGCAGACTGGTGCAGCCACTGTGGAAAACACTATGGTGTTACCTCAAAAATTTAAAAATTGAATTGCTGTTTGACCCACTGATCCCACTTCTAGGGATATATCCTAAGAAGCCTGAAACACCAATCAGAAAGGAAATATGTATACCCATGTTCATAGCAACACTATTTACAATGCTAAGATCTGGAAACAGCCCATGTCCATCAGTAAACGAATGGATAAAAAAGCTGTAATACATATACACAATGGAGTACTATGCAGCTGTAAGAAAGAAAGATCTCTTGTCCTTTGAGATGAAATGGAAGGACCTGGAGAGTATTATGCTAAGCAAAACAGGCCAAGCAGAGAAAGACAAATATCACATGATCTCACTTATTTGTGGAATATAATGAACTAAACTGATGAACAAAATTGACCCATAGAAAAAGAGGTGGGGTACAGACTGACAAGCCTCAGAGGAGTGGGGGTTTGTTGGGGGAAAGATAAACCACAAAACTTATATGCATGTATGCATGACCAATGGTCAGGTACAACAAAGCTGGGGATGGGGTGGGGGGGATGGGGAGGAGGTTGTCAATGGAGGAAAAAGGAGAAACATCTGTAACAAAAACAAATTAATAAAAAATTAAATAAAATTAAAAAAGCATGATACATATACACAATGGAGTGCTATGCAGCTGTGAGAAAGAAAGATCTCTTATCCTTTGAGATGACATGGAGGGACCTGGAGAGTATTTTCCTAAGAGAAACAAACCAAGCAGACAAAGACAATTATCACATGATCTCACTTATTTGTGGAATATAAGGAACATAACAGTCTGAGGAACAGGGTAGACCCAGTGATGTGGAAGTAGGGTATAGACTGACAACCCTCAGAAGAGGCAGTGGGGGGGGGGGAAGAGATAAACCACAGAAATTATCTGCATGTATGCATAACTGATAGACATGGTCAACAAAGCTGGTGATGGGGTGGGGGCAATGGGGAAGAAGGTATCAATGGGGAAAAAAGGAGAAACATCTGTAACAAACATAAATTACTATATATACTGTCTACAAGAAACCCACTTCAGAACAAAAGATTCACACAGGATGAAAGTGAAGAGATGGAAAAAAATTTTCCATGCAAATGGAAAGAAAAAAAAGCTGGAGTAGCAATACTCATATCTGATAAAATAGAAATAAAAATGAAGGTCATAACAAGAGACAAAGAAGAGCACTACATCATATTAAAAGGATCAATCCCACAAGAGGACATAACTCTGGTAAACATATAAATAAAATCAGAAACAAAAGAGGTGAAATAACAACTGACAGTGCAAAAATACAAAGAATTGTAAAAAAATACTATGAACAATTAGATGCAAACAAACTGGACAACCTAGGTGAAATGGAGTAATTCTTAGAATCATACGAGTTTCCAAAACTCAACAAGGAAGAGTCAGGAAACGTAAACAGACCAATAACAACTAAGGAAATTGAAGTCGTATTCAATGAACTCCCAGCAAACAAATGCCTAGGTCCAGATGGCTTCACACAGGAGTTTTAGCGAACATTCAAAGAAGAACTAAAACCTATTCTCCTCAAACTATTCAAAAAAGTCAAGAGGAAGGAAGACTTCTACACTTTTTTTATAAGGCCAGCATAATCCCAATCCCAAAGCCAAATAAAGACACTAAAAAGAAAGAAAACTACAACCCTGGCTGGTTAGGCTCAGTGGTAGAGCATTGGCCTGTGGACCAATGAGTCCTGGATTTGATTCCAGCCAAGGGCACATACCTAGGCTGCGGTTCATCCCCGACCCTAGTCAGGGTTGTGCGGGAGGCAACCAGTAGATGTGTCCCTCTCATGTCGTTGTTTCTCTCACTCTCTTTTTCTCCCCCTCTTTCTACCTGAAGATAAATGAAAAAATATCCTCGGGTGAGAAAAAAAAGAAAGAAAGAAAATTATAGGCCAATATCCCATCTGAACGTAGATGCCCATATTCTCAACAAAATATTAATGAATTGGATCCAGCAATATATTTTAAAAATTATTCACCACAATCAAGTGGGATTTATACCAGGGATGCAAGGCTGGTACAATATTTGCAAATCAATAAATGTGATACACCACATTAACAAAATGATCATATCAATAGATGCTGAAAGAGCATTTGTAAAAATCCAACACTTATTTTTGGTAAATACTCTCAACAAAGTGGGAGTAGATGGTTCATATCTCAGCATAATAAAAGCCATATATGAAAAACCTTCAGCCAACATTATACTGAATGGGCAAAAACTAAAAGCATTTCCCTTAAGAAGAGGAAAAAGAGAGGGATATCCACTTTCACCACACTCATTCAACATAGTAATGAAAATCGTAGCTACATTGATCAGACAAAAAGAAAAAATAGAAGGCATCCAAATTGGAAAGGAGGAAGTGAAACTGTCATTATTTACAGATGACATGATATTGTACATAGAAAATCTTAAAGGCTCCACCAAAACTCTACTAGCTTTAATCGAGAAATCAATGACAGTTTTATATAGCAATAATGAACAGTCAGAAAGAGAAACAAAAAAAATAAAAAATCCCATTTACCATTACAAGAAAAAAAAAAATTAACGTATGTAGGGATAAACTTAACCAAGAAGGTAAAAGACCTGTTCAAACAAAACTACAGGAAATTGAAAAAAGAAATAGGGGAAGATATAAAGAAGTGGAAGGATATACTGTGTTCATAGATTGTAAGAAATAACATCATTATAGTGTCCATATTGCCTATAACAATGTATAGATTCAATGCAATCCTTATTAGAATACCAACGGCATATTTCACAGAGCTACAAAAAACACTCCAAAAGATTATATGAAAACAAAGAGACCCCAAATAGCCACAGCAATCTTGAAAAAGAAGAACAAAGTGGGAAAGATTAGAATACTTCATATCATGTTTTACTACAAAGCCATTATAATCAAAACAGCCTGATACTGGCACAAGAACAGGTATATAGATTAAAGGAACAGAACAGAGAACCCAGAAGTCGACCCAAGACAGTATGTACAATTAATATTCAACAAAGGAAGCAAGTGCATACAATGGAGAAAAGACAGTCTCTCCAATAAATGGTGTTGGGAAAATTGGACAGCTACATGCAAAAAAATGAAACTAGATCACCAACTTACACCATACACAAGAATAAACTCAAAATGGATAAAAGACTTAAATGTAAATCGTGAAACCTTAAAAATCCTAGAAGAAAATTTAGGCAGAAAAATCTCAGACATTTTCACTGATACATCACCTAGGGCAAGAGAAACAAAGGAAAAAATTAATAAATGCGACTACATCAAACTAAAAAGCTTCTGCACGGCAAAAGAAACCAGCATCAAAATGAAAAGGGAACCCACTGTATGAGAGAACATATTTGCCAGTGATACATCAGATAAGGGGTTAATATCCAAAATATATAGAGTACTCATACAACTCAATAAAAGGAAGACAAACAATTCAATTAAAAAATGGGCAGAGGGCCCTGGCCGGTTTGGCTCAGCGGTTAGAGCGTCGGCCTGCGGTCCAGAGAGACCCGGGTTCGGTTCCCGCTAAGGGCATGTACTTCGGTTGCGGTTTGTCCCCGGCCCTGGTTGGTCGTGCGGGTGGCAGCCACTCGGTGTGTCACTTTCACATCGATGTTTCTCTCTCTCTCTCTCTCTTCCTCTCTCTCCCTCCCACTCTATCTGAACAAAAAATGAAAAAGTGTCCTCAGGTGAGGATTAAAAAAAAAAAAAATGGGCAGAGGACCTGAATAGACACTTCTCCAAACAGGACATAAAAATGGTTAGGAGACATATGAAAAAATGCTCAACATCTCTAATCATCAGAGAGATGCAAGTTAAAACTACTATGAGGTATCATCTCACACTTGCCAGAATGGCTGCTATCAACAACTCCTCAAACAACAAGTGCTAGAGAGGATGTAGAGAAAAGGGGACTCTAGTAAACTGCTAGTAGAAATGAAGACTGATGCAGCCACTATGAAAAACAATTTGGTGCTTCCTCAAAAAATTAAAAATGGAATTGCCATTTGACCCAGTGATTTCACTTCTAGGAATATATCCTAAGAAGCCTGAAACACAAATCAGAGAGAATATATGCACCCCTATGTTCATAGAAATGCTATTTACAATAGCTAAGATTTGGAAACAACTCAAGTGTCCATCAGTAGATGAGTGGATAAAAAAGCTGTGGTATATTTACACAATGGAGTACTATGCTGGTGTAAGAAAGAAAGATCTCTTACCCTTCGAAATGACATGGAGGGACCTGGAGAGCGTTATGCTGAGTGAACTATGCCAGTTAGAGAAAGACAAGTACTACATGATCTCACTTATTTGTGGAACACAATGAACAATATAAGCTGTCAACCAAAAGAGATCTAGCATCACGGAAGTAGGGAACAGACTAACAAACCTCAGAGGAGTGGGGGGAGGGGGTGGGAACAGATAAACCAAAGAACTTTTATGCATATATACACAAACCAATGGACACAGATATTAGGTTGGGGAAAGCAGGAGCAGGGTGGGAGTGGTGAGGAGGGAGTCAATGGGGGAAAAGGGGAGACATTTCTAATAATTTCAACAAGAAAAAGAAAAGAAAAAAGAAAATGTCAAATATTTTGAAACTATAATACTTTCTGTTGTTGTATCGTGTCCACAAGATAACCAGAGATGCCCAGCCGGATTGTAAAAGAGCACTTCATTACACCGGTGGGGTGGTGGGGTACAGCTTCCCCAGATCCTCAGCACAGATTCTTCTTGCTTGTCTGATTTTAAAGACAGAAACCCCATCCCCCTTTTGGCCCCCCATCAGGGGACTAGTACAATAGTGGTAGTGACAGCGACCACAGAAGTCAAAATTAGCATTATTCACCGATGGCACAAGTACTTGCAAATACCTAGACTCAGGAAACTGAAAATAATTTTAGGCAAAATTCCTTTACTTCTAGGGGTAATTAACCTATTATTGGAAGAATATCGAGGAAGGTCTATTGATGATAAAAATGGAGTCATTTAGTCGCCTTAGCCAAGGGGCCTACATAAAAATGGAATCTAGTTGCCTTAGCCTTGGGACACAGATCATTCCCCACTGGTTTTCCTGACAAGTCAAATCCTTGACTCGACTTAATTTTTTATGAGGCTGTTTATTAGACATGGCCCAAAGGCTAGGAGTAAACATAATATAAACCAATTTTCAGATTGTCACCTTTTTCTTTCTTGTTCCTCGATATTTTTCCTAACTAGTGATAAACTTTCTTGAATAATCCCTGAATTATTCACATAAAAACAGTATTTTTCTCCCAGTAAAACACATAATCCTTCCTTAAGAAATAAGAGGTCTAATCCTCTCCTGTTCTGCAGGACCATTTCTAAGTTCCCAGTTCCATTGGGGCCCAGGTCTATAAGGATTCCCCTGTACAGTCAACCAGAAAAATCAAAGTCCTGATAAACACGAGTCTTATCTGGAGGGGCCTGAACAGTCCATTTTGCTTTTTACCCCTCAGCCAGGAATGGTGCTGCCAGATTGGGATGCTGTTAACCTTGACAGCTGTTGGTGCAGGCAGGATGACAGTGCATAGTCCCTTCCAGGCCAGAGTTGGTCCCTGGGTGGTGAACTTCTTTGCCCATATCAAGTCTCCAGGCCGGAAGGTGTGCACAGGGTCCAAGGTGGGCACAGGCAGGGCGTCGCAGATGTGTTTCTGGACAGCTTTCTGGGCGGACTGCAGGGCCTGCAAGAATTGTAAGAGGGCGAGGGGGCAGAGTGGTCCAGTTTTCACCAGTTCCTAAAGTAAATTTGGTTAAGGTTTCCTTTAAGGTCCTGTTCATTTGCTCTATCTGCCCAGAACTCTGTGGGCGGTAAGCATAATTGAGCTTCCAATTTATATCTAATCCCTTAGAGATATCCTATGATCTCTTTGCTATAAAGGCGGGGCCATTGTCTGATCCGAGGGTCAGAGCAGCATAAACCTGTTACTTCCTTTACCACATCCCGGACTGTTATTCCATTACCAGGGGCAAGCTCTCCCTCCTCTCTCAGTGTCTTATTTTCTTCCCTTCTTGAGAATTCCTCTAATGTCCTGTCTTCCTGTAATATGTATGTCCATTTCTTTAACTTGCATAGACCCTCTGCGACTTTTCTAGTCCTTCCCCAGACATTAACCTGAGAGCTTGCTTAATCTACCTGCAGTCTGCACATTCCCCAGCTTTCCTTCTCCTCCTCCCTTTCCCTGTGACTTTATTGGACATTACCTGCCTCTGAGGAGTTCAGTAAGCTTGGTGTAACCTAAGTGGGTGGTCTGGTGCAGCTGGTTGACTAAAGTCCGACCTAGAGCCTCTGGGACCAACAACCTCCCATCAGGCAGAGTCTATCACCCATTTGGTTCTTGGGTGGCTTGCTTCTGTTCAGCCAAGTCATTTTCTGACCTAGTGTATCTGGTCATTCCCCACTGGTTTTAGGGCTACTCCCAAGCTTTCTGGTTTTGCAGTAGAGTTCCCTGTGCCTCTACAGAGTTCTCTTTTTGATGCCCTTCCTGGCCAAGGTTAATAACCCTCATTCCCTGTAGATGGCGCTATGCATGTGTGCTGTGGCAAAGGCATATCTGTTGTTAGTGTAGATGGTTACTGACTTTCCTTTGCCCCATCAGAGAGCCTGGATTAGGGCTATGAGTTCAGGCAGTTGGGCTGAAGTTCCCCTACTTAATGACTGAGACCAAATGGCATGGTTCAGAATTATTGCTGCTGCCCCAGCATACCTGATTTCTTCCTGGACATAGCTGCTCCCGTCCATGAACAATACCTCATCTGATGATGGCAGTGGAACATCCTCGAGGTCTAGGCAGGCCATCTGTACTATGTCAATTACCTCCAGGCAGTCCTGTAGAGGTTTCTCTGGGTCTCTGGCAGGAGGCAGGATCGATGGCCAATGGCCTGGAGTGGCAGTTGCCAGTAATTGAACAGTCACTGGAGAAGATCACAGTATTTTTTCCCAAAATCTATAGTCCTCTTTGAAGTCCAGGGGTAGGTTAGGGGCCCATTGGCTCAGTCAGGACTGAGTCTGCTGCACCAGACTACCAGGAAACTAACTAGTTTATCCCCTATTGTCTTGTTATTCTTGGCTACCAAGGGCTCTGTTGGAAGCAGCCCTGGCCCTGTCATTTTTCCAAGTTAAAGATTTTCTTTGTTCCTCTACACCTGACTTTGCCCTTGTCTTTTCTATCCCTAATCGGGACCTAGGCCTGCCATATTGACCCTTCCTTGTGTTTCCCTTAAGGCTGATACTACTACCTTTGCTATTCTTTTATCCTGTTTTTCCCCAGGGGTGTCCCTATTATTATATACCTTTTGAGCTTTTTAACCAATTGGGCCTATAGGCCTAACAGGAGAACACGGTGAAAAGTGTCCAAGGAAGCCTTCCCCCTGGCAGTATTTGGGTCCCACAATGGGCAGAGGGATGGGAAAATTTCCTCTGACCCCAGGTTTTCAAAAAGATGAAGGAGAGGGAAGCGTCATACATGGGGCAGTGTTTTTCAACTCTCCAAGAGCACTTCGCTCCTGTGCCTGGGATCCCTATTTTCAACTCCCCCAAGTTCAGAGAAGCCTGTTGGAAACTTGCTGGTGTCAAACCTGGGGTGGCAGATGGCAGATGAGCCACCTGGGCTGGCACCACAGGAACACACCCCTTCTGCAGCCCGACCACTCTCCTTGGGGAACCTTGTGGCTCCTGTGACCCATGCAGCCCCTGTGGCCCCTGCGCCCCCTGCGGCCCCTGGGTGAGTGCCTGTGTGCCTGCCTACCCGCCAGCCGCCCCCATTTCCCAGGATGAGGGGCTCTTTGCACTGGACTCTGATCCCAATGAGCAGCAGGCAGGGCACACCAGCAGGGACAGCCCCTTCCTGGCCACTTATGCATTGGGGCCCGGGTGCACTGAGGATATTTGCCTCCGCTGACAGGGGGCAGAAGGACGGGGATCCCGTCCCCACAGATTAACAGGCAAACGATCCAAAATATAGAATTTAAAAACCCAGTGTTGCCCTCAGAATCCTTCCATTCAAACTGAGCTCTGTTCTGGGGAGACTTTGGGTGATTATCTGTGCCCTATAGGCTCCATCTGTGGAGCCGAATCCTGCCTTTCCCCGTGTTTCCTTTGATAGCACTTTAGCACTTTCCCAGCCACCTGATGTGGCAAAATTACCATTTGTGCTATCCTAGTTTCAGGTAAAACCTGCACAATGGCCTTAGTGGTCTGGGCCACAACCCCCAGTTCCTCCAAATAATCAGAACCAATAACTCCAGGCAACACCTGGAACCTCCCCCCACAGTGAGATCACTCCTTCCCAAGACCAAACCCACCGCTCCACCAGGCAGTTGCCCACAGACCCCTGCTGGAATAGCTCCCAGCCCTATCTCTGGTGTTAACATGTATCGGGCAGTGGGGCAGAGGTCCAGCCCCACACTCCCTGAGGTGGCACGGTAGAGATCCCGATTGTAGTCCTGAACTCCACCCTGACTGGAACACCCGAGCAGGGGTGACAGACATTTCCCCCACTGCTTGACGGGGTCGGGGCAGGCCCCTGAATCAATTATTACTCTGTTAACTGTCTGTAGCAGCCGAGCTACAAAATCTTGATATGGCTCTTCAGGTCCTTGTCTGATGGATGTAAGATCTAGTGAATTTTTGCATTTTTTCTCCATGAGCTGCGTGCGGCATGAAGGAGCTCCCGAAGGGACCATGGCGGCCATGAAAATTCGCGCGCTTGGTCTCTCTTGCCCCCACAGTGGCGGGAGATGCCAGTGTCCTGCGGGTCACCGCTGGGGTCACGCATCCCTGGGGCACGGCCCCGTGTGCACATCAGCCTCGGCGCAAGCTGCCCCAACAGGGGTCTGGAGGTCAAGGGGGTGGCGCCCCCCTCTCCCCCCACACACACCCTTTTGTTGCGAGCTCTTTCCAGGCCTTCAAAACACAAATATGAATTACAGCTGTAGCAGAAGACAGTGGGAGAGTCTTTAAAGACTCATAACCTTTCTCGGCTTTCCTCAAGCCTTTCACTACACCTTGCGTCCCCACCTTATTAGCCTCCTGCATGCCCCCCGCTGGGGACCTGGCCCACAACCTGGGCATGTGCCCCAACTGGGAACCAAACTGGTGACCCCTTGGTGCATGGGTCGACACTCAACCACTGAGCCACACCAACCAGGCCTTTTGCTGTATCTCTGCCTCGCAAGCACTTCCCTACCTTTTCCCAGGCCTTCCCTGGGGCCTAGTCTCGGGCCCACCATCAGCACCCGTGCCCCAATCAGAACCCTCCTCAAATCCTCCAAGAATGCCCCAACATGCAACCCAATGAGGCCATCCGAACACCAAGGCCACTATCCATGATCAAACCAACCGCAACAAAGTTGAGGAGACACAGTAGGGAGGCAGACGAGGACAAAAACAAGGGAAGACACACAAGACAGAAACTTTCACTTCCTCTGCCTGGCCGCTCCCCTCACAGAGGTTAGGACTCACACAGGCTTCATTGTGGAGCACGGTCACTCACACACAATTACATTCACAGAGTCACACTCACACACCATTTGAATTTCCTTCCAGAAATTCCCTATCTTGAGTGGTGCCTATGCCGCTTTGGAGGTGATCAGTCTCCCCTTCCGCCCCAGTTGGCGGGCCAGATTTGAACCAGAATTTGCCAGATTTGAGCCCCACCTAACATCTTAGGGGGATTCCCAGGAGAGGAGAGGCTGTGCCATGTCCAGCCCTCTCACACTCATCCAGATAGACCAGTCACCCAGAAATCACCTCCAGAGGCTTTTACCAGGTCTCCTTTAATCTTTTTGGGGATATCTTGGTGTCTCCTGGCCACTCATCAGAAACCCAAGTAGGATCTTTTGGGGCCCTGGAACTCAGGGGGTGCCTTCCCCTCAGATCTATAGGGGTCCAGCAGTTGGATCGGGAGAGGCTGCCCATCCTAGGTTTCTAGCCCTTGGTGTAGCAAAACAACAGGGAATCTCGCTGGGGCCTGAAAATGTTGTAACATGTTCACTAGATAACCAGAGACACCCAGCCGAATTGTAGAGGAGCACTTCATTACACTGGCGGGCTGGGGGGGTACAGCTTCCCCAGATCCTCAGCACAGATTCTTCTTGCTAGTCCAATTTTAAAGACAGAAACCCCATCCCCCTTTTGCCCCACCCCCACCAGGGGAACAGTACAATAGTGGGAGTGACAGCGACCACAGAAGTCAAAATTAGCATTATTCACCGAAGGCACAAGTATTTGCAAATACCTATACTCAGGAAACTGCAAATGTCTACCAACACGTGGGGCAACTATAATCTTAGGCAAAATTCCTTTACTTCTAGGGGTAATTAACCTATTATTGGAAGAATATCGAGGAAGGTCTATTGATGATAAAAAATGGAGTCATTTAGTCACCTTAGCCAAAGGGCCTGCATAAAAAAGGAATCTAGTTGCCTTGGCCTTGGGACTCAGATCGCTATAACTCTTTGTATTGAAGAGGAATTCAACATGAGACATTTCTTGTATTTTGGACTTTTAATCAGAATGGTTTTGTTACTAATGGAGCAATAGATTGTCACTAATAGGCTGAATGTCTCTTTCAGGGGAAAAAGGATGACAGCCCTTGGGTAGTAAACGTGTTTGAGTCCTGTAACTAACTGCTTTTTCTCATTGTAATAACTTGGTCAAATCACTTAAATACTTTTTTTTTATTAATTTACTTTTGTTACAGATGTTTCTCTTTTTTCCCCCATTGACACCCTCCTCCCTATCCCTCCCTGCCTCGTCCCCAGGTTTGTTGTCCATGTCCATTGGTTATGAGTACATGCGTACAAGTTTTGTGATTCATTGCTCACCTCCCCCACACCCTCTTCTGGCAAATGTCAGTTTGTACCCTACTTCCACATCTCTGGGACTACCCGGTTCCTCAGACTGTTATGTTTATTATATTCCAGAAATAAGTGAGATCATATGATATTTGTCTTTCTCTGCTTGGCTTGTTTCGCTTAGGATAATAGTTTCCAGGTCCTCCCATGTCGTCTCAAAGGATAAGAGATCTTTCTTTCTTACAGCTGCATAGTACTCCATTGTGTATACGCACCACAGCTTTTTTATCCATTCGTCTACTGATGGACACTTGGGCTATTTCCAGATCTTAGCTATTGTAAATAGCACTGCTATGAACATGGGGGTACATGTATTCTTTCTGATTGGTGTTTCAGGCTTCTTAGAGTATATTCCTAGGAATGTGATCACTGGGTCAAATGGTAATTCAATTTTTAATTTGTTGAGGTAACACCATAGAGTTTTCCATAGTGGCTGCACCAGTCTGCATTCCCACCAGCAGTGTACTAGAGTCCCCTTTTCTCCACACCCTCAACAAAACTTGTTTGATGCTTTGTGGATGGTGGCTATTCTGGCAGGTGTGAGGTGATACCTCATTGTTGTTTTAATTTGCATCTCTCTGATGATTAGTGAAGTTGAGCATTTCCTCATATGTCTCTTGGCCAATTGTATGTCCTGTTTGGAGAGGGGTCTATTTAGATCATCTGCCCATTTTTTAATTGGGTTCTTTGTCTTCCTTTTGTTGAGAGGTATGAGTACTCTATATATTTTGGAAATTAGTCCCTTATCTGATATATCATAGGCAATTATGCTCTCCCATACAGTGGGTTGCCTTTCCACTTTGATGGTTGTTTCTTTTACTGTGCAGAAGCTTTTGATTTTGATGGAGTCCCATGTGTTCATTTTTCCCTTTGTTTCTGTTGCCTTAGGTGAAATATCAGTGAAAATTCTGCTGTATATGATGTCTGAAATTTTGTTGCCTACATTTTCTTTTAGGATTTTCATGGATTCATGAGACACATTTAAGTCTTTTATCCATTTTGAGTTTATTCTTGTGTATGGTGTAAGTTGATGGTCTAGTTTCATTATTTTGCATGTACCTGTCCAATTTTCCCAACACCATTTATTAAGGAGGATGTCTTTACTCCATTGTATGCTCTTGCCACCTTTGTCAAATATTAATTGAGCATAATGTTTTGGGTCAATTTCTGGGTTCTCTGTTCTATTCCATTGATCTATGTGCCTGTTCTTGTGCCAGTACCAGGCTGTTTTGATTACAGTAGCTTTGTAGTATAATCTGATGTCCGGTATTGTGATCCTGCCTACTTTGTCCCTCTTTTTCAAGATTGCTGTAGCTATTCAGGGTCTATTTTGGTTCCATATGAACTTCTGAAGTATTTGTTCTAGTTCTGTGAAATATGTCATTGGTATTTTGATGGGGATTTCGTTAAATCTATAGATTGCTTTGGGTAGTATGGACATTTTAATGATGTTAATTCTTCCAATCCATGAACAAGGTACGTGCTTCCACTTTTTTATATCCTCCTCTATTTCTTTTTTCAATGTCCTATAGTTTTCTGCAAATAGGTCCTTTACTTCTTTAGTTAAGTTTATTCCCAGGTATCTTAATTTTTTTGCCACGATGGTAAATGGGATTGTTTTTTTAGTTTCTCTTTCTGTGAGTTCATCATTGGTGTATAAGAATGCCGTCAATTTCTTGATGTTAATTTTGTATCCAGCTACTTTGCCAAATTCATTAATTAAGTCTACTAGATTTTTGATGGAGTCCTTAGGGTTTTCTATGTATAATATCATGTCATCTGCGAATAATGACAGTTTCACTTCCTCCTTTCCAATTTGAATCACATTTATTTTTTCTTCATGTCTGATTTCTGTGGCTAAGACTTCCAGTACTATGTTAAATAAGAGTGGTGAAAGTGGGCATCCTTGTCTTCTTCCTGGTCTTAAGGGAAATGCTTTTAGTTTTTGTCCATTGAGTATGATGTTGGCTGTAGGTCTTTCATATATGGCCTTTATAATGTTGAGATATGATCCCTCTATTCCCAAATTGCTGAGCGTTTTTATCAGAAATGGGTGCTGGATTTTGTCAAATGCTTTTTCAGCATCTATTGATATGATCATATGGTTTTTATCTTTCATTTTGTTTATGTGATGTATCACATTTACTGATTTGCATATATTGTACCAGCCTTGCATCCCTGGGATGAATCCCACTTGGTCATGGTGAATTATTTTTTTGATGTATTGCTGGATCCGATTTGCTAGTATTTTGTTCAGGATTTTGGCATCTATGTTCATCAGGGATATTGGCCTGTAGTTTTCTTTCTTTGTAGTGTCTTTTCCTGGTTTGGGGATTAGAATTATGCTGGCCTCATATCTGTCTTGGTGTGGGCCTGTTTGGGTTCTTCTTACTTGGGGCTCTCTGTGCTTCTTGAACTTCAATGCCTTCTTCCTTCACCAGGTTAGGAAAGTTTTCTGTCACTATTTCTGCAAATATAGTCTCTAACTCTTGCTCATTTTCTTCTTCTTCGGGGACTCCTATGATGCGAATGTTATTACGTTTCCAGTTGTCCCACAGTTCTCTTAAGCTATCTTCCTGTTTTTTCATTGTTTTTTCCTTTTGGTTGTCTCATTGATTGATTTTTTCTACTGTATTCTAATTCACTGATCCAGTCCTCCGCTTCCTCTACTCTGCTGGTCAGTCCTTCCAATGTGTTCTTTATTTCTGCTATGTCATTCTTTATTTCCACTTGGTTGGTTTTCATGGTGTCGATGTCCTTACTCATGCTGTTTAGTTTCCTCAGGGTCATGGCTCAGAACTCTACCTCTGATAATTTGCTTAACTGCATTTCATTTATCTCATCTTCGGTAGAGTTCTCTTGTTCTTTCATTTGGGATCTGCTTCTTTGTTTCACCATTTTTGCTATCTCAGTGGGTTTTGGAGCCTGCCAAATTTTCCCTGTGAGTGTTGGTGTTCTGCTATTTGTGGCTTCCTCTACTGGGTTTGGATGAGTGTGGAGGGCCCTCCTTAAACACCACTGTCAAGTCTCACTTTTCTGGGTAGATTTGCAAGCTTAGGAAAGGTTCAGTTATGCTCTAGCTTTTTGCCTGGAGGCTATTAGCCTCAGTTACTTGAAAAGCCTTAGGATCTCAGTTGAATGAGAAACTCCCTCAGATGTTTACAGTGTAAGAGGATTTCCCAAGGGTGGGGCCAATGCTAGTTGTTAATGAGCCTCAATTTGCATTTCTTTGCCTCTTTTCCTCACCTGGGAATCTCTGAGGGAGGAGCTGCCACAGCTCTAGGAAGGAGCAAACTTGGCTGCCCTGTGTAACCGGGAAGGAGTGGGCTGGCCACCACCGTCCTTTGTGGCCACAGCTCAGCACAAACTCTGAGTACCCTCCAAATCCCAGGTGTCCCCACACAGTTCCAGTCCAGTCCGCCCTCCCTCTGCTGGAGCCTCAGGTGAGTGGCTGTAGCTATTTAGCGCTCTGTCCCAGCCATCAGCGCTGTGGAGCAGCTGAGGCTCTTAACCCCAAGTTTGGGCGCCGCTGCTGCTCACAGCTAAGGCTGCTGCTCACAACCAAGGCCACTGCTGTCCATGGGCTCCCAGCCCACCACCCTTACGGGCCTCCACAGATCCTACCAGGCTCATTCAGTGTCCCTGGTTGTATGGTCTTCTCCCGCTGCTTTTCTGTTGCTTTTTCCTGATGATTTGTCTTTATTTTAGTTGTAATTCCCATTTGGTCCTGGGAGATCATCTGTGTAGCTTCCATTCACTCCACCGCCATTGTCCTTCCTCTTAAATACTTTAAGTGTCACTTTCCTCATCTGTAGAATCTGAATAATATTGTCTATTCATAAGATTGTTATGAGGGGCAATTGAGACGCTGTGTGAACACACTTTTGTAAATAGTGAGGTGTTTACACAAGTATATCAGAGGATATTACATATTACATATTACAAAGAAAACGGGAAAATAAAATGGTTCTACTGTACTTAGACTTGGTTTTATAAGCTTTAATTTTGTTACTCCCTGCATACCAATAGAATTTTCAATAGATACTCAAAATATATTTGAGGTATCAATTTAATTCATGAACTGTACAGTGTTTTTGCCACCTACTATGGTATGTGTCCTTTGTTTAACCTTTCACTGAACAGCCAGTTGAAAATGAATTATCTTTTGGTAAGAAAATAATTACAGTGAAAATAACATCCTGCACCCCCCCAAAAAAAAAAACATCTAAGATTTTTTTGGCCATTTGGAATGCAATTTACTTAAAAATGAACATGAGTTTAGCCATATAAGCATATACACTTTTTCTGGTTTCAGAACATCCATTAGATTTATATGTGAGAATTATATATAATTCTCATTATAAATAACATCACAGTATATTTTGCCTCAGTAATCATTAAAAAAAAAAAACAACCCCTATGTCCCCACTTGTCAAGAAGCCCTTGTCAAAAGACTTGCTTAAGTCTTGAGGGGGGAAAAAATGATGGTGGAGTGAATGGAAGCTACAAAGATGATCTCCCAGAACCAAACAGGAATTACAACTAAAATAAAGACCAATCGTCAGAAAAAAGCAACAGAAAAGCAGTGGTAGAGGACCATATAACCAGGGACAGTGAACAAGCCTTGTAGATTCTGCAGAGGTATGAGAGGGTGGTGGGCTGGGTGCCTACGGGCAGCAGTGGCCTTAGCTGTGTGCAATGTCCTCCAGGTTAAAATTCCAAGCGGCTCCACAGCACAGAGGGCCAGGACAGAGCACTAGATTGGCGGCAGTCACACATCTTGGGATCCAGCAGAGGAAGGGTGGACTGGACTGGAACTGTGGGGACACTCGGAATTTGGAGGGCATTCAGAGATTGTGCTGAGTTGCAGCCACAAAGCACAGTGGCCAGCTTGCTCCTTCCAGGCCACACAGAATGGTGGCCAGCTTGCTCCTTCTCGGAGCTGTGGGGAGAGAGAGCAGGCCCTCCCTCGGAGATTAAGCCCCCTCCAGGTGAGGCAAAGAAATGCAAATTGAGGCCCATTAACAACCAGCATCTGCCCCACACTCTGGAAATCCTCTCATTCTGAACACTTGAGGGAGTATCTCATTCAACTGAGAACCCAAGGCTTTTCAAGTAACAGAGGGTAATAGCCTCCAGGCAAAAAGCTAGAGGATAATTGAACCTTTCCTGGACTTTCAAATCTACCCAGGGAAGTAAGACTTGACAGTGGTGTTGAACTGGGGCCTTCCTACGGTCATCCAAACCCAGTAGAGGGAGCCACAAACAGAAGAACACCAACAACCACAGGGAAAATATGGCAGGCTCCAAAACCCACTGAGATAGCCAAAATGGTGAAACAAAGAAACAAATCCCAAATGAAAGAATGAGAGAAATCTACTGAAGATGAGATAAATGAAATGTAGTTAAGCAAGTTATCAGAGGTAGAGTTCAGAGCCATGATCTTGAGGAAGCTCAATACCATGAGTAAGGACATCAACACCATGAGTAAAGATATAGAAACATTGAAAACCAACCAAGTGAAAATGAAGAATGACATAGAAAAATAAAGAACACATTGGAAGGACTAAACAGCAGAGTAGAGGAAGCTGAGGACCAGATCAGTGAATTAGAAGACAGGATAGAAAAAAACAACCAATCAGAAAACCAAAAGGAAAAAACAATTAAAAAACAGGAAGACAGCTTAAGAGAACTGTGGGACAACTGGAAACGTAATAACATTTGCATCACAGGAGTCCCCAAAGAGGAAGAAAATGAGCAAGGGTTAGAGAATATATTTGAAAAAATACGGACAGACCATATTTCAGGGGGGTGAAATGGCGGCAGAGTAAATGGAAGCTACACAGACGATCTCCCAGGACCAAACGGGAATTACAACTAAAATAAACACAAATCATTGGAAAAAAGCAACAGAAAAGCAGCAGGAAAGGACCATATAACCAGGGACACTGAATCGATCCTGGTAGGATTGCAGAGGCACGAGAGGGTGGCGGGTTGGGAGCCCACAGACAGCAGATGTCTTAGCTGTGGGCAGCGCCCTCGAGGTTAAAGCCCCAAGCAGCTCCACAGAGGGCCAGAACAGTGTGCTTAATTGGCTATATCCACTCACCTTGGGCTCCGGCAGAGGGAGGGAGGACTGGACTGGAACTCTGTGGGGACACCCGGAATTTAGAGGGTGCACAGAGCTTTTGCTGAGTCGTGGCCACAAAGGATGGTGGCCAGCTTGCTGCTTCCCAGCAACACAGGAGGGGTGCCAGCTTGCTCCTTCCCAGAGCAGTGGGGAAAACCAGCAGCCACTCCCTCCAAGATTCAACTCCTTTCAGGTGAGGCAAAGAAATGCAAATTGAGGCTCATTAACAAGCAGCATCTGTCCCACCCTCTGGGAATCCTCTTACCCAGAATACCAAACGGCTACATTCCAATGTCCTGAGTAAGTGACACTAAAGCCTCCAGGCAAAAAGCTAGAGGATAACTGAACATTTCCTGGGGTTGCAATCTACACAGGAAAGTAAGAATTGACTGTGGTGTTTGATGTGGGCCCTCCCACGCTCATCCAAACCCAGTAGAGGGAGCCACAAACAGAGAACACCAACAACCACAGGGAAAATTTGGCAGGCTCCAAAACCCACGGAGACAGCCAAAATGGTAAAACAAAGAAACAAATCCCAAATCAAAGAAGAAGAGAACTCTACCTAAGATGAGATAAATGAAGTGCAGTTAAGCAAGTTAACAGAACTAGAATTCAGAGCCATGATATTGAGGGAGCTCAACAGCATGAGTAAGGACATCAGCAGCATGTATAAATATATAGAAACATTCAAAATCAACCATTTGGAAATGAAGAAGCACCAAGAAGAAATGAAGAATGACATAGCAGAAATGAAGAACACATTGGAAGGACTAAACAGCAGACTAGAGGAAGCTGAGGAACAGATCAGTGAATTAGAAGACAAAATCAACCAATCAGAAAACCAAAAGGAAAAAACAATTAAAAAACAGGAAGACAGCTTAAGAGACCTGTGGGACAACTGGAAACATAATAACGTCTGCATCATAGGAGTCCCCAAAAAGGAAGAAAATGAGCAAGAGTTAGAGACTATATTTGAAGAAATAGTGACAGAAAACTTTCCTAACTTGGTGAAGGAAGTAGACATCCAAGTTCAAGAAGCACAGAGAGCCCCAAGTAAGAAGAACCCAAACAGGACCACACCAAGACACATAATAATTAAAATGCCAAAAATTATAGACAAAAAGAGAATCTTAAAGGCAGCAAGAGATAAGCAACAGGTTACCTACTAAGGAACCCCCATAAGGCTATCAGATGACTTCTCAACAGAAACACTACATACCAGAAGAGAATGGCATGAAGTAATCAAGGTCATGAAGAACAAGCATTTGAATCCAAGACTACTCGATCCAGCAAGGTTATCATTCAAAATAGAAGTCAAATAAAGACCTTCCCAGACAAAAAAAGGCTAAGGGAATATATTACACCAAACCAGCACTCAAGAAATGTTAAAAGGACTGCTGTAATTAGTAGAAGTAATAGAGAGAAAAATATAACCACACTGAACAAAAATGGCAATAAATAAGTACATATCAATAATCACCTTAAATGTAAATGGTTTGAATGCTCTGATAAAAAGACACAGAGTAGCTGACTTGATGAGAAAGCATGACTCATACATATGTTGTTTACAAGAGACCCACCTCATAACAAAAGACTCACATAGGTTGAAAATAAAGAGAAGGGAAAAAAAGCTGGGGTAGCAATACTGATATCTGATAAATTAGATTTCAAAATGAAGGCCATAACTAGAGACAAAGAAGGCCACTACATAATACCGAAAAGATCTATCCAACTGGAAGATATAATCTTGGAAACATATATGCACCAATATAGGAGAACCAAAATATATTAAAAATCCTCTGGAGGACTTCAAAGGCGAAATCAACAGCAATACAATCATAGCAAGGGACTTCAACACCCCGTTGACATCACTGTATAGATCATCTACACAAAAAAATTAACAAGGAAACAGAGAGTCTAAATAAAGTGCTAGATCAAATAAATTTAATAGATATCTACAGAGAATTACACACCAAAACTGCAGAATTCACATTCTTCTCAAGTGCACATGGGACATTCTCAAAGATAGACCACATGTTAGGGCACAAACTAAGTTTCTACAAATTCAAGAAGATTGAAATTATATCAAACATCTTCTCAGATCACAATGGAATGAAACTGGAAATCAATAGCAACAAGAACATGCAAAGACATTTGAATACATGGAGGCTAAATAGCTTGTTATTCAACAATGAACGAGTTTCCCTGGAGATCAAGTAAGAAATTAAAAACTTCCTGGAAACCAATGAAAATGAACACACAACAACACAAAATCTATGGGATGCAGCGAAAGCAGTTCTGAGATGGAATTTCATAGAACAGGCTCACCTCAAGAAACAAGAAAAAATTTTAATTGACTACCTAACCTCACAACTTAAAGAATTAGAAAGCAAACAAAAAGAAAACTTAAGAGCAAGTAGAAGAAAGGAAATAGTAAAGATCAGAGCAGATATAAAACATGTGGAGACCAAAAAAACAATTCAAAGAATCAATGAAACAAAGAGCTGGTTTTTTGAAAATATAAACAAGATTGATGGACCCTTAGCTAGACTCACCAAGAAATGAAGATAGAGAAGCCAAATACACAAAATCAGAAACGAAAGAGGAGAAATAATAACTGACATGACAGAAATACAAAGAATTGTTAACAGATATTATGAACAATTATATGGCAACAAATTCGACAATCTAAGCGAAATGGACAAATTTCTAGAAACACATAGTCTCCTAAAACCGAACCAGGAAAAGATAGAAAACTTGAACAGATCGATAACAACTAAGGAAATTGAAGATGTAATCAAGACCCTCCCAGCAAACAAAAGCCCAGGCCCGGACAGCTTCATGAAGGAATTTTACTGATCATTCAAAGAAGAACTAACACCCATTCTCCTCAAACTATTCCAAAAAATTCAAGAAGAAGGAAGTCTTCCTAACTCGTTTTATGAGGCCAGCATAATTCTAATTCCAAAACCAGAAAAAGACACTACAAAGAAAGAAAACTACAGGACAATATCCCTGATGAACATAGATGCCAAAATCCTGAACGAAATACTAGCAAATCGGATCCAGCAATACATCAAAAAAATTATTCATCATGACTAAGTGGGATTCATCTTAGGAATGCAAGGCTGGTACAATATTCACAAGTCAATAAATGTGATACATCACATAAACACAGTAGAAGATAAAAATCTTATGATCATATCAATAGATGCTGACAAAGCATTTGACAAAATCCAGCACTCATTTCTGATAAAAACTCTCAGCAATGTTGGAATAGAGGGATCATATCTCAACGTAATAAGGGCCATATTTGAAAGACCTCCAGCCAATATCATACTCAATGGACAAAAACTAAAAGCATTTCCCTTAAGAACAGGAACAAGACAAAGATACCTACTTCTGCCACTCTTATTTACATAGTACTGGAAGTCTTAACCACAGCAATGAGACATGAAGGAAAAATAAAAGGGATCCAAATTGGAAAGGAGGAAGTGAAACTGTCATTATTCGCAGATGACATGATATTATACATAGAAAACCCTAAAGACTACATCAAAAATCTATTAGACTTAGTAAATAAATTTGGCAAAGTAGCAGGATACAAAATTAATGTCAAGAAATTGAAGGCATTCTGATACACCAATGATGACCTCGCAGTAAGAGAAACTAAAAAAACAATCCCATTTACCATCGCGGCAAAAACACCAAGATACCTAAAAATAAACTTAACCAAAGAAGTAAATGACCTATTTGCAGAAAACTACGGGATATTGAAAAAAGAAATAGAGGAAGATATAAAAAGTGGAAGCACATACCTTGTTCATGGATTGGAAGAATTAACATCATTAAAATGTCCATACTACCCAAAGCAATGTACAGATTCAATACAAAACCCATCAAAATGCCAATGACATATTTCACACAACTAGAATAAATGCTCCAGAAGCTTATCTGGAACCAAAAATGACCCTGAATAGCCACAGAAATCTTGAAAAAGAAGGACAAAGTAGGCGGAATCACAATCCTGGATATCAGGATATACTACAAAGCTACTGTAATCAAAACAGCCTGGTACTGGCACAAGAACAGGCACATAGATCAATGGAATAGAATAGAGAACCCAGAAATTGACCCAAAACATTATGCTCAAGTAATGTTCGACAAAGGTGGCAAGAGCATACAATGGAGTAAAGACAGCCTCTTTATTAAATGGTGCTGGGAAAATTGGAGAGCTACATGCAAAAAAATGAAACTAGACCATCAACTTACACCATACACAAGAATAAACTCAAAATGAATAAAAAGGCTTAAATGTGACTCATGAATCCTTAAAAATCCTAGAAGAAAATGTGGTGAACAAAATTTCAGACATGATACGAAGCAGAATTTTCACTGATACATCACCTAAGGCAACAGAAACAAAGGAAAAAATGAACATATAGGACTACATCAAACTCAAAAGCTTCTGCACAGCAAAAGAAATAACCATCAAAATGGAAAGGCAACCCACTATATGGGAAAGCATAATTGCCAATGATACATCAGAAAAGGGGTTAATCTCCAAAATGTATAGAGTGCTCATAGAACTCAACAAAAGGAAGACAAAGAACCCAATTAAAAAATGGGCAGAGGAACTAAATAGACACCTCTCCAAAAAAGACATACAAATGTCCGAGAGACATATGAAGGAATGCTCAATATCACTAATCATCAGAGAGATGCAAATTAAAACAACAATGAGGTATCACCTCACACCTGTCAGAATGGCCGCCATCAACAAATCATCAAACAATAAGTGTTGGCGAGGGTGTGGAGAAAAGGGGACTCTAGTATACTGTTGGTGGGAATGCAGACTGGTGCAGCCGTTGTGGAAAACACTATGTTGTTACCTAAAAAAGTTAATAATTGAACTGCCATTTGACCCAGTGATCCCACTTTAGGAATATACCCTAAGAAGCCTGAAACACCAATCCGAAAGAATATATTTACCCCCATGTTCATAGCAGCACTATTTACAGTAGCTAATATCTGGAAACAGCCCAATATCCATCAGTAGATGAATGGATAAAAAAGCTGTGGTACATATACACAATGGAGTACTATGCAGTTATAAGAAAGAAAGATCTCTTAGCCTTTGAGACAACAGGGAAAACCTGGAAACTATTATCCTAAGCGAAACAAGCCAACCAGAGAAAGACAAATATCAGATGATCTCACTTATTTGTGGAATGTAATGAACAGAACAATCTGAGGAACAGGGTAGTCCCATAGACGTGGAAGTAGGGTACAGACTGACAATCCCCAGAAGAGGGTGTTGGGTGGAAGAGATAAACCACAGAATTTATACACATGTACTCATAACCAATGGACATGGGCAACAAAGCTGGGGACAGGGTGGGGAGGGAAAGGGAGGAGGGTATCAATGGGGGAAAAATGAGAAACATCTGTAACAAAAAAAAGAAACGACTTGTTTAAGTCTCAAGACCCTTTGTCTACATTTTATAATGAACCAGTTTGGGAATCTAATCCAGTCTGCCTAAATTACCTTATCAAAGAAGTAAAGTTAGTTTGATGTCTATATATCTACCTAGATATATAAACATTCATTCCTGTTTGTCCTTTCTTCCAAATATTCCAAAACATATTCCTTTAATAATCTTTGTTAGAATTAATCATTATATTTAATATCAAGTTATTTTTTAAGGAATCTACCTTTTTCTCTTTTGAGGGAAAACTATAGTATATTAAGCACCACACACATAACATTTATTATCCAAATCCTTACCTTGAACATTAGCTATATCTTTATTTTACACACAGGAAAAACTTAGGCTCTGAGAATTATTTATGTGACCTAACATAGGCCACAGTGTAGTAAATGCCAGAGCTAGAATTCATAGAAGACTTGTCTAGTTCTAATGTCCACCTTTATTCCTCCAAGCTCTTTTGCCTACTTCCACTCCTGGAGAACATCTTTTTTCTCCAACAATTCCTTAATCACAGAAGAAAAAACGTAATAAGAGCTGAAGAGTTATTTCTTTATTATGTCATCCCTCAAACTGCATCATCAGCCCTAAGTACCAGGTATCTGTCATATTCTTCCTCCTCCTTTTTTTCTGAATATATATTCCAAAGAACATTTTTTGTTGTTTTCAGCATTTATTGCAAATCTCAGGTTATTTAGAGTTTCTTGTCATTATTCATAATTAGCTATGACACCCTCTTATGTGTTTTTCCTTGCATATGGATCCTTCCATTTGTTTTTATTCATTCATTCATTCATTCATTCATTCATTCAATCAGTAAACATTAATAATACCATATGGATTAAGCACTGAGAGGATGGTGGTAAACATGATAGACACACTTTTTGTCCTTATGAAGTTTATAGTCTAATGAGAAAGACCATAGAGAAGGCATGTATATTGAAATGTAAAAAGTGTTATGATAAAGGTAAAGCACAGAGTTCTGTGAAAGTTCAGAGGAAAAAAACCTAACCTTAACCCAATTAAGGATACACAGTGTGGCAAGCAGAGGGAGGGAAGGTAGGGCCATGGAAATTTTCTAGGAATTAACATACCAACTAAATTCTAAAGGATGAGTGGTAGGCCTGTTGAAAGGGCAGAAAAAGGAATTCACTACAGAAAGACCAGCATGTTCAAAGGCCAGGAAGAAAAAGAGAGTTGGATTATTTCAGGAAATATGAATAATGTGTTATGGCTAGACTATAGGATAAAACCAAAGGAATACCTTTCATGCAGGTGGAAAAATTATCTATATCACAATCATGAAGGACTTTGTAAACCATGCTAAGGTGATTGGGCTTTATCCTGAAGGCTATAGAAAGTATTTGATTTCAAGAAGCAAACTACATGATGACATAAATGCTTCTTTAAAAAAAAAATCAACCTGGAAGCAGGGTAGAGAATAAATTGGGTGGGAGAATAAACAATAGAAGTGTGAAGACCACTTAAGTAAAAAAGGTACTAAGTGAGGTAGGAAGCTAAAAACTTAACAGAAAAACCTGTCAAAATCAGAGTCTTCTGGTTCTACAGAGGCAAAGATCAGTATTAATGACTCTCTAGAGGGGAGGGCCCAAGTAAACGTTGTAGGCCCTAGAAGGCTATTCTCTAGCAACAAGGGAGAAAAAAAAAACAACCTAAGCATTGCCAAACTGCAAACCAATCTTAATCAGCTCAGCTTCTGGTTGGTTAAAATGATTGGTCACCTATTATATTTTCCTAGAAGAGAAAAGGATGGACACTTTCTGAAGAAAAAGAACAGCGCCTGGAGTCAGAGTCTCTACAATATTTAATATACGATGTCCAGCATTTAACTAAAAATTACTGGGTATGCTATGAGAGAGAGAGAGAGAGAGAGAGAGAGAGAGAGAGAGAGAGAGAGAGAGAGAGAGAGAGACTAGACTGTAGAAGCAGACCCACAAATTTGAATGAACAGATACAGACTTTAGAATAATGTTGATTAATTCATTGGAGAAAATAGATCATAAGATGGAGAATTTCACCAGAGACTAGGAATTTATAATAAGGAATTATAAATAAGGAATTATTATAATAAGAAATTATAATAAGGAATCCCCATCTTGGGGATAAAATCACCAAGATGGTGAAGTAGGAGAACCCAAGCTCCATCTGCCTACAAAGATCAACAATTAGACAGCTATCCACAAACAAAAACAGTTCTGGTAGAGCTCAGGAATCCACTTAAGAAACTTCAGGAACAGAATAGAGCAAAGCAAAGCAAACAAACAGAATTATCACACAAAAAGGGAAGAAAGAAAAGCTTCATTTTACCCACATTATTCCATCCTGTTTAGTGCCAAAAAAAGAACTCATCATCTAGAAAGAGTTCTCCTTACCAAGAGAGGGATAGCAGGGTAAATGACCAGCTTCCCCAGCCTTTCAGGGCACTAAGTACAGCACAGCCACTGAGGAACTCCTGAAGTTTTTATGGCTTTTTGCCCACAAGTTTTTGTGTTTGCAGAGGCCAGCCACCTGAGTCCTTCTCTGTTCCCTACAAGAGTCCCAGAGCCCAGCAAGCACCCCTGACTTCTGCCACATGTCAGTGTAGGACTCCAACCTAGACCCTTGCAGCTGATCCCCACAACTGTGCTTGAACTTAAGGCTTAACCCTTCAGTTGCGTACCCACAAGCCCTTGGCCCTACTCCCAACACTTGCCTCCAAGGCCATGAGGGCTCCTGTGTTGAGATCCTGCAGCATTGGTGCAGCCACTGTGGAAAACAGTATGGAGGTTCCTCAAAAAAATTAAAAATAGAACTACCATAAGATCCAGCAATCCCCCTTCAGGGTATAATGGCAAATAATAAAATCAGAACCTCTAAAAATATCTGCACTTCCATGTTCATTGCAGCATTATTGTAGCCAAGACATGAAAATAACCTAATGACCATCATCTTACACCATACACAAGAATAAACTCAAAATGGATAAAAGACTTAAATGTGACTCATGAATCCATAAAAATCCTAGAAGAAAATCTAGGCAACAAAGTTTGTTAACGATCCTTTGTATTTTTGTGGTGTCAGTTGATACTTCTCCTCTTTCATTTCTGATTTTGTTTATTTGGTTTCTCTTTTTTTGTTTCTTGGTGAGTCTTGCTAAAGTTCCATCGATCTTGATTATCTTTTCAAAGAACCAGCAGTTTGTTTCATTAAACTTTTGAATTGTTTTTTTGTCTCCATATCGTTTATTTCTGCTCGGACCTTCACTATTTCCTTCCTTCTACTAGCTCTGGGTTTTTCTTTTGTTTACTTTCTAGTTCTTTATGTTGTAGGGTTATAAAGTCAATTAGGAATTTTTCTTGTTTCTTGAGGTAGGCCTGTAGTGCTATGAACTTCCCCCTCAGGACTGCTTTCGCTGTGTCCCATAGATTTTGTGTTGTTTTGTGTTCATTTTTATTGGTTTCCAGGAAGTTTTTAATTTCTTCCTTCATCTCATTGGCAACCTATTCATTGTTTAATAGCATGCTATTTAGCCTTTAAGTGTTTGAATGTTTTTGTGTGTTTTTACTGTAATTGATTTCTCGTTTCATGCAATTGTGATCTGAGAAGATGCTTGATATGATTTCAATTTTCTTGAATTTGTAGAGACTTGCTTTGTGTCCAAACATGTGATCTATCTTTGAGAATGACCCATGTGCACTTGAGAAGAATGTATATTCTGCAGATTTTGGGTGAAATGTTCAGTAAATATCAATGAATTCCAACTGATCTAGTTTTTTCTTGTAAGGACTCTTTGTCCTTGTTAATTTTTTGTCTAGAATATCTATCCAATAGTGTCAGTAGTGTGTTAAAGTCACCCACTATGATCCTATTGCAATTAATCTCTCCCTTGAAGTCCTCCAGAAGTTTTAAATATATTTTGGTGCTCCCGTATTTGGTGCGTAGATGTTTACCAGGGTTATATCCTCTTGTTGGATTGATTCTTTTAATATTATGTAATTACCTTCTCTGTCTCTTATTATGGCCCTTGTTTTGAAGTCTATGTTGTCAGATATGAGTATTGCTATACCAGCTTTTTTTAGCATTTTTATTTGCTTAGAAAATTTTTTTCAGTCCCTTCACTTTCATCCTGTGTGAGTCTTTTGTTGTGAGGTGGGTCTCCTGTAGACAGCATATATATGGCTCGTGTTTTCTTATCCAATCAGCTACCCTATGTCTTTTGATTGGAGCATTTAAGCCATTTACATTTAAGGTTATTATTGATCAATAGTTATTTGTTGCCATTTTAATTTTATTTCTGTTTCCCTCTGTCTCTCTCTGTCTCTCTCTCTCTCTCTCTGTCTCTCTCTCTCTCTGTCTCTCTCTCTCTCTCTGTCTCTCTCTCTCTCTCTCTCTCTCTCTGTCTCTCTCTCTCTCTCTCTGCTTCTTCTTCTTCTTACAGCAGTCCCTTCAGCATTTCCTGCAATGCTTATTTGGTGGTGGTAAATTCCTTTAGCTTTTTTATATCCGTGAAGCTCCTTCTTTCTCCTTCTATTTTGAATGATAGCCTTGCTGGATAGAGTAGTCTTGGATACAGACCATTGCCTTGCATTACTTTGTACACTTCATGCCACTCCTTTCTGGCCTGCATAGTTTCTATTAAGGAATCAGCTGACAGTCTAATGGGAGATCCCTTGTAGGTAATTTTCTGTCTCTCTCTTGCTTTCTTTAAGATTCTTTCTTTGTCTTTAATGTTTGCCATTTTTATTATGATATGTCTAGCTGTGGGTCTTCTGGAGTTCATCTTGCTTGGGACTTTCTGTGTTTCCTGGACTTGTATAACTTTTTCCTTCACCAAATGAGGGAAGTTTTCTGTCATTATTTCTTCAAACAGTATTCTCTATTCCTTTCTCTGATTCTTCTTTTTCCGGTATTCTTATAATGCTAATGTTGTTATGTTTTGTTGTCCCACAGCTCCCTTAAGCTTTCCTCCTGCTTTTTAAATTTTTTTCCCCCATTTGCTGCTTTATTTGGGTGTTTTTCTCTACCTTGTCTTCTGAGGCACTGATTCAGTCTTCAGTTTCTTCTAGTCTACTCTTGAACCCTTCTAAGGTATTTTTCATAACAGCTATGTCATTCTTTATTTCCTCTTGATTTTTATGCATAGCTTCTACCTCTTTTTTTAAGCTGAAGTAGTTCCCAGTGAGCTCTTTATAATTCTTTTTAAGTTGCTTGTAGTTCTCACCAAATTGTTTGAGCAAACTTAAAATCATTGCTTTGAATTCTTTATCTGACAAGTGGCTGTCTTCCATTTCTGGTAGTTTCTTTTCTGGTGATTCCTCTTTTTCTTTCCTTTGGGTGTTGTTTCTTTGTCTCCCCACTTTAGCTATCTGGTAGCTCTAGACCTGGTGAGGGATGTTTGAATGTGTAGACAGCTCATTGTATATCAAATAAGGATACTGTGCCTCCCAGACTGTTTTGTTGAGTGTTGCCTCTTGCCTGCTGTGGATCCTGGAGGATTTACTACTGGGGGCTGGTATTGGTGTGTCCTTTTAGTTGCTGCTGCTGGATCATGTGGGCCCCTCTGGAAATGTGTTCCTATCTGGTCGCTGTTGCCACCTGTAGCTGTATAGCTCAGGCCCTTTTGGAGCTGTCTCCCTGCCTGTACCATGGGCAGCTGTGTTGCACAGGCCTCACTTGAGCCCTGGCTCCCCACCAATTCTGAGGGCAGCTGGGTTGTCCCGGTCCTGTTGGAGCCCTCGCTTCCTGCTGATCCCTTAGGGAGCTGGATCACACAGACCGTTGTGGAGGCCCAGCTCCACTCCTTTCTTTTGCTCAGCTGGGTCGCACAGGCCTCTCTGGTGCCCCAGCACCCCGCAGGTCCTGCAGGCAGCTGGATCGCACAGTCCCTTTGGAGATCTGGCTCCACACCTATCTTGTGGGCAGCTGGGTTGCACAGGAATCTCTCTGGTGCCTCAGCACCCCACAGGTCCTGCGGGAAGCTGGATCACACTGGTCCCTCTCGCGCCCCAGCTTCCCACTGCTCTTGTGGGCCTCTGGGTCACACAGGTCTGTCTGGTGCCCGGTTTCCACACAGCTCTTGTGGGCAGCTGTGTTGCCAGGCCTTTATGGAACACCAGGTGCCACTGCTGGCGGCTAGGGAGTGATGTTGCCCTATGGAGCTCAGCTCCTGTTCAGCCTTTACTGCAGTTTTTGGGGATGGGTTTCAGCTGCTGATCTGTGCTTCTGTTGCCTGAGGATGGATGTCTGCTCCCCAGCCTCTGTTGCTGGGGGTATATCTGGAGTCTGATCAGGCTGCTACTGTTGGGAATGGTGCTGGGCTCCTGGATGTTTGCAGCTTCCACAACTGGGACTTTGACAGCTCCATTACTGTGCATTCATCTGTGTTGACACAGGATGTCCACCGGTCTGATGGTGCAAGTTGCACTGGTGGGCTCAGGTTGCTGGGCCCTATCTGCTCCAACTGCCTCCTCCCAGGGAAGACCAACGATCTTCCAAAATGGTGGGACCTCCCCACAGAGCAGGGAGAAGCAACCTGAAGAGCCGCTTACTGCGGTAGCTGGTTGCTCCCCATCCACAGCACAGGAACCTTGTGATCCGCATCTCTGCACTGCACGAGTTTGGTTGTCCACCTTCAAATCCACTCACTCTCTCTCTTACACTAGCTCACTCTCTCACAAACACCCTCCCTCTAATCCTGCCCGCTACCATCTTCATGGCGGCATTCTTATACACCAACAATAAACTCACAGAAGGAGAAACTAAAAAAAAAAAATCCTATTTACCATACTGGCAAAAAATTAAGATACATAGGAATAAACTTAACCAAAAAAGTTAAGAACCTCTTCACAGAAAACTACAGGGCATTGAAAAAAAATAGAGGAAGATATAAAAAAATGGAAGCATATACCATGTTCATGGATTGGAAGAATTAACATCATTAAAATGTCCACACTATCCAAAGCAATCTATAGATTCAATGCAATCCCCATCAAAATACCAATGACATATTTCACAGAATTAGAACAAATACTTCAAAAGTTCATATGGAATCCAAAAAGAACCTAAATAACCACAGCAATCTTTAAAAAGAAGGACAAAGTAGGTGGGATCACAATACCGGATATCAGGTTATACTAAAAGCCAGTGAAATCAAAACAGCCTGGTACTGGAACAAGAACAGGCAGATAGATCAATGGAATAGAACAGAGAACCAAGAAATTGACCCAAGAAAATATGCTAAATTAATATTTGACAAAGGTTGCAAGAGCATACAGTGAAGTCAAGACAGCCTCTTCAATAAATGGTGTTGGGAAAATTGGACAGCAACATTCAAAGAAATGAAGCTAGACCTCCAACTTACTCCATACACAAGAATAAACTCAAAATGGATAAAAGACTTAAATGTGACTCATGAATCCATAAAAATCCTAGAAGAAAATGTAAGCAACAAAATTTCAGACATCATACGCAGCAGAATCTTCACTGACATATCACATATGGCAATAGAAACAAAGGAAAAAATGAACACATGGGACTACATCAAACTCAAAAGCTTCTGCACAGCAAAAGAAACAACCATCAAAACGGAAAGGGAACCCACTCTATGGGAGAGCATAACTGCCAATGATACATCAGATAAGGGGTTAATCTCCAAAATATATAGAGTGCTCATACAACTCAACAAAAGAAGACAAAGAACCCAATTAAAAAACGGGCAGATGATCTAAATAGACACCTCTCCAAACAGGACATAAAAATGGCCAAGAGACATATGAAGAAATGCTCAACATCACTAATCATCAGAGAGATGCAAATTAAAACAACAATGAGGTATCAGGTCACACCTGTCAGAATAGCCGCCATCAACAAATCATCAAACAACAAGTGTTGGCGAGGGTGTGGAGAAAAGGGGACTCTAGTACACTGCTGGTGGGAATGCAGACTGGTGCAGCCACTGTGGAAAGCACTATGATGGTACCTCAAAAAATTAAAAATTGAATTGCCATTTGACCCAGTGATCCCACTTCTAGGAATATACCCTAAGAAGCCTGAAACACCAATCAGAAAGAATATATGTACCCCCATGTTCATAGCAGCACTATTTATAATAGCTAAGATCTGGAAACACCCCAAGTGTCCATCAGTAGATGAATGGATAAAAAAGCTGTGGTACATATACACAATGGAGTACTATGCAGCTGTAAGACAGAAAGATCTCTTATCCTTTGAGACAACATGGAGGGACCTCGAGAGTATTATCCTAAGTGAAACAAGCCAAACAGAGAAAGACAAATATCAGATGATCTCACTTATTTGTGGAATATAATAAACATAACAGTCTTAGGAACAGGGTAGAACCAGAGATGTGGAATAGGGTGCAGACTGACAACCCTCAGAAGAGGGGGTGGGGGGAGGGAAAGATAAACCACAGAAATTATATGCATGTATGCATAACTGATGGACATGTACTACAAAGCTGAGGACAGAGTGAGGGGATTGGGAAGCGGGTGTCAATGGGGAAAAAAGGAGAAACATTTGTAACAAAAATAAATTTAAAAAAACAACAACAAATGGCCAAGAGACATATGAAAAAATGCTCAACATCCCTAATCATCAGAGAGATGCAAATTAAAACAACAATGAGGTATCACCTCACACCTGCCAGAATGCCTGCTATCAACAAATTATCAAACAACAAGTGCTGGCGAGGGTGTGGAGAAAAGAGTACTCTAGGACGCTGCTGGTTGGAATGCAGACTGTTGTAACCACTATGGAAAACACTATGGTGTTACCTCAAAAAATTAAAAAATGAACTGCCATTAGACCCAGTGATTTCACTTCTACAAATAAACCCTAAGAAGCCTGAAACAGGGGGGATTCCAAAATGGCGGCGGAGTGAATGGAAGCTACACAGATCATCTCCCAGGACCAAACTGGAAATACAACTAAAATAAAGTCAAATCGTCGGGAAAAAGCAACGGAAAAGCAGCTCGTGAGGACCATACAACCAGGGACACTAACTTGATCCTGGTAGGATTGCGGAGGCGCGAGAGGGGGGCTGGGAGCCCACAGACAGCAGCGGCCTTAGCCGTGAGCAGTGCCTGCCCTTGGGGTTGAAGCCCGAGCCGGCTCCACAGCGCAGAGCCGGGACAGAGCGCTAAAACAGCCACAGCCACTCACCTCGGACTCCGGCGGAGGGAGGGCGGACTGGACTGGAACTGTGTGGGGACACTCGGGATTTGGAGGGCGCTCAGAGCTTTTGCTGAGTTTCGGCCACGAGGGACTGTGGCCTGGTCGACTTACTCCATCCCAGGGCTCTGGGGAGAGGCGGCAGCCCCTCCCTCGGAGATTCAGCCACACCCAGTTGGGCCATTGAAATGCAAATCAAGGCTCATTAACTACCAGCATCTGCCCCACCCTCGGGAAATCCTCTCACGCTGAACACCTGAGGGAGGTTTTCATTCAACTGAGAACCCAAGGCTCTTTAAGTAACCAGGACTAATAGCCTCTAGGCAAAAAGCTAGAGGATAACTGAACCTTTTCTGGGCTTGCAACTCTACCCAGAAAAGTAAGACTCGACAGTGGTGTATAACGTGGGTCCTCTCACGCTCATCCAAACCCAGTACAGGGAGCCACAAACAGCAGAACACCAACATCCACAGGGAAAATTTGGCAGGCTCCAAAAACCACTGAGCTAGCCAAAATGGTAAAACAACGAAACAGATGCCAAACGAAAGAAAAAGAGACCTCCAATGAAGATGAGATAAATGAAATGGAGTTAAGCAAGTTAACAGAGCTAGAATTCAGAGCCATGATCTTGAGGAAGCTCAACAGCATGTGTAAGGACATCAACACCATGAGCAAAGACATAGAAATATTGAAAATAAATCAATTGGAAATGAAGAATGACATAGCAGAAATGAAGAACACATTGGAAGGACTAAACAGCAGAGTAGAAGAAGCTGAGGACCGGATCAGTGAATTAGAAGACAGGGTAGAAAAAATCAACCAATCAGAAAACCAAAAGGAAAAAACAATGAAAAAACAGGAAGACAGCTTAAGAGAACTGTGGGACAACTGGAAACGTAATAATATTCGCATCATAGGAGTCGCCGAAGAAGAAGAAAATGAGAAAGGGTTAGAGAATATATTTGAAGAAATAGTGACAGAAAATTTCCCTAATTTGGTGAAGGAAGAAGGCTTTCAAGTTCAAGAAGCACAGAGAGTCCCAAGTAAGAAGAACCCAAACAGGCCCACACCAAGACACATAGTAATTAAAATGCCAAAAATTAAAGACAAAGAGAGAATCCTCAAGGCAGCAAGAGCTAAGCAACAGGTTACCTACAAAGGATCCCCCATAAGGTTATCAGCTGACTTCTCCATAGAAACACTACAGGCCAGAAGGGAATGGCATGAAATAATCAAGGTCATGAAAAACAAGGATCTGAACCCAAGACTACTCTACCCAGCAAGGCTATCATTCAAAATAGAAGGTCAAATAAAGAGCTTCCCAGACAAAAAAAGGCTAAGGGAATACATTAGCACCAAACCAGCACTGCAAGAAATGTTAAAAGGACTGCTGTAATTAGTAGAAGAAATAGAAAGGAAAATAGAAACACACTAAACAAAAATGGCAATAAGTAAGTACATATCGGTAATCACCTTAAATGTAAATGGACTGAACGCCCCGATCAAAAGACACAGAGTAGCGGATTGGATAAGAAAGCATGACCCATATATATGTTGTTTACAAGAGACCCACCTCACAACAAAAGACTCACATAGGCTGAAAGTGAAGGGATGGAAAAAAATCTTCCAAGCAAACAGAAAGGAAAAAAAAGCTGGGGTAGCAATACTCATATCTGATCAAATAGATTTTAAAATGAAGGCCATAACTAGAGACAAAGAAGGCCACTACATAATATTGAAAGGATCTATCCAACAGGAAGAGATAACCTTGGTAAACATATATGCACCCAATACAGGAGGACCAAAATACATTAAAAATCTTCTGGAAAACCTCAAAGGAGAAATCGACAGCAATACAATCATAGCAGGGGACTTCAACACCCCACTGACATCACTGGATAGATCCTCTAGACAAAAAATTAACAAGGAAACACAGACTCTAAATGAAGCACTAGACCAAATGGATTTAATAGATATTTACAGAGAATTACACCCCAAAACTACAGAATTCACTTTCTTCTCAAGTGCACATGGGACATTCTCAAAGATAGACCACATGTTAGGACACAAACGAAGTCTCTACAAATTCAAGAAGATTGAAATCATATCAAGCATCTTCTCAGATCACAATGGCATGAAACTAGAAATCAATTGCAACAAGAACATGCAAAGACATTTGAATACATGGAGGCTAAATAGCATGTTATTAAACAATGAATGGGTTACCAAGGAGATCAAGGAAGAAATTAAAAACTTTCTGGAAACGAATGAAAATGAACACACAACAACACAAAATCTGTGGGATGCAGCGAAAGCAGTTCTGAGAGGGAAGTTCATAGCACTACAGGCCTACCTCAAGAAACAAGAAAAATTTCTAATAGACTATCTAACCTCACAACTTAAAGAACTAGAAAGCAAACAAAAGGAAAACCCCAGAGCAAGTAGAAGGAAGGAAATAGTAAAGATCAGAGCAGAAATAAACGACATGGAGACCAAAAAAACAATTCAAAGGATCAATGAAACAAAGAGCTGGTTTTTTGAAAAGATAAACAAGATTGATGGACCCTTAGCTAGACTCACCAAGAAACAAAGAGAGAGAACCCAAATACACAAAATCAGAAACAAAAGAGGAGAAGTAATAACTGACACCACAGAAATACAAAGGATCGTTAATGAATACTATGAACATTTATATGGCAACAAATTCGACAATCTAAGGGAAATGGACAAATTTCTAGAAACATATAGTCTCCCAAAACTGGACCGGGAAGAGATAGAAAACTTGAACAGACCAATAACAACCAAGGTAATTGAAGATGTAATCAAGACTCTCCCAGCAAACAAAAGTCCAGGCCCAGACGGCTTCACAGGGGAGTTTTACCGAACATTCAAAGAAGAACTAACACCCATTCTTCTCAAACTGTTTCTAAAAATTCAAGAAGAAGGAAGACTTCCAAACTCATTTTATGAGGCCAGCATAATTCTAATTCCAAAACCAGAAAAAGACACTACAAAGAAAGAAAACTACAGGCCAATATCCCTGATGAACATTGATGCCAAAATCCTGAACAAAATACTAGCAAATCGGATCCAGCAATACATCAAAAAAATTATTCACCATGACCAAGTGGGATTCATCCCAGGGATGCAAGGCTGGTTCAATATTCGCAAATCAATAAATGTGATACACCACATAAACAAAATGAAAGATAAAAACCACATGATCATATCAATAGACGCTGAAAAAGCATTCGACAAAATTCAACACCCATTTCTGATAAAAACACTCAGCAATTTGGGAATAGAGGGATCATATCTCAACATTATAAAGGCCATATATGAAAGACCTACAGCCAACATCATAATCAATGGGCAAAAACTAAAAACATTTCCCTTAAGAACAGGAACAAGACAGGGATGCCCACTTTCACCACTCTTATTTAACATAGTACTGGAAGTCTTAGCCACAGCAATCAGACGTGAAGAAAAAATAAAAGGTATCCAAATTGGAAAGGAGGAAGTGAAACTGTCATTATTCGCAGATGACATGATATTATACATAGAAAACCCTAAAGATTCCATCAAAAATCTACTAGACTTAATAAATGAATGTGGCAAAGTAGCAGGATACAAAATTAACGTCAAGAAATCGACGGCATTCTTATACACCAATGATGAACTCACAGAAAGAGAAACTAAAAAAACAATCCCATTTACCATTGCGGCAAAAAAATTAAGATACCTAGGAATAAATTTAACCAAAGAAGTAAAGGATCTATTTGCAGAAAACTACAGGACATTGAAAAAAGAAATAGAGGAAGATATAAAAAAGTGGAAGCACATACCTTGTTCATGGATTGGAAGAATTAACATCATTAGAACTTCCATACTGCCCAAAGCAATCTATAGATTCAATGCAATCCCAATCAAAATACCAGCGACATATTTCACAGAACTAGAACAAATACTCCAAAAGTTCATATGGAACCAAAAAAGACCCCGAATAGCCACAGCAATCTTGAAAAAGAAGGACAAAGTAGGTGGGATCACAATACCAGATATCAGATTATACTACAGAGCTACTATAATCAAAACAGCCTGGTATTGGCACAAGAACAGGCATATAGACCAGTGGAACAGAACAGAGAATCCAGAAATTGACCCAAGACATTATGCTCAACTAATATTTGACAAAGGTGGCAAGAGCATACAGTGGAACAAAGACAGCCTCTTTAATAAATGGTGTTGGGAAAATTGGACAGCTACATGCAAAAAAATGAAACTAGACCATCAACTTACACCATACACAAGAATAAACTCAAAATGGGTAAAAGACTTAAATGTGACTCGTGAATCCATAAAAATCCTAGAAGAAAATGTAGGCAACAAAATTTCAGACATCATACGCAGCAGAATCTTCACTGATACATCATCTAAGGCAACAGAAATAAAGGAAAAAATGATCACATGGGACTACATCAAACTCAAAAGCTTCTGCACAGCAAAAGAAACAACCATCAAAACGGAAAGAGAACCCACTGTATGGGAGACCATAATTGCCAATGATACATCAGATAAGGGGTTAATCTCCAAAATATATAGAGTGCTCATACAACTCAACAAAAGGAAGACAAAGAACCCAATTAAAAAATGGGCAGAGGAACTAAATAGACACCTCTCCAAACAGGACATACAAATGGCTAAGAGACATATGAAGAAATGCTCAACATCACTAATCATCAGAGAGATGCAAATTAAAACAACAATGAGGTATCACCTCACACCTGTCAGAATGGCCGCCATCAACAAATCGTCAAACAACAAGTGTTGGCGAGGGTGTGGAGAAAAGGGGACTCTAGTACACTGCTGGTGGGAATGCAGACTGGTGCAGCCACTGTGGAAAACACTATGGTGTTACCTCAAAAAATTAAAAATTGAACTGCCATTTGACCCAGTGATCCCACTTCTAGGAATATACCCTAAGAAACCTGAAACACCAATCAGAAAGAATATATGTACTCCCATGTTCATAGCAGCACTATTCACAATAGCTAAGATCTGGAAACAGCCCAAGTGCCCATCAGTGGATGAATGGATAAAAAAGCTGTGGTACATATACACAATGGAGTACTATGCAGCTGTAAGAAAGAAAGATCTCTTATCCTTTGAGACGACATGGAGGGACCTCGAGAGTATTATCCTAAGCGAAACAAACCAAGCAGAGAAAGAAAAATATCACATGATCTCACTCATTTGTGGAATATAATAAACATAACAGTATGGGGAACAGGGTAGACCCAGAGATGTGAAAGTAGGGTACAGACTGACAACCCTCAGAAGAGGGGGTGGGGGGGAGGGAAGAGATAAACCACAGAACTTATACGCATGTATGCATAACTGATGGACCTGGACAACAAAGCTGGGGATGGGGTGGGGGGATGGGGAGGAGGGTGTCAATGGGGACAAAAGGAGAAACATCTGTAACAAAAATAAATTAATAAAAAATAATAAATAAATAAATAAATTAAATAAAATAAAAAAAAATAAAGAGGATATTAATATCCAAAAAAAAAAAGAAGCCTGAAACACCAATCAGAAAGAATATATGGGACTTCCGGTCAAGATGGCGGCGTAGGTAGACGCAGTATCGCGTCCTCCCTCAACCACATCAAAGTTACAACTAAACTGCAGCACAACCATCATTCAAAACCACCTGAAATCAAGCTGAATGGAAGTCTGACAACTACGAAATTTAAAGAAGAAGCCGCATGGAGACTGGTAGGAGGGCGGAGGCATGATGGGCTGGTCCCACACCCACGTGTGGAAGATAAAAATTAGGAGGGCACCTCAGCTGGGAAGGTCCTCCCTGAGGACTGAGGGGTCCCCGTCCCACACCAGGCGCCCAGCTCAGGGTTCCAGTGCCAGGAAGAGAAGCCCCCAGAACTTCTGGCTGGAGAAACCAGCGGGAACTGAGGCTGAGGCGGCTGGAGCCCCCGGCAGCTCCTCTTAAAGGGCCCATGCACAGACTTACTCGGACTCGCTCCCTCCGGGCTCCAGTGCGGGGGAGGCAGCCTGAAAGGCACCAGAATCATATGGGGAAGAACTGAGCTGTTTGGCATTGGAGCGAGGGCTGGAGAGGCAGCTTTCTCCTGGACAGACCTGGACAGACGTGCTATCAGAGGCTTTTGTTCCTTTGGTGAGCCCTTCCCTGAGGCGGTAGACGCCGCCATTTCTGGGACTCCAGCAACCTGGCTCACACAGTTGGCCCCACCCTGGTGATTCCCTGAGGCCCCGCCCCACCCAGCTTCCAGGCCCACCCAAGCTGTTGCCAGTTGCTTTACCATAGGATTGGCCTGTCTTGGAGCCTGCTTCAGCTTTTCCTAAATTATTTCAAACAAGCAGCATCTGGTCTCAGCTAGCCTCATACCTCTCACTAAGTAATACATACAAACAAACACAGGGAGGCAGCCAAAATGAGGAGACAAACAAACAGGTCCCAAATGAAAGAACAGACAAAACTCCAGGAAAAGAACTAAGTGAAATGGAGTTAAGCAACCTAACAGATGCAGAGTTCAAAATACTGCTTATAAGGATGCTCAATGGACTTAGTGAGAACCTCAGTGAACTTAGTGAGGGCCTCAAGAGCATAAAAAGGGACCAGTCAGAAATGATGGATACACAGTTAGAAATCAAGGAGGCACTAACTGAAATAAAGAATAGTTTAGGACTTCCTGTCAAGATGGCGGTCTAGGTGGACGTGGAACCGCGTCCTCCCACAACCACATCAAAGTTACAACTAAATCACAGAATAACTATCACTTAAAGACCGCATGAAATCAAGCTGAATGGAAGCCCTGCAACTACAAAATTAAAGAAGCAGCAGAATGGAGACAGCATACTGCCCTCCAGGACCCTCCTTGTTGCCTGAAAGGAAACGTGATCCTGCAGCCAGGGGCGCCTGCGGAAGCTGAGCGACTCCCCCACCACGGAGGAACCCAGGAGCGAGGGAGCCGGGCGACCCCCCCACCAACGGAGGAAGCTGGCAACACACAGGAGAACTGAACAAACTGAACAACGAAATTGACCCAGAGACATGGAGGGTGGAGTACGGGATGACGGGCCTCAGAGGAGGGGGGGAGGCGGGGGAAAGAGATAAATCACAGAGCCTATGTGCATGGGTGCATAACCAATGGACATGGACAACAGGGATGGGGAGGAGGAGAAGGGGAGGGGGTGGAGGGTGTCAATGGGGGAAAAAAGGAAAAACATCTGTAACAAAAACAAATTAATAATAAAATAAATTATAAAAAAAAAAGAATATATGTACCCCTATGTTCATAGCAGCACTACTTACAATAGCTAAGATCTGGAAATTGCCCAATTATTCATCAGTAGATGAGTCGATCAAAATGATATGGTACATATACACAATGGAATATTGTACAGCTGTAAGAAAAAACGATCTCTTATCCTTTGAGACGACATGGAGAGACCTGGAGAGTATTATTGTAAGTGAAACAAGCCAATCAGAGAAAGACAAATATCACATGATCTATCTTATTTGTGGAATATAATGAACAAATAAAAGTGATGAACAAAATAGACCCAGAGACATAGAAGTAGGATACAGACTGACAAACTTCAGAAGAAAGGTGAGAGGGAGAGATAAAGCACAGAACTTATATGCATCTATGCATAACTAATGGACATAGACAATAACCCTGGGATGGGGTCAGGGTGGGGATGGGGAGGATGGTGTAAATGGGGGAAAAAGGAGAAACATCTGTAACAAAAATAATAAAAATAATTTTTTAAAAAGAACTAAATGTAAGTCTTTAACAACAATATAGACTTGATACAATACGGGATCAGTGAATTAATAGACAGTTAAATACATAGCATCTAAACCTAGTAGTAGTGCAGAGAGAAAGAAAGAATTTTAAAAATAGAGAAAAGAACAAACAGACATGTGAGACACATTGAAAATTTCTAATATAGCCCTGGCTGGTTTGGCTCAGCGGTTAGAGCGTTGGCCTGTGGTCCAGAGAGACCTGGGTTTGGTTCCCGCTAGGGGCACGTACCTCGGTTGCAATTTGTCCCCGGCCCTGGTTGGTCGTGTGGGGGGCAGCCACTCGATGTGCCCCTTTCACGTCGATGTTTCTCTCTCTCTCTCTCTCTCTCTCTTCCTCTCTCTCTCCCTCTCTATCTGAACAAAAAATGGAAAAATGTCCTGGGGTGAGGATAAAAATAAATAAATAAATAAATAAATAAATAAATAAATAAATAAATAAATAAATAAATAAAATAAAATAAAATAAAATAAAAAAAGAAAATATCTAATATAGACTGGCCAATGTGGATCAGTTGAATGAGACTTGTCCCATGGATTGAGAGATCCCAGTATGATTCCCAGTCAGGTCACATGCCTGGGTTGCAGGCTAGATCCCGAGTAGGGGGCATGTAGAAGGCAGCCAATCAATGTTTCTCTCTCACATTGATGTTTCTATCCCTTTCTCCCTTCCTCTCTCTCTAAAAAAATCAATAAAACATATTTAAAAAAAAAGAAAATGTCTAATATACATGAAATTTAGGTACCAGAAGGAGAGGAAGGAGAACATATGAGGCAGAAGGAATATTTGAAAAGATTATGGATGAACATTTTCCAAAACTGTGTAAAGATGTTAACAAGCAAATCCAAGAAATTCTATGAACATATTAAATACACACACATACACACACAGAGCCACATACACACACATCACTTTCAGGCATATCCTAGTAAAATTACTAAAGATAAAAGACAAAGTTTTAAAAGCAGCCAGAGGGGCGATTCCAAAATGGCAGCGGAGTGAATGGAAGCTACACAGACCATCTCCAGGACCAAACTGGAAATACAACTAAAATAAAGACAAATCATCGGGAAAAAGCAACGGAAAAGCAGCTTGTGAGGACCGTACAACCAGGGACACTGAATCGATCCTGGTAGAATTGCGGAGGTGCGAGAGGGGGGCGGGGAGCCCACAGACAGCAGTGGTCTTAGCTGTGAGCACCATCCTCAGGGTGAAAGCCCAAGCCTGCTCCACAGCGCAGAGGGCTGGGGCAGAGCGCTAAAATACCCACAGCCACTCATCTTGGGCTCCAGCAGAGGGAGAGCAGACTGGCCTGGAACTCTGTGGGGACACTCGGGATTTGGAGGGCACTCAGAGCTTTTGCTGAGTTGTGGCCACGGAGTTCGGTGGCCACCTTACCACTTCCCAGGGCTCTGGGGAGAGGCGGAAGCCCCTCCCTCGGAGATTCAGCCACAACCAGTTGGGCCATTGAAATGCAAATTGAGGATCATTAACAACCAGCATCTGCCCCACTGTCTGGAAATCCTCTCACGCTGAACACTTGAGGGAGGTTTTTATTTATTTTTTAATTTTTTATTAATTTATTTTTGTTACAGATGTTTCTCCTTTTCCCCCCATTATCACCGTCACCCCCCACTCCCTGCCCCATCCCCAGTTTTGTTGTCCATGTCCATTGGTGATGACTACATGCGTACAAGTTCTGTGGTTCATCGCTCCCCTCCCCCACCCCCTCTTCTGGCAATTGTCAGTCTGTACCCTACTTCCACATCTCTGGGACTACCCTGTTCCTCAGACTGTTATGTTTATTATATTCCAGAAATAAGTGAGATCATATGATATTTGTCTTTCTCTCCTTGGCTTGTTTAGCTTAGGATAATAGTTTCCAGGTCATCCCATGTCGTCGAAAAGGATAAGATCTTTCTTTCTTACAGCTGCGTAGTACTCCATTGTGTATAGGGACAACAGCTTTTTTATCCATACGTCTACTGATGGACACTTGGGCTGTTTCCAGATCTTACCAATTGTAAATAGCGCTGCTATGAACATGGGGGTACATATATTCTTTCTGTTTGGTGTTTCAGGCTTCTTAGGGTATATTCCTAGGAATGGGATCACTGGGTCAAATGGTAATTCAATTTTTCATTGTTTGAGGTACCATCATACTGTTTTCCATAGTGGCTGCACCAGTCTGCATTCTCACCAGCAGTGTACTAGAGTCCCCTTTTCTCCAAACCCTCGCCAACACTTGTTTGATGCTTTGTTGATGGCAGCTATTCTGACAGGTGTGAGGTGATACCTCATTGTTTTAATTTGCATCTCTCTCATGATTAGTGATGTTGAGCATTTCTTCATATGTCTCTTGGCCATTTGTATGTCCTGTTTGGAGAGGTGTCTATTTAGTCCCTCTGCCCATTTTTTAATTGGGTTTTTTGTCTTACTTTTGTTGAGATGTATGAGCACTCTATATATTTTGGAAATTAATCCCTTATCTGATATATCATTGGCAATTATGCTCTCCCATACAGTGGGTTGCATTTCCACTTTGATGGTTGTTTCTTTTGCTGTGCAGAAGCTTTTGAGTTTGATGTAGTCCCATGTGTTCATTTTCTCCTTTGTTTCTGTTGCCTTAGGTGATATATCAGTGAAGATTCTGCTGCATATGATGTCCGAAATTTTGTTGCCTACATTTTCTTCTAGGATTTTTATGGATTCATGAGTCACATTTAAGTCTTTTATCCATTTTGAGTTTATTCTTGTGTATGGTGTAAGATGATGGTCTAGTTTCATTTTTTTGCATGTAGCTGTCCAATTTTCCCAACACCATTTAATAAAGAGGCTGTCTTTACTCCATTGTATGCTCTTGACACCTTTGATGAATATTACATGAGCATAATGTCTTGGGTCAATTTCTGGGTTCTCTGTTCTATTCCATTGATGTATGTGCCTGTTCATGTGCCAGTACCAGGCTGTTTTGATTGCAGTAGCTTTGTAGTATAGCCTGATGTCTGGTATTGTGATCCCGCATACTTTGTCCTTCTTTTTCTTTTTTTTTTTTTTTTTTTTTTTTTTTTTTATTTTTTTTTACATAATACTTTTTATTTTTTTTTTTTTTTTTTTTTTTTTTTATTAATTTATTTTTGTTACAGATGTTTCTCCTTTTTTTCCCCATTGACACCCTCCTCCCCATCCCCCACCCCATCCCCAGCTTTGTTGTCCAGGTCCATCAGTTATGCATACATGCGTACAAGTTCTGTGGTTTATCTCTTCCCTCCCCCCCCCACCCCCTCTTCTGAGGGTTGTCAGTCTGTACTCTACTTTCACATCTCTGGGTCTACCCTGTTCCCCAGACTGTTATGTTTATTATATTCCACAAATGAGTGAGATCATGTGATATTTTTCTTTCTCTGCTTGGTTTGTTTCGCTTAGGATAATACTCTCGAGGTCCCTCCATGTCTTCTCAAAGGATAAGAGATCTTTCTTTCTTACAGCTGCATAGTACTCCATTGTGTATATGTACCACAGCTTTTTTATCCATTCATCCACTGATGGGCACTTGGGCTGTTTCCAGATCTTAGCTATTGTGAATAGTGCTGCTATGAACATGGGAGTACATATATTCTTTCTGATTGGTGTTTCAGGTTTCTTAGGGTATATTCCTAGAAGTGGGATCACTGGGTCAAATGGCAGTTCAATTTTTAATTTTTTGAGGTAACACCATAGTGTTTTCCACAGTGGCTGCACCAGTCTGCATTCCCACCAGCAGTGTACTAGAGTCCCCTTTTCTCCACACCCTCGCCAACACTTGTTGTTTGACGATTTGTTGATGGCGGCCATTCTGACAGGTGTGAGGTGATACCTCATTGTTGTTTTAATTTGCATCTCTCTGATGATTAGTGATGTTGAGCATTTCTTCATATGTCTCTTAGCCATTTGTATGTCCTGTTTGGAGAGGTGTCTATTTAGTTCCTCTGCCCATTTTTTAATTGGGTTCTTTGTCTTCCTTTTGTTGAGTTGTATGAGCACTCTATATATTTTGGAGATTAACCCCTTATCTGATGTATCATTGGCAATTATGCTCTCCCATACAGTGGGTTCTCTTTCCGTTTTGATGGTTGTTTCTTTTGCTGTGCAGAAGCTTTTGAGTCTGATGTAGTCCCATGTGTTCATTTTTTCCTTAATTTCTGTTGCCTTAGGTGATGTATCAGTGAAGATTCTGCTGCGTATGATGTCTGAAATTTTGTTGCCTACATTTTCTTCTAGGATTTTTATGGATTCACGAGTCACATTTAAGTCTTTTACCCATTTTGAGTTTATTCTTGTGTATGGTGTAAGTTGATCGTCTAGTTTCATTTTTTTGCATGTAGCTGTCCAATTTTCCCAACACCATTTATTAAAGAGGCTGTCTTTGCTCCACTGTATGCTCTTGCCACCTTTGTCAAATATTAGTTGAGCATAATATCTTGGGTCAATTTCTGGATTCTCTGTTCTGTTCCACTGGTCTATATGCCTGTTCTTATGCCAATACCAGGCTGTTTTGATTATAGTAGCTCTGTAGTATAATCTGATATCTGGTATTGTGATCCCACCTACTTTGTCCTTCTTTTTCAAGATTGCTGTGGCTATTCGGGGTCTTTTTTGGTTCCATATGAACTTTTGGAGTATTTGTTCTAGTTCTGTGAAATATGTCGCTGGTATTTTGATTGGGATTGCATTGAATCTATAGATTGCTTTGGGTAATATGGACATTTTAATGATGTTAATTCTTCCAATCCATGAACAAGGTATGTGCTTCCACTTTTTTATATCTTCCTCTATTTCTTTTTTCAATGTCCTGTAGTTTTCTGCAAATAGATCCTTTACTTCTTTGGTTAAATTTATTCCTAGGTATCTTAATTTTTTTGCCGCGATGGTAAATGGGATTGTTTTTTTAGTTTCTCTTTCTGTGAGTTCATCATTGGTGTATAAGAATGCCGTCGATTTCTTGACGTTTATTTTGTATCCTGCTACTTTGCCAAATTCATTTATTAGGTCTAGTAGATTTTTGATGGAGTCTTTAGGGTTTTCTATGTATAATATCATGTCATCTGCGAATAATGACAGTTTCACTTCCTCCTTTCCAATTTGGATACCTTTTATTTTTTCTTCACGTCTGATTGCTGTGGCTAAGACTTCCAGTACTATGTTAAATAAGAGTGGTGAAAGTGGGCATCCCTGTCTTGTTCCTGTTCTTAAGGGAAATGTTTTTAGTTTTTGCCCATTGATTATGATGTTGGCTGTAGGTCTTTCATATATGGCCTTTATAATGTTGAGATATGATCCCTCTATTCCCAAATTGCTGAGTGTTTTTATCAGAAATGGGTGTTGAATTTTGTCGAATGCTTTTTCAGCGTCTATTGATATGATCATGTGGTTTTTATCTTTCATTTTGTTTATGTGGTGTATCACATTTATTGATTTGCGAATATTGAACCAGCCTTGCATCCCTGGGATGAATCCCACTTGGTCATGGTGAATAATTTTTTTGATGTATTGCTGGATCCGATTTGCTAGTATTTTGTTCAGGATTTTGGCATCTATGTTCATCAGGGATATTGGCCTGTAGTTTTCTTTCTTTGTAGTGTCTTTTTCTGGTTTTGGAATTAGAATTATGCTGGCCTCATAAAATGAGTTTGGAAGTCTTCCTTCTTCTTGAATTTTTAGAAACAGTTTGAGAAGAATGGGTGTTAGTTCTTCTTTGAATGTTCGGTAAAACTCCCCTGTAAAGCCGTCTGGGCCTGGACTTTTGTTTGCTGGGAGAGTCTTGATTACATCTTCAATTTCCTTGGTTGCTATTGGTCTGTTCAAGTTTTCTATCTCTTCCCGGTCCAGTTTTGGGAGACTATATGTTTCTAGAAATGTGTCCATTTCGCTTAGATTGTCGAATTTGTTGCCATATAAATGTTCATAGTATTCATTAACGATCCTTTGTATTTCTGTGGTGTCAGTTGTTACTTCTCCTCTTTCGTTTCTGATTTTGTGTATTTGGGTTCTCTCTCTTTGTTTCTTGGTGAGTCTAGCTAAGGGTCCATCAATCTTGTTTATCTTTTCAAAAAACCAGCTCTTTGTTTCATTGATCCTTTGAATTGTTTTTTTGGTCTCCATGTCGTTTATTTCTGCTCTGATCTTTAATATTTCCTTCCTTCTACTTGCTCTGGGGTTTTCCTTTTGTTTGCTTTCTAGTTCTTTAAGTTGTGAGGTTAGATAGTCTATTAGAAATTTTTCTTGTTTCTTGAGGTAGGCCTGTAGTGCTATGAACTTCCCTCTCAGAACTGCTTTCGCTGCATCCCACAGATTTTGTGTTGTTGTGTGTTCATTTTCATTCGTTTCCAGAAAGTTTTTAATTTCTTCCTTGATCTCCTTGGTAACCCATTCATTGTTTAATAACATGCTATTTAGCCTCCATGTATTCAAATGTCTTTGCATGTTCTTGTTGCAATTGATTTCTAGTTTCATGCCATTGTGATCTGAGAAGATGCTTGATATGATTTCAATCTTCTTGAATTTGTAGAGACTTCGTTTGTGTCCTAACATGTGGTCTATCTTTGAGAATGTCCCATGTGCACTTGAGAAGAAAGTGAATTCTGTAGTTTTGGGGTGTAATTCTCTGTAAATATCTATTAAATCCATTTGGTCTAGTGCTTCATTTAGAGTCTGTGTTTCCTTGTTAATTTTTTGTCTAGAGGATCTATCCAGTGATGTCAGCGGGGTGTTGAAGTCCCCTGCTATGATTGTATTGCTGTCGATTTCTCCTTTGAAGTTTTCCAGAAGATTTTTAATGTATTTTGGTCCTCCTGTATTGGGTGCATATATGTTTACCAAGGTTATCTCTTCCTGTTGGATAGATCCTTTCAATATTATGTAGTGGCCTTCTTTGTCTCTAGTTATGGCCTTCATTTTAAAATCTATTTTATCAGATATGAGTATTGCTACCCCAGCTTTTTTTTCCTTTCTGTTTGCTTGGAAGATTTTTTTCCATCCCTTCACTTTCAGCCTATGTGAGTCTTTTGTTGTGAGGTGGGTCTCTTGTAAGCAACATATATATGGGTCATGCTTTCTTATCCAATCTGCTACTCTGTGTCTTTTGATCGGGGCGTTCAGTCCATTTACATTTAAGGTGATTACCGATATGTACTTACTTATTGCCATTTTTGTTTAGTGTGTTTCTATTTTCCTTTCTATTTCTTCTACTAATTACAGCAGTCCTTTTAACATTTCTTGCAGTGCTGGTTTGGTGCTAATGTATTCCCTTAGCCTTTTTTTGTCTGGGAAGCTCTTTATTTGACCTTCTATTTTGAATGATAGCCTTGCTGGGTAGAGTAGTCTTGGGTTCAGATCCTTGTTTTTCATGACCTTGATTATTTCATGCCATTCCCTTCTGGCCTGTAGTGTTTCTATGGAGAAGTCAGCTGATAACCTTATGGGGGATCCTTTGTAGGTAACCTGTTGCTTAGCTCTTGCTGCCTTGAGGATTCTCTCTTTGTCTTTAATTTTTGGCATTTTAATTACTATGTGTCTTGGTGTGGGCCTGTTTGGGTTCTTCTTACTTGGGACTCTCTGTGCTTCTTGAACTTGAAAGCCTTCTTCCTTCACCAAATTAGGGAAATTTTCTGTCACTATTTCTTCAAATATATTCTCTAACCCTTTCTCATTTTCTTCTTCTTCGGCGACTCCTATGATGCGAATATTATTACGTTTCCAGTTGTCCCACAGTTCTCTTAAGCTGTCTTCCTGTTTTTTCATTGTTTTTTCCTTTTGGTTTTCTGATTGGTTGATTTTTTCTACCCTGTCTTCTAATTCACTGATCCGGTCCTCAGCTTCCTCTACTCTGCTGTTTAGTCCTTCCAATGTGTTCTTCATTTCTGCTATGTCATTCTTCATTTCTTCTTGCTGCTGCTTCATTTCTTCTTGCTGCTTCTTCATTTCCAATTGATTTATTTTCAATATTTCTATGTCTTTGCTCATGGTGTTGATGTCCTTACATATGCTGTTGAGCTTCCTCAAGATCATGGCTCTGAATTCTAGCTCTGTTAACTTGCTTAACTCCATTTCATTTATCTCATCTTCATTGGAGGTCTCTTGTTCTTTCGTTTGGTATCTGTTTCGTTGTTTTACCATTTTGGCTAGCTCAGTGGTTTTTGGAGCCTGCCAAATTTTCCCTGTGGATGTTGGTGTTCTGCTGTTTGTGGCTCCCTGTACTGGGTTTGGATGAGCGTGAGAGGACCCACGTTATACGCCACTGTCGAGTCTTACTTTTCTGGGTAGAGTTGCAAGCCCAGAAAAGGTTCAGTTAGCCTCTAGCTTTTTGCCTAGAGGCTATTAGTCCTGGTTACTTAAAGAGCCTTGGGTTCTCAGTTGAATGAAAACCTCCCTCAGGTGTTCAGCGTGAGAGGATTTCCCGAGGGTGGGGCAGATGCTGGTAGTTAATGAGCCTTGATTTGCATTTCAATGGCCCAACTGGGTGTGGCTGAATCTCCGAGGGAGGGGCTGCCGCCTCTCCCCAGAGCCCTGGGATGGAGTAAGTCGACCAGGCCACAGTCCCGCGTGGCTGAAACTCAGCAAAAGCTCTGAGCGCCCTCCAAATCCCGAGTGTCCCCACACAGTTCCAGTCCAGTCCGCCCTCCCTCCGCCGGAGTCCGAGGTGAGTGGCTGTGGCTGTTTTAGCGCTCTGTCCCGGCTCTGCACTGTGGAGCCGGCTCGGGCTTCAACCCCGAGGGCGGAGCGCTGCTCACGGCTAAGGCCGCTGCTGTCTGTGGGCTCCCAGCCCCCCTCTCGCGCCTCCGCAATCCTACCAGGATCAAGTTAGTGTCCCTGGTTGTATGGTCCTCGCGAGCTGCTTTTCCGTTGCTTTTTCCCGACGATTTGACTTTATTTTAGTTGTATTTCCAGTTTGGTCCTGGGAGATGATCTGTGTAGCTTCCATTCACTCCGCCGCCATTTTGGAATCCACTGTCCTTCTTTTTCAAGATTGCTGTAGCTATTAGGGGTCTATTTTTGTTCCATATGAACTTCTGAAGCATTGTTTCTAGTTCTATGAAATATGTCGTTGGTATTTTGATGGGGATTGCGTTAAATCTATAGATTGCTTTTGGTAGTATGGACATTTTAATTATATTAATTCTTCCAATCCATGAACAAGGTATGTGCTTCCACTTTTTTATATCCTCCTCTATTTCTTTTTCAATGTCCGGTAGTTTTCTGCAAATAAGTCCTTTACTTCTTTGGTTAAGTTTATTCCTAGGTATCTTAATTTTTTTGCTGCGATGGTAAACGGGATTGTTTTTTTAGTTTCTCTTTCTGTGAGTTCATCATTGGTGTATAAGAATGCCATGATTTCTTGACGTTAACTTTGTATCCTGCTATGTTGCCAAATTCATTAATTAAGTCTAGTAGATTCTTGATGGAGTCTTTAGGGTTTTCTATGTATAATATTGTGTCATCTGCGAATAATGACAGTTTCACTTCCTCCTTTCCAATTTGGATCCCTTTTATTTTTCCTTCATGTCTGATTGCTGTGGCTAAGACTTCCAGTACTATGTTAAATAAGAGTGGTGAAAGTGGGCATCCCTGTCTTGTTCCTGGTCTTAAGGGAAATGCTTTTAGTTTTTGTCCATTGAGTATGATGTTGGCTGTAGGTCTTTCATATATGGCCTTTATAATGTTGAGATATGATCCCTCTATTCCCACATTGCTGAGCGCTTTTATCAGAAATGGGTGCTGGATTTTGTCAAATGCTTTTTCAGCATCTATTGATAGGATCATATGGTTTTTATCTTTCATTTTGTTTATGTGATGTTTCACATTTATTGATTTGCGAATATTGTACCAGTCTTGCATCCCTGGGATGAATCCCACTTGGTCATGGTGAATAATTTTTTTGATGTATTGCTGGATCCGATTTGCTAGTATTTTGTTTAGGATTTTGGCATCTATGTTCATCAGGGATATTGGCCTGTAGTATTCTTTCTTTGTAGTGTCTTTTTCTGGTTTTGGAATAAGAATTATGCTGGCCTCATAAAACGAGTTTGGAAGTCTTCATTCTTCTTGAATTTTTTGGAATAGTTTGAGGAGAATCTGTGTTAGTTCTTCTTTAAATGTTCGGTAAAACTCTCCCGTCAAGCCGTCAGGGCCTTGGCTTTTGTTTGCTGGGAGGGTCTTGATTACATCTTCAATTTCCTTCATTGTTATTGGCCTGTTCAAGTTTTCTATCTCTTCCCGTTTCGGTTTTGGGAGACTATGCGTTTCTAGAAATGTGTCCATTTTGCTTAGATTGTTGAATTTGTTGCCATATAAATGTTCATAGTATTTGTTAACGATCCTTTTTATTTCTGTGGTGTCAGTTGTTACTTCTCCTCTTTCATTTCTGATTTTGTGTATTTGGGTTCTCTCTCTTTGTTTCTTAGTGGGTCTAGCTAAGGGTCCATCAATCTTCTTTATCTTTTCAAGACAGCAGCTCTTTGTTTCATTGATCCTTTGAATTGTTTTTTTGGTCTCCATGTCGTTTATTTCTGCTCTGATCTTTGCTATTTCCTTCCTTCTACTTGCTCTAGTGTTTTCTTTTTGTTTGCTTTCTATTTCTTTAAGTTGTCAGGTTAGGTAGTCAATTAGAAAATGAGGAGGTTTTTATTCAACTGAGAACCCAAGGCTGTTCAAGTAACCGGGACTAATAGCTTCTAGGCAAAAAGCTAGAGGATAACTGAACCTTTTCTGGGCTTGAAAATTTACCCAGGAAAGTATGACTTGACAGTGATGTATAACATGGGTCCTACCACGCTCATCCAAACCCAGTAGAAGGAGCAACAAAGCAGAACACCAACATCCACAGGGAAAATTTGGCAGGCTCCAAAAACCACTGAGATAGACAAAATGGTGAAACAAAGAAACAGATGCCAAATGAAAAAACAAGAGACCTCCACTGAAGACGAGATAAATGAAATGAAGTTAAGCAAGTTAACAGAATTAGAATTCAGAGCCATGATCTTGAGGAAGCTCAACAGCAAGAGTAAGGACATCAACACCATGAGCAAAAACATAGGAATATTGCAAACAAACGAATAGGAAATGAAGAATGACATAGCAGAAATGAAGAACACATTGGAAGGACTAAACAGCAGAGTAGAAGAAGCAGAGGACCGGATCAGTGAATTAGAAGACAGGGTAGAAAAAATCAACAAATCATAAAACAAAAAGGAAAAAACAGTAAAAACAGGAAGACAGCTTAAGAGAACTGTGGGACAACTGGAAATGTAATAATATTCACATCATAGGAGTCCCCGAAGAAGAAAATAAGAAAAGGTTAGAAAATATTATGAAGAAATAATGACAGAAAACTTCCCTAATTTGGTGAAGGAATAAGGCATTCAAGTTCAAGAAGCACAGAGAGTCCCAAGTAAGAAGAAGCCAAACAGGCCCACACTAAGACACATAGTAATTAAAATGCCAAACATTAAAGACAAAGAGAAAATCCTAAAGGCAGCAAGAGATAAGCAACACGTTACCTACAAAGGAACCCCCATAAGACTATCAGCTGACTTCTTAATAGAAAAACTACAGGCCAGAAGGGAATGGCATGAAATAATCAAAGTCATGGAAAACAAAGATATGAACTCAAGACTATTCTACCCAACAAGGCTATCATTCAAAATAGAAGGTCAAATAAAGAGCTTCCCAGACAAAAAAAAAGGCTAAGGGAATATATTGGCACCAAACCAGCACTGCAAGAAATGTTAAAAGGACTGCTGTAATTAGTAGAAGAAATAGAAAGGAAAATAGAACCACGATAAACAAAAATGGCAATAAATAAGTCCATATAAATAATCACCTTAAATGTAAATGGACTGAACGCCCCGATCAAAAGACACAGAGTAGGTAATTGGATAAGAAAGCATGAACCATATACATGTTTTTTACAAGAGACCCACCTCACAACAAAAGACTCACATAGGCTGAAAGTGAAGGGATGGAAAAAATCTTCCGAGCAAACAGGTAGAAAAAAAAAAGCAGGGATAGCAATACTCATATCTGATAAAATAGATTTCAAAATGAAGGCCATAACTAGAGACAAAGAAGGTCACTACATAATATTGAAAGGATCTATCCAACAGGAAGATATAACCTTGTTAAACATATATGCACCTAAGATAGGAGCACAAAATATATTAAAAATCTTCTGGAGGACTTCATAGGAGAAATCAACAGCAATACAATTACAGCAGGAGACTTCAACACCTCGCTGACAACACTGGATATATCCTCTAGACAAAAAATTAACAAGGAAACAGAGACTCTAAACGAAGCACTAGACAAAAAGGATTTAATAGATATTTACAGAGAATTACACCCCAAAACTACAGAATTCACATTCTTCTCAAGTGCACATGGGACATTCTCAAAGATAGACCACATGTTAGGACACAAATGAAGTCTCTACAAGTTCAAGAAGGTTGAAATCATATCAAGCATCTTCTCAGATAACAATGGCATGAAACTAGAAATCAATTGCAACAAGAACATGCAAAGATATTTTAATACATGGAGGCTAAATAGCATGTTATTAAACAATGAATGGGTTACCGAGGAGATCAAGAAAGAAATTAAAAACTTCCTGGAAACCAATGAAAATGAACACACAACGACACAAAATCTATGGGATGAATCAAAAGCAGTTCTGAGAGGGAAGTTCATAGCACTACAGGCCCACCTCAAGAAACAAGAAAAATTTTTAATAGACTTTCTAACCTCACAACTTAAAGAACTAGAACGCAAATAAAAGGAAAACCACAGAGCAACTAGAAGGAAGGAAATAGTAAAGATCAGAGCAGAAATAAATGACTTAGAGACTAAAACAACAATTCAAAGGATCAATGAAAGAAAGAGCTGGTTTTTTGAAAAGATAAACAAGATTGATGGACCCTTAGCTAGACTCACCAAGAAACAAAGAGAGAGAACCCAAATACACAAAATCAGAAATGAAAGAGGTGACGTAATAACTGACACCACAGAAATACAAAGGATCGTTAACAAATACTATGATCATTTATATGGCAACAAATTCGACAATCTAAGTGAAATGGACAAATTTCTAGAAACACATAGTCTCCCAAAACTGGACCAGGAAGAGATAGAAAACTTGAACAGACCAATAACAACCAAGGAAATTGAAGATGTAAACAGGACTCTCCTAGCAAACAAAAGTCCAGGCCCGGACGGCTTCACAGGTGAGTTTTACCGAACATTCAAAGAAGAACTAACACCCATTTTTCTCAAACTATTTCTAAAAATTCAAAAAGAGGGAGGACTTCCAAACTCATTTTATGAGGCCAGCATAATTCTAATTCCAAAATCAGAAAAAGACACTACAAAGAAAGAAAACTACAGGCCAATATCCCTGATGAACATAGATGCCAAAATCCTTAACAAAATACTAGCAAATCGGATCCAGCAATACATCAAAAAAATTATTCATCATGACCAAGTGGGATTCATCCCAGGGATGCAAGGCTGGTTCAATATTCACAAATCAATAAATGTGATACACCACATAAACAAAATTAAAGGTAAAAACCACATGATCATATCAATAGATGCTGAAAAAGCATTTGACAAAATCCAGCACCAATTTCTGATAAAAACGCTCAGCAATGTGGGAATAGAGGGATCATATCTTGACATCATAAAGGCCATATATGAAAGACCTACTGCCAACATCATACTCAATGGGCAAAAACTAAAAACATTTCCCTTAAGAACAGGAACAAGACAGGGATGCCCACTTTCACCACTCTTGTTTAACATAGTACTGGAAGTCTTAGCCACAGCAATCAGACATGAGGAAATAACAAAAGGGATCCAAATTGGAAAGGAGGAAGTGAAACTGTCATTATTCGCAGATGACATGATATTATACATAGAAAACCCTAAAGACTTCATCAAAAATCTACTAGACCTAATAAATGAATTTGGCAAAGTAGTAGGATACAAAATTAATGTCAGGAAATCGTCGGCATTCTTATACACCAATGATGAACTCAAAGAAAAGAAACTAAAAAACAATCCCATTTACCATTGTGGCAAAAAAAATTAAGATACCTAGGAATAAACTTAACCAAAGAAGTAAAGGATCTATATGCAGAAATCTACAGGACATTGGAAAAAAGAAATAGAGGATGATACAAAAAAGTGGAAGCACATACCTTGTTCATGGATTGGAAGAATTAACATCATTAAAATGTCCATATTACCCAAAGCAATCTATAGATTCAATGCAATCTCCATCAAAACACCAGTGACATATTTCACAGAACTAGAACAAATACTTCAAAAGTTCATATGGAACCAAAAAAGACCCCGAATAGCCACAACAATCTTGAAAAAGAAAAACAAAAGAGGTGGGATCACAATACTGGATATCAGATTATACTACAAAGCTACTATAATCAAAACAGCCTGGTAATGGCACAAGAACAGGCATATAGACCAGTGCAACAGAACAGAGAATCCAGAAATTGACCCAAGACATTATGCGCAATTAATATTTGACAAAGGTGGCAAGAGCATACAATGGAGTAAAGACAGCCTCTTTAACAAATGGTGCTGGGAAAATTGGACAGCTACATGTAAAAAAATGGAACTATCCCATCAACTTACACCATACACAAGAATAAATTCAAAATGGGTAAAAGACTTAAATGTGACTTATGAATCCATAAAAATCCTAGAAGAAAATGTAGGCAACAAAATCTTGGACATCATACGCAGCAGAATCTTCACTGATATATCACCTAAGGCAACAGAAACAAAGGAGAAAATGAACACATGGGACTACATCAAACTCAAAAGCTTCTGCACAGCAAAAGAAACAACCATCGAAACGGAAAGGGAACCCACTCTATTGGAGAGCATAGTTGCCAATGATACATCAGATAAGGGGTTAATCTCCAAAATATATAGAGTGCTCATACAACTCAACAAAAGGAAGACAAAGAACCAAATTTAAAAATGGGCAGAGGAACTAAATAGACACTTCTCCAAACAGGACATACAAACTGCTAAGAGACATATGAAGAAATGCTCAACATCACTAATCATGAGAGAGATGCAAATTAAAACAACAATGAGGTATCACCTCACACCTGTCAGAATGGCCCCTATCAACAAAGCATCAAACAACAAGTGTTGGCGAGGGTGTTGAGAAAAGGGGACTCTAGTACACTGCTGGTGGGAATGCAGACTGGTGCAGCCACTGTGGAAAACACTATGGTGTTACCTCAAAAAATTAAAAATTGAACTGCCATTTGACCCAGTGATCCCACTTCTAGGAATATACCCTAAGAAACCTGAAACACCAATCAGAAAGAATACATGTATTCACATGTTTATAGCAGCACTATTTACAATAGCTAAGATCTGGAAACAGCCCAAGTGTCCATCAGTGGATGATTGGATAAAAAAGCCGTGGTACATATACACAATGGAGTACTATACAGTTTTAAGAAAGAAAGATCTCTTATCCTTTGAGACGACATGAAGGGACCTCGAGAGTATTATCCTTAGCGAAACATGCCAAGCAGAGAAAGACAAATATCACATGATCTCACTCATTTGTGGAATATAATAAATATAACAGTCTGGGGAACAGGGTAGACCCAGAGATGTGAAGGTAGGGTACAGACTGACAACCCTCAGATGAGGGGGTGTGGGGAGGAAAGAGATAAATCACAGAAGTTATACTCATGTATGCATAACTGATGGACATGGACAACAAAGCTGGGGAAGGGGTGGAGGGTCCGGGAGGAGGGTGTCAATGGGGAAAAAAGGAGAAACATCTGTAAGAAAAATAAATTAAAAAAATAAAATATAATAAATCAAGAATGATGTTATCCAAAATATATTAATTAATTAATTAATTAATTAAAGCAGCCAGAGGCAAAAGACAAACTACTACCTTCAATAAAGGAAAATAATTCTTAAAAATTACTTCTTCACATCAACCCAGAACGTTTGGAAATCTACTCCACTAAAGTCAGAGATTCATTTTTGTTACAATTCCAAGTATCGACTATATTACTTTATCTCAGTATTATTGACACTTCTCTTATCAATAGGTTCTCCAGAGGAGGTCCATACTCAGTGGGGGGCAATATGGTATGGTGGAAAGAACAGGGTCCTGACTCTAACTAACTGTGTGACCTTGAGCAAGTTGGTTAAACCTCGTTAAATGTCTGTGATGTTTCTCATCTATACAATGCAGATGGTATCCATCTTGTGGGGTTAGTGTAGTAATTACATGAGAAATTAATTTAGCACAGTATTCATAATGATATAAGATTTCTGTGAAAGGCATCCCATGTATTCTTTTAAGATAAAAAATGTCAGCAGAGAAAGTAAAGTCTTTATCAAGTGTTTCACTTTTAACAGAAAGAGAAGCAACTGCAACCATATGATAATAAAGAGAATAATGGTCATGACTATGATGACTCTAATGACCATTTATTGGTGCATTTACAATGTACCAGTTTACCTTTATCACCTCAAATAGCAAACTTATGAAACCAGTACTATAATTGTTTCCATTTTACAGTGGGAGAAACACATTTAAGGAAGTTAAGCAACACACTTAACGTGGAAACGGCACAGCCCAGATCCAAACCAGTATGTCCCTTACTTTTAAATTGTTCTATGGATGTTAGGTGACCTACACCACTCATCTATGTGAGGTCAGCCATGGCTCTTAGTAATCTTATCCCCACAATTGATCTGGAAACTCTCTGTGACACCCTACAATTATACTTCTTCTATGCCTCCCTATATTAGTCTGGCTCAGTTTTCTCAGTAGTATCTTTGTTATCTGCTTTTTGTACTTGCACACAACTGAATGCATCTGAAATATTGAAATACATTTACCCATGATTTTTTAAAAAGTGGTTATCATTCTACTGTGTTGAACTTCCCTTTCCCGCTTTTCACTAGTGTCAGTAACATCTTGGTCCAATCTCACAAGTCTCCAGTCCCTTTTAATGAGTAATAGAGTTTCATTTTAGTAATTAACATTCAGTCATGCTAATTTCTAAGCTTCAGGCTTTGGTTTTATTCAAACCTCTCTCCTCTTAGGGCAGGGAAGAATTCCCAACTTGGATGTAGAGCAGAGTCGGGGGTTTCCTTCTCTTCCTCTTTCTTCCCTCCTCTCTGCACCGAGACCTTTAAGGTTAGGATAAGAAGAAAGAAGAGTAATGAAGACTGTCATTTTGTTTGACCATCTGTGTTGAGGTTCCTCTCCTCCATTTATGAGTCACCATTACAGCAAGGTGAATAGTAAGGATCTCCAAAATGGGGTGTATCTACACAGGGAAAGTGCAAGATGCTCTACTGGGTACTCGAAGAAAATGCTAAAACTTCTATCTATAGTTTTTTTTTTTTTTAAATCTTTATTGTTGTAGGTATTACAGAATGCTGGGAAGGCCACTGCCTGGATCCCTGTGCTGAGTCATTACCCCACACTGCAGAAGCCACCTTACTCAGTCAGAGTTTTCCCATCAAAGCAGTTTTAGCTGGGGGGAAAAATTGCCCCACCCATTAGAAATTCCCTACCCACCAGGTGGAGTTTACACCTGGCAAGGGACTACAACCTGAGGCTCATTAAGAGACTTAGACCAACAGTCAGCCTGTCGGCAGAGGGGGATTTGTGTGTGCTTTGAATGTTTGCCTCTCCTACACCTCTGCCTGGGGCTTGTAAAAGCAGACCTTGGTGTTCAACTTGGTCCTTTCCATATGCATCAATCCCCAGAAAAGGGAGCCACAAACAGTGGATTGCTGATATCCACGGGGATATTTTGGCAGGCTCCAAACCCTGCTGAGGTGAATTGAGCTTCATATGATAAGCCATTGCACAGCAGCCTGTACACTGTGCTGGGGGTTGAGTATCACTGTGAGCAGGCCTGAGAGTTGAGCCCACACATGAATGGGTCAATGGCAATCAAGACTCTATTATAACAGGAGGGCCCAAACAAAGTGCAAAAGGGAGATTATTAGAGCACCTAGGTCTGGTGATCAGGGAGAATGCCCCACTGGGTCCCACAGGTCACCTACTACATAAGACCACCTTACCTAACTGGGAATCATAGCAGATCTACCTAATGCATAGAAAAAAACCCAGACAGGCAAAATGGTGAAACAAAGAAACAAGCCCCAAATGAAAAATGAAGAGAATTCTTCAGAAGAGCTATATGAAATGGAGATAAGAAATTTATCATATATAGAGTTCAGAGTAATAATTATAAGGATGCTCAACAGCAAGAGAAATGTTATAAAAACAATGAAAAAAGAACCAATTCGAAATGAAAAACAACCAATCAGAAATGAAGAATGACAGAGCAGAAATGAAGAATAAACTGCAGGGAATAAACAGCAGATTAGAGGAAGCTGATGATCAGATCAGCAAATTAGAACACACAGTAGAAAAAAATTTACTCAATAAGAGTATAAAAAGAAAAAAAAACAATTAAAAAACAGGAGAATAGTTTAAGAGAGCTGTGGGACAACATGAAACATAAGAGGCCCACACCAAGACACACATGAAACCAAGAAGAACCCAAAGAGGCCCACACCAAGACACACCATAATTAAAATGCCAAAAATTAAAGACAAAGAAAGAATCTTAAAAGCAGCAAGAGAAAAGCAATGTGTTACCTACAAAAGAGCTCCCATAAGGCTGTCAGCAGATTTTTCAAGAGAAACATTAAAGGCCAGAAGGGAATGGCATTAAGTATTCAAGGTAATGAAAAACAAGGATCTGAATCCAAAACTACTCTATCCAGCAAGGCTATCATTCAAAATAGAAGGTGAAATAAAGAGGTTTCTAGACCAAAAAACAAAAAAAACAAACAAAAAAAATGTTAAGGAATTTATTACCAAGAAACCAGCACTGCAAGAAATGTTAAAGGGAATGCTATAATAATAAGAAGAAATATGAGAAATATAGGAATAATAAATTAAAATGGCAATAAATAGGTACCTCTCAATAATAACCTTAAAAATAAATGGATTAAATGCTACAATCAAAGAGATAAACCACAGAACTTATGTGCATATATGCATAACTGATGGACATGGACAACAAAGCTGGGGACGGGGTAGGGGGGAGGGGGAGGAGGGTGTCAATGGGGAAAAAAGGAGAAACATCTGTAACAAAAAATAAATTAATAGACTTTAAAAATAAAATAAAATAATAAAAAAGACATAGGTAGATGAATGGGTAAGAAAACATGACTCATATATGCTGTCTACAAGAGACATTCCTCAGAAAAAAAGACTCACACAGGATGAAAGTGAAAGGATGGAAAAAAGTTGCCATGCAAGTGAAAATGAAAAAAAAAAAAAAAGCTGGGGTAGCAATATTCATATCTGATAAAATAGACTTCAAAATGAAGGCCATATCAAGAGACAAAGAAAGTCACTACATAATATTAAAGGGATCAAACCAACAAGAGGATATAACCCTGGTAAACACATATGCACCCAATATAGGAGAACCAAAATATATTTAAAACTTCTGGTGGACTTTAAGGGAGACGTTGACAGCAATACAATTATAGTAGGGGACTTTAACACACCACTGACAGCACTGGATAGATCTTCTATAAAAAAAAAAAAAATCAACAAGGAAACAGAGACCCTAAAAGACACTAGATGAGGTGGATGTAATTGACATTTACAGAACATTTCACCCAAAGCTGAAGAATAAAGATTCTCTCAAGTGCACATGGGACAATCTCAAAAAGATACCACAAGTTAGGAAACAAACAAAGTCTCTACAAGTTCAAGAAGATTGAAAACATATCAAGCATCTTCTCGGATCACATAGGCATGAAACTAGAAATAAATTATAGTAAAAACATTCAAACACATCCAAACACATTGAGGCTAAATAGCATGTTATTAAACAATGAATGTGTTACCAATGAGATCAAGGAAGAAACCAAAAACTTCCTGGAAACAAATGAAAATGAACACACAACAACAAAAAATCTATGGGATGCAGTGAAAGCAGTTGAGAGGGAAATTCATGGCAATTCGGGCCTACCTCAGGAAACAAAAAGACTTCCGGTCAAGATGGTGGCGCAAGTAAATGCAGTATTCACCTCCTCCCACAACCACATGAAAATTACAACTAAACTACAGAACAAACATCCTTCAGAACAGCCTGAATTCAAGCTGAATGGAAGTCCTACAACTATGAAATTAAAGAAGAGGCCAAATCAAGACTGGTCAGAGAGGCAGAGGCACGGACAATCTGGTCCCACACCCACGTGTCATAGATAAAAATCAGGTAAGGCACCTAAGCTGGGAAGATCCTCCCTGAGGAGTGAGGGGTCCCAGTCCTACACCAGGCAACCAGCTCAGAGTTCCAGTACCAGGAAGAGAAGTCCCCATAACGCCTGGCTGTAAAAAACAGTGGGAGTTGAGGCTGAGGCTGCAGGAGTCCCAGGCAGTTCCTCATAAAGGATCTGTGCACAGACTTACTGAAACTTGTTCCCTCTGAGCTCCAGCATGGAGGGGAGGCAGCTTGAAAGGCACCAGAGACATACAGGGAAGAACTGAGTTGTTTACACCAGAGTGAGAATGAAGAGGCAGCTTTCTCCTGGACAGACATGCTGGCAGAGGCTGTTGTTCCTTTGGTGAGCCCTTCTCCCATGAGGCCAGCAGAGGATGCCACATATGGCACTCCAGCAACCTGATTCACACTGCTTGCTCCACCCTGATGATACCAAGAGGCCCTGCCCCACCTAACATTTGGGCCCACCCAAGCTGTTTTCAGTGGCTTTACTATAGGATCGGCCTGTTTTGGATCCTGCTTCAGGTTTTCCTAAATTCTCTCAAACAAGCAGCATCGGGCCACAGTGAGCCCAAAACCTCTCACTAAGTGGCCCCAGACCTGGCTCTAGAAGCAGCCAGCCTTGGGTAACAGCTTGGCTTTGCCTGGGCACCTCCAAGCCAAGCACAAGAAGTAGCCATTGGCAAATCACTTTGTAGCTTATGCCTGGTGGCCCCTGGTAGAACACAGGCAGTGGCTGACCTTGCCACAGAGCCAGCACACCCAGTGGACAGCTTCAGACCACATTGAAGCACCACTACCCAACCACATCTACAAGTGACACACTCAAGGAATGGACTCAGTGGGTACCAGAGCCCTGCTGAAGTAAGTCTTGCTCTGTGTGGTGGGCCCCTCCACAGCTGATCATCCAAGGTAATCAAAGGTAAGTGGATAGTGGGCATAGCCAGTCCTTGCACCTGATCAGCTTGAGTAAAACCCTCCCATTGACATGCCAACAGCAATCAAGACTCAATTACAACAGAGGGGTATAAAGTCCACACAAGGGATGCACTTTGAGGGCCCAGCACAGTGAACAAGGAGGCTATGCCACTGGACGCTACAGGACACTTATTACAAAGGCCACTCTAGGAGGCCTAGGAGACATAGCAGCTTTACCTAAAACAGACACAAACACAGGGAGGCAGCCATAAAGAGGAGACAAAGAAACATGTCGCAAATGAAAGAACAGAACAAGACTCCAGAATAGAACTAAATGGAATAAAGATAAGCAATCTAACAGATGCAGAGTTCAAAACACTGCTTATAAGGACACTCAATGAACTTAGTGAGGACCTCAAGAGCATAAGAAAGGACCAGTCACAAATGAAGGGTGGAAATAATGAGTACAAGGAGAAAAAAGATGGCAGCAGGCAGTACCAGAGGAAGGGTGAGTGTGTGAGACAGTGAGTGAGTGTAAGAGAGCATGTGAGTGGACATGAGTGTGGACAGGCAACCTAGAGCAGTGCAGAAATGCAGAGCAGAAGGTTCCTGTGCTGTGAACAGGGGAGAAACTGGCTATCACGGTAAGTGGCTCATCAGAGTGCTTCTCCCTGCACAGCCAGGAGGCCCTGCCATTTTGGAAGATACCTGGTCTTTTCTGGGAGGAAGCAGTGGGAGTGGCTAGGGCCCAGCAACATGAGCCTATCAGTGCACCTTGTACCATCAGACCAGTGGACCCCGCTGTGTCAACACAGACCAGTACACAGTAGCAGCACTGTCAAGGTGTGTGTTGCAGAAGCCGCAAGTGGCTGGGAGTCCACCACCATCCCCCACAGTAGCAGCCTGATCAGAGCCCAGACACACCCCCAGCAACAGAAGCTCGGGAGCAGACATTTATCTCCAAGCAGCAGCAGCAGCACAGATTGGCAGCTTAGACCCATCGCAAAAAGCATCAGCAGAGGTTGAGCAGGAGCTGAGCCCCACCAGGTAGCAGCACTCCCCAGCCACCAGTGGCAGGACCAAGTGCTCCAGTGGGGAATGCACAATAGAGCTGCCAGTGGCACCAGTGGGGAACACGGCTTCAATGGTGCCTGTATGATACAGCTGTCTATGGTACCGGCAGGGAGCGTGGCTTCAGTGGGGACTGCTTGATCCAGCAGCAGCACTTACGACAACAGACCAATACCAACCACCAGTAGTCAAACCTCCAAGAACCACAGTAGGCAAGAGGCGCCATGCACCAGAATAGTCTGGGAGGCACAGCAGCCTTATTTGATACACACTGACCTGCCGACACATCACAACATCCCTCAACAGGTCTAGAACTACAAGACAGTTAAAATGGGGAGACAAATAAATAACACCCAAATGAAAGAAAAGGAGGAATCACCAGAAAAAGAACTACATGAAATGGAAGAAAGAAATTTGTCAGATAAAGAATTCAAAGCAATTATTTTAAGGGTGCTCAAACAATGCAGTGAGAACTACAAGCAACTTAATGACAATTAAAGAGAGCTCAGTGGGAAGCACATAAGCTTGAAAAAAGAAGTAGAAGCTATGAATAAAAATTAAGAGGTAATAAATAAAGACAGCTGATATGAAAAATACCTTAGAAGGATATAATAGTGGATTAGAAGAAGATGAAGACTGAATCAGTGAATTAGAAGACAATTTAGGATGAAATGCCCAAATGGAGGAGCAAATGGGGGGAAAATTTAAAAAACAGTAAGAGAGCCCTGCCAGTGGAGCTCAGTGGTTGAGCATGCACCAAGAGGTCACCAGTTCGATTCCTGGTCAGGGCACATGCCCAGGTTGTGGGCCAAATTCCCAGCAGGGGAAGTGCACGAGGCAGCCAATTGATCTTCTCTCATCGATGTTTCTATATCTCTCTCCCTTCCTCTCTCTGTAAAATCAATAAAGAAAAAAATTAAAAAACTAAAATAAAAAAACAGGAGAAGAGTTTAGGGGAGCTTTGGGAAAACACAAAGCATAACAACATTTGCATCATAGGGGTACCAGAAGGAGAAGAATCCGAGAAAGGAATAGAGAACCTGTTTGAAGAAATAATGACAGAAAACTTCCCTTATTTGGTGAAGAAAAAAGTCACACAAGTCCAGGAAAAACAGAGAGTCCCAAGCAAGATGAACCAAAAAAGACCCACAGCTAGACACATCATAATTAAAATGGCAAACATTAAAGACAAAGAAAGAATCTTAAAGGAAGAAAGAGAGAGACAGAAAGTTACCTACAAAGGAGCTCCCATAAGATTGTCAGCTGATTTCATAATACAAACACTGCAGGCCAGAAGGGAGTGACATGAAGTGTACAACGTAATAAAAGGCAAGGGTCTGAATCCAAGACTATTCTATTCAGCAAGACTATCATGCAAAATTGAAGATGAAATAAAGAGCTTCACAGACAAAAAAAAAAAAAAAAAAAGCTAAAGGAATTTACCACCACCAAAAGAGCACTGCAAGAAATGATAAAGGGACTGCTGTAAGAAGAAGAAGAAATGAGAGAGAGAGAGAGAGAGAGAGAGAGAGAGAGAGAGAGAGAGAGAGAGAGAGAGAGGAACACAGGCATAAAATAAAAATGGCACCTAATAAGTATCTATCAATAATAACTTTAAATGTAAATGCCTTAAATGCCCAAATCAAAAGACATAGGGTAGCTGATTGGATAAGAAAACATGCCCAATATATATGCTGTCTACAAGAGACCTACCTCACAACAAAAGAGTCACACAGGTTGAAAGAGAAGGGATAAAAAAAAAATTTCCAGGCAAATGGAAATGAAAAAAAAAGCTGGTGTAGCAATACTCATATCTGATAAGATAGACTTCAAAACGAGGGACATAAGAAGAGACAAAGAAGGTCACTACATAATATTAAAGGAAACAATCCATCAAAAGATATAACCCTGGTAAATATATATGCATGAGGGGATTCCAAAATGGCGGCAGAGTGAATGGAAGCTACACAGACCATCTCCCAGGACCAAACTGGAATTACAACTAAAATAAAGACAAATCATTGGGAAAAAACAACAGAAAAGCAGCTTGCAAGGACCATACAACCAGGGACACTGAATCGATCCTGGTAGGATTGTGGAGGCGCAAGAGGGGGGCTGGGAGCACACGGAGAGCAGCGGCCTTAGCCGTGAGCAGCGCCCGCCCTCGGGGTTAAAGCCCGAGCTGGCTCCACAGCAAAGAGGGCTGGAGCAGAGCGCTAAAATAGCCACAGCCACTCACCTTGGGCTCCGGCAGAGGGAGGGTGGACTGGACTGGAGCTGTGTGGGAACACTCAGGATTTGGAGGGCGCTCAGAGCTTTTGCTGAGTTGCAGCCATGCAGGACTGTGGCCTGGCCTTCTTACTCCATCCCAGAGCCCTGGAGAGAGGTGGCAGCCCCTCCCTCAGAGATCCAGCCACATCCTAGTGGGCCATTGAAATGCAAACTGAGGCTCATTGACTACTAGCATCTGCCCTACCATCTGGAAATCCTCTCACTCTGAACACTTAAGGGAGGTTTTCATTCAACTGAAAACCCAAGGCTCTTCAAGCAACCACGACTAATAGCCTCTAGGCAAAAAGCTAGAGGATAACTTAACCTTTGCTGGGCTTGCAAATCTACCCAGGAAAGTAAGACTCCACGGTGGTGTTTAACGTGGGTCTTCCCATGCTCATCCAAACCCAGTAGATGGAGCCACAACAAACAGAACACCAATATTCACAGGAAAATTTGGCAGGCTTCAAAAACCACTGAGATAGCCAAAATGGTGAAACAAAGAAACAGATCCCAAATGAAAGAACAAGAGACCTCTACCGAAGATGACATAAATGAAACGGAGTTAAGCAAGTTAACAGAGCTAGAATTCACAGCCATGATCTTGAGGAAGCTCAACAGCATGAGTAAGGACATCAACACCTTGAGTAAAGACATCAGTACCATGAGCAAAGACATAGAAACACTGAAAACCAACCAAGAGGAAATTAAGAAGCAGCAAGAAGAAATTAAGAATGACATAGCAGAAATGAAGAACACATTAGAAGGACTAAACAGCAGAGTAGAGGAAGCTGAGGACTGGATCAGTGAATTAGAAGACAGGGTAGAAAAAATCAACCAATCAGAAAACCAAAATGAAAAAACAGGAAGACAGCTTAAGAGAACTGTGGGACAACTGGAAACATAATAATATTCGCATCATTGGAGTCCCTGAAAAAGAAGAAAATGAGCAAGGGTCAGAGAATATATTTGAAGAAATAGTGACAGAAAACTTCCTTAATTTGGTGAAGAAAGAAGGCATTCAAGTTCAAGAAGCACAGAGAGTCCCAAGTAAGAAGAACCCAAACAGGCCCACACCAAGACACATAGTAATTAAAATGCCAAACATTAAAGACAAAGAGAGAATCCTAAAGGCAGCAAGAGATAAGCAACAGGTTACCTACAAAGGAACCCCCATAAGGCTATCAGCTGACTTCTCAACAGAAACACTACAGGCCAGAAGGGAATGGCATGAAGTAATCAAGGTCATGAAAAACAAGGATCTGAATCCAAGACTACTCTACCCAGCAAGGCTGTCATTCAAAAGAGAAGGTCAAATAAAGAGCTTCTCAGACAAAAAAAGGCTAAGGGAATACATTCGCACCAAACCAGCACTCCAAGAAATGTTAAAAGGACTGCTGTAATTAGTAGAAGAAATAAGAAGGAAAGTAGAACCACACTAAACAAAAATGGCAGTAAATAAGTACATATCAATAATCACCTTATATGTAAATGGATTGAATGCTCCGATAAAAAGACACAGAGTAGCAGATAGGATAAGAAAGCATGACACATATATATGTTGTTTATAAGAGACCCACCTCACAACAAAAGACTCACATAGGCTGAAAGTGAAGGGATGGAAAAACATCTTCCAAACAAATAGAAAGGAAAAAAAAGCTGGGGTAGCAATACTCATATCTGATAAAATAGACTTCAAAATGAAAGCCATAACTAGAGACAAAGAAGGTCACTACATAATATTGAAAGGATGTATCCAACAGGAAGATATAACCTTGGTAAACATATATGCACCCAATATAGGAGCACCAAAATATATTCAAAATCTTCTGGAGGACTTCAAAGGAGAAATCGACAGCAATACAATCATAGCAGGGGACTTCAACACCCCGCTGACATCACTGGATAGATCCTCTAGACAAAAAATTAACAAGGAAACAGAGACTCTAAACGAAGCACTAGACCAAATGGATTTAATAGATATTTACAGAGAACTACACCCCAAAACTACAGAATTCACATTTTTCTCAAGTGCACATGGGACATTTTCAAAGATAGACCACATGTTAGGACACAAACGAAGTCTCTACAAGTTCAAGAAGACTGAAATCATATCAAGCATCTTCTCAGATCACAATGGCATGAAACTAGAAATCAATTGCAACAAGAACATGCAAAGACATTTGAATACATGGAGGCTAAATAGCATGTTATTAAACAATGAATGGGTTACCGAGGAGATCAAGAAAGAAATTAAAAACTTCCTGGAAACCAATGAAAATGAACACACAACAACACGAAATCCATGGGATGCAGCAAAAGCAGTTCTGAGAGGGAAGTTCATAGCACTACAGGCCTACCTCAAGAAACAAGAAAAATTTCTAATAGACTATCTAACCTCACAACTTAAAGAACTAGAAAACAAACAAAAAGAAAACCCCAGAGCAAGTAGATGGAAGGAAATAGTAAAGATCAGAGCAGAAACAAATGACATAGAGACCAGAAACCAATTCAAAGGATCAATGAAAGAAAGAGCTGGTTTTTGAAAAGATAAACAAGATTGATGGACCCTTAGCTAGACTCACCAAGAAACAAAGAGAGAGAACCCAAATACACAAAATCAGAAATGAAAGAGGAGAAGTAACAACTGACACCACAGAAATACAAAGGATCAATAGCAAATACTATGAACATTTGTATGGCAACAAATTCGACAATCTAAGTGAAATGGACAAATTTCTAGAAACACATAGTCTCTCAAAACTGGACCAGGAAGAGATAGAAAACTTGAACAGACCAATAACAATGAAGGATATTTAAGATGTAATCAAGACACTCCCAGCAAACAAAAGCCAAGGCCCAGATGGCTTCACGGGGGAGTTTTACCGAACATTCAAAGAAGAACTAACACCCATTCTCCTCAAACTATTTCTAAAAATTCAAGAAGAAGGAAGACTTCCAAACTCGTTTTATGAGGCCAGCATAATCCTAATTCCAAAACCAGAAAAAGACACCACAAAGAAAGAAAACTACAGGCCAATATTCCTGATGAACATAGATGCCAAAATCCTAAACAAAATACTAGCAAATGGGATCCAGCAATACATCAAAAAAATTATTCATCATGACCAAGTGGGATTCATCCCAGGGATGCAAGGCTGGTAAATATTTGCAAATCAATAAATGTGATACACCACATAAACAAAATGAAAGATAAAAACCACATGATCATATCAATAGACGCTGAAAAAGCATTCGACAAAATCCAGCACCCATTTCTGATAAAAACGCTCAGCAGATGGGAATAGAGGGATCATATCTTGATATAATAAAGGCCATATATGAAAGACCTACAGCCAACATGATACTCAATGGGCAAAAACTAAAAACATTTCCCTTAAGAACAGGAACAAGACAGGGATGCCCATTTTCGGCACTCTTGTTTAACATAGTACTTGAAGTCTTACCCACAGCAATGAGACGTGAATAAAAAATAAAAGAAATCCAAATTGGAAAGGAGGAAGTGAAACTGTCATTATTTGCAGAGGACATGATATTATATATAGAAAACCCTAATGACTCCATCAAAAATCTACTAGACTTGATAAATGAATTTGGCAAAGTAGCAGGATACAAAATTAACGTCAAGAAATCGACGGCATTCTGGTACACCAATGATGAACTCACAGAAAGAGAAACTAAAAAAAAAAAAATTCCATTTACCATCGCGGCAAAAAAAATAAAATACCTAGGAATAAACTTAACCAAAGAAGTAAAGGAACTATTTGCAGAAAACTATAGGACATTGAAAAAAGAAATAGAGGAAGATATAAAAAAGTGGAAGCACATACCTTGTTCATGGATTGGAAGAATTAACATTATTAAAATGTCCATATTACCCAAAGCAATCTATAGATTCAATGCAATCCCCATCAAAATACCAGTGACATATTTCACACAACTAGAACAAATATTTCAAAAGTTCATATGGAATCAAAAAAGACCCCGAATAGACACAGCAATCTTGAAAAAGAAGGACAAAGTTGGTGGGATCACAATACCGGATATCAGCTTATACTACAAAGCTACTGTAATCAAAACAGCATGGTACTGGCACAAGAACAGGCATATAGACCAGTGGAACAGAACAGAGAATCTGGAAATTGACCCAAGACATTATGCTCAATTAATATTTGACAAAGGTGGCAAGAGCATACGATGGAGTAAAGACAGCCTCTTTAATAAATGGTGTTGGGAAAATTGGACAGCTACATGCAAAAAAATGAAACTAGACCATCAACTTATACCATACACAAGAATAAACTCAAAATGGATAAAAGACTTAAATGTGACTCATGAATCCATAAAAATCCTAGAAGAAAATGTAGGCAACAAAATTTCGGACATCATACGCAGCAGAATCTTCACTGATATATCACCCAAGGCAACAGAAACAAAGGGAAAAAGAACACATGGGACTACATCAAACTCCAAAGCTTCTGCACAGCAAAAGAAACAATGATCAAAGTGGAAAGGGAAACCACTATATGGGAGAGCATAACTGCCAATGATACATCAGATAAGGGGTTAATTTCCAAAATGTATAGAGTACTCACACAACTCAACAAAATGAAGACAAAGAACCCAATTAATAAATGGGCAGAGGACCTAAAGAGACACTTCTCCAAACAGGACATACAAATATCCAAGAGACATATGAAAAAATACTCAGCATCACTAATCATCAGAGGTGCAAATTAAAACAACAATGAGGTATCACTTCACACCTGTCAGAATGACCGCCATCAACAAATCATCAAACAACAAGTGTTGGCGAGGGTGCGGAGAAAAAGGGACCCTAGCACACTGCTGGTGGGAATGCAGACTGGTGCAGCCACTATGGAAAACACTATGGTGTTATCTCAAAAAATTAAAAATTGAACTGCCATTTGACCCAGTGATCCCACTTCTAGGAATATACCCCAAGAAGCCTGAAACCAATCAGAAAGAAATTATGTACCCTTATTTTCATAGCAGCACTATTTACAATAGCTAAGATCTGGAAACAGCCCAAGTGTCCATCAGTAGATGAGTGGATAAAACAGCTGTGGTACATATACACAATGGAGTACTATGCAGCTATAAGAAAGATCTCTTATCCTTTGAGACAACATGGAGGGATCTGGAAAGTATTATGCTAAGCGAAACAAGCCAAGGAGAGAAAGACAGATATCACATGATCTCACTTATTTGTGGGTTATGATGAACTAAACAATCTGATGAACAAAGTAGACCCAGAGTCATGGAAGTAGGGCACAGACTGACAGTCCTCAGAAGGGGTGGGGGAGAGGGTGGGGATAAACCACATAACTTATATGCATGTATGCATAACTGATGGACATAGACAACAATGCTGGAGACAGGGTGGGAGGGGATGGGGAGGATGGAGTCAATGGGGGGGGGGGAAAGGAGAAACATCTGTAACAAAAATAAATTGATATATAGAAAAAAATAATAATAATAAAAGAAAAAAATGTCCTCGGGTGAGGATAAAAATAAATAAATAAATAAATAAATAAATAAATAAATAAATGGATAAAAAAGCTGTGGTACATTTACACAATGTAATATTATGCAGCTGTAAGAAAGAAAGATCTCGTATCCTTTGAGACGACATGGAGGGTCGTGGAGAGTATTATGTTAGCGAAATAAGCCAATCAGAGAATGACAAATACCACATAATCTCACTCTTTTGTGGAATATAATGAACAAAAAAAGCTGATGAACAGAACAGACCCAGAAACATATAAAAGAGTATGGTTGAGACTGACAAACCTCAAAGGAGAGGTGCGGGGGTAGAGGGATGAGATAAACCAAAGAACTTATATGCATGTATGCGTAACCAATGGACGTAGACAACAATGCTTGTTGGAGGCAGGATAGAGAGGAGGGTGTCTTCAGGGGGACGGGAGAAACATCTTAACAAAAATAAATTTTAAAAAAAGGAAACAAGAACAGTATGAATAAAGTGTGATATGTCTCTATTCCACTTTTCAGAAAAACTGGAAGCAATTAATAGCTACTCTCAACTGGAATAAATGTCAAATCATGTGTTGTACACCTGAAACTAGTACAATATTGTATGTTAGCTATACTAAAACAAATAATGAAAAAAAGAAAAAATACTCTTTCTGCCCAAAAGAAGAAAAAATACTCTTTCTGCCCTTGAGGAACTTAGAATCTGGAGCAAGAAGAAAAATAACAATAGGACAATAACAACAGCAAACCCTTTATTTATTTATTTATCCTCACCCGAGGACATTTTTCCATCTTTTGTTCAGATAGAGTGGGAGGGAGAGAGAGGAAATTGAGGTGAAAGGGACACATCGAGTGGCTGCCTCCCGCACAACCAACCAGAGCTGGGGACAAATTGCAACCGAGGTACGTGCCCCTAGCGGGAACCGAACCCGGGTCTCTCTGGACCGCAGGCCGACGCTCTAACTGCTGAGCCAAACCGGCCAGGGCAACAGCAAACCCTTTAAAAAGGTACTTCCATCATCCTCAGTTTATAGATGAGGAAATTAAGGCACTGAGAAGTAAACCTGAAACCAGAATTTGTGTCTAGACCATTTGGTTTTTGCCTTCCAGTATAGAGTCTATGTCACTGTAAATATTAGTGCCCAACAAATCTTATCTACGTATAATTCTTCTAGTTTTTAGACTAACATAACATTTGAGATTGGTGTAGATCTGTCTGATCATGTTATTTAACCAACAGCCAAAAGGAACAAACATACTCATGATCACCCAGGACCCAGTGGTAAAGCCAGTTATAAGCAAATGTCCGTAATAAAATATATGTCTAAGAATGATATTGATCACCCAGCTGGTGTGGCTCAGTGGTTGAGCATTGACCCATGCACCAAGAGGTCGCTGGTTCGATTCCCAGTCAGGGCACATGACCAGGTTGTGGGCCTAATCCCCAGTGTGGGGCGGCCAATCAATGTTTTCTCTCATCGATGTTTCTATCTCTCTCTCTAAAATAAAAGCAAAAAATTTTTTTAAGTATGATATTGATGCAAATTAAGTCTTTCAAGCACTCAGATATAACTGATAAAATGCCCAACTGATAAGTTTTATTTTTTGTTTTCAACTTGATGGCTGCAGGTTAGTGGCTCTCAAACTTTTTTGTATATCACAGTCTTACTTGGAGAGCTTATTAAAATATAGTTTCTGGGCCCCATTCCACATGTGTGCTGGGATTACTGTGGTAGGGTTTGGGTTGCTGTATTATTGACAAATTCCATTCTATTTCACTTCTCCCATTCTTCATTACATTCTCTTCCCCATTCTCCATGGCTTTAAATATTTATTGAGTAGCTACTGTAGGCCAGGCATAGAGTTCTATGGGTTGGGTATAGAATAGTGAACATGACAAAAGAAAGTCCCTGCCCTGATAGAGAGAGATAATAAACACACAGAGAGATCAATAAGAGGGATAGTGATAAAGAGCTTGACTAATGAAAGAGGTTAAAACAAATGTAGACTTGACACAAGGTTCTTCCTCTTCCTTGCTGTGTGACATTGGACAAATTATTTAATTGCTCAATAGTCTTTCCTCCTCTCATAAAAACCAGACTAATAATATTCCCTGCCTCTCGGGACTGTTGTAAAGATTGAATAAGATAATACACATAATGTACTTAGCAGGGTGCCTGGTACATTGTCCAAAGTCAGTTAACTCTTATTATTTTGCAAGCAACAGCACTATAAAGTTTAATTACTTCACCAATATTACCATTGATATTGAGTTCAGTTTCTGTGTTTATTCAACATTCAACAAACAACATTTTAGAGATGTCAATGTGTCTCTAAAGCATTTCCCCTGCCACAATTGTATGGTTCCTGGGCAGTTCCTGTATCATACCCAGTTTCAAATTGCTGAACAAGGGAGAGACATCAACAACAAAGTCCACCAAGGCTCCCAGCTCCTCAGTTAGGTATCCAAGTAGCTCCACAGGCTGGACAGAGTTAAGAATTTTATGAAACCTCACCAATACAGTAAGTGGAAGTTAAAAAATAAACAACCACCACAAAAACTAAGTAGAAGAGCATAGGGGCCAAATACCGGGAACTAACATTAGCAGGTAGATCTATCAAATGATATGGCAGTTAAGGGATACATACACAAAAAGCTGTCCTTTATAGTTGTTGGGGCAAGAACATTCACATATGGCATTATCTGTTCTTATGGCCCAAAACAAATTTGTGAGTAATATTAATCTCATTTGATTGATGTGTAAACTAAGGCTCAGAGAATTCAAATGAATAGCCCAAAGTCACTCTGCTAGTTAGTGGAAGGCCAGTTTGCCAAGCTGAGGTGTTCTCACTCTTATGCAGTGTCTCACACAAATGAATAGAATTTTTTTTTTCACAGAAACATTTAAAATGTTTAATCCATCCACTTAAAAAATAAAGAATAAAAAATATAAAATGTATCCAATATACAAAATGCAAATAGACTTCGGTTCCGTTTAAGTGCCATTTACAGTACTTGTTTTTGCACTAGTCACTGTTGTAATTTTATATTTGTTTATGTGATTACTTGATTATGGTCTACCTCTGTGGCTACACCAAGATGGATCATTTTTTGTTGTTGTTGTTAATCCTCATCTGAAGATATTTTTCCCGATTTTTAGATAGAGTGGAAGGGAGGGAGAGTGAGAGAGAGAGAGAGAGAGAAACATTGATTTGTTGCCTCCTGCACGATCCCGACCAGGGCCGAAGATCCTTCAGTCCGTGGACCTATGCTCTAACAATTGAGCCAAACTGGCTAGGGTGACCATGTCCATTTTTATCTAACACATGGTAAGTGATCAAAATGTACTTGATGAATGAATGAATGAATGACCCACCAATGTTGATTACAGCCAGAAGGGAGGTCATAGGCATAGAGGTGGATTTAGCCTTTGCTTTAATCAGGAGCAGAAATGCTAGTGACATTTTTCATGAAAACACTGAAGATGGGAAAAGGAATGACTTTTTAGTTGCTGGAGAGGATGAATTTGCTTGTACTGGACTTAGTTATTTAAGCTCAAGGACAGGCTGATCTAAGCAGAGCAGATGCAGTTGCTAAGCAGTTGTCTACAGGTTACAGTGAAGTCAAGAAATTGTACCAGTTCTACCAAAAATAATGGAGGGCAGCTTCTTAATGTGTGGTCCTCAACAGTCTGCACCAGAATAGCTGGGCAGTTTAAGAAGGCAGATTTGTGCACCCAGGCCTTCAGAATGGGGGGGGGGGGGATGCAAAAATCCTCATGTTTAACAAGCTCCTCAAGTAATTCTCACTTCCACAGTTTAAAAACTCCTGGGATGGAATAACAATAGACCACCAGAGGGTCTAAGACTTGTCTAGGGCAAATCCAGCATTATAAAGTGAGGAGGGACACCTACAAAAGAGACTGAAATAGCAACCAGAGAGCCAGAGTTAGAGGTAGATGAAAGTTTAAGAACAAGTACATAGCCAAAAAGTGTTCAATGTAACAGAGATGTCAAGAATGAAGGTAGAGAAAAGTTGTGAAGATGGAGTCCAAATTTTGGGGGGGCCTGGACCTGTCTTGCAAGACCCAACTCAAAAAATTTCCTCTCTAGGGATGTATTTCCTCCTCCCTTGGGCAGAGTTAATCAATTTTTGTGGTATGTAATTCTATTATAGCATTTTTACCTATTGTACTGAAATTCTGTTTTCTTCCTCATTAGAAATACATAATTTTCTTTCTCAGACTGAGAATTCCTTGAAGACAGGAACTGTATCTTATTCCTTTTCAAACCTCCAATGTCCGGCATTATAGCTGGCATACAGAAAATATCTGCAAATGCCTGCTGAATGAGTGACCGGAGAGCAATTGGAAGCAAAGAATACAGTCTGGCAGTGAAGGTAATGGAATCCTATGTGTTTAAAGGCAAATGAGAGCCAGGCAATTGATGCTGCTAGAGCAGGGAACAAGTAGGAAATCAGTTCTTCCAGAGCACAGAAGAGTTGTGATTAAAATCACAGTTTTAGCTTTAAAAAGCAAGACAATTCTTTCTCTGGGTCTTGAAAGAAGCAGAAAAGAATGGGTGTACAATATTTAGCTTAGCTCAGATGGCCCTACTCTAAATAAGTCAGGAAGTTAAGGCTTTTGCTGAGAATGAGGTACAAAAAGTGGGATCTAGAGCTTGAAGAAAAAGACTGGAAGAGTGTTGGTGAGGGTGTATTGGTGGATCAATAAGAGATTAAGAGATCCTCTGCTATATCCTCAGGCATTGTTAAGAGACTGTTATCACAATCTGACTCCTTTCTGTAGCCCTTGAAATAACAGGCTGCACCTATCAGTTGTGCTAATTGGAACTGGCTACCAGACTTGGGGTCTGAAACTAACAGGAATCACTCTTCTCTTCCTCTCCTGAGCTCCCTGCACTTCCTTTCCAACTTTTAAGGCACTTGCTGCAGTCCATCTCCTATGACGCTATTTGTCTTTTCCTTGTTAGACTGTAAAGAGGTGAGAGCAAAGACGCTGTGTCTTATTCACTGTTGTGTTTTACTTTAGCATAGTGCTTTGTACATAATAGGCAGAGGATGTCTGCACCAGGCACACACCTCTAATATAGCACTTATCACATCTTGCTGTATTTGCTTGTCTGTCACCCTTTATAGACCATGAGGTCAAGGTCAAGGATTGAGTCAATCTATATCTCTCTTGTGTTTGGACATTAGTAATTTCATGGATGTATATTGAAATGAATGCATGGATGATAGAATGAATAAAACATAACAAAATGTGGGAATGTGTGGGGAGGAATCTAAAAAAATGGCATAGTGCATAGGCACTACATTTTGTCACTGAGGCAATCAGTCTCATTTTGACATCAGTAAGTGTGTAAAGCTGGTGGAAAATGATACTGAGGGACCTGTTTTTAAATACATTGTAAATGTTTGGAATATACATTCTGGGTCTTAGCGAATCTCCAGTCACTCCCTTTCATGGTACAGGGCCTGGGTGAAAGGGTTAAGGGTCCCATGCAGCTAAACAACTGCTTTGTACACTCTTATTAGGTATCTGCTTGTATAGGATACAATGTTACACAAACATGGTTACTGTTTTCTTGAGAACTATAATTTAAGGTTGACATCGCAGAGAAAAATATAAAGAATGAAACAGCATTGTATCGAAACAATGGAAATCCACTGCCCGCCTCCCCCCCCACCCCCCCACTCCTTTACAGGAAAAGTAGCTACTTCAAGGGCATCTTTAAATTTTCATGTTTGTTAGGGCTTTTTTTTTTCCCCCTTAAACCACGGGCTTGCACTCTGTGAGCCAGGTAGAAAATAATAAAAGCTGACCCCTAGCCCAAATATTTTGCTATATATAAACACACACACATATATAACTTAATTAATTTCTCTTAATAATTCTAGGAGATTTTGACTTGTTGAAAATGAGGAAGAGAGGTAATGCTTTGTGCTCAAAGTCATTGAGCTAGAAGTGGGGAGCTGGGATTCAAGCCCAAGCATCCTATCTTCATACATCAAAGAGGAAAGTGTTTAGGTGTCTGGTTTACCTGTGTGAGCTATAAAGAAAATCACTTATCTTTTCTGATTATGATAATCTCAGCATTTATAGAGGGCCTGTTATATGCCAAAGACGCTAATATACACAGGCATTTCTTCCTCACAATAAACCCGTTAGATACTATTTTTATCCCAATTTTAAAGACAAAAAATTAAAGTACAGAGATTAAAATGATTCACCCAAGGATTGAAATTCAGGTAGCCTGACCCCACTGCGAGATTCTCCGGTTTTCCTGGCAGTAAAATGAGAGAACGGAGGACCTCAAAGTGATGCCCCGAGAGTACAATGAAATAATGGATGTGAAAAGGCCTCAGTGAACAAGTGCAAGGGATAAGGCCTACCCACATGAATCACTGTTGAAAACTGATTGCCAGAGCCCCTATCCAACAGTTTCTAGTCCCAACCCTGCTTCGTTTTCGTCCAAGCCACAGCTATAGCTTTGAATCTCTTTATCTTGTCGGATCCTGCCCCCAAACACTTGGCTGAGCGACGGAGCGGAGAATAGAAGGTACGCGCGCGAGCAGGAGGCGGGGCCTGTCGCCCAGATCCGAACTGGGGGAGGCATACACATGCGCTGTGGCTCTGCGGCTTCAGCGGTCCCTTTTCTGCAGCCAATCAGGACACGCGGCGCGTTCGGGCGTATAACGCCCTGTGAGTCGTTGCGTGCGGGGGGGGGGGGAGGCGGCGACGTAAGGGCACTCCGCGAGCCCGTCTCCTCGAATGAAAGGAAACAACCTCCGGCGACAGAGCCCCGCTCTCAGGCGCTGCCGGAGAACCGAGACAGACTTCTTTCTCTTTCCCCTCATTGGCGCTTCTCCCCTGCCGTTTGCCTCTGGGCCCCGCCGGTGAGTCCCCACAGTATCCTGGGGCCCCCCATTCTCTGCCTGGCGGGAGAAGACAAGGAGGATGGCGGTGGCCAGGCCGCCGCCCCTGCCCGTTGTTAAGGGGGACTCTTGGTGGTCTCGCTTTATTGTCGGGGACCCCAGAAGCGCCGCTCATTGAAGGAGCTTGGCCAAGAGGCTGCTGAGAAAAGTGCTTTAGAGAAGCTACCGGAGAGGTTAGGGTTTAAGCCTAGACTTCGGGGGAGGGGGCGCAACATTTAGGGAGGAAAAAATACTGGGAATTTTTAGTCTTTGCCATCGCTTAGTACATATTTGGGAAGGAAGGAGACTCTCAGTTTGGGAAGAGTAAGAGGAAGAATTGTTAGGATGGCAAGACGGTTAGCCTTACAGAAAGAGGGAAAACTCCGGGGTGGGGGGAATTAGGGGTGAAACATATGAAACGAAGACTTAGAGGGCGAACTCCTAGGAGAGGAGGGTTAAAGAAAGTGTTAGGATGATATTTTCCGGGATTCCGGGATTGGAAAAGGACAATTAGGGGACCCTGACTTTACGACCGAAAGGAACCTGCTAAAGTGCTTTAGAGGAAGATAGTTTTGTGAGTTTATTTAGCGCTAGATTAGAGGGAGATCGTGGAGTCTAGTGTTTATTGAATAAATAACGGAGAGGATCCGGTACGTTATGTGTACTATCCTTTATTATATGGACGAACAGCACGGCATTCTTTTGAAATTTGTTCGTTTCGATATTCTGCGTGGAAGTTGAAAAATCCTCTAGTAATTGAAAAAACCTTCCTCTTCATTGGCTTATGAACTTAATATCAGGTCTTATTCATACAGATCAAATTCTTTCTCTACCCTTGAGTTTGAAACAACTGGAAAATTCCTTCAGTTTCTTTTTGAATAACCGCAGAAAACAGTGCGAAGCATGTAATAGCGTGCAACCAAATTCAGGTGCCCTTCCGGTTCATTTTTTATTCATTTATTTCTCTCCACTGTAACTTTCCTGACATAAATACTACTACTTTGGGAATCATATTCATATATTTTGATCTTGTATATTTCAACTTGCTTGCATGTAGAATTGTTTGATCTTCCGGAACTGCAGTTTTTGTTTTGTTTTTCTGTGAAAATGGTCTTTCAGATACCAGGCATTGAATGAGCTCTCGAGTTAGCTCTTGAATGCTCTCCTTGATGTTTCAGGTTATTTCTACCTTGGTGCTTCACAGCATCTTGGAAAGTCAGAAAGCATTGATTGTTTCAGCTTAACTAATCGGGCTTTTATATTTTTCAGACATTTAAATTGTTTTTCAACGCAGTTATCTTTGCCTCTTTATTTCTGCTTTATAACATTGCCTATAATGTTATGTTTCTTTTATGGAAAAGGTTTCATTGTTGGGTGAAAGCATCAAACTTTGATCTTTGCATGCCCTGAAATACATTTTAGACTAAAATTAAAATGCCATATAGCTGCGTGGATTATTATGAACCCCTTAATATTGGTCCTTGGAATGTCCTTATTCTCCTTAACTAGAGACCACAAATGTGTCAGCATTCGATAAAAATCTGTATTTTTATGATAAAGACATTTTTTGCTAGGACTCATTGTTTCCATAATGTCTCCACTTCATGTTTTATAAGGAGGCTGTAAAAATAAATTAGCAAGATGTGCACAGATGCATTATTTGAATTTTAGTGGAAAAATCCATTCAGTCATTGCACATTGGGGAAAGTTTTTATTGCTTTTGTGCACTTTTGTGTGTTTCTGTTCACTTTACAAATTACTTCGTCTGATTACAGAAAAAATACACTAAAATATCTTTGAATGAAAAATAAAGTGTACCTTTTTTTCACTTTTGGATTTTGGGGTCTTTGATAGCTAAAAAAGCAGGTTCTCAAAATTAGGATGAGAAATGTACCTATTTATAAATTGAAAGAGGCAGAATTCAATATGGATAAAATTTTGGGGGTACCATTTTCATAATTAATTTCAAGAATAAAAAGTGATTTCCTACTTTAGGAATTTTCTTTATCTTAAGCCAATTTTATAGCCTATGCTAGGTAGCATTGTATAGAAATTACACATTAAAGATATCTGTACAAATTAGATTCATAATATGCCATCCTTTCAACTGGCCAAGGATGAGCTGTAGAAATACTGAATATATTACAGTGGTTTCATAGTGCCTGATATTGCATAGTAGTAAAGAAAACTAATTTAGAACACAAATAGCAACTTTTGGTACTATTTATGAATTTTGGTGTTTTGCATGGTTAATTCTATAGATTTGGGCAGCTATATTCTTGATAGAGCAACTGAACACATACTTGCCTGAGCAAATGCAAACATACTTCCCCTTTTGTTTCTTTTGTTTCTTTGTTATGTGCCCCCCCCTTAATCCTAAAAGTATTTTCTGCCTATTTTCAATCAGTTTCAAGGTTTATAGCCAGCGCTGTGAATACAGTACCATCCTATGCCATTTGGAAGACTGAGGTATTTAAAATTGTAGATAGCATTAAAAGTTTGTTAAACCCATCGATGCAGAGACTGTCAGGACTTTTGAAGTTTTGTTAAAAAGGAAAATCTAGATATAAATTGATAAGAACTGTTTTTTGTGGCTTCACTTTAAATTTTGATTAAGTATCTGCATTTTTATATTGTCAAGTGCTAAATGGTTTGTAGCTACTACCTTGCTGGCATCCAGTTGTTACTATTCTTGATGAACAAGTATGTTTCAGAAAGCTACAATGTAGTGTTAGTGAGTCTGTTCAACTTAGTATTATGAAAAATGTTAAAATATATTTAAAATTTGAAAAAAATTAGTAAATTTTAAGACAAAATTTGAGGTTTTATTCATTTTGGTTTATTTTGTGGCAGCCTGGGTCCTGAACTGCTTAGTTCTGTTGATTTGGACAAACTATACAAATCAAATAACTGCTTCTACATTTGTTGAATACTTATGAAGAATCCATGTTGAGCTTGATGATCTAAATCTGAAACCTTATATGTTAGAGCTTTTCTTCCCTTTTTTGTTTGACTATCCTACCTATAATTATGGTTTGACTGAATTTAAGACTCATTCAGAAATATTTTCCTACTACCTTTATACAATTTTACTAATTTAAGTGTAAAAGTTACTGTATTTAGAACACTACTGTTTGTAACTTTAATTTAATAAGCATATTTTTAGAATAAATCTGGGTCAGATAATACAGTTGTTCTTATAAATAATTGTATAAATAATTGGTTCCTAAAGTTTGCATTTTAATAGACTGTTATAAGCCTATTTTTTCTTTACTTGAAAATGGAATATAATAGCAAACATTAATTTATTAAAGATGCATACATGATTTTTTTAACTTGAAAATAATTCAAGTTTAAAAATAAGTATTCCAAAGTCATCATTAAGTAAATTTATTTCTCTTTATTTGGTTTATCAATATGTAAATGTTAAGGAATTGTGCAATTATAGAATTCTGTTCATTCTGGGCATTGTGTAGTTCTCTTTGCTCTTAGATATATAATTTTTTGTTTCCTTGAAGGGGCACCTCACTATACATGAAAATATTTTGCATTATGTCAGCAAATGATGAATTTGGTATCACACATTGTCCATTTTTTACTTACCCATGCAGAAATTGTTCTAATTATTTCACATATTCCCTAATTTGGGAGCAGTTTGATTTTTCTCAATTACTTCATTGAGTTATACCTAAATACGTATTTTTTCATTATGGAAGCATCTTAACAGTTAATATTGATTTGTCTACACTAAAAAGCCATTTAAAATGCATATATTAAAATTTAAGTTAGATACTAAACAACTTACATGACTGTGTAAACTGATTTTAAATGAAATTAACCATTTTATTACCCTTCTTGTTCTCTGTAGCATTTCTTGAGGCGTATAAAGTGACATTCTAGAGGCAATTTAAAAATCATGTCAAGCTCAGTTGAACAGAAAAAAGGGCCTACAAGACAACGCAAATGTGGCTTTTGTAAGTCAAATAGAGACAAGGAATGTGGACAGTTGCTAATATCTGAAAACCAGAAGGTGGCAGCACATCATAAGTGCATGGTGAGTATATCGGCACAAACCAGGAGACCTAAAACCATAAGAATCTTAACAATGAATAGTCCTGAATTCTAACAAAAAGAAGAAAAACTCAGTTAATTTTTTAAGAAATGTTTTTTCACTAACACTATGCTGTTTTTACAAGAATATTTCCTTTTAAAGTTAACATCTTATTCACTATTTCACTGTAATTTCTTTATATATGAACCTTAATTTTTTTTAATGTAATTTATAGCTCTTTTCATCTGCTTTGGTATCATCACACTCTGATAATGAAAGTCTTGGTGGATTTTCTATTGAAGATGTCCAAAAGGAAATTAAAAGAGGCACGAAGCTGGTAAGTTGGTATTTCTGCCTCTTGAGAATAAAACTTATTTAAGCTCATTAGTGAAAAAATTTCTTATTTTAGAGTATATTACCTTATTAACTGAATATAATTTTAAATTACAGTCTTTTTTTTCTCCCCAAACCAGCAAATTCTAAGGCTGGGTTTAACTTACCAATCAACAAAAAAAAGAAATGAATCACTTGAAACTATATAATGTTATTAACTAGTGTCACCCCAATATATTTAATTAAAAATAGCCAATACAACAAAGGAATGAATCAATATTTATATTCAGTTTTTTTCAAAAAGAATTAAAATCTTCCTTGAGGCTTTGTTGACTTAGAAAACAAGCAATTTGCTTAATTTGAATGTATTATATGTTCAAGTCTTCATTTAAGTATATTTTCACAATTAAATTTTGATGTGTTTTCATCTTCCATTATAAAGTAATTGTCATTACAAATGAAGATGACAGTACCCTTTCAACAGAAAAATGTTAGCAGTTGCTGAACAAAGGATTGTACTGTGGTTCAGGTATATAACACGGCATTTATGACTTTGGATAACTTTTGGTGAGTTTTACAGTTTTTCTGAAGCTATGCTGGATTAATGTTCCCGTAGCTGTCTTCACTACCAGTGACCAGACTGGCAAGATACTGTATTGCTTTATTGGAAAAGTAGTGTCATTTCAGTTGATATTTATGATACATTATGGTTTACATTGAAACAGTTTTTTTTCATTTGGTGGTTTTTCTCCTTTGAGCTCCTTATTGAAATTACATCTGTAAATGTACCTATAGTAGCTTCACTATGAAGTGTCTCAGTATTTTAAAAATGGATTTGACAGAACATACATCTGTGTTCTTATGAACTGAGTGAATAATCTCTTTTCACAACAAATCTGATGGGAAGGGAGGCTATCATTTTGATCATCAGGAATAATTTATTTTGAAAAACAGTCTTCTAGCCTGGCCAATGTGGCTCAGTGGTTGAATGTCAACCCATGCACCAAGAGGTCGCTGGTTCAATTCCCGGTCAGGGCACGTGCCCAAGTTGTGGACCTGATCCCCAGTGGGGGGCATTCAGGAGGTAGCCAATCGATGTTCTCTCTCATCGATGTTTCTATCTCTTTCTCCTTCTCCTTTCCTCTCTCTCTAAAGTCAATAAAGAAAAACAAATAGTCTTCTAGTATTAGAAAAAAACAATATGAAGAAATTCAAGGACAACATTTAAGATTTGCTTTAAGATAAATAGTCTCAAACCCTAGAATCAGTATTGGCACAAATGGGAATTTGGAAGTCAATGTTTTTCTTGTAATGAGATCTTAACTGAAAATGTTTATCTTCCTCAACTCCAAAACTGTAGATACCAATAGAATGCTCCATTTTTAATGTGATTTTTATTTATCTAAGTGTGGCTTTAGATTTCATGTTACTGTGGCTTGCTGACTTGAGAACCAGAACAACATGTTTTTATTTCCTCCTCCTTAAAAACAAGTTCAGATACAAAGAAAGAATACTATTTATTTGACAGTGGTTGTACTATAAGCCTTATCACCCCATTATTTATTCCTTTGCACTATGAATATGCCTGGAAAATGCTTCTACATCCTTGCTTGTTAGAATTTTTTCACTTGACATGCTGCTCTAGTCAGAACAGGAGCAGTTTTGGTCCCTAATGTTACAGTATTATTAACAAATGCAATGCCTAGTTTTACATGAAGCAGCAACATAAATCTGGCAATACTGCTAAATTCAATGGAGATTTAATCTATTTGGACTGTATGTGAAGAAAGCATCAGAACTTTGTACAGGTTTCACTATTAAAAGTTGTTTTGATTAATTTTTAATGGTATAGTATAGGGAGTTTATTATTTCCCCTCAAGTGTAGTGAGTTATACATAACAGCTTGTCCTTGATCTAGGGAGTGCAACGATATTGGAGATGAAGATCACAAACTATAATAACCATCTTGGATTTGAATCCCAGCTTTGTCACTTATTAGCTGGGTGACACTGGGCAAGTTATTTACTTCTCTATGCCATGTTTTCTTCACCTGCCAAAAGGAGATAACAACTATACTTGCCTCATAGGGATATTGTGAGAATTAAAAGAGAGACTGTACAGGACCTGAGCATGGTACCTGGCATGTGGTTAAGAGTTGATCAATGGTAGCCACCATTCTCAGCATTACTTGTAAATAATAATAAGATCCTGATAATAATATTGTAGGCTAATGAGAAGCATGCTGGGCTAGAAAGTCATGGAGCCTGTTTTTTAAATAACTCTGCCACTGACACATTATGTAACTGTAGACAAGTCATTAACTTATTTGTCTTTTGGCCAGTTGTAAACAGATAATGCTGTATCACTGCTTACTAAACAGTGATGTTGCATGACTAAAAAGTACTCTAAAATATACAAAGAGTTACCTTAGGAAAGGTGTTTTGAAGCCATGTTGAGGCTGTGGGCATCTGGCATTGAAGAATAGTGGCAGAAGGAGAGAACTTTTTAGTCTGGGTATATAATTTTGCTCCTTTTCCTTCTCCCGAAATGTCAGAATTTAAATAACTTACATAGCGGATAGGACTAGAGTAACATTATATGTTTAACGTTGAAATAATTTTGAAGTTTCCTTTTAGCTTTTACTTTTGCTCTTTCCATTATATCATTTTATGTGAAGTACTATCAAATTTTAGTTTTCTTCTTTATTCTTCCCTGTGTAGATTTGTCTAAGTAATAAGAGGGCCATAAATCAAATAGGAAGGGAGAGAAAAGTGAAGAGCTTCATGTAGGTAGGCAAGCTACATATAAACTAGATACAAACTTGAGTTTTTAAAGCATTTTATCCTGTGAGCTTGTTTGCCCTGGCTCCTGTTTATCTAGATTTCTAGGTGGAAAATAGGTCATGAATATTCATTGAAAATAATCAAAAACAGGAGTGCTGGTCCCTGGGTGCTTTCAAGACAGGTTCTAGTCTGTACCTGGTGTTGGCTCCAGAGGTGCTCATTTGCCCCAAAGACAGGTATAGAGAGAAGAGTCTGGGGCTTGATGTGAAAGTGTATATAAGTGGCTAGATGGGTCAGTCTTGAGAGGATGGAAGGTTGCAGTAGAGCAGGAGGTATGGGTGTGTGGTTTCTGTGTTCTTGCTGCCATAGGCAAATTTCCATGGTTTTCATGTCAGCCACAAGGATTGGGAGGAAAAGCTATTCCACAAGAACATATTCATCTCTTTTTATATCACCTTTAAGTATATAGCACCAAGGTGGACCAGGAGAAATTTGCCAGAGTACTAAGGTTTTTATAATTTGAGACTCTGTTTTTGCAGTTAAGACAGATATATATTTTTCCAGAATAGTTTCCAGTTCCTGTTGAAACCATATGGAGACACCACATCTGTACCACCTACTCTTATTCTCCAACCATCTAGCCAAGAAATGCAAATTTCCAAGTAAAATGATGAGTTATCACTATTTTCATTTTGTTTAAGGAGACACTGGAAAGGAGTATATTTGAAGAACATACTCTTTCTGGATGAAGTTGGTGGTGAGATTAAGAGTATCTACATTGGATAGTTGCTGTTCTAATTGGTACCTGTGTCAGATATGTCACAGACTCTAAGAACAGTAGGAGTTCAAAAGGCCATTTCATTCACCTTCCTTACCTGTAGGCAAGACTACCTACAAGCCATCCAACATAAGATTTTTGTCTGTCCTATTCTTAACTATATCAAGAAATGTCATTCTACCCAAGCAATCTGAAACAGGACCAGTATTATATCACAAAATTCAAAATCGACTTCTGTATAACTTAAATATGTTGCTTAATTTAAAGCCATTTATTCTAGGTCTTTTTCCATTCGAGGAACTATTTATTGATTTTTTTTCTTATTAGAAATGAAAAATTCATCATATATCTCATGACTGTCCTTGGGCCACTCCTAAACTTTCCCTTTTCAAACTAAATATTACTAACATGTATTAAGAAATCCTCTGAATATTTTTCCTGCTTTTTTTCAATAGTAGAAATAGCTAACATTTATTGAACATTTAATAAGTGTTAGGGACTGGGATAAGTACTTTAAATACATGATCCTATTAAATCTCTAACCATACTATGAAAATAGGAAGCTATTCATTCTCACTTTACAGGTGAGGAAACTGGGGCTTAAAGAAATTAAGTAACCTGAGTAACCTGACTGTTTATATAGCTAGTAAGTGGCAGAGCTGGAATTTGAATCCAGAGACAGTTAACTGCAAAGTCAGTATTCTTTTTTTTAATCTTCACCCAAGGATATTTTACCATTGATTTTTAGAGAGAGTGGAAGGAAGGGAAGGAGAGAGAGAGAGAGAGAGAGAGAGAGAGAGAGAAACATTGATGTGAGAGACACATTGATTGCCTCCCGCACAACCCCAACGGGGGGCTGGGGATTGAACCCACAACCAGGTACATGCTCTTAACCGGAATCAAACTCGCAAACTTTGGTTCCCAGGCCGATGCTCTAACTGCTGAACCAAACTGGGCAGGGCCAAAGTCAGAATTCTTAATCATTACATTATACTAGACTGCCTTTTAAGCTACCTAACCAGAAATCATATTTATAAATGTCATGATTAGAGCTTTGTAGTTTTCTAACAGAGATGGACATAGCACCTCATTTAAGACATGATCATACTCCTATTAATATATTCTGTTTTTAGGGCAAAAATCCTGTATGCATTCTATATAAGAATATTCTGATTCTCTGTTACCCTCAAGGTATTTTTTGTAGCCTCTGAAAATAAAAAGACCAATTACATAGTCTTTATTATTTACTCAGTTCCAATGGAGTGCTTGGCATCCCAGAGAAAAGGGATGTCTGATTTTGAGTTTCTGGTCTAGACATTGGGTATGCCGTGAATCTGCATATATGACAATTTATAGAATAAACTATTTTTTAATTTTTAAAATTACTATTATTTTTTTTGGTGTTTTTATTAATTTATTTTTGTTACAGATGTTTCTCCTTTTTCCCCCATTGACACCCTCCTCCCAATCCACCCCCTCACCCCGTCCCCAGCTTTGTTGTCTATGTCCATTGGTTACGCATACATGCATATACATTCTGTAGTTTATCTCTCCCCCCTCCCCCAACTCTCTCTTTTGAGGTTTGTCAGTCTGTACCCTACTTCTATAGTATAAACTTTAAAAATTCTTCTGTGGGTGAGGAGTCTTGCCTATTTAAGTACTTAATACTGCTTCCTAGAGATGGAAAGGTTAAAAAAAAGGGGATGAGTCCAGGAAACAGATTAGCTACACCAGAATGGGTCGTTGAGACTGGCAATAGTGGATTAAAATTGAGTAATGTGGGATGATTGCAGTATCTTTAAACATTAAATAGGAATTTCAGCTGGATAGGAGGAGATGGGGAAGGGCAAAGCATGCTTTTTTTCAGGAGATAAGTGATATACAGTAGTCATTGTGGGGAATGAAATATAATGGCTGCATATTTGTCTGATATACATAGTTGTCCTGTAGGCATCTTAAACTCAGCCTGTCTAAACCAATATTCATTACTCTTCACCTTGAAACCTGATTCTCTTTCTGAATCCTTTACCTCCAACTCTTTCTACTTCCACATCAGTCACTTGATTCTATTTCTGGGATGTCTCTGCTTTCTTTTGTTTTTTAGTGGTCTCCTAAATCCAGTCTTCCTCTTCCCATCCTTCTAACATACTGCTGGTAATTATTTGATCTCTACTTTTAAAAGCTAATGTCACTCCTTGACTCAAAATCTTTACTGATTCCCTACTGCATACAAAATAATATCCGGAGGCCTCAGTGTACCCTTCAGAAATCATATCTTAATTCACCTTTTCCATTCCTTATCTCATTCCTTCTCCTCTCAGTTTCCCAATCATCCTCTTCTTGTCTCTACTGCTGCACATGTACTGATGTTAACTCAACTCCTAGGTGCCGTTTTATATTTTTGAGTCCTACTTAGCCTTTACCTTTGTCATAGAGTTTCATACACTATGCATTTTATTTGTTACACGTGTGCAAACCTTTCTTCCCCCCACTCTACTGTGAACTCGGGGAGTAGAGACTGTATTCTGTTTGCCTAGTATAGGATTAAGTGGGGATAATGCATGGAAAACAGCACAGTGTTTGATGTCTCAGTTGTGCTTAATAGTGTTCTAATAAATAACTGGGCACTCATTAATTGTTGGTGGAATTTGAAGGAGAGAAGGGCTTCAGTTGGATAATAGTGAAGCCTTAATAATGAGCTAGGTGTAACTTGACCAGGGAAGTAATGGTATAGCCTAAAATTCCTGTTTTGGTTAATCTGTGTTTTAGTGTCGTTGGCAGCTCCAGCAGTTTGAAAAGGAAGAAGAGATATCTAGAGGGAAAAATCAGGTTGGTTATTTGTATAGGATGGTAGAAAGCTGTGTATACGAGTTTTTTTGTTTTTTCAGCTTTCACTCACCCAGTCTGGTGTTATTTTTGTTGTTTATATAAGCATTATATTTGTCAAGGCCTCCATCTAGAGTGTTTATATAGGCATTATATTTGTCAAGGCCTCCATCTAGAGTCTAGAATTCATCTGCCTGTCCATTTATTAGATACTTAATTGAGTGTCTACTTTGTACCGTGCACAAATGGAAACACTGGGTGCAACCATGAATACATATAATTTAACTTCAGAAGTATCTATAGAATGTAACAGGAGAGCTGGAAAAGAGGGCCATTATTAATTCTACCTGAGAAAGCAGAGGCTTCATAGAAGGTAACATTTGAAATGTGTTCCACTGGGAAAGTGATGCTGTAGAAGTCAAAGGGGGAAGAGTTTCAAGGAGGAGGAAGTGGTTAAAGTATTAAGTAAGTATTAAATGCCAGTGCTATTTAAAGTAGTGTGTGGCTCATTTAACATTCATTAAGGACAAAATGGAGCACCCACAGTGTAGAGAATGTTGCACTGCTAACTGCATACAAAGGAGCAGGGGATGTCAGGTGACTAGTAGTGCTACTAACCAAGCAGCGGTACCTAACCAACTATGAAATCAGAAATGGGGGGATAGGGAGTTACAGACAGGTATTTTTTGAAAAAGGTTCTCAAGTGATTTTTTAAAACATTTTTTTGGTCTTTATTGATTTTAGAGAGAGGGGGAGAGAGCTAGAAACATCGATGAGAGAGAACATCGATTGGCCACCTCCTGCATCCCCCGCACTGGGGATCAGGCCCACAACCTGGGCATGTGCCCTGACCCAGAATCGAACCGGCGACCTCTTGGTGCATAGGTCGATGCTCAACCACTGAGCCACACCGGCCAGGCTCTCAAGTGATTTTTAATGAACACTCTTGGTTGTGGACCATTGCCTTGGGACAGGGGTTGGCAAACTTTGTATAAAGAACCAGATAAATATTTAAGGCTTTGCCAGCCATATTTTCTCAGTTGCAGCCACAGACAATATACAAAAAATGAGCATGTCTGTGTTCTGATAAAACTTTATTCACAAAAACAGGTAGTGGTCTGGATTGGGCTTGCAGGACTCCACCTTAGGGTATTTTTGAGGGGAAACAGGTAAATTTTCTTCCTGAAGATGGCTTCATTATCATCTGTATAACTAAGTGTACATGAATCATGAATGTATTCATATAAATGTGAATTTTTTAAAAAAAGTTCTGATGACATGCAGGTCACTTTAATGTGTACAGATATTTTACATCATTTATATTAAAATGAACTTTGCTTTACTTTGGAAGTAATTAAGGAGAATGAATGTAAGGCCAAAGAGAAACTTCAAGTCTAATAATGGAAAAAATCAGGTCTTTGACTAATACTGAATCAGTTAATTTTTTATAAAATTCAAATAGTTTTTTCTTTGCCTTTATTTAATACTTCTTTGTAATTGGGAATCCTGTCAATTTATTTCATTATATAGTTCTTATTTATTTGTGTTAATGGATGAGAACGCAAACCAATAATAAAACACAGTCCATGTCTGGTTTTGGGGGGTGTCTTTGTACTTAACTTGAGCGTGGATGCGTATTTGGTGTTCTTCACAGATGAGATATAGCAACAGCATGACAGTTTAGAGTACCTTCAGCCTGAAAGACTTACACATGAGAAGAGCCTAAATCTAATGATCTGATTTCAGAAAAAGTGTGTCTGAATCTTTCAGATTAAAAAAGAAACTTAAAAAGCTCCAATAAGGGAATTTATATTCCTTTTCAATGATGATTCATAAATTTGGATGGAGTTGGAGTATGTGATATTCAGAGCAAGGTCAGGAGATTAGATTAAGCAAGGACTTGATAGGATTAGTTCATTGCCCTCCAATTTCCAAAAGACTTGAAATGATTTATTCAGTAACTGCTTAGATTTAGTCTGTTACTCTAGTAAAATAAGTAATTTTTAGTGGCCCTGGTTTTTAGAAGCACTTGGAATTTAAGCTTCTAATCTATCAGGGTTGTCAATTTTCAATGACTGACAGCTTTCAGATTTTATTTTTGCTTTCTAGATTTACATTTAGACTTAATGATTATATAGACTTCGTTATTATTAACAATTTTATTGTTTGTGTTTTATCAGAACTTCAAAATATATATTGTAGCTATAATAATAAACCAGAAATGGTTATAAGATCATGTTCTACTTGCCTATGAAATGGTATTACTTTTAGGAATTTTAAACAAATAAATGGGACAGCTGTCAGGTAACCAGCTAATTCAGAACTTACTCTGTTTTCTATGTTGGATGTGTGAGGTATTACTATAGATAAAGCAATGAACCTGGAGTTGAGAGCATTTTTTAGGCAGCTCTGAAAACTTGCCCCAACTGCACTGTCCTGCTTTTATTAAAAACAAACACCAGTGTAAGGTTAACTGCCCTCACTTTTTGTCTCGTCTCCTGTAAAAATATCCTAGGTACCCTATTTCCAACTACAAGTACTTTTGGCATTTTTTTCTTTGCCTTCAGACTCAAGAACATTCTCGAAATGTCTGTAGACATTTTCTTGGAGCAGGTGTCTTGAGAGTAGTAACTACTTTGCTGTGAGAATTTATATCTACACACTGGTCAGTTACTGATGTGTATATTAGATACACAGCAATTAAGCTGGGCAGAGCTAAGTCTTAGAGAGCCCTGTCTGCCTTGGACCTATTTAGCCATCAAATTTCAACTTTTCCCCAACAGCCCTCTCATTTTTCCTATCTTAGAAGATGTCAATCTTATTTTAGTTTTACCTTATATCTACCTGTGGTCTTAGTTTAGTTTTCCTTGAGATTCTCCCATAGCTACTGAGAAAGCAGTATTTTTCATTTTATTCCTTAAGACTTCTTCCTTTTGCAAACTGTATTTTAGTCCTGGCCTTGTTCAGTTGAATGAGGAGCAGCTATGTCCCAGCCTCTGGCTCCTGTGGGACTTTGGCTAAATCAAGGCCCTTTCAGTTTCTGTTTGTCTCCTCTCATGTGTGACTTAGTTCCTCTTTCATAAGTGGGTCAGGTCCTTGAGACTCTGCTTATGTGGCACAACTTAACCTTAACATAGTATAGCTTCTCAGACAACAGAATGGTGGTTACCAGAATGAGGAGGTGGGGGAACATGGGGATGTTGGTTAAGGGCTACAAAATTTCAGTTATGTAGGATGAATAAGTCTAGAGGTTTGATGTAGAGCATGATGACTATAGTTAATACTATATTGCATACTGGAAATTTACTAAGAGTAGATTTCTGTGCTCTTACCACACGCACCAAAAAATGATAACTATATAAAGAAATGGACATGTCAATTAGCTCGACTGTAGTAATCATTTCTCTATGTATATTAAAACATCATGTTGTGTACCTTAAATATATATAATTTTATTTAAAAATAAAGATAGTATAGTTTCTAACCATACTATAAAGATGACATGCAAACATCTGAAATAGAATGGGGCCTTTTCTTCCACTCTCCCCATATTGGAAGAGGTAATTGATTGTTGAGGTTTACTAGGTCTACTAGGTAGCAAACTGAATAGAGGAATAAAAGTAAAAGAAAAAATTATCATTGAAGAAATTTTTACCTCCATTTAAATAAAGAACTTGAAATCAGGATACAAGCAGAGTAAGCTAAGAATTGACATTACTATATTGGGGACAGAAATATAGTTCCCAGCAAATGTTAGATATGTGGGACAGACCTTTTCTCAGGGAGGAAGGGGTCTACTATTCTTCTTGAGAAACATGTTTCTGTCAGGTTAACTTTCCTTTTCTCACATTTGAGAGAGCCATGGGTAAAGTGCAAGCATAACATTAAGTGGCAGCTGACAGTCATTCTACTGAGGGCCCAGTACGGACTGTGACAAATTGGAGGGCAAATGTTTTGTGTGAAGAGGAATACGGGATAACATTACTCAGGTCTGACCAATTGCTGCCTTGTTGTGGTGCGGGTCCCATTTTCCTATTCACTTTTTTCAAGAGAAGTCCTTGGTTGTATTTTCCATAACATTCCACTTATATGGTTTCCCAACATCTTTAATTTTTCTTTTTATCTCTTCCTTATTCTCAACCTTGTTTATTAACAGAGCTAATCTTTCCCCCCAAATATTCTTGCCTCTACTGATTTTGTGCCCCATCAACTGGATTGTTCTTCTCAATTCACCTTTCTAAATCCTAGATCAAACTGTTTAAATATTTGTAGACATACCTGAAGATAACCATGTTAAATCTGCAGGTATTACAAACATGAATGAGAAAATATATGCCTTAAGCCCTGGCTGGTTTTGCTCAGCGGTTAGAGCGTCGGCCTATGGACTGAAGGGCCATGGGTTTGATTCCTGGTCAAGGGCACGTGCCTGGATTGCAGGTTCCATCCCTGGCCCCCCTCGGGGTCATGTGGGAGGCAACCAATCAATGTGTCTCTCTCATATTGATTCTTTTTCCCTCCCTCCCTTCTCCTTCTCTTTCTCCCTCCCTCCCTTCTACTCTATCTAAAAATCAATGGAAAAATATCCTCGGGTGAGGATTAACAAATACATATATACATATGCCTTAAGATATTAAAATCTTCAATAACAGCCCTGGCCGGTTTGGCTCAGCGGTTAGAGTGTCGGCCTGCGGTCCAGAGAGACCCGGGTTTGGTTCCCGCTAGGGGCATGTACCTCCGTTGCAATTTGTCCCCTGCCCTGGTTGGTCGTGCGGGAGGCAGCCACTCAATGTGTCCCTTTCACATCGATCTCTCTCTCTCTCTCTCTCTCTCTCTCTCTCCCCCTCTCTCTCCTTCCCACTCTATCTGAACAAAAAAATGGAAAAATGTCCTCGGGTGAGGATAAAAAAATAAATAAAATCTTCAGTAACAGAATAATCTTAAAATAAACTATTTTGTAAGGTACAGTGTTAGTCTTCCTAAAAATTCAGTCTAGAATCAATTGATGGATGAAATCTATACATTTATAAAGATAATCAGACATACATGGAAGTAAAATGGTAAGAGCCAAAATGAATACTGTATTTTAAGTCCCATTGGAATTCAGGGGAAAAAAATTATTTCAGGGGTTGGAATATAGTGTAGTAGACTTAAAGGTAACAGTTATGTTCCCCTTTTGTATTTGGGGGTACACGAACAGATTTAAATTTTATATTTAGTTTTATTATGGATAATTTTTGCTATTTTGTTAGTACCTTGCCAGAATTTCATGTACAAGAAGGTATTTCTGCTTGTATATGAATATGGTATAAAATAGATCCTGTAAATTCTAATTGAGAAAAATTCCTGCTCTTCACTTTGAAAAGAACTTTCACTCTCTGAAAATACTTCTTTGGTATGTCTTCCTCTTTTCGTCCTTGAGAGACATTGACAAAAGTGAGAATCGTTTTCTCAGTTAAAAAAAGTATCTATCCTAAGTTGCTGTAGTTAACTGGTTATACTTCGGGCAGATTTTAAATTATAACCAGCCAAAACACATTCTGATATATTTTAGACATTTGGTACCCATCTCATTCTCAATAAACTGAGGGATGGGTATTGAAAACATTTGCTAGAGTATTCCCAATGTTCTTAAACAAATTTTTTGTATATAAAAGTATTTTTGTCCACTGTAGAAAAATCAGAAAACAAAGCTAATTATGAAGAAAACCAACTACCCCACAATAACCACTCAACATTTTGCTATATTTACTTCTACCTTTTTTCAAAGAATATATATTGCAATTGAGATCATCATAATTCACAGTTTTGTATCCTGCTTCATTTTTCACTTAACATTATACATGAACCTTTTCCCATACCATTAAAATTTCTTTGAAAAGAGTGGCTATAGAATATTCCTACATATGGGTATGAATAATTTATTTAAACATTTTCAATTGTTTTCCATAGGTGGTTTTACATTTCAGGCTATTCTAAGTAATTCTGAAGTGAACATTATTGTATATAAATTGTTTGAGTCTGATTTTTTTTTTTATTTAGACTAGATTTATAGAATTAAAATTACTGGATCAGAGAATTTAAACTTTTTATTTATTTATTTCATTTTTTTCAATCCTCATCCGAGGACATTTTTTTTTCTCTATTTATCTTCAGATAGAGTGGGAGGGAGGGAGAGAGTGGGAAAAAGAGAGAGAAACATTGACGTGAGAAGGACACATCAACTGGTTGCCCCCTGCACAACCCCGACCAGGGCCGGGGATGAACTCCAACCCAGGTACATATGTGCCCTTGACCAGAATCGAACCTACGACTCATTGGTCCGCTGGCCAACACTCTAACCACTGAGTGAAGACAGCCAGGGCAGAATTTAAACATTTTATTTATTTGTTAAAATTTTTTTTTCTTTATTGATTTTAGAGAGAGGAAGGGAGAGGGAGAGAAAGATAGAAACATCGATGAGAGAGAACATTGATTGGCCGCCTCCTGCATGCCCCCACTGGGGATTTGCCCCACAACCTGGGCATGTGCCCTGACCGGGAATCAAACCAGTGACCTCTTGGTGCATGGGTCAACGCTCAACCACTGAGCCATACCGGCTGGGCAGAATTTAAACTTTTTAAAAGCTCTTTGATAAATAAAGCAATTTACTGTGCAGAGAGAGTGTGCCAATTTCCAGGAGCATTTGAGATTGCCAGTCTCACTATCTTTGCCGGTGTTGAGGATTTTTTTCCCCAGTACAGTGTTTTTAATAGTACCTCTCCTTTCATTTTTGCTTGCTAATTGGATTTAATAATTTTTTTTCGAAATGTACTTATGCAAACACATTTTAGATGTAATTTCAAGATGAACTACTTGTAGTAGAGTTTTTAACGAAGTGAGGCTAGTATTCGATTTATTAAGTTAAAAAAACAGGTTGCAAAATGGTACATACAGAATTACGTAGAAAATACTTTCACATAAGCATTGTAACACTTTAAGGGCATCTCTGCTTGGTGACTATGAGTGATTTTTTAAATTCTTGTGCTCTTTTGTATTTTCCAAAATTTCTATAATAAGTATGTGTTTTGATTAGAAGTATAATTTACTAAAATAAGAGAACCTCATAATTAAGCTGCAGTGCAAATGTTCCACCGTCTCAAGAATTTATAAGCCACTTAAAAGTATTTAACAGCTTTTTCTGCTTGGTAATTTAGCATAGTATTTCTTTTTACAGTAATACTTTGAAGTTTCTATATTTATTTAAAGAACTGGAGTATTTCACTAGTATTAATAATGGACACTGGCCCTCATGTTTTCTTGGAAATACCTGTACTGAGAATGTTTCTGTTTCTGACTTATATGTGAATATTTTTTAAAAGATAGCTTGAATAAGAGGTTGAGTGTTTGACTTGCTTAGAGAAATATAAGAGATTTTATTGGAATTTATATTAGCCTCTTGGTTCAACAAAACTGCTTAGAGGCCAAGTGATCCAAAATTAGGATGGTAAATGTTCTTTATGTTATAATTAGTAAAGAGGAATAAGAACAGTTTTGAATGAGGTATCTAGCAATCTAAAAACAAATGAGCAGTTTTTAAGATTTACCTTATTATAAGTTTATTTTGGCATGGCATTTATGGCTTAGGAGATAGCCCCATTAAAAGTCCACTCAGCACAGTATACTGTGATATATTAAACCACTAACAATCATTGTTATGTTACTTTTTTAAAATAAATTTTTTCTAAATTTAGATCATAAGCTAGTTAAACAATGTGAATTATTCAATAAAGTCATAAGGTAAGGTATATTAAAATATGTTGAAAGAATCTATTCTTTTATCTATTTGTCTGAATTCATAATGCAAGAGGTAAGTAACAAATTAAATTAAAAGAGATGAGCATAATTTCACAATCAACTTGACATCACAAAATATTTTTAGAACTTGAGGTATTTAGAAATCTACCTAGTTATTTTATCCTCTTTCCTTTCCTCACTTAAAATTGATTTTACCAGGCTTCCAAATAGTATATGAGAGTCCTTTCCCCCAAAGATTCTCATTGATTATGTGGAAATATGAAGGAAAAACTTTTTTCCAGTATGAGGCATTTTCCCCAGTTATACATTTCTAGGAAGATGTGGATTTGAAAAGGTGTAAGTTCTATACAGTTTACATCCCTGATTTGCAACATTTCAAATTTTCTCTTGACCACAGTGAAATAATAGACACTAATAATATTCCATTAATTTTGTTATTGTTTAACTTGGGAAAAAAACACCCCCAGTAGAATTGTATTCTAATTACTTCTTGGCGAGAACACAAGAAAAATTGCATTATTGGTTACAAAACTTTTCATTACCCAATTTGTTTTCCTTGACAGAGATTAATATACCTTTAACCTGATATCACTACCTTAGCAAAATCACACACTAATAATATTATTTTATTGTTTTGCTGTAGATGTGTTCTTTGTGCCATTGTCCTGGAGCAACAATTGGTTGTGATGTGAAAACGTGTCACAGGACATACCACTACCACTGTGCATTGCATGATAAAGCTCAAATACGAGAAAAACCTTCACAAGGAATTTACATGTAATTATTCAACTTCTCTTTAATTTTTTTAATAGTCATACTTTCTTTAGGCTTATAAAACTTTTTCCCATTTCAAAACACTTCATCATCATTGTAAAGAGTGTCTTTGGTAAATAATTTAATGCTTAGAGAAATGGCATAGAAAGTTTGATAATAAGGTTTTTGGAATCCAGCTTGTGATTGGGGTGAAGTGTACCATTCCTTTTCTTAATTTGAAAAAATGGGTTTAGAAGATGGCGGCATAGGTAAATGCAGTACTCGCCTCCTCCCACAAACACATCAAAATTACAAGTAAACTACAGAACAACCATCATTCAGAACCGCCTGAAACTGAGCTGAATGGAAGTCCTACAACTACGAAATTAAAGAACAAGCCACATTGAGACTGGTAGGAGGGGCAGAGGCACGGAAGGGCTGACTCCACACAAATCAAGAAGGCTACCTCAGCTGGGAAGGTCCTTGCTGAGGAGCAAGGGGTCCCCATCCCACACCAGTCTCCTCAGCTCAGGGTTCCAGTGCCAGAAAGAAAAGTCCTCATAACTTCTGGCTGTAAAAACCAGCAGTAATTGAGGCAGAGGGAGGCTGAGGCTTCTGGAGTCCCAGGCAGCTCCTCTTAAAGGGCCCAGGCATGGACTTACTCAGATCCACTCCCTCTCGGCTCCAGCATGGGGGAGGCAGCTTGAAAGCCACCAGAGACATACGGGGAAGAACTGAGTTGTTTGGCATCGGGATGAGAGCTGGAAAGGCAGCTTTTTCCCTGACATGCAGGTGGAGGCCGTTGTTCCTTTGGTGAGCCCTTCCCCCACAGGGCAGGCAGACAGGCTCTATATCTGGGACTCCAGCAACCAGGCTCACACTGTTTGCCCCACCCTGGTGATTCCCTGAGGCCCTGCTCCACCCAGCTTTCAGGCCCACCCAAGCTGTTTCCAGTGGCTTTACCATAGGATTGGACTGTCTTGGCTCCTGTTTCAGATTTTCCTAAGTTCACTCAAACAAACAGCATCTGGCTTCAGTGAGCCCCATACCTCTAGCTAACTGGCCCCAGGCCTGGCACTAGAAGCAGCCAGCATGGTTCACAGCTTGGCTTTGCCTGGGCACCTCTAACACCAGCACAAGAAGCAGCCATCTGTAGATTGCTTTGTAGCTTATGCCTGGTGGCTCCAGGCAGAACACAGGCAGTGGCTTACCTTGCCCCAGAGCCAGCACACCCAGTGGACAGCTTCAGACCATGCGAAGCACCACCACCCAACAACCTCCACAAGGACACACCCAAGGGCTAACCTCAGTGGGTGCCAGCACCCTGCTGAACTAAGTCTTGCTCTGTATGGTGGGCCCCTGCACAGATGATCATCCAAGGTAGAGGTTGGTGGTTAGTGGGCATAGCCAGTCCTTGCAGCTGATCAGCCTGAGTAACTCCTTTCCATTGACATGTCAACAGCAATCAAGACTCAATTACAACAGAAGGGTGGACAGTCCACATGAGGGGTGTACCTCGAGGGCCCAGCTGGGGTGACCAAGGAGGCTGTGCCACTGGACCCTACAGGACACCTACTACAATAGGCCATGATATAAAGCCTAGGAGACATAGCAACTCTACCTAATATATAGAAACAAACACAAGGAGGCAGCCAAAATGAGGAGACAAAGAAACATGTCCCAAGAAAGAACAGAACAAAACTCCAGGAAAAGAACTAAATGAAATGGAGATATGCAATCTAACAGGTGCAGAGTTCAAAATACTGGTTATAAGGATGCTCAAGGAACTTAGTGAGGACGTCAAGGAACTTAATGAGGACGCCAGGAGCATAAAAAAGGACCAGTCAGAAATGAAGGCTGCACTAACTGAAATAAAGTATAATTTACAGGGAATCAGTAGTAGAATAGGTGAAGCCAAGAAGCAAACCATTGATTTGAAATATAAGGAAGCAAAAACCCAATCAGAACAAATAATCTAAAGAAATGAGAATAGTGTAAGGAGCCTCTGGGACAACTTCAAGCGTACCAACATTTGCGTCATAGTGCAAGTGTACCAACATTCGCGCATCATAGTGGTGCCAGAAGGAAAAGAGAGCAAGAGCAAGAAATTGAAAACCTATTTGAAGAAATAATGATAGAAAGCTTCCCAAACGTGGTGAAGGGAACAGCCATACAAGTCCAGGAAGCACAGAGAGTCCCAAACAAGATGAACCCCCCAAAGAGGTCCACACCAAGACACATCATCATCAAAATGCAAAAGATTAAAGACAAACAGAATCTTAAAAGCAGCAAGAGAAAAGCAGCTAGTTACCTGCAGGGGAGCTCCCATAAGACTATCAGATGATTTTTCAAAAGTACCTTTGCAGTCCAGAAGGGAGTGGCAAGAGATATTCAAAGTGATGAAAAGCAATGACCTACAACCAAGATTACTCTATCCTGCAAAATTATCATTTAGAATTGATGGACATATAAAGAGTTTCCCAGACAAGAAAAAGCCAAATGAGTTAATCACTATCAAATCAGTATTATATGAAATGTTGACGGGTCTTCTTGAAAAAGAACAAAACTATGAACAATAAAATGACAATGAATACATATCTATCAACAATTGAACCTACAAACAAAATGAACAAGCAGAACAGAAACAGACTCATAGATACAATGAACTTTTTGTTGGTTGCCAGATGGGAGGGAGTTGGGGGGATGGGTGAAAAGGTGAAGGAATTAAGAAGTACAAATTGGTTGTTAGACTGAGGAACCTCAAAGGGAAAGGGGGAGGGGAGGCGGGGAGAGATAAACCAAAGAACTTCTATGCATATATGCATAGCCAATGGACACAGTGTGGGGAAGGCAGGAGGGGAACGGTAGCGGGGAGGAAGGGCTCAAATGGGGAAAAAAAGAGGGACATCTGTAATACATTCAACAATAAAGATAAGTATAAAAAGAAACAAATAAGGGGGTTATAACAAAATTCAGAATAGTGGTTATTTCTGAGGGAGAAGAAGGGGCAGATATTCAGGGAGGGACTGAAGGGAACTTGCAAGGATGGTAATGCTGCATGGTTGGCACTGGGTTGTGGATACATAGAAATATATTTCAATATCTTTCTTTAAATAAAAAGAAAAAGTCATATTTTGAAAAAAAAGGTTGTTTGTTTACTTGATAAATTTTAATTTCTTCATTTTTTATAGGGTTTATTGCCGGAAACACAAGAAAACTGCACATAACTCTGAAGGTATGTCATTTCAGCCAATTTTAGATTTCAAGAGGAAATTTGAGTGAAATATGCTATATTAATTTGTATGTCAATATTGAATCACTCTAAGAATTAAGAAAAGCATTAGGAAAAGTAATGTTCAGTAGTGAAGATATCTACATTTTTAAACAAACTTTTATCAAAGTTCTTATAAAGAGTTAATTGAGAATATATTTTTCTTTAGGAAGAAATGTTGCTAAATGTTTAGGGATATCTGTGTTTATGTAAGTGTGTTAGAAGATTATAAAGTTAATAATTGGCCTACTGTTTGATACAGATATGTGAACTGAGGATACTAGTACATTTTGTCATCACCAGGCTTTCTGTTAAATTTTTATTCACATTACAGTACTTCTTTTTTTAAATAGACATGTTCATAAGAAGTAATCACTTTTAAAATATAAATCTAAAATTATTTTATAGTTTGTTTTCACTTAAATTTATGCAAAACCAGGTTAGTCATGTATATATATAGTTAGTCAAGTTGTACTTGGTCTTTAAAAGGTATGGGAAAGTTTTCAAATTGAATTCTGACTTGTTTTAAACCTTTTCAAACAGGTGGTTTTGACAGTTTTGCTAGCAATATAAAAAGGGTTAGATTTAATCTGAGATTGTTCTATCCTTGCATTTAGATAAATGATCTTTAAAGTTTTTTTTAGCTTCCTAGAACATGTTACTTAGAATTAGAATGGTTTGAGCCTATTGTTTTAGGAAGTTGTTTCTTTTATAAAGAATTACCTAATTATCAGTGTTAGCATATTAAAATTTTTGGACTTTTTTTTATTTCTTAGAACTTGATTTTATAATACAAAATAGTGTTGTTTCTACTTTGGACTCCAGATTCGTCCAAATGCTTAAAAAATGCTGGTTAAAAATACAGTCTTCAGCAAAAATTTGTTTTTAATATAAATAGATTAGATAAATAATAAGAATAGACTGTTTTTGAAGTGCTAAAGTGCAACTGATAAACCTTTATAGTGTTTTTCTTCAGTTTTCTTCCTTACTTAATTCTAGAATTGAATTGAAAAACCTTTTGTGAAAGGTTAAGAGTAAGCTTTCCCACCTTTCATTACTTCAGATTTTAACAGTGTATTTATTTGATTCTCTTTAAGATTGTAGTGACCATATATGGCAAGCCAAGGATTGAGACTTATGACCTGACGAATACAAGTATATGAGCATACTGAGGCAGGATATTTGAGGATGGCAACAATGATTTAGACATCTCCCCTTTTATTCTCTAGATTTCTGAAGCTGATAGTACCATCTAGTGGTAGAAAAAAGTCACTGCAGACTACGTAAAGTAGAATAATTTTGACCACATTTTTGCTTTGAGAAACTTATTAATCAGAACGGTCTAAATACACACTTTTCAAGATGACTTTTAATGTAACTGGCAGGATTACTACAATTCAAATTTGTGATACAATTGATTTGAATTTTGAGTTTCGTGTATACTTTTGTAGCACATTGTGTTTATACTCATATTGTAGAACGTGAAGCATAATTTTACAATCTAAAAGTATTACAGAGTTTGTATTTATTGAATTTAGACTTTTATAACATTCATCTATTTGACTTTGTTATTGAATTTATTGTATTTATTTGATATTTGTCAGAAGCAGAACTTCCAATTATTTCATTGTTCTAATGGGAAATATATGTTCTACTTTATGATTGTAATTTATGATGGGGGTTTATAGGATTGTATTTTAGGGACTGTCTTTGTTTGAAAATTGTACTGCACTAGTCTGTACAGCAAAGAGGAATTGGTACCTGTGGCATTTTCTTCATCATTTGCCATCTGTGGCTCAATACCTACTTTGCTAATACTTAAAATGATAAATACTATATAATTCAGTCTGTCATGTTAGTTTGACATACATGAACTGTGTTTTGAAATATTAAATTTGAGAATCTCTTTACTGTCTCCATAGTTTTGACTTTTCCAGAATGTCATATAGTTAGAATTGTATAGCCTTTTCAGATTGGATTCTTTTACTTAATTGGCTTTTTTTGGGAGGGGTGGTTAGTTGATATATAAATACTTATGAGAAAAGATCCTATAGGCAAGAAGAGATTGAAGACACAGGAAGGAGGGTTCATTGCACAAGCAGAACAATTGCCCTGTAATAGGAGGATATTTCCACTGTAATAGAAGTTAAGGAAGAGGATAGGTAGTTCCTATCTGATCTATTTCCTCTATGAGGGAGAATGTGGGGGAAAGCATGAGGGTTGGAAGTTAAACTAGAGAGAAGGTTTGAAAGAATAGTTGTGAAGACAGGGAGAGGAAGTTTGCCTAGAGAAATGTAAGATTTCTAGACTGTTGAGGGCCCAGTTGAGGTTGGTAACCATGAATTTATGTAGTGATATCATCAGTCAGGTTGTGTGACTTTCCTCCAGCAATTTAGGATCCTGGGTGTAGCATAGAGAAAGTGGCAAGTTGGTTAATTCAGAATTGTGATTTTGCCAAGTGTGCTCAACAAAGAAGTAAAACGGTAAGGGAACTTAGGATATTTTCAAGAGAGAAATTTAAGATAGGATTGTGAAGGCAAGAAAAGAAGAAAAACGGAGATGGATTATAGTCTGGAGATCCTGATAAAGTTGAAGACCAATGAGACTGAAAGGACTTGGGATAGCAATCGTTTGTGGTCCCAATGTGTGATATAGGTATTTCATCGGTAGAACCATTTTAGGTGATTGATTATAAGGTGTGATTATAGGGATTGAGTAGGTGATGGACATTATTGAAGGTCAAGGAATTGACTGGCTAGGTGTTGCTTGGATTGTCCATTGGATAGTTGAAATCACCCAGGGTAATGACAGGAACTGAGATGGAGTAAAGGGCTGTGAGTTGTGTGCTGAAGAAAGTGTAATTGGTGAGGTAGAATGATTGGGAGTTGGTAATTAGCAACAAGAAGGGGAAGAACATAGCATAGCCTGTGGACCAGCAGAATTGGCATCATCTGGGAGTTTGTTAGAAATGCCTAATCTCAAGCTATACCTCTGACCTACTAAATAGGAATTGCCATTTTAACAAGATCCCAGGTGGTTTGTATTCACATTAAAGTTTCAGAATCAGTGTTTTAGCTGAATGACAAGGACCTCAACAGTGCCGTTTTTTTTAACAAAAGATAGAGAACTAATGGTTCGATAGTGCTATCTAGTAGAACTTACTTTGGCGATGGTAATGTTCTATATATTTGCACCTTCCAATATAGTAGCCACTAGCCACATGGGGTTATTGAGCCTGTTAAAATGGTGTAGTGCCTTCCTATTCTTTTTTTTTTAATTAAATTGAATTTTATTTTATCTTTATTGTTGTATTACAGATGTCCTCCATTTCCATCCCCCCCCCATTGCCCCGTCTTCCCAGTTGCACCCTGCCCCAGGCCTTCACCACCCTGTTGCCTGTGTCCATGGGCTGTGCATATATGCATATAAGTTCTTTGGTTAATCTTTTCCCACCCTCCCTTCCCTCTGAGACTCCTCAGTCTGATTCATGTTTCCATGCCCCTGTTTCTATTTTATTCATCAGTTTATTTTGTTAATTAGATTCCTCATATAAATAAGATCATGTGATACTTGTCTTTCTCTGACTGGCTTATTTCACTTAGCATAATACTCTCCAGGTTCCTCCATGCTGTCTCAAAGGGTAATAGATCCTTCTTTTTACAACTACATAAAACTTATATATTAAACGTGGACAGGAATGGCCAGAATTAAATCCTACAAAGTATTTTTCTTTGTTATCCTGTGTGTTTAGATAATAGGTATATTCTTTACCTTTTTTAAAAAATATGTTTTTATTTTTATTTTTTTTTAGGGAGAGAGAGATAGAAACATCAATGTGAGAGAGAAACATTGATCAGATGGCTGCCTCCTACACGCCCCCTACTGGGGATTCAGCCTGCAACCTGGGCATGTGTCCTGACCAGGAATCGAACCGACAACCTCTTGGTGCATGGGTCGATGCTCAACCACTGAGCCATATCGGCCAGACTTCATTACTTTTATTATATGGAAGTTTAGGGGAGATTTTAATATGGTATCAAAGTCTTTCAAAACTTTTTCAAGTTCAGTAACATTGAATAGATTTATGAAGTACTGGAAAGGCAGTTTCGTGCACTGGTTGAATATGGGCTTTGAAATCAGATCTATATTTGAATCTTTGCTCTGCCACTTACTAGTTACATGATCTTGGGCAAGTTATTTAGTATCCCTTAGCTTAGAGCCATAGATATTGTGTCTGTAAAATGGGGATTTAAAATACAACCCACTTCAGCCCTGGACGGGTGGCTCAGTTGGTTGGAGTGTTGTCCTGTACACCAGAGATTGCATGTTCAATTCCAAGTCAGGGCACAATCCTAGGTTGTGGGTTCTAGCCTCAGTCGGGGTGCATATGGGAGGCAGCTGATCGATTGTTTTCTCTCTCACGTTGATGTTTCTCTCCCCCTTCCTCTCTATCTCTCTCTCTCTCTTTCTCTCCCCCACTTCCTCTCTTAAAAAAAAAATCAATAAACATATCCTCAGGTGAGGATTAAAAAAAACCCACCTCATAGGATTATTGTAAGGATTAAATGAAAGAATGCATATAAAGCTCTGATCAATGTTCCTGGCATATAGTGAGCATTCAGCAAATACTACGTTCTGTATCATCACCATCGTTACTATTACTCCTTGAAAACTCTACCTACCTTTATTACCACTCATCTTTTCATGTGCTCTTTCTTGGAAGATAATAGAATTTAAATTGTATTTGTGATTTAACTTGGAAAATTTTAGTAATGTATTCATGTTGTGCTCTTTACTAGATCTGACACCATATTCTTTCATTGATTCACCAGATTTATTGACTACCTATGTGCAAAGTGCTATGCTAGGCATTATTTATGCTCACCTTTGATTTAGCACACTTCACAAACCTTCATTTATAAGAAGTTTCAAACGTATGCAAGAATATGTTTGAAACAAAGCCCATCACCCAGTTTTAGCAGTCATCAGCTCATGGCCAGTCTTTGTTTCATCTATACCCTCCCCCCACTTCCTCCATCTGTATTTTTTTGTTTGTTTGTTATTGCTCACCTGAGGATATTTTTTCCATTGATTTTTAGAGAGAGTGTAAGGGAGGGAGGGAGGAAGAGAGAGAAGAGAGACAGACAGACAGACATCGATTGGTTGCCTCCTGCATGTGCCCCGACCAGGGCTGGGAATTGAACCTGCAACCCAGGTACGTGCCCTTGACTGGGAATCGAACCTGTGACCCTCTGGTCCACAGGCCCACACCCCAACCACTGAGCCACACTGGCCAGGGCCCATCTGTATTATTTTGAAATAAATATCAGTCATCATATTTCGTTTTAGCATACTTAATTAAGAGTAATGTATTTTTTATCTATGCTGTGTATTTATATATACACATGTGCATATGCATAAAATAAATAATTTATCTAATACCTTTACTGAAAAAGCAGAACACAAGTTTACTGATGACATGGATGCAGAACAAATGCACATCATGTTTCCACTGGAGAAGGCAGTACAAGTGGACCTCCAGTCCCTTCTTTTGTAGCAGCCCTAAAGATTCAAAGCAGAGGTGGTGATTCTTACTCCAACCTTGATGTTTGGCCTTTTTTTTTTTTTTCCTCTTTTTCTTTAAAAAAAAATCCAACAAACATTTATTGAGTGCCTGTTAGGTGTGGGCACATTGGGGAATTTAGAAAGTAGTCCCTGTGGACAAAGAGCTTACAGTCTACTAGAGATATGACAAGAGTAATAATTAACAATTGAATAGAATTTCATAGTTTACAAAGCATTTTTCATAAACATTGTCATAAAGCAGCCTTTTCAGAAAGGTGTTAATCATTATTGCCATTTGATATGCCAAGAGGCTTTGCCTTGAGAATGTTAAGTAACTTTACCAAGTTAAGACCTAGTAAGTGGCAGTTTTCAGACTTTCTGTCAGGGGTTCTTTCTACTTCATACTCTTAACTGATGTGAGAGTTTTGGATGGGGAGGGAAAGGTATCTTAAACTAGAAAGGTAGAAGATGAGCAAAATACTGATTAGGAAGGAGAAATGAAATTGGTAAAGGGACAGATAGGACTTTACAATACTAGGAGGAGGAGAGTTGGTTTCCTGGTAAATTGGTCACTCCTGTGCCTCATAGGTTCAATCAGAAGGGTAACCTGGCCATTCTAAAGTGACAGACATCTGGGGGCTGTGCTTATAAAGGTTGGGAGTGATTGGTGTGGCACAGAAGGAGGACAACCTTCTTTTGTCACCTACCTAATCAGCCTGGATTATTTTAGAATTTGCAGCTCTGAATGCAAGGGCATTTTTAAAATCATATTCATTTGTTTGAATAGGTGTAGGAACAGGGTACAAAAATCAGCAGTAAAAGAGTATACACTATAAGCTTTCCTCCCATCCTTGCCCTTGCATTTCAGTTTCCAAATTCATTTGCTAAAAGCAGCCACTACTATCAGATTCTTGTGTATCCTTCTAGAGCAGTGGTTCTCAACCTTCCTAATGCTGCGACCCTTTAATACAGTTCCTCATGTTGTGGTGACCCCCAACCATGAAATTATTTTTGTTGCTACTTCATAACTGTAATTTTGCTACTGTTATGTCTTAGGCGACCCCTGTGAAAGGGTCGTTTGACCCCCAAAGGGGTCGCGACCCACAGGTTGAGAACCGCTGTTCTAGAGTAATTCTGTGCATACATATGCATGTGTTGACTATTCTTTTTCTAACTTGAAATGTGTATTTCCATGACAAAGGGTATTACCACTTTAAAAGCATGTAGTAACTCACTGACATATATTTGTCCAAGCTCTGCCACTCCCTCGCTTTGTGACCTTGGGCAAAATTATTTAACCTTTCTGAATTTATATCCTTATCTATATTATTATTTTTTTTTTTTATCCTCACCCGAGGACACTTTTGCATTTATCTTCAGATAGAGCAGGAGGGAGAGAAGGGGGAAGAGAGAGAGAGAAACATCGATGTGAGAGAGACATATCGAGTGGTTGCCCCTACACAACCCAAGCCAGGGCCGGGGACAAACTGCAACCGAGGTATGTGCCCTTAGCGGGAACCGAACCCGGGACTCTCTGGTCTGTGGGCTGATGCTCTATCCGCTGAGCCAAACCGGCCAGGGCTATATCCTTATCTATAAAATGGGGGATGGATATGGTGACTGATACAACCTTATGGAGTTTTTATGAGGCTCAAATGAGATAAAGCATATAAACTGCATAGCATATCTGATGTGGTCAAAATTCAAAAAACTTAAATGTTAGCTGCTTTGTGAGTATTTCCAATTCATATCTTAAGTGGAAAAGGACAAGATACGGAACAATGTGCTTAGAATGCCATTTGTTTGTATATCCTTTTAAAAACGCATTTGTCGGTCATCTCCTGAGTTGTGGAAAATTTTTGCTTTTTTTGCTGGATGATTTTTTGGATCTTCTACAATAAGCATGTGTAACTTAAGGAAACACTAAAAAGAAGGAAAGGATCAAAATATGACCTACAATTCTCCCACTTTAAAAATTACACACATAAGAAGTGAGTCTTCATGATTTCTCCAGCCCACTTCCCCCCCACTCCAGGAGCGTGACTGTGACAGGCTGATGAACTCCTTGATAAACAACATATTTCTGCTGTGTGACTGTCAGTTAGAAAACAAATAGAGCTGTTCTTTGTAAAGAAAAAATGGGTTTGAGTTATGAGCATTAAAGTAGTGATAGTACAAAAAAAACACAATTGTACACACAGAGAAAATACATAGTAGCTGACATTTATTGATAGCATCCTGTGTGCCATGCACTGTTCTGAATTAAGTATTTTACACAAATTCCTAACTCATTTAATTCAGGAACCCTCTGAGGTAGGCCTCATGTCCAAGGACACATAGTCTATGACAGATGTAGGATTCAAAACCAGGCTCTCAACCCTTGAGATTGAGAAAAGAAACCATTAGCAGTGGTTACCTTAAGAGAGAGGGAGGGAACACATAAGAAGAAAGGGAAGCAGGAAAGCTAGGGCATCAGCAGAGCAGGTGGAATTGGAACATAGAAAGGAAAATTTTTTTACTTCTTTTATCCAGATATTTTATAATTAAAAGTAAAATATTGTTTAAAAATCTTAAAACATTTTTACAATATTGAATTGGGAAAAGAAAACCAATAAATAACCATGAAAAATTTAAACAAAGCTTCTGTGAGTAGCTTTGTACTCACATGTTCATGTGCATTTTCAATTATTTTTTTAGGGTAAGTTCCCAAAGTAAAATCACTAGGTCAAAGAGATCAATCTTTGTAAGGTTCCCATATTTCTTTCTAGAAAGATTGTGCTAGATTATATTCCCATTAGCAGTGAATGACTTGACTCCTTCCTTTCACCAATTGAATGCTATGAATTCTTTTAATTGCAAAGGTAGTATATAGCCCATTGTTTTATAAAATTAGATTAACCAAAGAATTTATATGCATATTTGCATAGCCCAAGGACACAGACAATAAGGCGGTGAAGGTCTGGGGTGGGGCTGGAGCCTGGTGAAGGGGGGACAATAGGGGACATCTGTAATACCCTCAGCAATAAAAGTAAATTTTAAAAAATAATAAAATTAAAATTAAAATAGTACAATATTATTGTTAAAATTAAAGTAGTTTAAGGAGTACTCTCTTAACCCTGAAATCACATTCTTTAGGAGTAACTAGTAATGATTTGGTGTGTATCTTCCTAGAGCCTTTTTTACATATGTACAATCATATATATATATATATATATATATATATATATATATATATGCACATGCATACTTTTCAAAAAACACAGTAGCATCGTAGTATGTACAATAATGTTATGCAACTAGTTTTTTTCATTCTGTGGTATATCACAGACATCCTTTCCTGTCGGTACATACAGATACAATTCATTCTTTTTAACAGTTATTTCCCCTAAAATAAATAAAAGTGCAGTTTAAGGATTTGTCTATTAACAAAAATCAGTTATATCTATTTTTTCACAAGTACATATAAAACTGCATTTATCTTCCTTATACATATGTGCTTATGTATGTATATAAGTGATTCTATAGGATAGAGTCCTAGAAATGGGGTTGCCAGGTGAAAGGGTCTGTGCATATAACATTGGGAGTAAGTACTGTCACATGTACCCAATTTATGCTTCCACCAACAGTGTATGAGAGTGTCCAGTTCCCCACACCTGTGCTGAATATTATCAGTCTTTAATTTTTGCCTATCTGGTTATCTAATTTAATTTCCATTTCTTTTATCACTAGTAAGGTTGGGCTTCTGCTAGGGATTTTTAGTCATTTATATTTCTTCTGCAAATTGCCAGTTTCTATCCTTTGCACATTTTTTCTTGAAGCTTATCTTTTTAAAGTTGATTTGTGGTGCTCTTTGTAATATAAATATTAATCCTTTGTCACTAAATACAAATGACTTCCCGGTTTATTGTTTCTTTTCATTTGGTTTATGGTGCTTGTGCCACACAAAAGTTAAGTCAGATCTCTCAGTCTTTTTCTTTCTTTTTTACTTTATTTTTTGTTAATCCTCACCCAAGGGTATTTTTTCCATTGATTTTTAGAGAGTGAGAGGGAGGGAGGACGGAGAGAGGAAGAGAAACAAACATTGATGTGAGAGAGACACATCAATTGGCTGCCTCCCACACTCGGGATTTAACCTGCAACCCAGATACTTGCCCTTAACTGTGTCCTTAATTGGGGATCAAAACTGAGACCCTTTGTTGCACAGAACAATGCTCTAACCAATAAGTCACACCGGGAGGGCTCAATCTTTTTCATTATGGCTTCTTAGGTGTCCCAACCCCAAGATTATAAAAATATTCTTTATTTTCCTCTGTTACATTTAGTTTATTTTATGATTAGATTTTAAAAATCAATCTCTAATTTTCATATAGTATGAGAAATGAATCTCAATTTTTTATATGGAGAGCTGTGCTATCATGTCCCCTCCACTCATTTGAAATGCCACCAGTATCATACTCTGGATCCTCATATGTACATGACTCTATTTTCTTTTTTATTATTATTATTATTACTTTTTAATTTAATATATCTGGTAAGGCTTACTGGGAGTCTAAAAAGTCCATTAAGAGTGCAAGGAGAGAATGCTTGAAAAGATTACGTTTAAGTGTAGATTTTAGTTCAAATGCAATTTCTATAGGTCAGTTTTCAATCTTGCTTTCTCTTCTTTGCCAGTGTTGTAACTGCTGTTGCTTTAAAGTATATTTTGGCCCTGGCCGGTGTGGCTCAGTTGGTTGGAGCATATTCCCACACACCAAAAGATGGCGGGTTCGATTCTGTCAGGTTCCATCCCAGGTCCAGGCACCTATGGGAGGCAGCTGATCAGTGTTTCTCTCTCCTTTCTTCTCTATAAAATAAAAAAAAAAAAGCATATTTTGGTCTTTTTTAAAAAAAGATATTCTTCTAGAAAACCATGGAATAAATTTTTAAGTTTCATTTTATTGGAATTTTCTTAATTTAGGTTAGTGAGAACTGATATTCTCATGTTGATTCTGTTCATCCTGAAGCATGGTCTAGCTGAACATTTTTGTGGCGCTTCTTTTATATTTTTATTTTTAACATATTTTTTGTTGGATTGTAGCTTTTAATAACTATTTTAAGTCTGCTGTTTTGATAGGTTAAAATGATATATCACTTAATTTAGTCAAACTTTCTAAAGGCATGTTTACTTATATTCTGTGAATTATTTGATCATATGTTTAATCTATTTTTCTGTTGGAGTCTTAATCTTTATGAGCGTATATCATAAGGATACTAATCCTTTGTCATAGGTACAGCAGATATTTTTTTTCAGTTGCCTTGTAATTTTATCACTTTTTTTTTTACTTTCACAAGTTCGAAAGTTTAATATAATTAAATCTACCAGTTTTTGGTAATTTTTTTTTACTATTGCTGTTATAAAGTCTTCTAAAATTTCATACTGAATGATTCCATATTTAGGACAGACAAATATGCCATGTGGAAAGCTAATCATGTTGGCCTGATAATGGAATCAGTTAAGTAATTTTTTATAGATGTTTAATAATATAGTGTTATTATAGTGTTAGTGATGATCTTCATTGTAAATAACAGAATATTATGTATATCACATATGACTTAATATTTATCAGAATGATTTTAATATTTGTTAATGATTTTTCATTTTAAGAATTTTTAATTTTTGGCAAGTGTAAGAAATTCTAACTGCTTTAATTAAATTCTGTGTATTAAAAATTGTCAGTTTGAATGTTTAAAGTAAGTGATGTGTTCTGATATGAAATTTGCTATAGAGTTAAGATCAGATGATATCTTTAATTGACTTCTGTGTCTTCACAAGGAGATTGATTCACATGAGTTTGTCTTACTGCCTGTAAAACACTGTCCACTAATTTTCACCTTTCTCCTTGTTTCCTCCCTCAAATCCTACAATAGTTATATGAAGTTGCATTGATACATATTTTTATTAACTTTTTTGTAAACAATCTAAGGTTCTCAGTTCCTGAAGTTTATATATTTAGTTATATTAATTGAATTACCTTTCTCTTTATTTTTTAATCTTCACCAGAGGATATGTTTTTTAATTGATTTTTGGAGAGAGAGGGACAGAGAGAAACATCGACGTGAGAGAGAAACATTGATTGGTTGCCTCCCATAGGTGCCCCAACCAAGCATTGAACCCGCAACCTGGGTATGTGCCCTGATGGGGAGTTACACCTGCAACCTTTTGGTGTACAGGACACGCTCCAGTCAACTCAGTGAATTACCCTTTTAAAAATCATAATGAATGTGCTTCTATTTGCAAAATAAAACTTTTAAAGTATTTATTAGGAAAGATTAGCATTGGAGTTGATAGGCTTTCTTGTTGAGAAATTAGTCCCTGGAATTATAATCAATAACTTATGGTACAAGAAGAAATGAAGAAGGTATTGGAACTGTGCCTTAAACTTTCTATAGTTTGACCCTAAGTCAAGTGAACATTTATTTGGTTTTTATATTTTTGAGCACTAAATACATTGTCTTATATACAGTAGGCCCTCAATAAATAAAATATTTGTAGTGAATAATTAAATGAAAAGTCTTCCATTAATGGTAGAAATTCTTTTCAAATTACTGGGAAATGCAGTTCTAAAATTTTCTACATAAATTTTAATACATTAAAGTATGTACTATTAACCTGCAACATAGCTTTTCTACCACTTATGTTAGAAATTCCTTTTATGCTTAACATTTATTTAATTATTTGATCAGTTAGTTCATTTGTAGATGACTTCCTTGTTGAATTTGATCATTTCATTTTCATGATAGCTTGCAGAGCTATCTGTCTACAGCAGTACGGTCCAATAGACTTTTCCTGTGATAGAAACATTCTATATCTGTGATGTCCAGTAGAGACACATCTTGCCACATGGGACTAATAAGCACTTGAAATGTGGTCAGGGCAACTGAGAAACCGAAGGTTTAATTTTACTTAATTATAAGTAACTTAAAATTTTAAAAGTCTCATGTTGCTAGTGGCTACTATATTAGACAGTGCAAATATACCTGCTTCTAAGTTGTTCTAAGTTTATTTTCTAGGTAAGAGTTCTGATTTCACCAACAGTGTGAGGTAAAACTCTGAAACCGATGGTAAAAAAAAAATACAAGAGCTAATTCTAAAAATTAGCTTATTAGAGTTTAGAAATGTTTACTGAATTATGTGCACAGTTACGATCACAAAACACATTTTTATAGAATTATAAATTCAATGGAAATAATTTTTCAATATTATAATAAAAGTATTTTAATTTGATTTTTTGCATTTATATGAAATGTTAGGTTGCTATATTGAACATACCACAGACCATTTCTCCTCATTTCTGAAGGCAATTTTATTCTAAGGAGAAACCTATGGTCTAAAGACCCATGAACTAATGCTCATTTTAAAATTGGTCCATGTAAAGCTTTTGTTTATTTTTAAGCAGCTGATTTAGAAGAAAGTTTTAATGAACATGAACTGGAGCCCTCATCACCTAAAAGTAAAAAGAAAAGTCGCAAAGGTAGGCCACGAAAAACTAATTTTAAAGGGCTCTCGGAAGATACCAGGTCCACATCCTCCCATGGAACAGATGAAATGGAAAGTAGTTCCTATGTAAGTAGAAAAACATTGTATTCTTACTTTTTGTTGCACTATGAATATTTCATTTAAACTGTGTTTATAGGTAAAATTCATCATTTGAAATGTTGACTAAGCTTGAGGTACTAATAGCATATTTTCATGGATTTAAAAAAAAAAGTTTTTTCTCTTTTACATTTTCAGAGAGATAGGTCTCCGCACAGAAGCAGCCCTAGTGATACCAGGCCTAAATGTGGATTTTGTCATGTAGGGGAGGAAGAAAATGAAGCAAGAGGAAAACTGCATATATTTAATGCCAAGAAGGCAGCTGCACATTATAAGTGTATGGTAAGCATGATTCATTTTATGTGCTTTTATTATTTTTTTTATAAATTTTTCTTTATTGATTTTAGAGAGAGAGGAAGGGAGAGGGAGAGAGAGATGGAAACATCAATGAGAGAGAACATCGATTGGCCACCTCCTGCATGCCCCACACTGGGGATCGGGCCTACAACCTGGGCATGTGCCCTGATTGGGAATCGAACTGGCAACCTCTTGGTGCATGGGTTGACACTCAACCACTGAGCCACACCAGCCAGGTGTTTTATGTGCTTGTAAACCCAAGTTTTAAAAAGCCTTGACCTAATAACCAAATATAGCGTTAGTATTTTACAATTATAAATAGTAATTCCTGTAATCGCAAATCTTCGTAAACTTTAGATTTCTAAAAATATAGCTTTTATAACTTAGTAGAATTTAAATTCTAATTATACTTACTATATTCTAGATAATCCATAATTCACTCAAAACTGTAAAACTTTCAGCCCTGCCTGGTGTGGTTCAGTTGGTTGGGTGGTGTTCCATGCACCAAAAAGTTGCCGGTTCCCTTCTTACCAGAACACATGGCTGGGGTGCTGGCTCGATCCCTGGTAGGAGGCATGCAGGAGGCAGCCGATTGATGTTTTGCTCTCACATTGTTGTTTCTCTCTCTCCTCCTTTCCTCTCTCTAAACTTCAGTTAAAAATATTGTTAAAAAACTGTAAAACTTGCAGCTTTATAAACTTATCATGAAAGATATGTTCAGTCTCCACTATAACCTAGTAAATGTTTCTCTTATTATACTTCACACACTATATTGCAGTTACTTATGAACCTCTCTTCCCCAATAGACTCTTAAATTCCTCGTGGATAAGAACTACATCTTATCTTTGCATCCTTAGATATAGGTTTGATACATAATATACATAAATGTTTTTTAATTAGATCATGTTGAATTACTCATCTCATTTATGATTAGGTTTTAAGATATATATTATTTATATCAGAGGTCCTTAACCAGAGATACATATTATATTTACCTGAGGAGGTTTTTCCAAAATATGTGTCCCTGGAGTAAATCCCAAACATGTCTCTTTGGGGGAATGAAATCCCCAAGTAATACTGATCTGCATCTATGGATGAAATTTGTCAGTTGAAACTATTTTTTTAAATTTTGTGGAAATGTAAAACAGTTGAGATGACAGCATGACACTGTTGAAATCTACATTGTTTAGTGAAGTATTTAATCTTGGCTCCATACTGGCAACATTAGTTTTATTTCATTCACTTTATTTTGGGTTGTATTTAAATCAGAAATGGGAATATATTAAAAATATTTGAATGGGTACTTGATTATTAAGGAAAAGTCCTCTTTCTTGGGATATTGAAGTAATGTAACATATTTGTTACTATGTTTAGTCTTTTTCTCAAAAGGATTCTGAATATTTTCAATGTTCTTGCATTTTTTTCTTCTTTAGTTATTTTCTTCTGGCACAGTCCAGCTCACAACAACATCAAGAGCAGAATTTGGAGATTTTGATATTAAAACTGTTCTCCAGGAGATTAAACGAGGAAAGAGAATGGTCTGTGGTTTTATATTTATGTTATGCATCGTTTCTCTTCTGACTTTCTGCTTTAAATATACAACACATCCAAATTTATCCAGCCATCAAAAACTTTAATATAAAGTAGTTCATATGTTAAAAAACAGTATCTATTTGACTTATTTGTAATATAATAAAGGATGCTGATGTTACTGAAACTTATTCCTCTTTCTATGTAACTTCATTACTTAAGAGAATTATACTGAGATTTATATTTCAGGGTATTTGAGAATCTTTTAATTACAAAAAGATGTGAATGTAATGCTACTTATTAAGTTTAAAATGTTAATATTGCTTAAATCTGCCTAAGTCTCATGTTTTTAAGCATACTGAATTGTTAATAAATAGCTTTAAGTAATATCGACATCTTTATTCATCATTCTTTTACAGTTTATGAATACTATAAAATGTCAATGGAATGCAAAATCTTTTCTTTAAGACAGCAATTATCTCTAGAAATTACTTTAATTTTTGAAATTTTTTAATTGTGAAAATTTTCAAACATATCATAATTAGAAAGACTAGTAACACATCTATCCATCACCTTGACTCATCAGTTATCAAGAATTTGCGGCACTCATTTCATCTGTGCCTTTTAGTCTTGTTGCTTGAAGTATTTCAAAGCAGAGCTGAGACTTGATATCATTTCATCTCTACATATTTCAGTATGTATCTCTTAAAAGTTGGACATTTTCTAACCTAATCACAGTGTCATTACACTTTATAAATTAACAATGAGTCCTCAGTGTCATTTAATACCCAGTTTGTATTTGTATTTCCCCAGTTGTCTCAAAACTATTGTTTTAAAGTTCATTTGAACCCAAAGAAGGCTCATGCATTACATGTGGTTGTTATACATTCCTTCAGTGATCCAGGGCATGCCCTCCTCCTTATCTTTGCTGTTTCTGGTTTTGTTTTGTTGTATGCCATTGACTTGTTAAGAAAATTAATTGATTGTTCTATACTATATTTACATGTTTTTATTTGTCTGTTCTCTTTTTCGTGATGCCATTTAACTTGTGCCTCTGTTCACCAGATTTTCTTTTAAATTGAAGTTAGATGTAAAGTCTTAATCAGTTTCAACATTTTGAGGGGGTAAGAATATTTTACAAGTGGGACTATATCATCCATATTTTATCATATCAGACAACTCATAATGTCTGATCCTTGGATTCAGGGTGTGAGTCTGATCCCTCTGTTCTGAAATTCCCCTTCAGTCTTTCATCAAGTGGTTTCAGACATTGATAATATTTGTTTGAATAATTTCTTGCCCAGCCAGTGTGGCTCAGTGGTTGAGCATTGACCCATGTACCAAGAGGTCGCCGTTTCGATTCCCAATCAGGGCACATGCCCAGGTTGTGGGCCTGATTCCCAATCAGTGTTCTCTCTCATCAGTGTTTCTATCTCTCTCCCCCTCTCCCTTCCTCTCTCTCTAACATCAGTAAAGAAAAAAAAAATTTTTTAAAGAAATGACCATTTCTCTATGGAACTGCACTTTTGAAGGTGTGAAGATTGTTGAAATTCTCTGTTCCATTTAAATCCATTTTAGTTTATTGATACTTTGATTACACTTTTAAAAATGAAAGTCCTTTAAAACAGAATTTATACACTAAAAAGGGGAGGGGATCATTTCATCATATCATACAGAGTAATGTTGTTGTGACATATAGCTAAAGTCCAAATAGATGACTGGAATAACAATTCAGTTCTATTGATCAACTTATTTTACCTCTGCACTGTTGATTGTTAGGGTTAGCACTAACCTAGCATTTCCCCAAGTGTGCTCCAAAGGAAATCAGTCCATCAATATGTGCCCCTAGCCCTCCAAAAATAAAAGGAAATCTGGAGTTCAATAAACTTGGAAACTGTTTACTATACCCTCCTTCCTGGAGAAAACATGAGTTCTTCCATTGAGCAATCTCTATAAAACTAGCATTTCTCAAACTTCTTTGACTATGAGACCCTTTTGTCAATAATCATCTTTTAATCTTGAACATTCTTGAGGCAAAAGCTGATCTAGGCCAGATTGAAGTCTTGAAAAGATTTCATCCCCTTCAGTCTTCCTCTGCCCTTTTGCCTACTCGAGGGAATTGCTTCCCTGTCTTCTCATCCCATAATAGGAAAGGAATTAATTCCAGGGAAGAAAAGAAGCCAACAACTGAAATATAGAATATCATTCTTTTTGTGTTTGGCAGTATTAAGTATTTGATTTATGTTTATATGTCAGATCTTTAACGGGGGATGACTTAATATAAGAAAGTCTATCAAAGTATGGTTTAAATTGTTGCATTATTTAATATATTGCTATATAATAAGTTCAGTGCATTATTTCTCAATAGAAAATTGGCTGTTTTCTTTGTAAGCTCTAATGTTTGGCTGAAATACGGCTAAAATAGAGAAAATGAGATTACATAAACTTTGAAATACTGCTTATGATTATTCTTTGTCTTCCCTTAAACAGAAATGTACACTTTGCAGTCAGCCCGGTGCTACTATTGGATGTGAAATAAAAGCCTGTGTTAAGACTTACCATTACCACTGTGGAGTACAAGACAAAGCTAAATACATTGAAAATATGTCACGAGGAATTTACAAGTAAGAGAACAATTGTCCATTTTCCTAAACTTGTCAGTAAGTAACTGCCCTTGAATAGATGACATTAGTTTACTTGATCACTATTTTTAGGTGATATTTAGCAAAGTATATAGAATACTAAGGACTCTATGTAAGAAATGAGTACTGCAAATAGCATTTTCCTCTGACTACACATCCCCTGGATTAGCATTCATTCAAGTAGTATTTATTATGCTTACCATGTGCCAGGCATTGTACCATGATCTGGGCATACAGTAGTGATCAAAACAGACACAGATTGTGCCCTCATGAAGCTTACAGTCTAGTGGGAGAGACACATTAATTAACTAGCCACATAGCTAAGTATACAGTTACAAACTATAGTGCTGTAAAGGATACATTACCTAGCGCTATGAGAACATATAACAAGGAGGACCTAACCTAGTCCATAATGGGAGTGTTTAGGAATTTCCTTAAGGAAATAGTGCTTGAGCTGAGATGTGAAGGGTGAAGATGAATGTACATGTTGGGAAAGTGTTGTAGGCAGAGAGTGGGACAGAAGCAAGGGTACAAATGGGGAGGTGAGTTAGGAGGCTACTGCTGAGGGTCCAGGTGACAGTTGTTGGGAGCTTAGACTAGGATAGGTTATGAAGATAGAAGTCAAAAGATACTCATGGAAGAATGATGAGAGTTAACTTTGAAGGTTTGAGATTACATGTTACCCTCTTTTTTATGGGTCTTCCACTGTACTACATTGGGCTAGTGTTATTAATGTGCATCTATAATGGTTCCATTTATTTAACTGAATGTAGACTAAGTTGGTAGGGATCCCTGAATTTTTTATTTGCCTGTGCAAATTATAAAGCACTTCCTTACTCTCACATTCTCAGTATGCAAAGAACCGGTGACTCAGGGTCTACTCTTTTGTGTACAAAGCAGTTTACATAAGCAGTCACCCTGTCATTTGGGTTTCTGCATGAGGTGCTAATGCTGTATTATAAAATTTGAAAAACCTTGTTTAATAATAAAGGCACAGATGATTTTCACGTGAATTCTATAAAGCCTATAAGGAACAGATAATTCCAATGTTATTTAAAGAGGTCCACCCAGCACATAGCAAAAGATGGAAAACCTCTTGATTCATTCTGTGAAACTTACATAACTTTGGCATCAAAATTGATGAAGATAGCATTTGAAACAAAAACCTATAGACCAATCTTATTTTATAAATATATATACCAAAAATCCTCAATAAAATATTGTAAAATCATATCAAGAGCTGTATTGTAACAATTTAAAGACTGTTCAACATTAGGAAATATATTACTGTGATCCATTATAATTCATAAAGAAAAATCCTATCACCTCCTGGTGGATGGTGAAAAAACATTTGGTACCATTCAACATCCATGAATTTTAAAGTTAGTAAGTGTGCTCTTGGTAAGCTAGGAGTCTTATTAGAGTGTTTATGAGAAAACAACCGCAAATAGCTTATTTAAGAATCATGTGGAGGTGGATAGGGACCTTTAGAAATGTTCTTTGCCTGGGCCCCACCCTCAGAGGTTTAAATTCAGTAGGTAGAGGCCCAAATCATTTATTTTGATAACTCCCCAGGTGATTCTTATGTTCATCTCTAATTGAGAACCCACTATACTAACATACTTTCATTCAGATCAGGAACGAGACAGGGCACCGACTACCAACATTGCTTTCCATTTTCTTCTGGAGGGTTAAGCCAGTGTAACAAGCATAGGAAGAAAAATGTATAATAAATACTGTGAAGTAAAAAAACTGTTCCTGTTACTGATATCATTGTCTACCACAAAAATCCAAAGGAATCAACTCTGAATTTATTAAACTTAATAGTTACTTAGTAAGATTGATGCATATGAGATTAATTTTTAAAAACAATTCCAGTAATAACTAGTTAGAAATGCAAAAGACAAATGTCTACTTCACACCCCACACACTAAAGGTGAACCTTTCTTTTAAAAAATAATTAGTATTTTACATAGGACCCAAATGAATGGCAAAATATGTTATGTTCCTTGATGGAAAGATTCAACATTGAAAGATACCTATTCTCCCCAAATTAATGTATACATTTAACATAATTTTAATGAAATCAAAATTTTTGACAATTTTGTTTAGAAGAATAAATGTGCTGTTATTTTTTATTAGTAATGATTAAGTTACCTTATATAGCAGAGAAAAAAATAGAAGCTTAAACAAGATAGAAATTTATTTTTCTCCTAATAGACATTCAGAGGAAAGAAGTCCAAATGGTGTAGGCAGCTTTTCAGTGTCATTGGGGACTCAGATTACCATCTTTCTGCTCCCACATAGGAAGTAGGAAGAAGCAGGAGCAGAGAAAAATGGAAGGAAAAAGTGGCTGTTCCTCCAGTTGAATCCATCTTTAATCAGCCTTGTTGGAAGTTCCACACACAAACTTCTCCTCAGCATGTCTTTTGTCAGAATTTAGTAACATGTCCAAGGGAGGCTGGGAAATGTACCCTTAGTGGCCACATGGCAACCCAAATAAAATCTGGTTTAATACTAGGCGGGCAGAGTATAAAAGAGAGATTGGGGTAGTCAGTTAGTCTTAATCACATACAGCCAAGAACATTTTTAATATAATTGAGAGGAGAAGTCTACTAGATATCAAACCAATCATGTAGTAATTAAAACAGTATGGTACTGGCATAGTGCCAAAGATCACAAGAAACAGATCCATGTCTTTGTTGGAATCTTATAAATAATTATGGTAGCATTATGTATCTGTGGAGACGGGATGAACTATTCAGTATTTGATATCTATACAATTGGCTCTCCATTTAGAAGACATAATTTGGATCCTTATCTCAGACTATACCCCAAAACTGATCCTAAATGGATTAAAAATCTCAACCATAAAAAAACTGAGTAGGAAATAAAGGGGAATTTTTCTATAATCAAATATAGAAGGTCTTTCTAAGCGTGATAGGAAACTAAAAAAATTTATTTGATGACATTAAAATTAGACTATATAAAGAGAACTCCAAATCATGAAGAAAAACACAACCCAATATAAAAAATAAGCAAAGGAAATTTATAGAAGAAATAGCCATGGGTTGGTTATAAGCATGTGAAAAACTGTTCAACCTTATTAGTAATGAAGGAAATGCAAATTAAAACAAGATCTTAGCAATTTTTGCCTAACATTATCTAATATTAGCTAGGTTCTAGAGACACAGGCATTCTCATTGGATGTTCAGGTAGAATGTAAATTAGTACAACTTTTTAGGAGAGCAATTTATCATTGGAAACCATACCTTGAAATAATACATTTATTACTAGTGTATTTGTAGGGATTTATCTCAGGGAAGTGAGCAGACAACAGTACAAGAATGTATGTGCAAGAAGTTTCATTATATTATTGGTCATGATTGCTGCTATCTCCACTAGGACATCTTAGAATCAACTATACTAAGGACTGACCAGATTACCATAGATGGCATCAGTCTTCTCAAGACAGGAACAGCAGCTTGCCAGCAGGGCAGCATCAAATATTCCTCTTCTGTGGGAATCCTTGCAGTAGTCAGTATAGCAGTATAGCTCAGGTCCAATAAGACATGATCCACATGGAGTGGGCATGGGATCTACCTTGGCTTAAATGCCTCATGCCCCATCATAACCAGTGCCTCTTATAAGTTATATAGGCATAGATAATTTTCTTTTTTTTTTTTTAAGTATTTTCTCTAGCTTACTTTATTGTAAGAATACAGAATATACTACATACAACATATGAAATATGTGTTAATTGACTTTTTTTTTTATCTTCACCAGAGGACATTTTTGCATTTATCTTCAGATAGAGCCAGAGGGATAGAGGGAGGGAGAGAGAGAGAGAAACATCGATGCGACGCATCGAGTGGTTGCCACCCACACGACCCCAACCAGGGCCGGGGACAAACTGCAACCGAGGTACATGCCCTTAGCGGGAACCGACCCCTGGACTCTCTGGTCCGCGGGCCGACGCTCTAACCGCTGAGCCAAACCAGCCAGGGCGATAATTTTCAGGTTATACCACAAAGAGGGCCAAAGATGGCTTCTTATCAGAATATTTATAATTCTCCTAATCAAGATAGAGTCTACCAATTTGAGGGTAACATAGCTTAGTAAAATAATTGACACACCCATTTTTTGAAGTTGCCAGTGGAACAGAGCCAGAGAGTTACCCACAGGTGAAGTTCTCATGCAGAATAGGAAAATATAATTTTATTAACCTTTTACCCACAATAGCAAATAAACCAGAATGTTCATCAGGAGACAATAAATTTTAGTTTGTGCATTTAGTAGAATACTATGCAGCAGTTAGGGAATGAAGTAGATCTGTGTGCAGAGTCGTGACGAGGTATTTCTGTGATAGAGTAAGGGGGAAAAATAAGTTGTACATGTGTACAAGGTATGTGTATATTTTTGTATACATAGAAAAATTTCTAGGAGCATATTCAGTAAATGGTTGTTACCTCTCATTTGTTGCGTTGGGATGCAGGCAAAGAGGCAATTGTATATTCTCCTTTATACTGTGATGTTTGGATAGTTTTATGAGTAATACATTTTTATTGAAAGTAACAGACTCGTCCAGCTGGTGTGGCTCAGTGATTGAGCGTCAACCCATGCACCAAGAGGTCACTGGTTTGATTCCTGATCAGGGTACATGCCCAGGTTGTGGGCCTGATACCCAGTGGGGGGGGCGTGCAGGAGGCGGCCAATCGATGTTCTGTCTCATCGATGTTTCTATCTCTTTCTCCCTCTCCCTTCCTCTCTCTCTTTAAATCAATAAAGAAAAAAATTTTTAAAAAAATAACAGACTCATTTTAAACTTCTAAAATCAGATGCATGGAGAAGGTAGTGTATTTAACTTTACCTTTTATTTAGATATTTTTATTATAATAGTTATCCATTTTTACTTTAGGAAAAAATGGAAAATATAGATAAGAAAAAAAAAAACAGTTGATGTCAACTTTAATTCTATCACCAGAGATAACAATTTTAAATCTTGGAATACTTTCTTCAGACAAGTGTGTGATTATATATAAGTGTATATTTATAAAAACAAGATTTTACTATATACACTGTTTTATAATCTGTTTGATACTTACTATCCCTAAGACATTTTTTCTGTGACAGTTTTACATCAACATTTTAATGATTGTATAGTATTCCATTTCATAGGTATATCAGATTGTTTAATCAGTTCCTTTCTTAGACATTTAGGTGGTTTTTACTTTTTAACTATTAGAAAACCATGTTGCAGTGACCATCTCTAAACAAAAATATTCGCACTGGGATCTATGATGATTTGAACAGCTCGTTTTATTTTTTCACAATTAAATTTGTTTCTAAAATCCGCTTATAATGTGGATTCCAGATTATTTTATCATAGAGACCATTGAGTTCAAATGGTAGTCCATATGCATACAGTAGTTTACGGAAAGAAGAATAGACAAATAGGAAAAACAAGGGAGGGATATTTCTGAATGAAGTGGCTTCATTCTATATGTAGCTTTTTTTACCGGCCTTTTCTGGATCCTGAATATATTCATATTTAAAGGGCAAGGGAAGAGCCAGGCCAGTGTGGCTCACTGGTTGAACGTTGACCCATGCACCAAGAGGTCACCAGTTCGATTACTGATCAGGGCATATGCCCAGGTTGTGGGCCCGATCCCCAGTGAGGGGCATGCAGGAGGCGGCCAATTGATGTTCTGTCTCACTGATGTTTCTGCCCCTCTCTCTCCCTTCCTCTCTCTCTAAACTCAATAAAGAAAAAATATTTTTAAAAAAGAATTTATTAAAAAATAAAGGGCAAGGGAAGATTATATAGTGATTCTTTTTATCCTGTTTTATTTTTATTATCTTTTTGTACTATTTAAATATGTTTTTATTTATTTATTTTAGAGAGAGAGGAAGGGAAAGAGAGATAGAAACATCGATGTGAGAGAGAAGCCTGGATCGGCTGCCTCCTGCACGCCCCCTACTGGGGATTGAGCCTGCAACCCGGGTATGTGCCCTGACCAGGAATCAAATGAGACCTCACAGTCTATGGGACGATGCTCAATCCACTGAGCCACATTGGCTGGGCTATATATGTATTTTTTTAAATGTCAGACTTCTACCATAAAAAAGTAAGTTCTGTGACAGCAGCAATCTTGTTTAACCAGTCGACACCTGTGGCCTTGATGTCTAGACTGGTGAAGGACATGTAAAAGGCCTATGGGGAATAGTCCTTGAGTGAAAAATAATCCCATGAAAAGATTAAAATTTGTTCTAATAACAAGGGATTTATCCTTTTAGATAAAACTCTATTATAAAATATGTCAAAAGTAGATAAAAATAGAATAGTATAACAACTCCCCATCTCAGCGGGTACTAAGTTATTGCCATAGTTGTTTCGCCTATTTTTTTTTTTCTTCCTGGGGTGTATTAAAACAGAATCCCAGATTTTGTCATCTTATCCCTATGTACTTCATATGTATCTCTTAAAAATATGAGTGTTCCTTACCTAGTCACTATGCCATTATCATATTTTTTAAAATAAGTTTTTTGCATCATCTCATATTCAGGTCACATTTCTCCAATTATCTTGAAAATATCTTTTTAGACTTGATTTGCTCAGATCTTGATATATGCATCTGATGGATATGTCTATGTCTCTTAAGTTCTCTCTTAATATAGAGAAATCTCCACTCCATCATACCTTTTACCCCTTTACTTGTTAAAGAACCTCAATAAGTTGTCCTCTAAAAGTCTTACATTCTAGATTTATCTGTTTGCTTTTTCATGAGGCCATTTACCTCATTTCTCTACCCCTCCATATTTCCCATAAACTATACATTGATTGAAAGGCTTAATTATATTCAGATTATATTTTGGGGAAGTGATACATCATAGCTGTAGGAACCTCACTCTTGATATTTGAACTCATGATTTAAAAAAAGATGTGATTCCCAATGTGCAGTGTTTGAAGAGTACAAGTTCTCCAAAAATTATTGAAAATGTTTTGAGGATAAAAAAATAATGAGAAAAACTAAGTCAGAAATCAGTTGTTATTTTTGACCCCCCAACACCCTCTGCCTCTTATTCTATGCACATATTAGAAACCTCTCATATTAAACTCAGTTTTAGATCATTTGTGACAGGTGAATTCCTATATGATCATTTTGTATCTATTGCTGACCACAAGAGGGCATCCACTGAACATTTTTAAAGACTTGTTCTGTCTTGTCATCTTGTATCTATTGTTCTATCTTGTCATCCTGTAATGACAGGAATATGTTCTGAGAAATGGGTGGCTAGCGATTTTATCTTGTGCAAACATCAGAGTGCACTTACACAAACCTAGATAAGATAATCTACTGTACACCTAAGGCCATACAGTATACCTATTACTCCGAGGCTATAAACCTGTACAGCATGTTACTCTACAAAACAACACAAAATTAAATCAAGCACAAGAGAAAATGATGCAATCAAGAGTCACTGTAAGCATGTTATGCTGCCTGCATAACACAACATACTGTTTTACAGCAAACTTTCTTTTAGTAAGTGGAAAGAGTGCACGCTAACTTAACAATAAAAAGTATAGTATAGTAAATACAAAAACCAATAACATAGTCCTTTATTATTATCATTATCAAGTATATACTGTACATAATTGTATGTGCTATATATATATTTTTTTTATCCTCGCCCGAGGACATTTTCCCATTTTTTGTTCAGATAGAGTGGGAGGGAGAGAGAGGAATGTCAACGTGAAAGGGACACATCGAGTGGCTGCCTCCTGCACAGCCCTGGTTGGGTCAGGGCCGGGGACGAACTGCAACCGAGGTACGTGCCCTTAGCGGGAACCGAACCCGGGTCTCTCTGGACCGCAGGCCGACGCTCTAACCGCTGAGCCAAACCGGCCAGGGCTGTGCTATATTTTCATATGACTGGCAGCACAGTAGGTTTGTTTTTTTAATTTATTTTTGTTACAGATGTTTCTCCTTTTTTCCCTCAGTAGGTTTGTTTACACCAGTATCACCACAAACACGTGAGGAATGTGTTGCATTATGATGTTATTATGGTTATGATGTCACTAGCCGATAGGAATTTTTCAGCTTCATTATAATCTTATGGGAACACCTTACTATATGTGGTCTGTCATAGACCTAAACATTGTTATGTGGCATATGATTGTAATTCACCTAAAACTGAACTCAGATCAGCCTACCCTTTGATTATGGTGGGGGTGGTTAGCTATAAAAAATATATTGGTACATATACATAAAAGCGGCCTAAACTCTGGTCCAAAATCACCTGCATTGCTATTTTAATTAAAAACAATGAATTTCTATTACACGGTATATATGTCCAAATAAAAGATTGTTGGCGCTACATGATGTCAAAGTATCACTCCAGAGATTATTTGCTAATTTTAAAGGGGAAAACCTATCTTTAGAATGGATCAATCTGGGTGTCACCACCACCTTAACCAAATGATCAAACAGCATCACTAAAATGGAGCATTCTGAAATTACATGCCTCCCGAAGTATGCAGGATCGCCTACAAGGTATCCTGGGCTAACAACAACAACAAAAGTTCAACCTAAAGCTAACTAAGCCCTTGGGCTTTATTTCCAGTTTATAGGAAATATGGTGTGAGGAAGAACCATATAAAACAGTACCACAGTTACACAAATCCATAATGTGGTATAGCTGACAAGGATCTAATCTGACTCTTCCCAAAAGAGTATCATGGGGAAAAAATTTGGAGGAACCAGTCTAGATTAAGAGAGACATAGCCAAATGCAGCTCCTAGAAAACTTTCAGGTGATTCATAAAGTTATTCTAATGAATGCAGGAGACTGATGATGAAAAGTCATTTGAAAAGTTTGAATAAAATTGTTGCATGAAATCTTGAGCAGAAGCAATCATATATATAGAATATAATTTCCTGAAATGACTTTTAAATAATGTATATGAAACATTACAGAATTTGGATATTTTATCTCTGTACCTTAAAATTGATTTTCAAGTTGGCCAAAACCTTTGTTTTTATTTTTTTAGCCTTAAAACTTTTTTAAAAATGTATTTTTTAATTGCAGTTCACATTCAATATTATTTTATATCAAAAACTTTGTTTTTTGCCCTGGCTGGTGTGGGTCATTGGTTAGAACGTTGGCTCTCAGACTGAAGGGTTGTGGGTTTGATTCCCGATCAAGGGCATGCATCTGGGTTGCAGGTTTGATTCCCGGCCCTGGTTGGGTGTATGTGGGAGGCAACCAATTGATGTCTCTCTCTCACATCAATGTTTCTCTTTCTCTCTCCCTCCCTCCCTCTCTCTCCCCTTACCTCCCTACCTTCCACTCTCGAAAAATCAATGGAAAAAATATCCTCAGGTGAAGATTAACAAAAAAACACACACAAAAAACTTTGTTTTTAATTTCATTGGGAAAATTGAGGAATTGCTTTATATTTGGGTATATGTGATAACTTTCATCCTAAACCAAAGGTTTTATTTCAGATGAACTTTTACTATCTCATTAATAGAGTGCTTTCCTATTTTTTAGATAGAAATGAATCTGTATGTAACTAATTGTGAAGTGTTTTTAAGTGTGAATGGGGAAACCCATATTTTAAATGGGCACCAGCCTCATCCACTAATGATAAATATATTCTCATGAACCATAGCAAAACATTGAGATTTTTATCTTTCATCATTGTAGACTATATTGTAAAAATCATAGTGGAAATGATGAGAGAGATGAAGAAGATGAGGAACGAGAGAGTAAAAGCCGGGGAAAATTAGAAATTGATCAGCAACAACTAACTCAGCAGCAACTTAATGGAAACTAGGTATGAAAGTTAATTACATCGGATCTATTGTCAGAATATAATACACATTGATAAAAACATGTTGAAGTAATGGTGTGCAGTATGACTTTTTTAATGCTATTATGTTTAGTTGAGCATGTTACTAGAATGCCGAGGATTGTGTGAGCTTGCATAGTTTTTTAAACTAGCGGATTTTGTAACAGTATAAACAAACTATCTACTTTATCAATAAATGTAGTTGTAATGTCAAATCAGTAAGATATCCTCACTCCTCAATAATGTTATATTTATTGTGTTCCCCTCAAGCATCATATTTTACATTTCTTTTATCATCTTTTAAACAGGTTCATGGGACAAAGTTAGAAAACTGGGAATGAATAAGACATCCATAACTACTATTCTTTTTTCACTGTTTTCTAAAATCAAAAAGGGTTTGTAACTTTTTACTGCCCAACTCTTAGATCCTTCATTGAACTGCCTAAAAACGTCTTATTGTTTTATGAGCCTTCTTCACTAGGTGGCAGAGTTTGATATGTTGATATTACGTAGCCCTAGTTTGCAGTTTCTGGGAAGCAATTGAAACACTATTAACCCTGTGTATAGTGTCAACAGTTAAAGCAGACATTGAAATGAAGTAAGCTATATTTCTGGACTGAACAAAGTTCTGTTTAGAGTGTCTGAGTTTGTTTAGTGGATTCATACTCAAGGGAAAGCATAAGCAAATTTCACTTTACAGTGCAAACATGCCTCTGCTTGCAACACATGGGAATTTGTGAAATTTTTTTCACACTCAAGTAATGGAGGCTAGAAATGAAGAGAACTTTATTTTTCTCTTGGCTTTGACAGCAAATGCTAAAAATTTCTTCCAAGAAATGTGCTAAAGCATTTTATTTGGTTCCTGTTAAAGTTGTTCTCACTGACCAGCATGGACTCGGGCAACTGGTGATTATAAGCTATGAGCTCCAATGCATATGCCAAAATTCTCTTGACAGTAAACCTCTTCTTTTTTCATGTTATACAAAGAGCGTCTAGCAAAATGATTGGATCCTTTCAAGTTTAAACATTTAGCAACAGCAAATGAAATCTTTTTAAGATTGAAAGGGTTACCAACTCACTAAGGACTTTAGCCACCATGTCTGAAACCCATTCCTCTCAAGTGCCGTGTTGTGTAGAACACTTCATATATTGGCCCAAAGTATGTAAGGAGGTCTCATGTGCTCTAGGAGTAAAACACAGTCTTTGCATAAAACAGTATTTATTTTTAATTTTGTGACCACTATTTTAGAAACTTTATTTAATGTTTTTTAATGCCTTCATGCAGTGCTTTGCTTATCTATTAAATTGGTTTTTGTGCCCTACTTTTCCTCTGGTAGGGCTTGGTGTCGTTTTATGGATCATCAGAATTATTTCTCAAAGCCTAAGAATCCAGCCTTTTAGAAAGGATTTTCACACTGGCATTTCTAGCTAGTGATATTTTCTTCCATTTATCTTCTGAAGCACATTTATATATTTCTTTATGGCAAAACCAAAAAACTTTAGTTGTGGTCTGCCTAATATTACCATAGCACCTCATTATCAAGGGTAGGGATTCTGATTTCTGAATGATTAGTTAACCTACCACATTAAAGCAAATTAGCAAACAAGAAAAAAATCATGTTAACATGACTGTACATCAAGATATTTTGTATCTTATGGAAACGCATTTTTAAAATGTAACAGGTGGAAAATTACACTGTGCTTAATGACTGATATTTTTTAACTGCTAGTCCCTTAAAGACACATTTGTCAAGTGTGTATTCACACATTTACTTAAATCAAGGGACTCGATGATTGCTTTATTTTAACCATTTTTTATTATTTTTAGAAGGAAACTAGCTTTAGTAATGGGTTGTTCTCCCTCTATGTTTTTCTCTTCTTGCTCTAAATATGCCATTGGGTTTTTTTGTGTGTATGTGATGAATTTTCAAAATTCACTATGACTTGAAGTGCAACAACAGATCTAGATGTTTGTTTACCAAGCTATGTGACTTTTCCCAAAGGATCTGTACTTTATTTCCTTACAGCAGCTTGAAACCCGTTATTTTAACTCTTTGAATCACTGTGTCTAGATCATTTTTACATTGTATGCCATTGATTTACCCATGAAATGATAGAGCACCTTCAATTTTTGACAACTACTGTAATGATGTTTTTAAGAAAAAGAGAAGGTGCCAGTGGTAATAATGGCTAGTCAATAATCACATAATGGACTTCAAATACTATAGGTGTCAGTTGATGGATTTGTTGTGTAATCCAGTGTATGATTTTGTATGGGTTTGTTCAACCCTTTCTCTGCCACTACCAACCAGAATAGCACTTTACCTTTTGGTTGGCTAGGTAAGTGGCTGGCTACCTATTTTTCTCACTGTGGTGTGATTGGCTAAATAGTCTTTCATTAAAAATTGAAATGTAAATTGAAGTCACATGAAAAATCACCTTCGGTTGTAAACCTCCGATATTTTTATTTTCTATCCATGTTTGTCACATGCTGAGTAAAAGTGCCTTACAATGTAAAAATTGTACAGTACTTATGTTCCCAAGTAGCATCATCATCTTCTGGGTAGTAATTACATTGTGGTATGAATATTTAGAAAAATGGACCTCAGCAGTGTATTTACTGTTCATCTCTTAAATCCTTAACTGTAGGTTTAATAAGCATGACATTATTTGATAAGTATATAACATTTACATCATTTCAGAAAATACTGCCATGACTGTGTTTTATGCATATTTTAGCTTGAAATTTTGAAGCATCTTTTCTCTTTTCCTTTTTTTCTTTTTTCCTATTTTTTTTTGTTTGTTATTGATACTAAACAGTGTAATCTTTGCAAGCGTATATTAAAGATTATTCTGGAGCATTTATTGCCTTACCAGAAATGTTAGTAAGAAATGTTCTTTAGAGTAGAAAGATAGACTTGAGTTTCTATACTTTAACAAGAGCTCTTTGTTCCTGGGGGGAAGGGGGGTGGGAGGTGAACTTTACTTTCATCTCAATTTATTAAAAACCCATAACTGATACACATTTTATTTCAAAAGTCAGCAATTTTAGAATTTCAGATAGTACTTGCTCAGGAGTACATGCTACTCAAGATATTATGAGAATAGCAAGCTATATAGATCTACTGTTGAATCAGAATCTATGTACTTGAACAAATGTGTGAATCTTACATATCTCAAAGCAAAAGGAAAGTGTTCTTCCAGAATGTTACTTTTTAAAAAAGCGCTTAAGTTAGACCAAGGTATACAGTTTTATTCTCACAGACATTTAGGTTAATTGTAAAGATAAGGAATGCATTATGGGTCAAAATCAAACATTCCTCTCACGTTATGTATATTTTGTTCCTGTTATATTGGCTTTATTTTCAAAATTGTAGTTTGTAGCATTAGTTTCCTTTTATTGGTATTGCATATATTATTCATTCAATAAATGAGTTATGACTTTCATGTTTGTATGTATGTCTTTTTTGTGAAAGAGTATAATGAAGCTTATTTGTAACAGCAGTAGTATTGTGTTCCTTTTAGTCTTGCCTTCTTTCAAGGTGAAATGCCTAGTTTGTTTAATAACTTGTTGTTAAACACGTATGAAAGAAAAATGTGAATTTGAGTTTAGTTCAAAGTTTCGCAACATAAAAGGTTTTACCATGGAGAGACAGCAGTCTTTCCAGTACAATAGAACTGCATTACATCTTGGTTCTCTTATTATTAAACGATTCAGATACTTATGACCTAAACCACATCCCCTAGAACTTAGTTAAAAGGTGATTTTGAAAATAAACCAAAACTCCTAGTATAGTTCATCTGATTGGTAATAAAGGTGCAGGATTAATATCTTTGTCATAAAGGGATTTCATCTTATAGATTTAAATTTACTCCCTTTACCATGGACAGCTTGCTTCTAGTATAGTGCTCATACATTGAGGTGGTCATATCCAGGGCAAAAATCAAAGTTTTAATTAGTGGAATATGCTCATTCCATACACACAATTCCTAACCTGCCTTCCTACTCAAGAGGGAAAAAAAAATCTAGCAAAAGGTTCTGATTAATGCTGGAACTATTTGATGGTGTGCTTTCCTGTAAATGCTGCCTAATAGTATCAGGGGTATGTGTGTGTGTATGTGTAAAATCCATGATTTAGTTTCATTTTAATTACCACTATAAAATTATGGAGAAAGGATTTATTTGGTTTTCTTTAGCTAATTGAAACCATTGACAACTGGGTCGTTTTTGGTGTTTTGCTTTGTTTTGGTTTTTAGCTGCAGTCATCAGCAATTGCTGAAGACATTCCAAAGCATAAACCAGAATTTTCCTAAATTCTGTGGCCGGCAAATGGCCAGTCTATCTTTGTAAGAGAAAACCCTAGTCCATCTTTTTTAAAAAGAAAAAGTTTTATTGATTTTAGAGAGAGACAGGAAAGGAGAAGGAAAAGGAGAGAGAAACATCTATCAGCTGCCTCCTGCATGCCCCCTACTGGGAATTGAGCCTGAAACCTGGACATGTGCCCTGACCATGAACAGAACCAGCAACCTTTTGGTGCTTGGGATGATGCTCAACCAACTGAGCCACTTGCCCAAGCCCGTATACATTATTAACAGTAGTAATTGGTGAGTCATTTCCCTTACTTCTGCTTTCTGAAAGGTAACAGATCGCTCATAGCTGTTAATTTTTGTCGGATAGATCTGCTTCTCCATGTGTCCAGGGTCATATGTGGCTTTGTTCAGGGCACTTGAAGGGGTCATGTACTGTTTTGTTGAAGAATTCCTAAGACCTTTATCTGTTGTCATGGTTCTTACTTCCCAAATCATGACTGTGTCTAACAACTGGTCAGTTATGTGAAATAAAAAGATAAAGCCAGCCTGGCCGGTGTGGATCACTGGTTGAGCATCGACCCATGCACCAAGAGGTCGCCAGTTCGATTCCCAGTCGGCACATGCCCAGGTTGTGGGTCCCACCCCCAGTGAGGGGCATGCAGGAGGCAGCCAGTTGATGTTCTCTCTCATCAATGTTTCTATCTCTCTCTCCCTCTCCCTTCCTCTCTCTCTCAAATTAATAAAGAAAAAATATTTTTTAAAAAAGATAAAGCCCTTTGAACTTTCACTTTTCAACTAGTTGTTTTATCCTTAATATGAATAAAATCTAAGACTGACCAGGAAAATTGACTTGGTGTACACTTCCTGCTTTTAATTCATTTGCTAGAAAATGATTTTTTTTTAATTTAATAATATCAAGCCCTGGCAGAGTAGCTTAGTTAGTTAGAGTGTCATCCCGATATGCCAAGGTTGCAGGTTGGATCCCTGGTCAGGGCACAAGAAGCCACCAATGAATGCATAAATAAATAGAACAACAAATCAATGTTTCTTGCTCTCCTTCCCCCCAAAATCAAGAAGTACAATTTCAAAAGAAAGAATTTCAAGCGACAATTACCTGCATATCTGAAAATAAATTGTTGGCAAATGACACAAATATTCATTTACACTGGTCCGTTAACATGAAAGTTTCTAAATAAAGAATAAATTGAATGTAGCCAAGGGTGAATTGATGCCACATGAAAATTAGATTTTTTTCTAATTCTCAAAATCGCATTTAGTGGTAATTAGGTATTTATAACATTAGCCAAACAACTATTTTATTTAAAAAGATTTGTCAGATGTATAACATTGCAAATAAACTTTTTAATGTTATGCCAGTAACTCAGTCTTTAATCATGTTTTCTTTCACTCTTTTTTCATGTGTTTATTAAATAATTATGTCTTTAAGGAGGGGCAACAAAACAGGACAACCATATTAGAGAGTTCTTTGTGTAACTTCAAACTAGAGGGGTCATGGAGACTGCCGGTATTTTCATTTCATTGGTTAGCCAGAACATGTAACACAAAGACTTATTTTCAAACGTTCCTGATCCTTAAGCCCAATAGGCTTATGTTCCATATTTAGTATTGATTTAGTATTACCAGGAAGCAATAATTCTTTGGACCCTGGTCTCATGCTATAGGTTAGAAAGCAAGCACAAAAGATAAGCAGTTTCTTGAAAATTTGCAGATCAGAGAGCTGGAATTTTGGCATTATCTTCAAATATAACCGTCTATCTGGACCTCCCTTAGAAAAGTTGTTCTTAAGCATTTCGACATATTCCATATGCCCAAACAGCTTAGGGAGGCTATCCAGTATGCTGGGGGTGAGGGTAGGGGTACAGGGAAAGGGTTGAAAGAAAACAGGCTACTTAGAAAAAAGGCCTGGCAGATTTTCTTTCCCTTGGGAAGAAGCGGGGTAAGAGAGAGAAGATTTAAGCACCTTTCATAGCATTTAGTAACTGGGGTCATTCCATTCCATGAAACTTGGAAATGCAGCCAGCGGTTTGTAGGCCACTTCCTAGAAAGATTGACAAAAAACTTGAAACATTCACATCTTTATTCTTTTTTTTTCTTTTCATATCCCCCCCCGCCCCCAGAAATTCTTTTACCTTGATTTCCCTTATCTATACCACTCTTTGCAGACCACTCCTTTTCTGACTCTTCTTCTTACCCTGATGTAAATATTCCACAGTGTTCTCCTAGTCTTTGCCATCTTGTATTGTTCTCACTTGTCACTGCGATCTACTGTTACAGCTGTCATGTGTGTACTACTGAGAGCCCCTATCCCTAGCCACAGTCTGCTCTACCTCCTGAAGCTCTATGCTGAGTCTCAACTATTCTCCGGGACATTTTTACCAAAACTGCTGGCTATTCAACCATGTGTATCAAACTAAATTGTCCTGACTTGAATTTTATCTATCAGTTAATGACACCAATGGTCAATAGGGCTACAGTTGGTCTGCTTTGATCTCTGCATTTACTTACTGAGTTCCTCAGAATCTATTATTCTTTCTTTTGGAGCCATTCTCTCTATTCTTACTACTGATAACTAGTTTGGATTCTACTGTTTGTTTGATTTTCTTTTTAACTTTTTGCCCAGATTCCTAACTTCTTTCACTCTGTGTCCATGTTTATTAGACTCTTAGTTCCTTCATTTTATTTATTGCGAAGTTCTTGGCCTTGCTTTCTTAACTACTCAGTTTGGATAAGATGGTTAATCACCTCCATTACCTCTTGATACAATTGGTCTCAGCTTCCCACTTCTCTTAATTCTCTTCCACCCTCTTACCTCCCCTGTTCCCAGAGTTCACCCCACACTTACATCTGTGGAAGATGACCTGCTAGAGGAAACCATAACACTGCAGACTGATGCTATCACATACATTGGTATTTAGTCTCAAGTTCTCCACATCAACCTTCAATCCTTTTTACTTGTCCTTCCCAGTATATTTCGAAACTATTAAAACATAAGCATATGGACTTGATTTTGGTGGCCTTGGTTTGGATCCCATGTAACCTTGATTAAATTACTGAATCCACTTTCATTATCTCATCTTTAAAATGCAGGTTAAGCCCAGCCGGTGTGGCTCAATGGTTGAGTGTTGACCCATGCACCAAGAGGTCGCCAGTTCAATTCCTGGTCAGGGCACATGCCCAGGTTGTGGGCCAGGTCCCCAGTGGGGGGCATTGAGGAGGCGGCCAGTCGATGTTCTCTCTCATCGATGTTTTTCTCTCTCTCCCCCCCTTCCTCTCTCTCTAAAATCAATAAAGAAAAAAATATTTTTAAAAATGCAGGTTAAAATAGTACTCCACACCTAGACTTGTAAGGATTAAAAGTGGAAGCACAGACTTAAGACTTCCTATTCCCTGATACACTGTACCTTGTTCCTGTGTTCTCTTCTAGTTTTATTCTATTTATCATAATTTTCTTAAAAGTCAAATGACTTCTGTCTGTACCTCTACTTCTCTTAACTACACTAAAACCCCTACAGTGCAAAGATCACCAGTGAATCTTGCTAAAGCCAATGGGTACTTTTCAGCTCTTATCTTACTTAACTTCTAGACTCTAATTTCCCCGACAATCCAGGCACCATCACATGGTCCTCTTCTAATGTGCTTTTGCAAATTACCCAAGAATATAGTAACACATCAGATGACAGGACCAAGATTGAAAAGCCCTTCCATTGGCTGAGACTCTACATGGACATTCTACCTACTCCTGCCGCCCCATTAGTAGAGATTTAATAGGGATCTATGTAAAATCTTGTCTTTCCTTGGCAAAAGAAAGACCCTCAGATACAAGGGTGTGGTGAACTGTAGACACCAGTGATGTAAAAGAGTGGAAGGGAAAGGGGAGAGTAGGAAGTTGAAGCTAGTGGTGTCGGGAGGTAATAGAGATGATTAACCAACTTGCTTGTGAAAAATGCAACTCAAAGTTTTAAGTATATCAGAAAGCAAAATGCACTTACACACACACACACACACACACACACACATACATAATTCTTCTTTAGTAGAAAAACAATAAAACTTAAGACATGTGCCTACTTATAAAACCTATAAAAATTACCAGAGCTACAATGGTGAGACCAAGAGCTGGAGAATTGTAGTCAAAATTCCAAGCCCCATATCCAGATGGAGTCAGGCAACAGACAGCTGGAAAGGGCCACAGGGGAGCAATGTGAGATGGAGGAAGTAAGGCTCTGTGGCCTGAAAGATCTGGGTTTGAATCCTAATTTTGCCACTAGTAAGCAATAACTCGCAAGGTACCCTCCAACAACTCTCAGCCTCAGCCCCCACCCCATATGTCAAAATGAGAATAATATCTCTTAAACCACTGAGCTTTCTTAAGGGGCAAATGAGATAAAGTGATTTTAAGTGAAATTAGCTAGTTTGTGGTAGATAACAGTGGTTTGCATTCTTTTCTAAAACAGAAAAGTAATAAATATTCCCTTTCCCACACAGTGATCCTTCAGATATAAAAACAAAACAAGCCCGGCCAGTGTGGCTCTGTGGATTGAGCGTTGTCCCATGGAGTGAGAGATCCCGATTCAATTCCTGTTCAGGGCACATGCCTGGGTTGGGGGCTCAATCCCCAGTAGGGAGAGTGCAGGAGGCACCCAATCGATGTTTCTCTCTCACTTTGATGTTTCTATCTCTCTCTCCCTTCCTCTCTCTCTAAAAAATCAATAAAACATATTTAAAAAAATAAAAACAAAACTATCCTGTCACTTTTTAAAGTTTTTCATATTCTCATTATTCACAGAATTGATACTCAAAATACCCAAATTAGAAAGTCTAGATAAGTAAAAATAAAAATTTCAAATCTCCTTTAATCCTACTAACCATAGGTCATTATATATTTTTTTAAACTCTTCAAGGGTTTCTATGTATATATGTAAATTATATGAAATGGCTCATGTACGACTAAATTTTATTCTGCTTTTTTCACATAATAATTGGAATTATCTTCAAGTCAGTAAATATACTCTAGTATTCTTACTGGCTGCATAATGGTCCATTTTGTGGCTGTGCTATGGTTTCTTTTCCTATCATTAGACAGTTAAGCTGTTTCCAGGGTTTGCTTTTGCTATTATTTTGCTATTACAAATAGTTCTCATCTAATCATAAAGAAACAGCAGAGAACCCCAGATTGGAGAGTGTTCCACAAAACAACTGGCCTGTACAATTCAAAAAAGTCATGTCTTAAAAAACAAAGAAAGGGTCCAGCCAGTATGGCTCAGTGGTTGAACGTTGACCCACGCACCAAGAGGTTGCTGGTTCAATTCCCAGTCAGGGCACATGCCCAGGTTGTGGGCTCGATCCCCAGTGGGGGGGCATGCAGGAGGCAGCCAATCAATGTTCTCTCTCATCGATGTTTCTATCTCTCTCCCTCTCCCTTCCTCTCTCTCTAAAATCAATAAAGAAAAATTATTTAAAAAAACAAAAACAAACAAAAAATTAAAAAACCGAAACCTCAAGGCTGAAGAACTGTTCCAGATTAAAGGTAACTAAAGAGATATGACAACTAAAAATAGTGGACAGTCCTGAATTGGATACTGGTTCAGGGAGAAAAAAGAATTATTGCTATAAGGACATATGGGGTACTATTAACCAAATATAAATTTGGATTGCATATTAGATGATATTGTATTAATGTTAATGATCTGTTTTTTTTTATCATTGTAATTATATAAGAGAATATCCTTGTTCTTGGAAACTACATACCAAAGTGTTTAGGAGTAAAGGGTGTTATGTCTGCATTTTAACTAATTCAGAAAAAAGTGTGCATATACAAAGAGATAAAGAAAATGAGTCAAAATGTCACAACTCGTTGCATCTTGATGAAGGAATACAGGAGTTCTTTGTATGATTCTTGTAACTTTTCTATAATGTTGACATTATTATTATTTTTTTAAAAAGGTGAACACACCAACAGAAACAGCAGCTCTTACTAAGGGAGCCTGAAGAAGGTCCAAACTTGGGGAATAGGAGTAAACCTTGGGGAGTCATCAGGATATTTCACTAAGGCACCACTTCTGGAGGAAAGAGTATAAACTATGTTTGGATCAGGTGACCTTGACAAAACTCTCTCATTCCCCATTCAGGAATCAGGGGACTGGGAATCAGGGTGATTCCCAACCTTTCCACTGAAGTATACCCCAAATACAAAAGTGGCCTTTTAAGCTGTTTCACCCTTCAGCTGCACTGTTTTGTTTTGTTTGTATTTCATGTCCTCATCTATCTTAGATTCCTTTTTTATTTTGTTAAAGTAACATTGTTTTTCTTACAGGATGCATGGGTGACAAGTGCTTAAAAAGAAATAATGCTAACATGAACATTCCTATACATATAGTTTTCTGCCCTTGTCTGAATATCTCAAGATAACTATATAAACAGAAATTCCCAAGTCAAAGTTTTGTGCACATTTTTTAAAAGTCCAATAATTCATATTGGTAGATGCCCTGCAGAAAATTCTTACCATGAATGCATTACCCAGCTTCAAGACGTATCAAGCAATTTTCCCTACCTATGCCTTTCCCACACACCATGGTTTATTTAGAAGCAAATCCAGGACATCATATCATTTCATATATAATTCAGTGAGTCATAATCTTTTTGCTGGTGTAGGGTCTTGCCTTGATGTTGATGGCTGCTGACTGATCACCATAACAAATATAATAATAATGGAAAAGTTTGAAATATTGCAAGACTTACCAAAATATAACACAGCCATGAAGTAAGCAAATGCTGTTGGAAAAATGGCGCCAGTAGACTTGCTCAACACAGGGTTGCCACAAATCTGCAATTTAAAAAAAAAAAGCAATTTAAGTGTTTGCTATTCCTATCTAAATTTCCACAGATTTTGGAGCAGGAGGGAGAAGCAAACATAAGTTCTTGATGTTTTGTTTGAAATCATCTTCAGGTCAAATCTTACTTTATAATTACTCTCCTTATATTATATGTGATACAGGCATATATTCTAGGCAATGCTAGTAGACTGTATAAAATCAGATGCTCATTAATCCAGTCTTATACTAATGTTAACTCTCCAGACATTTAACAATATTAGGACATACAATGAAAATAATAGAGATAAAATACAATTCCTAACTAATTATCACAAACATTTTTCAGACAATGTACCTTTAAAAGTCCACACACAAAGTTGGGTAGAAACATTTCTATATAATGTAAATTTCAGAATTGTACCTGGATTCAGCTAAACAAATTATTATGAAATATCTGCCAGTGCAAACAAGTTATTTAAAAAGCAATTGATCTGGCAACAAATTCATTGATTTGTTGCTGAATCAATTGCTTTTTAAATTTCTAACAAATGGTGGAAATTAGGCATATTCTTAATTATATAGTAACAAAGTAATTATTACTATTATTTATATTCATGCTGATAATATTCCTCTAAACTAGTTTCCTTTGTTAGGAAAGTGTTCCCAAAGAAAAACCTGTGATACCTCATTTTCACTGGTAGCTATTTCATGTAACCTATGGATCTAGGTATTGGTAGATGCTGTTTTTACCCTGCCCAGATCCCTTTACCAGCTGTGCTCCCATCCCACATTTGCTTCCAGTGCAGCATACACTTGCAACCTCTGGTTTCTTGCCCTTGCCTGATGGGAGCCTGGGAGGCTACACTCCTCTTACCAGGTTGCCAGTGTTACTAGGAACAAGGAACAAAATTGTTGTTCCCTGTCTCAGCTCAGGTCTACTGCAGTTCTTTCCCCTTGTAGGTCAGGCCAGGGCTAGACTTTACCTGGGGCCACATCCTTGCTCAAGTTCTCCCTTTCCCTATCCTGCTTCATTTCCTTCCTTACAAGTTTTTTTTCTTTAAGAGCACCTCCTCCATAAATCAGATAATTGAAATAACCTAACAGTAAGGGAAAGAATTATACTTTTGGTTTAGAAATTTAGGTTTAGGTTGGCAGTCCACTGGTAATGAATTTGGAGAAAATGTGTAAATCCCAGCGGCATTGATATAGCCTACCAAACTGAGGATTTAAGTGGAACTAAAAAGAAAGAAAGAGGGCTTTGTCTATGCCTGTCAGAAAATAGAACATTAAAAACAATTCCTGTAAGATTCTAAGACAACTGCAACTAGATTTACTCAGTCCTGTTGTATTTTCCACTTAGAGTAGCAGTTCACTTTCATGAAGTATCTGCCTCTGGGCTAAAATAATCCCGGAAATCCCGAGTCTTAGGTGCACTGGAACCTGTCAGTTTTATGCACCTGGTAGCAATATCAGATTACACCAGGAATCCTGCTTTTAGTAGAGTCCTTCCTAGTGAGGCTCTGAGACTATTCTTTGTCATTCCCTCTAGAAGACCCACTCTAGCCCAAAGCTGTCCTAGAGCTTTCTACAATGATGGAAATGTTCTATGTGTGCATTGTCTAATACAATAGTTATTAGCTACAAGTGGCTATGGAGCATTTGCAATGTGGCTAGTATGACTGAGGAACCAAATTTTTATTTTATTTTAATTCATTAAACTTATATTTAAATAGCCACATGTGGTTAGTGGCTATTATATTTTACAGGGCAGCTCTATCTAATTTATAGCAGGGACCTTTAGGCAAGCGTGAAGGGAGAGCAGAGACTACCTGTTGAAAGACCAAAAGGTTCTGTTTAGTTTATTATAGTAACCAAAAGTATCAGAATGGAGGTAAGTGAAACACCTTATTAGGAAATAGTACACAAGTGTATGAACCTACTTGTAAGTATTGGTGTATGATAATCCTGAGGCAAGAACATATGAACAGAGAAGTCCTTATTAAATCATCAGGGTGTTAAAATCTGTCCTGTACAGTGTGTACTATAATCTCTATCAAGCAACAGAGCTATTTTAAACTCAACAATAAAATCTTTAGAAATCAATTTGTTAAAAGTCACCTTGTTAGCTTTCCCATAGGAACATAACTATGTCACTGCCCTGCTTGAAAAGATATACAATTTCCAATAGTTATACTTGACTTATACAAAATTAACCTAAAGGAGCTTGAGCTCCTTGTCTTTGACTTACAACTTTCCTGATATTGTAAGTCTGAACTATAAGACAGTTTACTGTTGAGCTCATTAAAAGTATATGAAGCATACCTATCATTCATCATTATTTATAACACACATCCCTCCCTCACCACTTTTGTGTGTGATATCATGTTGTGGGCCAGGAGATGAGGGAGCAAGCCTTTGGTGCTAGTGGCTATCTGAAGAGGACTAAAGATGGTTTGGGTGTAAGATACCTTGTCAGTTTTATTCTGAATTTGGGAACTGATCCTATAAAAGAGCAACATTATTAGAAAGAAATGTCATGTCAACATATAGGTAACTTAGAGTCCCAAGTAGCCACAGCCTTAGCTATGTTAATAACCAGAGTACCAGTGCTTTATGAAAACCACAAGAGAAGGTGACATAACCTTAGGGATTTTAACTTCTCTAGAAGTGTGGAACTTAATCTTTCTGTTATCTTTGCTGATTTTCTATAGTTATATATAGTAGAAGCACTCAAATACAGCACATAAACACATAAGTTAACAGACCTTTTTGATAGTACACATTTATGCTGGGTGAGGCAACACTTCTGCTTTCTATGCAGAAAGTAAGTATTGCCTCACATTGAGAACAAACTATACTCAATAGTTTTTTATGAGCTACTAATTCTATTATACATAAGGTTCTCTTCTCAAAAAATTAATTTGGCATATCTCAATATATACATATTTTAATATTTAAATATACAAATGTAAACATACATAGAAATACTAAATAATAATAGATGTAATTATTTAAATTTTAGTTTAAAATCATAAAAGGTTATAAGACACTGTTGAGTTTTATCATTATGATTTACATGTTGTAGCCTAGTGCCCAGAGCTTGGTTTCTAATACCAGTTCCCAATGAAAGGAACCAGGGCTCTTTGGGAAAATGGCAGATTCCAAGGCTAGGGCAGGGAAAGTACAAGATAAACCTAGAGTATCATGTGGTGCCAGAAATTAAGGAGGTGCCCAAAGAATGACGGGAAAAGATAAAAAAGACACAGGAGCCAACAGAGAGAGACTCCCAGTAGCCAAATCTTGGGCACTTTGAGCAACAAAGTAATAAATGCTACTAATGGTTTATTACCTAGGATAAAATTGGAATCCTAGAGTCCATGATGATGCAAATAATAAAAATGAATGGGGAAAAAGGAAAGCTCTTCATTATAGTAGCTTTTCTTTTTTTAAATTATTTTTGTTACAGATGGTTCTCCTTTTCACCCCCTTGACACCCTCCTCCCTATCCCACCCCCCCCAGCATAGTTGTCTATGTCCATTGCATATACATGCATATTAAGTTCTAAATAAGCCAATCAGAGAAAGACAAATATCACATGATCTCACTTATTTGTGGGATATAATGAACAAAACAAACTGATGAACAGAATGGACTTGGAGACATGGATGTGGGGTAGAGACTGACAAACCTCAGAAGAGGGACATGGGGGGAGGGAAGGGATAGACCACAGAACTTATATACAGTAGCTTTTCAATTAATAAATTAAGAAGGAATGATGTTAATAGAAAATTGACATTAGACAAACACCCCAGTAAAAGTTATTTCAGGCAAGAATCATCAATGGATGCTAAAATTTGTGGGTGAAAATTTGATGAGGAACAGAATATTTACATAGTCTCAAAGAATCATTCCTCATAATCATTATTTACAAAGGGAAAATCTTTATAGTGAAGAAATATGGCAGACGCTATCTTAACTAATCCAAATTAACATCAGTAATGAGACAAATCAATAGCAGATGTCTCATAATATTAAGTACTGTGAAAAACACACCATCACTACTATTGTATTTCTGGCCCAAAATGGAATACCTAAAATATAATGACCATAGACAAACAAAAATTCAGGGAAATTCTGCAGAATAACTGGCCAGTGCCCTTCAAAAATGTCAAGGTCATGACAGACAAAGACTGAGGAACTGTTCCAGAATAAAGGAGATTTAAGGGAATGCAACAAGTACTCCTGGATTCTGGTCCAGGAAAAGAACATTAATGAGACTATTGGTGAAATTTAAATAAGGTCTCTATATAACTTAATACTGTTATATCAATATTAATTTCCTGATTTTGATCATTATACTGGGTGTGGTTATATTGAATTTTAATACTGGGGAAGGGTATATTAAAAACTTTGAGAGAGAAAACAAAGAGGAAATAAGGAAGTAGGAGAATCAGGAGGCTGGTGTCCCAGAAGCCAAAGAAATAGATTCAAGTACAAAGAGACAAATAGTATCAAATGCAATACAAAGGACAGTTATATAAGGCAAAAAATTGTGTCCATTGGATTTAGCAAGATAGCAGTCAATGGTGTCCTTTGTCAAAGCTGTTCAGTACAATGATAGTTACAGAAGACAGACTGCAATGAGTTTGTTGAAGAGAAAAATGGAGTGATACAATGGAAACAGCAATTATGGAGGGACTCCTCACCTCTGGGCCTGGAGGGGAAGAAGCAGTGTAGATGTGGATAGAAGGATATTAATGTGGTTCATGCCTGATTCCTTCCACCTCTTCATAAGTTAATGAGTTGACTCTATCTTTCTAGAGTGAAGATGATGGGGTTGAATGGGGTCAAATGTTCAGAACATTACTGAGGGGAATTAGGAGAAATTTACCGGGGACTTGTAAAGGATTATAAAGGGTGTTTAGGGCACAGTTTGGGTTTGGGACTGTGAGTCTACAGAGGAACCAGTCTCTGTGGCTGTGGCACTGTTCTCCAGCAGCACTCTAGAGCCTAATAGGGATAGACAAAACAGGCTGTGGGTGTGAGCCAGGGTGTGGCTTTGCCATCTTGGAATTAGACTTCCAAAAGTTGATGAGAGAGTGGTTAGGATGGGATCCACATGGAACTGGGAAGTAAGGGAAACCAGGATCAGGGTGGTAGACTGGAGAATTGGAGGTCTCCCATGAGTCTAAAGCACAATTATCCTAGGCAGGGTGGCCAACGAGAACTGGAGAGGAAGAAAATTGTGGTCATAGATTGGGGTACTACAGTTTAAGAGCTGCCATCAGCAGCATTGGAAAGCATCCACCACCCTGCAATGGTATAGTGTCCCTATACCATTGTAGGGACACTGTACATTTCCATTTTACCTGGCCCAGATCAGTCCCAATTTATGTCTGTTTTCCCAGCATCTTGTTCAATTTAGCATTTGTCCCAGATTTTTCATTTTCCCACAAGGTGTAAGTATTAATAGTTGAATTGAAATAAGCCGGGATGAACCATCACTTTTTAATCCCTGCTTCTGCCTTGGTCTCCTCTACTAGTTTGTGAGATGCATATGCAGAGAACCAACTTCTCACTTTAACATAGAGTTAAACCTAACCAACATCCAGTGATAACCCTTCTCCCTTTTCCTAATATTTTCCATTACAACATACTTAATACTTCCCTCTCAAGGACAGCATGCTGGGTGTTCACTGATAAAGCAAGTGTGCTCAGACGCTAGGAATTAGAGACAACAAATTTATTATTGTCCAATGTGGGGGAAGGGGAGGAGTAGTCACCATTGTGTCCCTTGCTGGACACTGGGTCTGCCAGCTGGGTTTGTCCATGTCAAAACTTGAAAGATACATGAAGGGGCCTGGCCATCAGTTGCTAGGCCAGTGGATGTAAAAAATTGTGTAAATTTACATGTATGTAAAATGTATTCAGGAAACAGAGGCTGTGGAGTCCTGCCATAGAATATAAAGCAAGTGGTCTGAATACTTTTGGTACAGTGGTTATGTCATTCATTATATGGTGCAAAGCTACAACCTTTTATTTTTTATTTTATTGATTTTTAGAGAGAGAAGAGAGAGAGAGAGAGAGAGAGAGAGAGAGAGATATCAGCTACCCTTCGACCTGGGTATGTGCCTTGACTGGGAATCGAACCTGTCACCTTTTGGTGTACAGGACAACACTACAACCAACTGACCCACACCAGCTGAGGCTACAACCCTTTATTTCAAAAAATTTACAACCCATCTTTTCAACATGTGAGTTCAAAAACTGAAGTGATAATTAAAAATTGAACACCGATTTGTCACTCAAGAAAATTGATCATGAATGTGTAACATGAACTAAACATTTGTCAACATTTATTATCCACGTGCATGGGGACATTGATATCACTGACCACACAAAAACCAGAAGACATAAATCTGTGGGAACAGCATCAGCATCTACCTCAGAGATTTTTAATTTTAAGAAGACTGTGCCCAAAGATGATGCTTTAACAAGGTGCAGCTGTAGAGAATTGTTTCCACATTGCTCTGTGAGTGATTTTTGTTTAGATCAAATGACTTCTTCAAATTCATTTACTCATTTTTTATTTCAAGTTTCCTTGTACATAACAAAAAATAGAGCAATAGCTTTTAATAAGTAGATCTATTAGCAGAACTTCACAAACAGTTAAATAATATCACTTTTATTAATATAGATGCTTAAAATAGAAAATCAGTTGTATTAGTCAGGGTTCTCCAGGGAAACAGAACACAGGTGTGTGTGTGTGTGTGTGTGTGTGTGTGTGTGCGCGCGCGCGCGCGCTATGGAGAGGGAGAAGGAGAGGGAGAGAGAGAGAGAGATGATTTATTTTAAGGAATTGGCTCACTGGATTGTAGAGGCTTGGCAAGTCCAAAATCTGATGGAGTAGGCTAGCAGGCTGGAGAATCAGGAAAAGTTGCAGTTGGAGTCCAAAGGCAGTCTGCTGCCAGAATTCCTTCTTGCTCAGGGGAGGTCAGCCTTTGTTCTATTCAGGCCTTCAAAGGATTGGATAAGGCCCACCCACATTAGGGCAGGTAATCTGCTTAACTAAAAAGTCCACTGATTTAAATATTAATCTCATCCAAAAAACACCTTCACAGAAACATCCAAAATAATCTTTGATCAAATATTTGGGCACCATAGCCCAACCAACTTGACATAAAATTAACTATCACATTAGTTCATTCTAATAATGGTTCATTTTTTTTTTTATCCAATTCAAGGAATAAAAGTAAAGCTTACAGAAATTTATTCTGATTGAAGTGAAACATCAGACATTATTGAGAAAGCTACTATAAATTCAGTTTTAAAATTCAACATTTAGGATAAGTATTTTTGTGGTGATAATTTTTTTTTCATAGAAATACAAATTTTGGTGAAGCACAGCACCAGGGTAAAAACAAGGTTCTTACTACATGCAGACACATATGAAAGAGAAATATACTCAGAATTGGTTATTGTACACATAAAATGCCTCTTCTGTCCAAACAAGTAAACTATGAAATTGTTTCTAGAAAGGCAGGAATGAGGAAAGGGAATTTTGAGTTATACTGATGCTTTCCTTATTTCTTTCTGCATGTAGGTGTTCCACTAAATAGTGGCATACCTACCATATTTGACAACCAGAGTAAATACTTTTTAAATAAAAAGTGACACAATTATTTTGTCTTTATAACAAAATTTTTCTGTAATAATTAGTAACAACCATTATTTTCTTGATTTTGTCTTTAGTTTTAAAACAATTAGAAATTTTATTTATTTTTTATTTTTTCTTTAGAGAGAGAGGAAAGGAGAGAGAGAGAGATAGAAACATCAATGAGAGAGAACCTCAATTGGCTGCCTCCTGCATGCCCCCCACTGGGAATTGGGCCCACAACCTGGGCATGTGCCCTGACCCGGAATCAAACCAGCAACCTTTTGGTGCATGGGTCGACGCTCAACCACTGAGCCACACTGGCCGGGCACAATTAGAAATTTCAAAAAGAATACATTTCAATTTTATTTTATTTTATTTTATTTTATTTATTTATTTATTTATTTATTTATTTATTTATTTATTTGTTTGTTTGTTTGTTTTGTTTATTTGTTAATCCTCCCCGAAGTATATTTTTTCATTGATTTTTTAGATAGAATGGAAGGGAGAGAGAGAGAGAGAAACATTGATGTGAGAGAGATACGTTGATTGGTTGCCTCCCGCATGACCCTGACGAGGGATCAAACCTGCTACCTAGGTATGTGCCCTTGACTGGGAATCCAACCCGAGACCCTTCAGTCCTCAGGCCAATGCTCTAACTGCTGAGCCTAACCGGCCAGGGCTATTTTATTTTTAATAGATTATTGATTTTTAGAGAGAGAGGAAAGGAGAGGGAGAGAGAAACATCTATGTGGAGTGCAACATCGATTGGCTGCCTCCTGCACGCCCCCTACCAGGTATGGAGCCCGCATCCCGTGCGTGTGCCCTGACCGAAAATCAAAATAGGAATCTTCAGTGCATGGGATGATGCCCAAACAACTGAGCCACACCGGCCAGGGCTACATTGCAATTTTAAATGTATTCAGTAAAGCCCTGGCCGGTGTGGCTCAGCAGTTAGAGCGTCGGCCTTCTAACTGAAGGGTCGTGGGTTTGATTCCCGGTCAAGGGCACATACCTGGGTTGCAGGTTCCATCCCTGGCCCTGGTCGGGGCCCTGCAGGAGGCAACCAATCGATGTCTCTCTCACATCGATGTTTTCTTCTCTTCATGTTTCTCTCCCTCCCTCCCTCCCTCCCTCTCTACCTTCCACTCTCTAAAAATCAATGGAAAAATATCTCAGGTGAGAATTAACAAACAAATATATATATTCAGTAAAGTATTTCATATATGAACCAGATTTTTTTCTTACCAAATAAAAGTATAATGTCTTGCAGGTTGCACTCTCTTTGCTGTTTTAAAATTTAAACACAAAAGCCCTGAGTGACACACAGTATGACAGGATTGAAACAATAGTACTCTTTCTTTGTCTTTACAATCACAAGGCTATCACTCTTTATTTCACATCTCTTAAAATACAGAAGTATGTGGTACTACAGGGGTAGGAGAAAGAAACTGCAAGCCAGAAGCAAGGTTCTGAGGTGCTGGGTACCTAATTTAGTAACAAATGTGGGTAGTTGAGTCCAAATGTGTCACAGGCCGAATGTATAATGGGAAGTTCTCTGAATTAACTTCTCAGTGGAGCACATGTTTCTTAAAAGGATAATAATAAAAATGTGCTGATATGAACTTTAAAGTCTATTCCCACTAGAAATGCAATTTATTCCACAATTTTCTTCCTCTCCAGTTCTCTTTGACCACCCTGCCTATGACAATTGTGTTTCAGACTCATGGGAGGCCTTCAATTCTCCAGTCTACCACCCTGCTCCTGGAGTTCACCAAAAGATATGTAAAACATGTTTATAGCAACACTGTTTGTAATAACCCACACCTGGAAACTGCCCATATATCCATCAACAGGGGAATGGATAAGAAGTCTTAGAGGGCAGAAGGATAAATAGAGTGAAGAATTAAGCCAAAAATATGGAACAAATAACATTGGTATTATTTATTGAAGCAAGCACTATGCTGGACACTTTTGCATTCTTTTATTTAAGCCTCACCTGTGTTGGAGATATTATCCTCATTTGACAAATGAGGAAACTGAGGCACACAGAGGTTAAGGATCCTATCCAAAGTCATAACTCTAGTTAGTTATGAACTCAGAATTTGAACTCAGATCCCAGTTCAAAGCCCACATGTAACTTTTCCATTATAGGTTGTTGCTTCTCCATGCTATTAGGGGGACCGGAAAGTAATGTCGTTTTTTTTTTACAGTAAATTCAAACAGATAAGTTTTTAACAAGTTTTTATTTTTAATCAATGATGTAATCACCCTCGTTATTGTTGTAACCTTTGAGAAGCAAACACTCAGTCTCCACTATAGGCCAAATTGAAAGAGCTTTATTACCCGTGCAGGGACTGTTCCCAACCTTCGCAGAGGAGGGAAGCAGTCCCGAGCTCAGGGAGGGGGGTGCTTATAAAGGGCAGGGTTTTTGCAGTCCATGGCAAGCAAGCACGTACAGAAGCAGATATGGTTAGCAATTAGCAACTTTGCAGAAAGATTCAACAGTTCTCAAGGTTACTGCACGTCTCCCTAGTTTTGTTTATCTTGAGGCAAGGTTACTGTGTGCCTCCTTTTACATAGTTCTCATATCTGTGCAAAGACTTAGGGTTGGGACGACCCCTGCAGAACAAAGTTTTTCTCAAAAGCAGCTCACAGAAACTGTTTAACCCTTTTAAAGCTAAAGTGGCCTTCAACAGTTATCAACAACCTTTTGCCATCTAGTGTGCAAATTTTCAATGCCGGATTGATAAAATTCAATTGGTTTTTGAGCAAAATATCTGGAGATGGCATTTTGGACATCATCCAAATTTTCAAATTTTTTGCCACTTAGAAAATGTTGTAGCGATCGGAATAAATGGAAATCCGATGGCGCAATATCGGGCGAGTATGGTGGGTGAGGCAATACCTCCCACCCCAATTCATTAATTTTTTCCAGGGTTCGTCTTTCGCAGTGCGGTCTTGCGTTATCTTGTTGCAGAATAACACCTTTTCTGGTGACAATTGCTGGGCACTTTTCAATTAAAGATTGATTTACTCGATCCAATTGTTCACAGTAAAGGTCTGCATTCAGTTTGTCCAGGTTTCAGCACTTCAAAATGAACGACCGGCAAATACTCCACCAAACACACAAAAGTGCCTTTTTGGGGTGTAAACCTGGCTTAGCTGTACTTCGTGGTGATTCTTTCTGAGAGAGCCACTGCCTTTTGCGTTTTGGATTATCATAGAGGACCCATTTTTCAGCTCCAGTGATCAAACAATCAAAAAACGCTTCTGTATTGTGCCTCTGAAGCAATAAGTTGCATGTGGTGGACCGGTTAGCTTTGTTTTCTTCAGACAGATTATGCGGGACCCAGACACCTGCTCTGCTTACTGTATCAATCTGCTGCAAATGTTCTTGGATGGTCGACCAAGGTTGGTTAAGAGTGTTTGACAGTTCCTGGATTGTCTGACACGGATTTGCTTCCACTTCTGCCCTTAACATGTCATTACTTTAACAATATTACTTTCCGGTCCCCCTAATACTTAGAGAAGGCAGAGAAACTAAGGAAGTATGGAGTTCACACATTCATACATGCTAAAATTAATAACTGCTACTATTTCTGGAGTACCTACTATGTGGCAAGTACTATGCTAGGTACTTTACATAAATGATTTTTACAATTCTCATAATAACCCTTGACAGCCAGAATTAATTATTCTCGTTTTTTAAATGAAGAGACTGAGGCTCAGAGAAGTTCAATAACTTTCTCAGTTTCAGAAGTCACTTATCATCCCATATCCCTTAGTGGCATTAATGGAGGCCACCAACTATATGCTCAGCACTGTGGTGGGTGCTGGAGCTATACAAATGAGTACATTAGGAATGGAACAACTGTTATTTGCTTACCTGGCATATTTGAGCATAAGGGAAGGTTCCCCCTCTCCCCCAGCTCCATATAGGGAATTGTGGAGGCAAAAATAAAGATCAGTAATAGTGATGGTTCCCATTTATTGATTGTGCATTGTCCTAAGTGCTGTACCATATGAACTGTTTTTAAAAGGTGCTGCACAGTATAAATTATAAGCAACAGGCCAAAATAGAGTCACTTTTGCTAAGCCACACCATCAAATGAAAACTTAATAACTAACATGATTTCAGTTTCAGCCTCTCTCAAGAATGAAATTTCAAACCAGTCTGGAAATTCCTGGTCTCTAGGTAGGTAAACTGCCCAATTAGACCCTCTGCCTTCCCCTAAGTGCTGGTGACCTTGCCTGAAATAATCTGTTCCTAACTTCTTAGTTCCACCCTCTTTCTGCCTATAAAAACCTTCCATTCTGGACAACTCATTGGAGTGCCCTTCTAGTTGCTAGTGGGATGCTGCCTGATTCATGAGTTACTTTTTTTGTGTGCAAAATTTATTGTCAGTTTAATCCCTTGATAATTTTCTTTTTTATTGAATTTATTGGGGTGACATGGGTTAATAAAATTATGTAGGTTTCAGGGGTACAATTCTATAATATTTATCATCTGTATAATGAACAAAATAAACTAACAAAATAGAACCAGACTCATAGATACAGAGAACAGACTAACAACTGTTAGAGGGGAGTGAGTAGGGGGGCTGGGTGAAAAAGGTGAAGGGATGAAGCAAACATACACACACACACACACACACACACACACACACACACACACACATAACCTCATACCTCATAGACAAACAGTATGGTGATTACCAGAGGGAAAGCAGCGTGGGGGGAGGTAGGAGAGAGTAAAGGGGGGATAAGTGGTAATGGAAGGAGATTAATAAATCACTTAATAAAGGCAATTCGATCTTCAAATTTACTCGGTTAAATATTGTTCTTCAATTTTATACACACACACGTATACATATATATATACACACATATATACACACATACGTATATCATGTCCTTTACTCCTCGCAAGGATCCTATTAATATCTCATTTTACTGAGAGAAAATGCAGGCTTAGGGAGTCTGATTTGCACAAGGTCACAGAGCAGTTAAATGTTCCCCTTCGATTTGTACCCTGATGTGGTTGACTTTAGGGCTCTAGGTCTCAACTCTGATAACCAGTTATAGATTTTCATGAGAACTGGGCCACAAGGCAAGAAAATGGAGTCCGCAATGCAGTACAAGGTGTTGGGAAGGGGACGCCGGACAAGTGTAACCACGTGGTGACTGAACCCTGAAGAGCTGGCACCTGTTAGGGCCACTGGGAAGAAACGCGGCCAGCGGTAGGTCTGGAAGTTTGGGAGCCATCTGAATGGGAGACTGTGGGAAAGAGGGTCAGACGCTGCACCGGAGCCTTCTCCACTTCTTCCGCAAGAAAATTCCCACGGCCACCGGCCACCTCGTGAGCGTGGAAAGCCGCGGACGGAGGCGCGCAAGGAGCGCGGGGCGGGCGTGGGGGCGGGCCCTCGGGGGCGGGGCGGGGCCTCGGGGGCGGGGCGGGGCGCCGGAGGCGGAACTTTCTGCTCAGCTCCGAGCTGTAGCGACAACGGCTGAGGAGAGCGCTCGGCAAACCTCTCATCTTTCCCGCCGGCGCCGCCTCCTGCTGAGCCTCCGCCCCCCTCTCTCCTCGGCCTTGTGCGGGCTTCTTCCTCAGACTGCTCTCCACCGGCGCTTCTGCCGGCTTCGTTATGGCGACTCGCAGCCCCAGCGTAGTGGTGAGCAGCTTGGCCCGCCCGGCCCGGGGCGGCGGCGGCCCCTGAGGCGCGGGGCCTGCAGTGAGGCTTGGGCACGGGTGGCCCCGGGAAGCCCGGGGACGAGGGATGGCCGCAGCTCCCGGGGTTCAGTTCTGCGTCACACCAGGGCGGCAGGGGAAGGAACGGCGAGGCGGGGGTGGATGTCTCCTCTGGAGACTCGTGGGGAATCGTGTGGGAAGAGCGGGGCTGGCGTGGTGGCCGACTTGTGCCATTTGCGAGTGTGCTAGTGGGAGGGGCGGTGGACCAATTCGGGAACGATCCGGTGGGGTGAGGGAGCGGCCCTTCTCTGTACATTCGGGGCATGGAAGTGGGGGCCTCCCGGTACCTCTGTGAAGGGCTCCGGCACGGAAACGACCACATGGGAGGGCACGTGGGGACTGGTGTTTTCATCTAGTTCAGCAAATATGAATATTTGTGCCTCACTGATTCTGCACCGGACCCTTCGTAGCGGTAACCATGCTTAACATTTTTACACTCACACACGAAGGAAATAATGAAATGGTAATAGGTGATTTTGCCGGCGTAGAGGTGGCAGACCTCGAATTCAGATATGCTTGAAACCGTATCCCGTGACCTTTGATGCTGCAGGGGACACACACACAAAAATGCCTATCTGGTCCTTATCTTCAAGGACGTCCATTCTATAACCAGCCTCGTATATTGTCTCCCACCTCATTGGTTCTTTTTCTTATTTCTAGAACAAGCAAAGTTGCTTCCCCCTTCCCCCTCACCTTTCTGATCATGCTTACTAAAATAGCCAATCCTTCCCAACACTTAAATGCCTTAGTCTACATCATCATCATCACTTTTATTATTTAAGCAGTTTCTTGATTACCTGTTGATTATCTCCTACTAAAACATGAACTTTATAAGGGCAGGAATCACCGCTGTAACCTCAGCTCATAATACAGTGTTTTGCATGTAAGAAATTCTCAGTAATGATTTGTTGAATGAATAAATTAAATAATTATTATTTTAAAAAAATTTTATTGATTTTTAGAGAGAGAGGAAGGGAGAGAGAAACATTACCTTGAGAGCGAAACATCCATCTGCTGCCTCCTGCATGTGCCCCAACCGGCTTCAACCCTGGCATGTACCCTGACTGAGAATGGAACTGGTGACCTTTTGGTGCACAGGATGGCACCCAACCAACTGAGCCACACCAGCCTGCGCAATAAATTAAATAATTAACCACTTGAGCCCTAAAAAAGAAAGGATTCTATTTCTTACTAGGCATTGTGACTGAAGGTAAAGAGCAGTGTTCTTAATGGACTCTGGCCTGGAATTCTGTTGTGTGGCCTTGGGCAACTTACTTCACTTTTGGGGGGCTTAAGTGTTACAAGGGAGGAAAAATAATTTTCCTTCTACCCTGCCAAGTTTTTCTGGCTGAACTAATAATCAAATTAATGTTAAACAGATTAACAGGAGAAAGTGACCAAATTTATTATGTATGTAGATACAGGGGAATAGTTGGGGCTTGTATGTGATCTTGAGCGAAGGAGAAAGGGGTATTTGTGGTATGGGACTAAAAAGTAGAAGGGCAATTTACAGGGAGATGGAATAGTAGATGTTTGGTAAATAAATGTTTGCTGGGCCATCCTTAACAATGGAACACAGAAGCACTGATCAAAGGGGCCTTGCCTTGCTAGCTTCCTCCTTATCACACTTAATTCATATTAAACTATAGTTATCTATGATGATTGCTCCCCTCTATCTAAGTTCTTTTGAGCAGTTCCAAGAAAAGTCAAAGGTTTTGCCTGAGTCTTTTGTTTCTTGAAAATAACCTGTATAAAATAATATCCCAAAGGGCACATTTTGAGGTGGCAAACTCTGCTTCCCCTTGGTGTCCTTAGGTATAACTGAAGTGTTAGCTACCTCATGGTGTTATTGAAAGGATTGTAAGATGGTTTATGGGAATCAACAACTTTTGTGTGGTCTCTGACTTGGAATAGTGATAATAGCTACAATTGTGTTTACCTACATAGGCCCATTTAGTCCTCAAAACAACCCTGTAACAATATGATTATTACCATTTTATAGAGGAGGAATCTTTGAAGCCTCAGAGAAGTTCAGTAATTTAACCTCAACATAACATACCCACATCACACAGTTATTTAGAGGAGCTCAGATTCAAACCTAGGTCTTTCTAAGAGCCCATGCACTTAAATGTTATGCTAGTAGTAGGTCTTAAAAAAAAATAGTGGGAGCTATTTTTATTCAGTTGTTGAGGAAATCAGATGCTTTTAGCTTAGGAGTATGATGCCTGCCCCAGCATAGGGTGAATCATTATTGCTAAAATTGGCTGATGTTAGTTTTGTTTGTGCTTTTGGTTTGTAAATTCCTTCTCCTTTTTTATTTCCTTCCCAGAAATTGTCTGCATGTTAGCAATAATGAACACTTACTATGTGTTGGTTACAGTTCTAAGCCCTTTACATATATATTAACTAGTTTCATATTTAGAAAATAATTTATGGGGCTCAGAGAGGTTGAGTAACTTGCCCAAGATCACCCAGCAATTCTAGGATTTAATTCTAAATTATCTGGCCCCAGAGTCTGCTTTTAACAATTCACTTTTAAGTTAGTAGTGACAATTGTGGATAATTATTTAGTATTACTATGTCTTACTCATTGAGGTAAATATTTTGTAGACATTATTGAATGTAATTGCCTCAAAGTTACATAATAGGTGCCTTATGAGATAGATAAACACTAGTATGACCTTGGAGGCACTAATTGGTGAAGTACCTTGTCCAACATCACTTAGATGAAATTGCCCCCCCCCCCCCAGATATGCCCGATAACCCATGCTACTGGTAACTATCATTGAACTGCCAGGGTAAATTTGGACATACTTGAACTAAGAACAAGCTTCTGGAGTTTTGCAAAGTAATGTGAAACATCAAATATGCATGCATTATATGGATATTATAGCTTCTAAATTTCAGCATGGTAGTGCTAGAAATGTAATACTGTACTAACGAGATTCAAATATTACCCTGCCAATAATTTTCAAAGAATTGATAAAATAGTGCATTTTTTTGGTCCACAACTATCATTTTTCTTTAGAGAGAGGAGTAGAAGAGAGAAGAGAGAGATCATTGATGTGAGAGAGGAACATCGAATGGCTGCCTCCCATATGCACCCCAACCGGCATCAAATCTGCAACCCAAGTATGTGCCCTGACTAGGAATTGAACCTGTAACCTTTTTCTTTTTTTTTTTTTGGTGTACAGGATGATGCTCCAACTAACTGAACCACCTGCCCAGGGCTGCCCTATCATTTTTATCAACAGGGTTTAGACTGTCAATAGTCAGTGTAGACCAAAATTATTCTTTGTGACCACCAAGAAATGGAGCACATCATTTTGGGGGTTTCATTCTGCAAATTGAGTAATGTGACACACACTGTAGATCCATCTTAATTGTTTTCCATTGTTTGTATGTGGGTATTGCAGAAAATCCATTGTAAGGAGGTGGGACAAAAGACAAAAGGACCAACCAACCATATCAGCAGAGAAGAAGGGCCTTGGAGTTTTCTGTAGTTCATTAGGTAGTAACTGGGCCATGCCATTTTCCCTGTGTGAAGAGATGCTGAAGATGAACTAGCATACTCTTCTTCCTTTCTGTAATTTTATATTGTGTGGATTCAGTAAATTTATGTGTTCTGTAAGTATTGACCACCATAATTAGTATCAATATTTTCCTGCCAGTGGTGACCAAATTGCTAGCATTTAGAATAATTTGCTACTAATAAGAATTCAAACAGATACTTCAAATTACTATGGAAATACTTTCTTCTACACTGTGCTTCTGATATTTGATGGGTATATATTTTCTGTCCAGAATGAATGTGCTTATTTTTACACTGTGCACACTAATAAAAGGAAACATCATAGTGTTGGATAAATTCATGCCCTTGTACATATAGTAGTTATGAGCCCACTTACCTAGGAGCAGCTAATAGGAATGAAGAGACAAGAATGCTGATTTTAATTCTATAATCCTTACATTGTAAACCTTTAAATTCTTTAACTGTTAGAAGGGAGGGCAAGCAAGTTATATATGTAATTTATTTGTAAAAGTCATATAAAATGGGAATGAATATACTACTAGCTTCAATTAATTTTACATTTAGGAATATGTGTATCAGTGATTCATAATTTTGGTTTTATGGTACCCTGAGTTATCACAGATTATCCTAAGGGGATGACATATTATCTACTTTGGTGTTTTTTGAGAATTTTAAAGTATCTGAGTATAAAAGGTAAAAATATAAAAATATGCCATCTCGTAATTTCTGCCCGTTCTGAAAATGTTGGTTACTAGGAAAAGAAAATCTGTTTTATCTATTATTGTACATCTTTTAATTCATATAGCTAATTTTAAGACTCACTTCCTCACTTCTATTTAGTCTTGTTTGGACCATGAACATTGTCATTTTTTTTTTTTTTTTTACCACAAAAAGACTTAAGCAATCCTAATCACAGATGATAAATTGATGTTGCAAGTGTTGTCTTAGCTCGAGTTAAATTCCTTGCTTACTGTAATTTTATATAATATATCTTGTAATTAGAATTTTTATGTATAAACCACAAACATTTTTACATACAAAAACCATTGTTGATGTGGCACATAATTATTAAGAATGTCTGATGTCAGTTTTACTGGAAATTAAAATTATTTCGATAATTTATGGTAGCAAAAGTATTGACTTTGATTCCAGACAAAAGGTAGATAGTAATGTTATATTTTTCAGTCTTTCATCTTAATAAAAGTACCTGTCTGGATTTTATCATTAACAAGTGTATTACAGGTAGGTTAGAATTTGAGAGCTGTGTTCTAAAGCTCTGAAAAAAATGCATTCAGATTTCTGAAATGTCTGGGTAAATGGTAAGTAACTTAGAGCTATTAACCTATCCTTTGATTTTCAGTTCAGCTAGAAATGGAGATAATGGGAAAGGTAGATCTGAAGAGAAACCGCATTTTCATTTGTCACCACCCTAAATATTTTGAGTTTGGGTCCTCCCCAAAGCCATTGAGGACCTTCTTTTTTTTGTCTCTAGTCATTTTATGTTAAGTTCTTGTTATAGACTAAATATTTGTTTAAGTCCCCCCCCCCAATGTCTTGAAGCCCTAGTATCCCCAATGTGATAGTATTTGGAGATGGAGCCTTTGGTAGGTAATTAGGATTAGATAAAGTCATGAGGTTGGGGCCCTTGTCTTTTAAGAAAAGAGAGAGCTCCCTCCCCCATCCCTACTCTCCACTCCACTAGGAGAAGATAGCCCTCAAGGTCAAAGGTAGCCATTTACAATCAAGAAAAGAAGCTTCAGAATGAAACCTACTTTGTTGGCACGTTGATCTTGGACTTTCCAGCCTCCAAAACTGTGAGAAATAAACTACTATTCTGTAAGCTACCCAGACTGATATGGCAGCCCAAGCAGACTAATACAATTAATTTAGTAGGTATCATTAATAACCACATGCTTAGACATGTAACACTAAGTCACAAATAAAACAGATGTGACTTACATTCATATAGAAAGTGGATACTGCTGTTGCCTAGTTGACTTCGAAATCTGTGCTAATTCAGTGTCAGATGTGCCAGTCTACTTTACTCAATTTACAACCTAGGTAACAGAATATAATGACTACTTTGAGCTTGGTGTTTCTTCAGGAAGGAATGACTGGTGTTGGGGGACCTTGGGTTCCAGGTTTATCTTTAGTGTATATATAACTGCTTTTGATAATCAAAAGTTTGTGGGCTTGTCAAATTAGATTTGGACACAACTTATAAGCTTTATTGTGCCATATAGTTAGCCCCATGTATGCATGTATGCATGTATGTATGTATGTATGCCTTTTCCACTATATTGCAAGCTCTTTGAGCACTATAAATTCATAATCTTTGTATCCCTCTACAAAATATTGCACAGTGTCTTAATCAAGGTGGATGCTGAATGCATTTTGATGTAATTGAATATATTGAAATCCCTTCCTATCAAAGCAGCTACTGGATTGTTAACTAATCCATATTAGATGGGGTTAATTAATATCAGATGTTAATCAATATCAGATGGGACAAATAAAGGCTAGCAAGATTAAAGACCACCAAGTGTATTTCTGTCTAGCTTTTGTAGAGATTGAGGTTATTTGACCTGTTTAATATGAAGCTTTAGTGCTTGGGATGATTAAAACAAGTTCCTGTTTATTGAATTGTATCTTATTTTATGTTATTTCTTCTCTTTGGTCCAGGTGCAAGTGAGGCTTCTGAGTGAGTTTGAGTGCCCCCTTAAACTCTCACAATACGTAGCAGTGTGACATTCTGTTATTCATGTACATGTCATGTCTTTTACTACACTGTACACTCTTTGAAGGTAGCTGTGTCTATGTTCTTTGAGGGTAGCTGTGTCAGTGTTTACCTAATTCTCTCTCTCTAGTGTGTAAAACCTAGCAGGTACTCAAATATTTGAGTATTAGTAAATAATACAGGTTCTGAATAAAGGCCCTCAATATTTAAAATTAGTATTCTACTATTTGATCATTAACCATGAATTTAAAAGACTTGGATTTTTTCATTAAATGTGAAATTGGTGCCTTGTCATCATTTAAATAAGTTGCTCCTTATTTAACTTTATATTTGAAACATCCACGAGCAGACAATAGTATAATGAACCCTCATGTACCCATTGCCCAATTCGGACAACTATATATCCATGGACAATCATACATTTCTTAAATTAGGATCCCCATAAATATACCCCATTTATTTATAATGAATTATAATGAAGTTGTGAATACATGCCTAAAGTACTTCAAGTGATGCAAATTTTATAAATTGTTGTTTTTGCCTTTTAGGAAGAATTATATTAACATTTTTTTTATGCTTGGTCTAACAAATCAACCCCTTGACATTAAATGTGACATAGATCTAATTGTTTTGATTGAAAATAAAAATTTTTTAAATTGGAAATTAATTTGGTGTGTTGACAGAGAAAGAATTCTTACTTTGGGGTATATCCCTGCTGATCTGTCTGTAGTAGACTCATGTCTGGGATGAACTCTGAGCAAAATTCATATTGGTTTTGATTAAAACAAAAAAGACTCTGGCCTGGCCCAGCCCATGTGGCTGAGTGTTTGAGCGTCGACCCATGCACCAAGAGGTCGCCAGTTCGATTCTCGGTCAGGGCACATGCCCAGGTTGTGGGCCCAGTCCCCAGTGGGGACATGCAGGAGGCAGCCAGTTGATGTTCTCTCTCATCGATGGTTTTCTCTTTGTCTCTCTCCCTTTTCCTTCCTCTCTCTCTAAAAGCAATAAAGAAAAAAAAATAAAGAAAAGATTGGCCCGGCCGGTGTGGCTCAGTGGTTGAGTGTCGACCCATGCACCAAGAGGTCGCCGGTTCCATTCCGGGTCAGGGCACATGCCCAGGTTGTGGGCCAAATCCTCAGTGGGGGGCATACAGGAGGCAGCCAGTTGATATTCTCTCTTGTCGATGTTTCTATCTCTCCCTCTCCTTTCTTCTCTCTCTAAAATCAATAAAGAAAAAAAATTTTTTTAAGGACTCTGGAAGTTCTTAGGCTGTTTGCAAAACCTATAGCCAGGCACTGAACCATTTTTACAGAAGCAGTAGTCTTTACAAGTGTTGCATATTTTAGGTCCTGGGTAGGTCCTGGTTTATGCTTGTGGCAGAAGCAGTGAGTAACGGAGCAAGGGGTAAACTTCATGGAAGCCATTTTGACATTATGGATCTTCTTGATTTTAAAGCACTATGAAATGGTGCATTCTCATTCATGTCAGGTAGTAGCAGATATATTCTGATGAGCCTGAAATGAATGTTTATCCTTTCATCTATAGGATCTTGCAAGTTCTTTTTTCTTTTCCCAAAACTTGAACTAAATTTCAGTGTATAAAATTTATAAGTAGTACTTGCTGCTATAAAATACTCTTGAAATGCTACTGTAGGTAACAGAAATGTCCCATTTCCGTTATTTTTATAGTGAATGTTTTGAAATAAGCATGATATATTAGCACTTCCTCTGTGAGGATCTGGCATAATCTTTTCCCCCCCAAAATATAATTTTTTTCTGCTTATGAAAAGAATACATGTTTGTTTAAAAACAAGTCAATATTGACTTTCGACTGCCCTCAGACCAGCTGCCAAGCGAGTGCCTGTGCAATACTTGCTGCTGCAGGACCATGCCCGTGGTCATGTCCTGGTCTGCCGACCTGAATCGTAGCCAACCTCCTGGCCATGTGCACAGACTGAAGCAGTGTGTAGGTACTACCAGCCTGACATTACTGTACCTACATTTCCACCAAAGTCTGGAGAACACAAAACAGAGCTTTTGAGAGACTGAAAGTGAGAAAACGTGAACCTCAAATTTCTCAGAATGGAATTAAGAATTCTGTGAATAATCTTATAAATATTAAATATATATTTTTAAATTTACTGAAAGCCAAGCTACTTGTCCTTAAGCACCTACCTAATACAATACCGACTGAAAGGGAAGAGGTACTCAATAGGCATTAACAGATACATTGAGATTTAATTATAGTTTGACCAATATTTCTTTTTTTAATGTTTTTATTGATTTTAGAGAGAGAAGAAGGGAAAGGGAGAGAGAGCAAGCAAGAAACATCGATGTGAGAGAGAAACATCGATCAGCTGCCTCCCTCATGCCCCTTTCTGGGGATTGAGCCCACAACTCAGGCATGTGCTCTGACCTGGAATCTAGCCAGTGATCTTTTGGTGCATGGGACGACCCTCAACCAACGCCAGAGCTCATATCATTAGCTTCTTGAATGTGATTTGGAAGGTATTTAGTCTTGAATATCATGTGAGATAGAGTATTATAATTCTGGTTTATTTATTTGAATAATCATTAAATATATGATGAGTGAGAATTATAAATCAACCATAATAAAAAAACCTGAAATTGAAAGTGAAAAGTTAATATTAAAGTGTAGAAATTGGCAAGTACCAACTTCTTATATTTGACCATTGTTTGGTATATTCTTCCATAGCCACCCACCCTTCCTTCCTTTTTCTCTCCCTTCCCTCCCTCCCTCCCTCCTTCTCTTCCTTTTTTATATTTTGTATTACAGTTTTTTGTTTGTAGATTTTATTTTCATATATCTTTTTAATTTCCCATAATTTTTATATGTATGCATAAAAACACATACTGCCAAAAATGATTTATAAGAAATACTTGAATTTTTAAAGAAAGCAACATATACTCACTGAAGAAAATTTGGAAAATATGGTGTAAGGAACTAAGTAAAATCTCTGTAACTCCCCTCCCCAAGATAATAGTTTTCATGATTGTGTTATATATTTTCTGTGTGTATAGCTGCATATATAATATTTATAAAACTAATCATTGTACTTTTTACCACTGCAGGTACCACATCATTAATGTTATTAAATATTTTGTATGCCAGGGACTGGGCATACCAAAACAATCAATATATGGTTCTACTCAAACCATCTTGGAGTTTCTACTAGGAAGGCACCTCATGAGTGGATTATAAAAATTTCTGACTTCTAGGAGTTTGGGTTTTTAAGAAATCACTTAGCTTTTTTCTTTTTTTTTTTTTTCCTATTTTGAGATGAGAGAGGGTATTTGCATTTGGTATAGGAAATAGCACTTTTTCTTTGTTCAGAGTGCTATTTTAATTTGATAAACTACAGTGTATTAAGGTTTTTTTTAAACTATATTTTCAAACATACTCAGAAGTGGAGATGGAGAGAATATTATGAGTCCCCATACACTCATCACCCATGTTTAAAATATTATCAAGATTTGCCACATTTGTCTTAGCTCTTTAAAGTTTTATTCTCTTTAACAATCTAAAGGAATTTTCATATCCTATCATTTTACTTCTACAAACTTAACTATTCATCTTTAAAACATATGGTCGATTTCTGATATAACTGTAATTCATTATCATACCAGAAAGTTACTGAAAGCTCTTGATATCTGATTAAATTTCTCTGATAGGCTAAGGTTTTTAATATCTAAATCCAATCAATTGTTTGTACCTTGTAATGCTGTCATTCAAACAGCCATATTTCTTTTCCAGATTAGTGATGATGAACCAGGTTATGACCTAGATTTATTTTGTATACCTAATCATTATGCTGAGGATTTGGAAAAGGTGTTTATTCCTCATGGACTAATTATGGACAGGTTAGTAAGATCTTAAATTGAAGTTTTTGTTTTATATTAATTTCAGGTGTCAGCAGCTGTTTTAAGTAGTTGATATTTGACGTAAACTAGACCAGCTTGTCAAATAATAGATGTGTTTGTTTGTTTTTTTTTTAATTTTAAAAGCCCTCTTTACAAAAAAGGCAGGGAAGGCTTACTAATTACCCAGCATAAGTCATAGCAAACTGGGAATCTGTAGGGAGTAAAGTAAACATTGAAAGGAGATTGGAAGAATGAACTTTAGTCACAGTCTTTGATTTCTCAACCCTGAACAGGGTAATGGGCTGGGACTGAATCACATGAAGGCAAGGTCAGGTTTTGATTATTATGCACATCTAGCTTGAAATGTTCCGCTTAAATGAATTGCAGTGAAAAACTTTATTTGATATTTAAATACTTGCCTTGTGGGTAAGGTTATTAGCTTTGATTTTTAAAATTATATCAATACATGTGTATTATGAAATTCTAACTGTAGAGGCTAGAAATAAGAGTAGAGTTTTCTCAGCCTGTGGTGCATATTTCCTCCCTACCTATGGGCTATGCACATATAATATATGCACATGTACACATGTATTTTAACACATGGGTATGTACTATCATATAGGTCTAAAATATATTGGACATTTTTTTCATATGAGTATATCCAGAGCTATCCCATATATTTAAAAAAATTTTTTCTTTATTGATTTTTAGAGAGAGAGGAAGGGAGAGGGAGAGAGAGATAGAAACATCAATGAGAGAGAACATTGATTTATCCCATATATTTTAAAGGTTGCATAGCATTCCATTTTCTGGCTGTAACATAATTAATTTAACCAGACCCCTATTGATGGATATGCAAGATTTTTCCATTGTTCTTGCTTTTGTAGACCATACTAGAAGGAAACATCATTTTATACATGTTTGGGCACTTGCTCAACTTTATCCATGTGGAAATTCTGGGTCAAGTGGAAGGTATATTAGTGTTTTGATATTGCTAAATTATCCTCTACAAAGTCATGTTAATTTATACTCCCAATGGTATATGAGAGTACTCTTTTCCTCACAATTTCTTCTAATACTGTATATTGTCAGGTAAATTTCATTTAACTAGAATTTGCCAATCTGATAGGTAAAAATGGTATCTCATTTTAAATTGCATTACAAATTTATTTTGAATGTTATAGTGTACCTCGTTTTTGAAGGTTTTTAAAACTTTTGTCTTTGCTTTATGAAGCAAGGATATACTTCATGGGGGCAAAAGATGTATTTTGTGGAAGTTAATGCTTAAGGGATGTTTGTTGTATATTTCTATTATAATATAAATTAATTTATATTAAATGCCTTGTTTTATTTCTGTAGGACCGAACGGCTTGCTCGAGATGTGATGAAGGAGATGGGAGGCCATCACATTGTAGCCCTCTGTGTGCTCAAGGGAGGGTATAAATTCTTTGCTGACCTGCTGGATTATATCAAAGCACTGAACAGAAATAGTGATAGATCTATTCCTATGACTGTAGATTTTATCAGACTGAAGAGCTACTGTGTAAGTATGTTTATTCAATAAAAAAATGGCAACTATGGGTTTTCCTGTATGTTTCTGAAGCTTTGCAAACTATATATGCATGTTCATTTCACTTGGTTACAGTGAGATTTTCTAATATATTCACTAGCACTTTATTTTTATTTATTTATTTATTTACTTATTTATTTATTTATTTATTTTTATCCTCACCCGAGGACATTTTTGCATTTATCTCCAGATAGAGCGGGAGGGAGAGAGGGAGAGAAACATTGACGTGAGAGAGAGACATCAACTGGTTGCCACCCATATGACCCCAACCATGGCCGGGGACAAACTGCGGCCAAGGTACGTGCTCCTAGCAGGAACCGAACCCGGAACTCTCTGGTCCGAGGACCGACGCTCTAACCGCTGAGCCAAACCAGCCAGGGCTCACTAGTACTTTATATCCAAGTGAATATTGTCTTTTTCAAACTAGGCACCTTAGAGGTTTTAAGATTTTTTATTTTTTTGTTTTGTTTTTTGGAGTTTTTTTTTTTTAATCCTCACTGAGGATACTTTTTCATTTATCTTCAGATAGAGTGGGAGGGAAGGAGGGAGGGAGGGTGGGAGGGAAAGAGAGAGAGAGAAACATAGAAACATCAATGTGAGAGAGACACATCAATTGGTTGCCTCCTGCACAATCCCGACCAGGGCCAGGACCAAACTGCAACCGAGGTACATGCCCTTGACTGGAATCGAATCCGCGACTCTTTGTTCCTCGGGCGGGCGCTCTAACTGCTGAGCCAAACCTCTCAGGGCTGTTTTTGGGAGTTTTTAAAACCCTTTTTAAGAATTGCTTTTGGGACTTGGTTGATACTTGTTTCACTATATTTACTGGTGGCAGATACCTTCTCTGGAGCTAGATTGGTTTGTGGGGAAATCAAAAGGCATTTGGAGCTAGGTCTGATAAATAAGGTGGGTTAACAATTATTTCCTACAAAGCACATATGGAGTGAGAGTATTGGCATATTGAAGAAACCACTTTTGATTCGCAGTAAGTGTTACACGATCTCAAATGCTTCAGAATATTGACACTGAATGAACCAAAATCATTGTGATCTTTACACATAAATTTCATCATCGACAATTTCTTCGATCGTATGAATGTTTGATTTTTATTACTTCATACTGATGCACTGTTGTTGGTTACAAGTTGGCAGAGTAGTTCCTGTGAGTTACTGTTTTCCTTAATAATTGGATTTCTCCTTGCTTCTTTAAAGGTTAGAATAAATGCCCAGTCTTTGCTATTTCATGAATCAGTATTGTAGTACATCTTTGTAGAAACTCACCTTTTGTTTGCATTTTCATTGAGAATAAGACCACATTTAACTTTCAACTTCATTCTCTTCATTAATCATCTCTTTGACTCAAGTCTTTGACCTTTTTCACATTTTCATCAATTCATTTGGGTGATTAGATAACCACTTAAGTATTATAGACTTTTTCCCTATCTCACTAAAACCCTTTATATGCATATATCATGTCATTGCTTTGTATTTATAAGCTCCTTTTAACTTATTACAGTCTTGTTTGAATTAAAGAGTTGTTTAAATATAAAATTTGGATTTTTACTCAACAGAAGTTATTTATTTTGCTGGTTTACACTCAGATTTAATTTTAGGCAGTAATGCTGCCAACACTATAGCTGCCCAATTTTTAATATATTGTTGCTTAGAGTCAAAATATGTACTTACAGTTCATGGTATGATTTCTCTTTGATCTTTTTAAGCACCCCACCCACACATAAAAAGTAATCTTGTTACTTTATGACTGATTCTTCATTCCTCTGGGACTTTGGGCAGAACGTTCTTTCTTTGAAAAGAAAATTCGTAAAAACAAGTGAGGGGACTTTAATATTTTCTTTTTAAAAGTATTTTATAGCCCTGGCCAGTTTGGCTCAGCGGTTAGAGCATCGGCCTGAGATACAGAGAGACCCAGGTTCAGTTCCCGCTAAGGGCATGTACCTCGGTTGCGGTTTGTCCCCGGCCTTGGTTGGTCGTGCGGGTGGCAGCCACTCGCTGTGTCCCTTTCACATCGATGTTTCTCTCTCTCTCTCTCTCTCTTCCTCTCTCTCCCTCCCACTCTATCTGAACAAAATATGAAAAAATGTCCTCAGGTGAGGATAAAAAAAAAGTAAAAGTATTTTATAGCTGTAAGAGCAATTTGAAGCAAAGAAACACTGACATTTTAATTCCATTCCATTTTCTACATTTAGTTTTTCATTTTCTCATTAGTTTTAGATCTTAGAGGATTATTAAGTTGAACTCCTCAACTGATAAAAAATGTGAAATTTTAAACATAAGCAAAGCAAATTTTTAGGTTAATTATCACATAGAGGAAAATTACATCTGTTTTATGTGAAACTCTGTATAGATTTACTGCTAAGCAATAGAAGTTAAGAATACCATCCATATATTTTAATTTTTCAGTTTGTCATGGAAGATATTCACATGTCCATAAAAAAAAAAAACCAGGTAACTTAACTTGATAAAGTTGTAAAATGGAAATTAAAAATTTTTTGCAGTATTAGTAACATTGATGTTAGTATAGTTTTACATGCTGATCTTGACTACTTTGAAATAGTGAATTTTTTTTTTTTTTATCCTCACCTGAGGACATTTTTTCATTTTTTGTTCAGATAGAGTGGGAGGGAGAGAAAGGAAGAGAGAGAGAGAAGCATCGACGTGAAAGGGACACATCGAGTGGCTGCCACCCGCACGACCAACCAGGGCCGGGGACAAACTGCAACCGAGGTACAGGCCCTTAGCAGGAACCGAACCCGGGTCTCTCTGTACCGCAGGCCGACGCTCCAACCGCTGAGCCAAACCGGCCAGGGCTGAAATAGTGAATTTAAACATTGACTGATCTGTACTAATTCTAAAGAAATGCTCAATGAACTGTTAAATATTCCTGGAATATATAAAGAGCCATAGCAGTGTCAACACACCCCATCTGGTTTTTCTTCAAAGTAAAAACTGCATTTTTCTGATTAAAAACACATTTATTATAAAAATATACAACCACAAAAATTATAAAGGAATTAAATCACCCTAATTTCCACTACCATTTTTATTCCTAATATTTTAAAGAACTTTTTCTTTGAATACACACACATACATGTATATTATAGTTTACCTACTGTTTATCAAAGAAGCTAGGCAGGATTTTCTTTGCTTAGTGCCCAGTTGGGAAATTGACGGGATTTCAAATACCATATTTCATTAATTCAAAGGTACCACTGATTTTAAGACTTACCACTATTTTTTGTACTGCTAAGGAAAAAGACACTGAGTTATGGTAGTAAGTTGTGATTAGTTGTAATATGTCAATTTCTGAAGTATGAAAATGTGAATGTGCATCTTAGAACAATGAAATGTTAGTACAATATATTCATTGCCCTTTTCTATACCTAAAGCTCTGATTTTCAGAAAAATTAAACAATTGATAAGTATGCAAATGTATTTTCTCTATTGTGAGTTCAATTTTGTAGTGTTTTTAAAAATAAAACAGTTTAATAAAAAATAATGAAGCCTCAAAGAAAAAGTTGTCAGACAACTAAATTTTTTGTCAGAGTGTTTTTGTGTGGGCCTTAAGCAAAGGGAAAATTAGCCTGATTTTTGAGTTATGGGTTATTATCTCCATGTACAGTTGAGAACAGTGAGGTGTGGAGGGATTAAGTGCCTTGCTCAAGATCATACAGGTCTTTGATTTTAACCCAAGTCTTTAACTCTGTATAGAACTCAGTCTTATTTAGGAAAACTTTTAACTGACTTGGATCCTCTAATATGGGTTTCCTATTATTTCTTCATTCTCTGCTAGTCATAAGTTTTGCATGCAAACAAAATACATTTTGCCAACTATAGAATTTTTCCCTCAGTTCATAAAGCTATAACTTTCAGTCTTGATCTTAGAAGTTGCTTGATTAGTAGCTTGATTAGGCTATCTTTTTAATATATCAAAGATGCAAATTACTTAATAGTAATTTATAATTTGTAAGAAGTTGGCTGAGTGAGCTTGTTAAAGGAAATGCAGAAAATATTGCTAAGAGGTCAGTAGCTTTCAGTCTGACCGTTTTTCTGTATTTAGTCAATTGCTTTGAGGTATGCTTTTTTTCTCTAGAATAGTTGAAGTTAAATATAAGTGTACCACTTTGAATTTGACACTAGATAATATAAAGCTTATCTTCTATAAATCTGTGTCTATGTATATAAAGCTGGTGAAATGATTTATACCTTTCTCCTACTTTTTGAATTAAGACCATAGACATGGGTGGGGGAAAGAATTTGTTTAGTTTAAACTGGCAGGAATGGAGATATGTACTATCCATGGTATAAGGAAACTTTAACAGAACTAGGGTCAAAATTACACTTTCTAGCCCTTTCCTATGGATTTTCACTTTGATGTAGTCCTTGTCAGGCAACTAAGATTTTGTTAAAAATTAAGGGAATAGATTAATTAATTTAGCAAACATGTATCGATCATCTGTTGTAGTCAAGGTGCTTAGGCCATGATAAGTAGTTCTATCGAACACGTTTATTTTATCAGATCCTAGTCCCAAATCAGATATTGAATGAAAATCATAAAGATAGGATGCAATAATTTCTAAAGGTTTAAAAATGGTATACTTGAAAATATCAGGTATTAAATATCAGTATTAACTCTTCAAACTTTTTTCTATTGTTATATTATGCTAAATGGTATCTTTGATTTGATTAGAGCAGTGTTGATGAATAGAACTTTCTCTGTGATAAGATAAAGTCTATATCTATTCTATCTAATACAGAGCCACTAGCCATATGTGGCTGTTGAGCACTTGAAATACAGTATGTCTTGTACAACAGAGGAACTGAATTTTTAATTTTATTTAAGTTTACGTAATTGCCACATGTGCTTAGTTGCAGTGGTTCTCAACCTTCCTAATGCCGCAATCCTTTAATACAGTTCCTCATGTTGTATGTGGGCGTATCTGCATGTGGGCGGACCCGCCTGGAGACGGATAGAGGAGCCCTGTCTCGGTTCCTAAGACCATTGAAAATACGTGGTTTCCGATGGTCTTAGGTGACACCTGTGAAAGGGTCGTTCGACCCCCAAAGGGGTCGCGACCCACAGGTTGAGAACCGCTGGCTTAGTGGTTATTGTATTGAATAGTTCAGGATTAGATGATCTACAAGGGCCCTGGTACATCAGCATATTTTTAAACATATAATAGCTTTTTTGAAGGAATGTGTTCTTTTAAAAGAACTCATAAAATACAGGTAAATAAATTAACTTATTATCTGGACATATGTCCTTCTAGATTTACTGTTTTCTGCATATCATTTTAGAAAATTGGATATCAGCCATTATTCATCTGAGGTGCAGTCTACCTCTAAAAGTGTATGATGCTAATATTCTCACTTTTGTTGATGTTTGATCAGGGAATAGGAAAACAGTTAAAGGACAGGATGATTGAGATTATGATGTGAAGAGAAAACATGACTGAGTGTGGTGGACTTGAGGCCCAGCTGGATGTAGAGGGAATAACTTTTCCCCAGTAATTTTATTCTAGGGTCCTGAAAGAATGATTTGAAGTTCCCTGGGAAAAGCAAGCTCTGCATAGTGCTAAGCCACTAAATACTAAGCCCAGACTTTCTACCTTACTAATACTCCTAGTCTTGCCCTCTTGGGACCCCAGCCTTAGTGATTGGACTCTCTGCATCTTCTCCTTATGATCTCAACCTGTTTGTTTCAGCAATTCTTTTGCCAGCCCATTCATTATGTTTTTTATTTTAATTTATCCTTATTGTTGAAAATATTAGGGGGACCGGAAAGTAATGTCGTTAAAGTAATGCCATGTTAAGGGCGGAAGTGGAAGCAAATCCATGTCTGACAGTTGAGGAACTGTCAAACACTCTTAACCAACCTTGGTCGACCATCCAAGAACATTTGCAGCAGATTGATACAGTAAGCAGAGCAGGTGTTTGGGTCCCGCATAATCTGTCTGAAGAAAACAAAGCTAACCGGTCCACCACATGCAACTTATTGCTTCAGAGGCACAATACAGAAGCGTTTTTTGATTGTTTGATCACTGGAGCTGAAAAATGGGTCCTCTATGATAATCCAAAATGCAAAAGGCAGTGGCTCTCTCCGAAAGAATCGCCACGAAGTACAGCTAAGCCAGGTTTACACCCAAAAAAGGCACTTTTGTGTGTTTGGTGGAGTATTTGCCGGTCGTTCATTTTGAAGTGCTGAAACCTGGACAAACTGAATGCAGACCTTTACTGTGAACAATTGGATCAAGTAAATCAGTCTTTAATTGAAAAGTGCCCAGCGATTGTCACCAGAAAAGGTGTTATTCTGCAACACGATAATGCAAGACCGCACTGTGCAAGACGAACCCTGGAAAAAATTAATGAATTGCGGTGGGAGATATTGCCTCACCCACCATACTCGCCCGATATTGCGCCATCGGATTTCCATTTATTCCGATCGCTATAACATTTTCTAAGTGGCAAAAAATTTGAAAATTTGGATGATGTCCAGAATGCCATCTCCAGATATTTTGCTCAAAAACCAATTGATTTTTATCGATCCGGCATTGAAAATTTGCACACTAGATGGCAAAAGGTTGTTGATAACAAGGGTGATTACATCATTGATTAAAAATAAAAACTTGTTAAAAATTTATCTGTTTGAATTTAATGTAAAAAAATGACATTACTTTCCGGTCCCCCTAATATTACAGCTGTCCCCTTCCTTTCCTCCCATTGATTCCCTCCTCCCCCCCTTTCACCACACTGTTGTCTGTGTCTATTGATTATGCATATATGCATATAAATTCTTTGGTTATCTCTTCCCTCCCCCTTCCCTCTGCGGTTCATCAGTCTGTTCCCTGCTTCCATGACTCTTGGTCTGTTTTGTTCATCAGTTTATTTTGTTCATTAGGTTTTGCATATAAGTGAGATCATGCGATACTTGTCTTTCTCTGACTGGCTTATTTCACTTAGCATAATACTCTGCAGGTCCCTCTATACTGTCTCAAAGGGTAAGAGATCCTTCCTTTTTATAGCTGCATAGTATTCCATCGTGTAAATGCACAGCTTTCTTTCTTTTCGTATACCAAGCTGAAGTCCTTGTTACTACTTAGAGGTTTTCAAAATTCCTAGTGATATACAAATATAAATAAAATCAGTTACTTTCTATTTATTTTCTTATTTTTCCACCTGGACTCAAGAAAGGTAGACAAAATGGAAACACAGTTGCTAAGGGTATGTATTTGTAGACCCAAATTGCTTCTCTGGGAGTTTTATGTAGTTGACAGTGACACTCAGAGTTTAGAACAGATAGGGCTCTCTGGCTGGTAGGAATGAGGAGGTGGAATGATAGAGAAGAGGTAAGAGCAACTAGGGGCAGGGGAGGGGGTCTCTCCCCTCTACTGTGCCAGTCCCATTATCTCAAGGTGAAGCAGGGATACAGTGGGAAGCTTCAGACAGGAAGGGAGGGAGAGAGAGGCATTCTTCTGGTGGGGTAATTGATCCATGGAGGTCATTTATGTGTAATTTGGGCACTTATTACCTGTATTCTAGCACATTGGACTGAAACATTTTTCTTAAATGAATCTTATTTATTAGCTAGCCTCCATGTAAAAGATGGCTATGTTTCCATGACAGAAGCCTCAGAATAGACATGATTTAAGCTAAAAACCATAGGGAAAACAGGAATATGGAAATGTGGGTGCTAGTGGAGCAGCAGAGTTCTCTTGTCTCATACCCTATCATCATAACCTTTTTAATCACAAGGATTTTTCTATGTCTCCATGCTTTTTAAATTTTTTTTTAATCCTCACCCGAGGACATTTTTCCATTTTTTGTTCAGATAGAGTGGGAGAGGGAGAGAGGAAGAGAGAGAGAGAGAGAGAGAGTGTAACATCGACGTGTAAGGGACACATCGAGTGGCTGCCTCCCGCACCACCCAACCAGGGCCGGGGACAAACCACAACCGAGGCACATGCCACTAGCGGGAACCGAACCCAGGTCTCTCTGGACCGCAGGCACTCGAACCGCTGAGCCAAACCGGCCAGGGCTCCATGCTTTTTAAAAAAAATTTTTCTTTATTGATTTTAGAGAGAGATAGAAAAATCAACGAGAGAGAATATCGACTGGCCACCTCCTGCACAGGCCTTGGCAGGGAATCGAACTGGTGACCTCTTGGTGCATGGGTCGACGCTCAACCAGTGAGCCACACTGGTCAGCCATACTTTTTAGTTCTCAGATCTTCACTCCTTTTCTCTGTAAGAGTCTATTGAAGTTGGACTGTAATACCAAATTTCTACAGAAGATGTCACTGTTTAACTTGATTTACAATGTAAATCATTTAGTATAAGTCACTCATTGAAAATATTCAGGTTTTGTAAAATTTTTTGCTATTAGGCAGTTCTTTGTATTTGAAAATCTGGGTTTAAGTTAGTTAGCATAAAGGGTGTACATAATTTCCTTAAGATGAGAAGTAATATGCAAGATTTTTTAAATTGATTTTTTTTTTTTTTTTTTTGAGAGAGAGGAAGGGAGAGAGAGAAACATCGATCAGCTGCCTCTTACAAGCCCCTTACTGGGGATTGAGCCTGCAACCTGGGCATGTTCCCTGACTGGGAATCAAACCAGGACCTCTCAGTCCGTGGGACAATGGTCAATCCACTGAGCTGCACCGGCTGGGCTGCAAGATACTGTTTTATATCAGAAGTCATATGTCTTTAGTTTGTAACACTGAACAAACAGTATTGGCCCATTGGTGTTTTTTAAAAAATAACACTCCATAAAAAATGGACATGTATATAGAAGCATATGACAAAAATAGAATTAAATAAAAGTAAGAAGTTTTGTTATCCTCATTTTCACTATTTAAATGTAATTGTTATAAACGTTTAAAAAGTTTTTTTTTCTTTATTGGTTTTAGAGGGAGAAGAAGGGAGAGATAGAAACATCGATGAGAGAGAACATCGATTGGCAGCCTCCTGCATGCCCCCCGACTGGGGATCGGGCCCACAACCTGGGCATGTGCCCTGACCAGGAATCGAACCGGCAGCCTCTTGGTGCATGGGTCGATGCTCAACCACTGAGCCACACTGACCAGGCTGTTATAAACATTTTAAAAATGCTAAACAAAAGTGGTTTCATAGGCAACACATTGCTCTACTACTTGGTGTTTTTAATTATTATTGTTCCATGTCAGTTTGGATAGATTATCAGATTCTTTTCAGTAGGTACATGATATTTCTTTGTGTGGACGGACTTAATTTAAATAGTTCCCTTTTAATAGATATGTTGGTTGTCTCCAGTATTTCCTTTTTATAAACAGTTGATACAGTGAACATTCTTGTGTGTACCTTTGCATACTTGTGAGTGTTTTTGTAGCATCAATTCCTGGAAGTGGAATTGCTGGGGCAAAATGGCATGAGTGTTTACAATTTTAATAGGTATTGCTGTATTGTTTTCAAAAGAATGTGTAACAATATAAATTGATACTCTCACTAACAAGAGTGATTTCTTTTTTTTCTCACTTTTGCCAACATATATCATCAGGCTTACGTTTGCCAGTGTGAATGTGTGAACAGTAGAATCACACTGTTTCAGTATTTGTTCCTCAGATAGATATAATTTTATATGGTATGACCTTCTCCTCTGTGAATTGCCTATTTGTGTTTGTTCCCCATTTTCCTTTTGGGTTCTCATTGTTGGAGTCCAATGTAATAGGAATATTTGTTACAGATCTTTTCTTTCAGTTTGGGTTCTTGTCATGCCTAGGTTTTTACCCTTTCTAAGAATGGGGAAATATTCTGTTTTCTTCCATTCCACTTATGGCTTTATTATTTTGCATTTAGATTTTAATCCATCTGGAATTTATTTTTGTGTATGCTATGAGGTAGGGATCATACTTTATTTTTTTCCCAAGTGGATAACTAGTTGATCAAATACCATTTATTGAATAATTAATGTTCTACTTACTGACTTGAAATACCATCTTTATCATATACTAAATCCTCATATATTTCTGGATCTGTTTCTGGGCTCTGGGTTTTTTGTTTGTTTGTTTGTTAATCCTCACTCAAGGATATTTTTTTCACTGATTTTCAGAGAGAGTGGAAGGGAGGGAGGGAGGGGGCAGAGAGAGAGAGAGAAAGAGAGAGATTTGTCTATTATTGTTTGAGTACCGCACCATTGTAATTGCTATAGCTTTGATAAAGTTTGCTCTCTGGTAGGGCAAGTACAAGCTCTTTTGTTCACCTGCTCTTTCACTGTAGTTTTCGGTCTTGAATCCAGTATAGCCAAATTATGGTCATTATCACCACCCACTACAGTGGGCATGGAGCATTCTTTTTTGAAACTCCTATAAGAGTTTCTACTGGATTCTGTTATATCAGAAAACTGAGATCCTAAGAGGTATGCCTTAAAAGACTACTAATCAGACCTCATTTCCCAGATTCTGCTGAAGAAGAACTGGACCTGGGTTAGACTTTTCAGGGAAATATCTTTGATGTTGAATGTGGTATAGACATTCAGCTTGCTTGACTCATGGGAATGGTCCAAGGCCAGAACCAGACATCTGCCATGCTAATAACGTCCCTTGTGGTTCAGAAATTACTGTGACTAAAGATGGTTGGTTGCTATATACTGCCCACTTGAAAATGGGTACACCCTATTTTTAGGACTCCTAAAACATCAAGTCAGTAATGGCCAATTAAGACTTTTTAATTTTTACTAATCTCTAATTGAAAGTTATATAGTCATTAATTTCTAGAAACCTAATTTTTATAATGTGTTCATTTAGAATGGCATAATGCTATGACATTAGATAGCTAACTTCTTAAATATTCTAGTTCCCATTTGATAATATGAAATATGTGTGTGTGTGTGTGTGTGTGTATACACACTTATATATTTATATATTTTATTTTTTAACTAGAATGACCAATCAACAGGGGACATAAAAGTAATTGGTGGAGATGATCTCTCAACTTTAACTGGAAAGGTATGTATCTTGAAGGGGAAGAAAAGAGTCCTTTATAACAAGAGTCAGTTAGTAACACTGTGCTATCAATTAATCAAAGTCCACGTTGCCAAGTACTGCTGTCTACTTCTGTGGGGATCTAATTTGGGATCCTTCAGAAAATATTTTATATATATATAAAATATATAATTGATTTGAGAGAGGGGAAGGGAAAAGAGAGAGAGATAGAAACATTGATTTATTGTTCCACTTATCCATGCATTCATTGGGTGATTCTTGTATGTGCCTTGATTGGGGATAGAACCCGAGACCTTGGCGTATCGGGATGATGCTCTAAGCAACTGAGCTACCTAGCCAGGGCACACATAGTTTCTTTACAGATACAGAAGCAGTATAATGTAGTGGCTGAAGGTGTGGGTTCTGGAGCTGGACAGCTTTGATTCAAAGCCTGGATCAGTACTTCCTAACATGTGACCTTGGGTAGTTTATTTAACCTCTCTGTCTCCCATATGTAAGGTGAGGATGATAATGGCAGTCACCTCATAGAGTTAAGAAGATAAAGTGAAATAATGCATGTAGAGTTCTTACAACAGTTTCTGGTAGTTAGAACACTCAGTAAATTCAAACATACTATTATTTTAAGAAATCTCAAAAAGAGTTTTTTTTTTTTTGAACGTCAAAGTTCTTGCAGTATAGATAATTGGCTGAACTCACAGAGATATTAAAATACTTGAGTATTTTTTCTTCTGATACATGAAATTATTTTTTGGTAACCAATAATAAATGATAGAATGCTACGTTTTTTAAGCTGGTAGTTAATTTTTACATATAGACCCTGTGCCAAATATAAATGCATAATCTCATAAAAGTTTCACAGCACTTCTATAAGGTGGATATTATTATCCCCATTTAATAGATCAGGAAAGTAAGATTCAGCAAGGTTGAAGGACTTATTCAAAATCACACTGCCAGTAAGTGGTAGAGCTTGTTTTTGAATCTAGGTCTGTCGGGCTCCAAACCACTTTTCTTCCTCAGGCCTTTACATTTTAATGCTCATAGATTATTTGACTGCGTATCTATAAGGAAACTTGAACATACAGCACTTGTGTCAAATTCTGTGGTCCCATATCAGAGTCATGCCAAACTAATGTTATCCTCTTTAACATCTTTGGAAAACTTTTAAAGGAGAAATTATAATCTATTCATTCTTTCCCCTCCCTGTCCATTTAATACACCACTGCCAGACTTATCCTCCTTCCCTTACAGCATGCTTTGCCCATATTTTGAAGTCATTTGAAGCTCTTACTTCTGCAGTCAGTTTTTAGTGATGGAAGGTGCCTAGCCTTCACCTTCTGTGATTTTAGTTGACCTTGCCTTTCCCACTTACTGGCTCTGTCACGATATGTAGCTCTGTGATCTTAAAAGACCTCTGTTTCTAAAATAACTTTCTTTTCATGATAGTCACAGTAAAGCACATTTATTATGGGAAAAATCAAAACATAAATTGGATGAAGTTATTTCTTGGTGGTTACATTATGGGTTATTTTGGAACACTATGTGCGTGCAGATATATAGAACCCCCCCCCCCCATTTACAGTTAGTGGATTCAAATCTGTGAAAACACCTCTTCAAATCTCCGTCTACTACTTGACGATTTTTGTGACTTTAGGCAAGTCATTGATCTCTGAGCTTCAATTTTTTCATTTAGTAAGTAAGAATGTAGCTCTTTGACATAAAATAAGTTCTCAATAATGGTAGCAGTCCTCATTCTTTTATTTTTAAAACAGTATTGATGTCTCTGGACTTTGATTTGTATAAAATGTCTCATAGCAGTAAAAGTCTATGATTATGACTTAATCAAGATTATGCAGCTACTTAGCATTAGAGCCAAGACTTGAATCCAATTTCTTTGTCTCCTAATTCAGTGATGTTTTCAAACTATAACTTCATCCCATGGTGCCTATCACTGCAGCAGTGAGCCACAGTTACTGACAGGAAAATGTTATCCTTCAAATGTGCTAGCTAAGGTAAAGAAAATGTTGAGAAAGAACCGCATAGTAGGTGATGAAACAATTATTGGTCTGTTAATTATTATATTCAGTTTTACTAAAGATTGCATTATCTTTTGAAAGACAAATTAGTTGTGATATGAAGAGAGGAATAAATTATATATGAACTGTGGTAGTAATATTATGTATATTGTAAAGTACATGCAGAGTTATCGATTATACAAAGTGAGGTTTTAAAAAAGTTCTAATATTTCTTTCTTGCAACCCAATTGATCTTGTGTGCCCTCCTTTGGTAACTACTGACTTAGAAGAATATATAGAACATTAAAATTCTGATGCTATATGTATATGACAGAGAAATGAGAACTAAAATAAACAATATAGTATGGATATTAGGCCAGTGATCATAACTAGTATGTGAATACTACTTTATTCCTATAATTAACATAAGAACAAATAGGACTCTTCTTTACCTTGGAGGTAGGTAGTTAGATGGCGTTTTCTGTAAGGGTTCTTCCAGCTATAAAATTCTGAGAGGTAGAAATTGGGGTGAAGTTTTATGGTAGGAGGAAGCAAAGATTGGTATATTTTTTTAGTTTAGTCTAAGAATATGAACACATCCAGAAAATGCAGAACAATTTCAGTCTAATGAGGAAATGGGTTTTGAATTGGATTCCATATGGTAAGTTAAATCCATGATTTTGGAGTTATTTTCTAAATTATAGTTACTGAATTTTCAAGTCAAAGACACATACTCATTCAAGTCCCTCATTTTACACACAGGAAACTGAGGCTCAGAGACATTTTATGACTCGCCCAAGATTAGACCTCTGTTTAAGTAATAAAAACTTTTTAAAAACGAACATATGGGTCAAATTTTATTTTTAAAAATTCCATTGCAGTGAAAATTTCATATTAAAGAGTTCCACATCCCAACAGATGGAATTTGTTATGATGTGATTTGAGTTATAATTAGAAACACTGTCTGATTCATTGTACTGATTTTCATTTCTCTTTTTCTTCTAGAATGTCTTGATTGTTGAAGTAAGTTCTACATATTTTTAATATAGTGTTTATGATTTTCTAACTTAGTATACACAGTCCTAAAGGTAAGCTAGGGAAAAAAAATTTCTCTTCATCAGTTTTAATGATGGGCTTGTGTTATAAGAGAATGAGGATGGTTTTTGTCAAAAATACTTGGTAATTTATGTATACTGGATAATGGAAATTTTTGGTATATTTCTTTACCCCTCCTTTTAGCTTATTTTTTTTCTTTCTTTTAAAGTTAATGTATATTAATCCTGGCCATTCATTTAAAAATATTTATTATTTTTGATGCCCTGACCCATGTGGCTCAGTTGGTTGAGCATCATAAAACCGTGCACCAAAAGGTCAACGGTTCAACTCCCGGTCAGGGCTCAATCCCCAGTAGGGGGCGTGCAAGAAGCAGCTGATCTTTGTTTCTTTCTCTCTAAAAATAAATAAATAAATAAAGTTAATGTATATTATCCACATACATGTTTTAAATGTTTCTATTGCATATATGTATCCATATACTGTATATATATTTTAATATATTTTTATTGATTTTTAGAGAGAGAGGAAATGAGAGGGAGAGAAAGAAACATCAATATGAGAGCAAAACATCCATTGGCTGCCTCCTGCACGCCCCCTACCAGGAATTGAGCCTGCAACCTGGGCATGTGCCCTGACCGAGAATTGAGCCAGCAACCTTTCAGTGCACAGGACGACACCCAACCAACTGAGCCACACCAGCCAGGAATACAAAATATACTTCAATTTAAAAATTTATGGAGTGCCACACTATACACAGTCTCCCTTACAACTTGTTATTTTCACTCAAAATTGGCTTTGAGGTTATTCGTGTGGACACATACAGAGTCAGTTGGCCATAAAATGCCACATAGCATTGCAGTGTGTGTACAAATCAACCAATTTATGTCCTACAAATAGTGAGGTTGCTTACAATTTTTCCTATTACAACAGGGCTGCTAAAGTGTCCTTTTCATGACCCAACGCACATTTGTGTGAGTTTCTTCTAGATATAGACACTTAGAAGTAGAATGACTGGGTTGTAGAATTTGTACATTTTCAATTATACTATTATTGCCACATTGTTTATCAAAGTGGTGTATGCTTTATACTCCCATGCACCAGTGGAATGAATTCTCATTTTTTTAATGTAAAATGGTTTAAGACTTAAGAGTAATAGGAACCCCAAATTCATTTTTTATTGTTTTTAATGTTTTTAGAAACTTTAGCTTATTGATTAAAAAATAAACAAATGATACGATTTTCAAAAGTTTTGTGTATGTGAATATCCCTGGGAATAGGTTGCTTACTTAAAATGCAGACTCATTAATTTTACTTCACATTGATTTCTTTTCTCTGAGGTCATTCTGCCTAATAAATTACCACAAACTTAGCAGCTTAAAACAATACATATTTATTATCTCAGTTTCTATGGGTCAGGAGCCCAAGTACAGGTTAGCTGGGTCCTCTGCTCAGGGTCTTATCACGCTGAATCAAGGCTGAGGTTCCTATCTTTTTTTTTTTTTTTTAATCCTCACCCAAGGATACTTTTTTGCATTTATCTTCAGATAGAGCAGAAGGGAGAGAGAGAGGAAGAGAGAGAGAGAAACATCTATGTGAGAGAGATACACCAAGTGGTCGCCACCCACATGACCCTAGGCGTCTGGGGACAAACTGCAACCGGGTACATGCCCTTAGCGGGAACCAAACCCGGGACTCTCTGGTCCGTGGGCCGACGCTCTAACCACTGAGCCAAACTGGCCAGGGCTGGGGCTCCTATCTTACCTGTGGCTTATGGTCCTCTTCCAAGTTCATTCAGGTTGTTGGCAGAAGTTAGTTACTGTGGTTGCAGGACTGAGGGCCCTGTTTTCTTGCTGGCTGCTGAGCAGGAGTTGCTCTCAGCTCCTAAGGATCATCCTCATGTGGCACATGGTCCTCTCACATGGCAGTTGACTTCTTCAAAACCAGCAGGAGAATCTCTCTCCAGTCTGTTACAATTATCTTGCATAATATAACCTAATCACAGGAGTGACTGTCCCATCATTTTCATAGTTCCCTCTTCAAACTCAGATTATTCCTGGTATGTACATCTGGCGGCAGGAGTGTCTTGGAGGCCATTAGAATTCTGTCTGCTACAGCCAGAAATCTGCATTTTTCACAAATCTCCAGCCCTAATGTTTCTGATGACTCACAGACCCCACTTTTTGAAGCACTGGTTTTATACTATTTGTAGAGAGTATTTTCATTGAAGAGCATTAAGATTATGGTTTAAGAAATATTTTCCCAATTAGAGATGGGTTTGTTTTGAATAATGTGCTACTTTTGACTAAGATTAACTTTCACATAGACATTTTATATAGTAAAACCTTATCAATTTGCATACTTTTAAGGTGGTATAAAGCAGGGTTTCTGAAAGTGTGGGCTCTTAACCACCTGAGAGTTAGCGGGGAGAGTATCCCAATCTTGAATTTATGAAAAAAATCTAAAATACCTTTTATAATGGAGGGCAGCATCATAATTCTCTAAGAAAACATGCATGTACACACGTGTGTGTGTGTGTGTGTGTGTGTATGTACATATATATATATATTTAAATTAGTTGTCATTGACCTCTTGGTGCCTACAAAATCCAGTCCTGAGGATGGACACAGTCCCTCTGCTTGCTGAGAGCCAGATGATTGACAGATTCTAGAATATCTAGTGTATGAATTGTGGCGAGAATTACTGCACTGAAAAAAGAAAGGCATTATTCCATTTATACATGAGGTTTGAGTATTTTGTGTTTATATAATGACTCTGAATTGAAAGTTATGATGGTTTTATTTATCATTTAAATATCTTTTTTTAAAGGATATAATTGACACTGGCAAAACAATGCAAACCTTGCTTTCCTTGGTCAAGCAGCATAATCCGAAGATGGTCAAGGTCGCAAGGTATATATATATATATATGCATATATATATATATAAAACATTTGTCATAGGACGTTTTCTTCATTTGAAAGAGGATTAAGTAATTGCCCTTTGTAAGGGTAAATGTTTTCAGTGGTCAAATGTAATCTTCAAAAAGTAATGTAATTTCAAATGAAATTCAGTATCCTTTGTAAATAATTGTGCATTTGTCTGATGCACAACTAATGATCTTGAGATTCTTTTCATCTGCTTATTAAGTATTTGTATATCTTTTTTGGAGTGGTTAAAGTATTGAAATTGATTAAAAAATGAGTTACAATCATGCCTTACAGGTGGGGCTTTCTTAAACATTTAGATCTAGAGGTATATGAAGTGCCAAGTTCCACTGAACTCCTAGTATAGCTTGCACTGAATTTGCTGATATCGTTTCTGGAGTGTTCCTGACTGAGTGCAGTTAAAGGGATGGGTTTTGCTGTGAATGATTTGTTTTTTTCTTTCTAAATGGAGACTGAGTCCAAGAGTGTCCTCTGTTTAATTACTGGAAGAGAATCATGAAGGACTTGGTTAGATGATCCCTTGGAGGCTAAGGCTTAGGCTAGCGATTCTCAACTTCAGCTGCACTTTGCAATTACCTGAGAGCTAAAAAAAACCCACACACACACATACCAAAAAAACACCCCCACAACCTATGTCTGTGTCCCATCCTGTGATTCTGATGTCATTGGTCAGGGGTGTAGCCTGAGTAGTTGGGGTAATTTTTTTCCTTTTTATTTTAAGTTCTCAGGTGATTCTCATGTGCAGCTAAGGTTGAGAATCACTTTAGGTCCTTTCCACATCTTTTTTTTTTTTTTTTTTTTTTAAATTCTCACCCGAGGATATTTTCCCATTTATCTTCAGACAGAGTGGGAGTTGGGGAGAGAGAGGAAGAGAGAGAGAGAGAGAGAAACATCGACGTGAAAGGGACATATCGACTGGTTGCCTCCCGCAGGACCCCGACTAGGGCCGGGGATGAACTGCCACTGCAACCGAGGTACGTGTCCCTGACCGGAATCAAACCCACGGACTCCTTGGTCCGCAGGCTGATGCTCCAACCACTAAGCCAAACTGGCCAGGGCCAGATCTTTAAATATATTTACCTATGAAGGTATAAAATCATAAGTTTTATTGGGACTGCCTTTCACATATAGCAAAGCTTTCAAAGCACTGTCTACAGCTTTTCTTAAGGGCTAAAAAATTTCAGCAGGAAGCATTGCGTTACAAAATTAGCTTTTGTTTGCATTGACTCATCCTACCTGCAGTTTTTGCTCTCAAAAATAAATACTAGCTCCTTTAGCATGCTAGTTACTTTTTAACCTAAAGTTCCTCTTTGTAAGCAAACTATTAAAAGTCTTGAAAGGTGATGCTCACCTCTCCTACACCCTTTGTAGCTTAGGGATTGCATTTCCAGAGATTCTGGACTGAGAGCTCTTATCTTTTCTTTGCTCATTGGCTCTCCTCACCCATTTATCTTCCTGATTAGCTGTCCTTCGATGGGTGTGTGGGTAGTTGGGGTGCAGCTCTCAGAACAGTCCATCATGTTCTGGGTGGAGATCAGTCAAGGGCCTCATCTGTAGTGTGAGCTCATTGCTGCCCCTGCCCAGTGATCCCTGTGATTTATTTAGTTCTCCATTTCATAGTCTTTCTTTGGGTATGTTAAAACTGACCATGGTATGCTAAATGCAGATGAAACTATGTTTCAGAACATGAATGTTCTCTTTTATAACCCCTGTAATGTCTATATATGTAACATGTCACATTTTTAAATTAACAGCTTGCTGGTAAAAAGGACCCCTCGAAGTGTTGGATATAGACCAGACTGTAAGTGAATCACTTTGTGTCAATCATTTAACCATCTTTTTTTGTTGTTGTTAATTTTCATCTGAGGATATTTTTCCATTGATTTTTAGTTAGAATGGAAGGGAGGGTGGGCGGGAGAGAGAGACACACACACATCAATTGACTGCCTTCCGCAAGACCCCAACCAGGGCCAGGGATCGAACCTGCAACCCAGGTACATGCCCTTGACCTGGATTCGAACCCGAAACCCTTCCATCAGAGGGCCAATGCTCTAACCGCTGAGCCAAACCAGCCAGGACAATCATTTAACTATCTTTAACCCAAACAAGCTTTACAAATGGAATGGTTTAATTTGAAATTGATGTTTTCTGGCCCTGGCCTGGCAGCTTAGCTGGAGCATCATCCCAGTGCTCCAAGGTTGCGGGTTTAATCCCTGGTCAGGGCACATATAGGGATTAGGGGTCAACCAATGAATGAATGCATAAATAAGTGGAACAATGAATAGATTGATCTCTCTCTCTCACTCTCACTCTCTCGCCCCCCCTTCTTCTCTCTCTCTCAAATCAATAAATAAAATTTAAAAATATTTTTGAAGAGAAAGTGATATTTTCTGTATCTAAATGATGAATTATGATTCCTTTTAGTTGTTGGATTTGAAATTCCAGACAAGTTTGTTGTAGGATATGCCCTTGACTATAATGAATACTTCAGGGACTTGAATGTAAGTAAAACTTCTTTTTCTCACTCTCATCTTTTAGAATCCATATAAAAATTTACGAAAGAGAATTGTTTTCTCTTTCCAGCATCTCATAATTTGAACAGACTGATGGTTTCCATTAGTCGCATAAAGCTGTAGTCAACTAAAGACCTCCTTAGAGCTGGAACTTGGCCAGGCTAGGGTGACACTTCTTGCTGGCTGAAATAGTTGAATAGCTTTAATATATACTAACTGTCCCATTATTATTTCAGTGGTCATAAGTAAGAAATAAATGAACTAGATTAAGTCTTTTAAAATTCACTCTCCTTCAAATACCCTCCTCCTACCCTGGAGACAGGAGTACTGAGAGTGCATTTATGAGCATAGGTGAGGAAGATTAGGAAGACTATACAAACCTCTGTTGTTTAGTAAAAACCCTGCAACATAATGCTGTCCATATAAGATATGCAAAGTGCTATTTTTGCCTTTCACTTCAGAATACACTTTTCTAATGTTAATTTCTGGATTTTTATTTTTTAGCATGTTTGTGTTATTAGTGAAACTGGAAAAGCAAAATACAAAGCCTAAGATGAGAGTTCAAGTTGCATTTGGGAACATCTGGAGTCCTATTGAAATCATCAGTAAAGTTATCAAATGTTCTAGTTCTGTGGCCAGCTGCTTAGTAGAGCTTATTGCATGTATCTTCTAAGAATTTTATCTGTTTTGTATTTTTGAAATGTCAGTTGCTGCATTCCTGAACTCTTTATTTGCACTATGAGCCTAAAGACTATCAGTTCCATTTGGGTGGATTGTTATTTGACTTGTGAATGAAAAATCTCTTAAACCACACCACTATTGAATGAAAATATTGAAATTGTAACTGTAAGAAACGTTTAAAGAAAATATATATTAGTTTTTAATTGGTATTTTAATTTTTATATATTCATGAAAGTACAGAAGCGATTGAATATTGTCAATTATACCACTATGTGTTTAGAAAAGTAAAAAACAGTCAAGTTTTATATCAATGACAGCATCTAAGAGATAATGTTGTATCAGTTAAACCACATGTCCTGGAATTAGTAGTATTTCAGTATTAACTGTATTTTCCTGCTTGTTCAGATTATTTTTGGTGACCCTTTGTTAACAGTTCCTTTTAAATACAAATCAATAAATTCCAGAAAACATTACTACTTTTTGAATTCATCAATGTAAAATTCCTTAAAGTCTGTCTCTTTAAAAGAAACTATGCATAGCTATCATTTCTCTACAAATTAACCTAGTGTAGTTTTCTTTTGGTTACCTTTTCCTTGTCTGTTAAGTTTTAGTAGCTAGTTTAATTGTAATCTTTACCAAGCATGGCAAATAATAATTATCTGGTAGAATGGATAGGTGGAACTAGTGAAATTCTTACCCGCTTCAGAGATATTAAATTTCAGACAAATGGTATATCTTATTACATTTTACTATGCTAAAATAACATGACTTTCTCTTGGAATTCTGTTGGAAATTGTTTAGATTGCAGTCTCATCTGCATCACAACAATTTGTTTCCAAACATGTACTGTTACCTTCTTTGTGTAGATCATACTTTATTAACTAAAGAACAACAACAATAAAATCTTTTGTTTTCTGTGAGCAGGAAGAAAAGTTTTAAACCAAAAAACAAACAAACAAAAAACACCTCTTAATTGCTTCTCTGTTCCAGGTAAGGTATGAACTAGCAACCTTGTGAGCCTTCTAGCTATATTTATGCCTTTAAAAGTTTGCTGTAGTTCCTAGCAGCAAAGTGGGAAACTTTAAATAATTGGTTATAATCCTAGAACTCTCTAGTTAACAAAACTTCTTCAATTTTGTTATCTCATTTGATCTTAAATAACCCTGTGAGGTTGAGGTTAGTGTTACCACATGTGAGTGTATTATCCAAGATAACTCCTGACTCCTCCCTATCCCCTGTCCCAATATGTCACCTCACTGAGGTAATTTACACTGCAACCTTCCTCCCACTGCTGATCCTCCTTACTGATCTCTTTTCAGTTGCACTTACCATCTTTATGGTAACCATCATATGGTAGTCGAACCATATTAAACTACCATTTTTGTAGGTAAAAGTAGTTGGCTACTGGCAATTTATTTTCAGTGATGTAACCTAATAGCATGCTGTATGATTTACATTTGTATTTATTGCTCACTGTCTCCCTGCTCCACATCTTAAAATGTAAGCTCCATAAGGAAAGCAATTTTTATCTGTCTTGTTCACTGATGTATGTTTACCTAAGTCACTCAAAGATAGTAGGAACTCAGATTGTTGTTGAATGAATGGATAGCTAAGAGCTTGGGGTTAGACTGTCCTGACCTTGGCTTATATTGCTATGTGATATTGAGTTACTTAACTTTGGAACTAGATTACTCAACTGACTAATGGGGATAATGCTGTCTCCTTCACAGGCTTATTGTGAAAAGTAATTAGATGCTATAGTACAGGTGAAATAGGACAGTGGCCTGGGACATACCAAGTACTCCATAAACATTAGTTGCTACTTCAAAAATGAATGTTTTGAGAAGTTAGGTGCACGGCTAGTAAGAGGCAGAGATTTAAACCAAAATCTGTCTGATTCTTGCTGCAGTATCATGAAGAAGCTGAACTGTTTCTCCTTCTGATTCACCCAATCTCTTTAGTTTCCAGTTAAGTAATCTTTTAGCTGGTTGGCAAACCCAACAAGAAACCCAGCTAACAGCTAGGAAGGAACTTCCTGAAGCTCATGTACTTTTCTGATAAGAATATTCCTCAGACCTTGTTTAACCTGCTTTTGGGCATACAACACTAATAATTTTATTTGTTTAACCAATTTTCAACAGAACAGACATAGTCCATTTATAAGATGGGGGAAGGGAGATGCTGACAGGAACAGCAATAATTTTTAGGATAATAGTCTGTCAAAGGTAGGAAAAAAGTATTAATAATAAAAAAGCTGTAGCCTCCTGGGGCCATTTAGTTATTTAGTATAGGAGCAAATGGTCATAAGTGTCACACTTCAGTAATCCCTAAGGGCTTCACTTTCATTACAACCCTGTATAATATAGGATATTCATAAGGAAAGGAAAATGAAATTTCATTTGCTTGATTATAGGAGATAGGGAAGCATGGAATCTGTTTTAGGAATATTACCATCCACGGGATTGTTGGTGATTAAAGAATAGGTAGTGACATGGAAAAATTCGTATGTGTTGAACCCATCATGTTTTTCTGTACTGTGAATGCTTAGAGTATTATATGTGTATCATACCTATAAATATATGTAGGTCCCCATTTTAATTCCATGTGTAAAATATTTATAGATAATCTGGGCTACTACTGTAATTCATTAGCTTGTAAAGTTAATCAATGAATGTCCTTCCCTATAACTGAGATTCAAGAAATGCACTGAGCATCCTCTGTGGGCCAGGTACTGGGGAAGACAGGGTAAGATTCCTGATTTCATGAAGATTTTATTCTAGTTGGGCAAAGGGACAAGTAAACAAGATAATTGTAGATAGTGGTAGGCTGCGGAAAACTTAAAACAGCAATGTGCTGGGTGGGGGAGATGAGGGGTAGGCACCATATGTTAGATAAGGTGGATAGGGACGGTCTTGGTTGAGCTTTGACTGAATGGAAAATAAACCAGCTACATGAAGGGCTAGATGTACACAGATCCTTGCCGTAGGAATAGCAAATGCAAAAGGTGCTGAGATGGTGACTGTTAACCTAAAAATAAAAGGCAGTTCAAAGTGAGAAGCAACAAGCATTTATTTTTGATCAAAGAACAGCTATTTGGGAATCACTGATTTAAGCAGAAGCTCCCACTAATGTTCCAATTAAGAGGCAAAGACAGTGGATATTTATGAGAAAGCGAAGAGGAACAATTATATTAATAGAAAGAAGGCATTTGTATAGGTATAGACAACAAACAGTGATGCTAATTCTAAACAATGTTTTTAATTTTCAGTCTTGTAGTCATTGGCCCTATAGTCATAGCTGCTTTCTGTTTATCTTTGCAAACAGTTCTTTGGGACACAAGGTTGCTTTACACCGGTCCAAAGGTTATTTTGCCTTGCTTTAACATTCCAAAGATTTGAGGATAAGACATGCAAGGCAGTTCCTCTGGGATGGCAGCCCTGGCTCCATTTTAAAGTGGCTCCTTTTGTTTTTATTTATTTATTTTCTTTTTTATCCTCACCTGAGGATAGTTTTCCATTGATTTTTTTTTTTTTTTAGATAGAGTGGGGAGGGAGGGAGAGAGAGAAAGAGAAACACCAATGTGAGAGAGACACATCGATTGGTTGCCTCCTGCACAACCCCGACCAGGGCCAGGGATTGAACTCGCAACTGAGGTACATGACCTTCACTGGGAATCAAACCCAAGACTCTTTGGTTCAGGGGCCAAACACTCTAACCACTGAGCCAAACCAGCCAGGGCTATTTTTTATTTTATTTTATTTTTTAAAATTCTCACCCAAGGATATTATTCTTCCATTGATTTTTGTATAGAGTGGGAGGGAGGGAGAGAGAGAGAGAGACATTGATGTGAAAAAGACACGTCAATTGGTTGCTTCCTGCACAACCCTGACCAGGGCCAGAGACTGAACTTCAACCTAGGTACGTGCTCTTGACCAGAATCGAACCCAAGACTTTGGTCCAAGGGCCAACGCTCTAACTGCTGAGCCAAACAGGCCAGGGCTAAAGTGTCTCCTCTTATTGTTATGATTATTATTAATTTATTTCTTCATTTATTTTTGCTAATCCTCACCTGAGGATATTTTCCCATTGATTTTTAAATAGAGTGGAAGGGAGGGAGGGAGGAAGACAGAGAGAAACATCAATGTGAGAAAGACACACACTGATTGCCTCTCACATGGCCCCGACCAGGGCCAGGGATCAAACCCACAACCCAGGTACGTGTCCTTGACTGGGAATCGAACCCGTGACCCCTCAGTCTGCGGGCTGACACACCAACCGCTGAGCCAAACCGTCCAAGACCCTTTTATTGTTATTTGACATGACAAATCATCTGAGGTATTGGAGGGAGAGAAGGAAGGCCAATATTGCTGCAGTTAAGGAGAGTGGAAGGACCTGAGATTGGAGAGGAAGGCCAGGGCCAGACCATGGACAACCTGGTAGGCTATGGCAAGGAGTATGGGTTTTTTGCATTCTGCAATGGGAAGGCACTGAGACTTTAATGTAGGGAGTGAGGAGATTGGGCATGACATGTTCAGGGTGGTATGACCATAGATTCATGCTAAGCGAAATAAGTTAGGTGGTAAAAATCAAGAACCATATGATTTCACTGATATATGGGATATAAAACTGAAAGCAGCAAACGAACAAAAAAGACAAAAACTCATATCACAGACAATAGTATGGTGGTTACCAGAGAGAAAGGGGGGGGGGTTGATAAAGGGTATAGGGGGTCAAATATATGGTGACAAAAGGAGATTTGACTTTGGGTGGTGGGCACACTGCAATATACAGACGATGTATTATAGAATTGTATACTTGAAAACTATAATTTTATTAACCAATATCACCCCAATAAATTTAATAAAAAATAAAAATAAGAAAACCAGAATTTATGGAAATAAATTTACTAAAATGGATATAAAAAAATAAAGTAGGGAGTGAAAAGATTTATTTGCATTTTTATAGGCATAAGCACCTCTAAGCCATTCTGCAAGTAGGTGCAGGGGCTTCAGGAATAAAATTGGCAATGCCAGTAGTAACCATTGTTTAATACTTTTAATGTGTGTCAGATGCTGTGCTAAGTGCTTTATATACATTATTTTTATTTATTCATAGCGCATTTCACAGAAGAGACCATTTTAGAGGTTCAATGGCCAAATTAGAGGAGGGAAGGCTGCCATGGACAAATTGGCCAGCATTTCTTTTCTGGATCATTGCAGTAACCTTCCACCAAATCTCTTGCCCCTGACTGACACACACACAGCCTTAACACAGCAGCCAAAGTGATCCTAACTAAAATATTAGTCAGAATGAGTCACTGTTTGGCTCAAATCCTCCCTGTGGCTCCCATTTTTGGAGGCAAAGCCAAAGTCCTTACAATGGCTAATAATCTATTCTTTCCAACCTCGATGCTTCAAGTACCCTGGCTGCCACTACCACAGGCATGCTGAGCAAGCTCCAGAATCACCCCCCTTCTGTGTGTGCCATCACCTTAGCTGGAGCACTTGGACTACTGCCGGAGCCTCCCAACTGCTCTCTCCGTGCCTCCGCTCTTGCAGTCGGTTTTTGTTGTTGTTTTAAATTTTAAATTGTTGACACTATAATTGTTCTTTTTTTCTTTTCTCTCTTTGGATGATCTTTGAAAAATATATTTCAGATTATATCACTTGACTGCTTAACACTTGAAAACTCAACCTATCCTTTGGCCCATCTGTAAACTAGCCACTGCCCACTTGTCTAATTTCATTTATCCTTCTCTGCCTTGCTCACTTCAAGCACATTGCTGCTCTTTCAGTGCATCAAGCCTGCCAATCATCTCCCCCTTGCCTTAGGGTCTCTGTAATTACTGTCCCTTCTGCCTATCACTGGACTCTTCCAGATCAACCTATCTGGCTCACATATCACTCCAGTGAACCTTTCCCTGATAGTCCTCTCTTAACTGCCTCAAGGTCACTCTCCATTACATTACCTGTTTTAGTTTCCTCCTGGTTTTTAACACTGTCAAGTGGTCAAGCAGTCCCTAAATGATAACTGCTACAGCTGCTAGGTTGGACTTCCCACTTTACCATAGATTCTGCCTAGAAGAAAACAGCCCAAGTGAATACAGATAGTTTATTACTTAGTATATGCAAGATCATGATGTCAGCTTCCCTTATCCCCAGTCCCACAAGATGACCCAAACCAGAAAGGACAGATGACGTAAGTGGTGGGTTGCTCTGTCATGGAGGAGCTGGCTCCATACTCCAGCTAAATTATCTTATTGCCTGCAGTTCTACCCTAGGTGGGGAGGCAGATGAGAAGCTGCCTCATGAGGGTCCCTATAAGATCAGGAGGTGGCAGAGCTTTTCCCTTACAAGCACCTGCCAAATTGATTTTTCCTTTATTTCTCCCCTTATTGTCTGTCTCCCTTAGTAGACCATCAGCTCCACAAGGGCAGGACCTTGCCAGTCTTGTTTACTGCTATATTCCCAGCACCTGCAAGAGTGTCTGGTAAATTATAGTGCTCAATAAATATTTGTTGGGTTCCCGGTCAGGACATGTGCCCAGGTTGTGGGCCCAATCCCCGGTGGGGGGTGTGCAGGAGGCGGCCAGTCGATGTTCTCTCTCATTGATGTTTCTATCTCTCTCTCCCTCTCCCTTCTTCTCTAAAATCAATAAAGGAAAAAAAATTTTTTTAAAGTTTTATTTTTTTATAATTTATTTTATTATTAATTTGTTTTTGTTACAGATGTTTTTCCTTTTTTTCCCCCATTGACACCCTCCTCCCCCTCCCGTTCTCCTCGTCCCCATCCCTGTTGTCCATGTCCATTGGTTATGCACCCATGCACATAGGCTCTGTGATTTATCTCTTTCCCCCGCCACCCCCCTCCTCTGAGGCCCGTCATCCCGTACTCCACCCTCCATGTCTCTGGGTCAGTTTCGTTGTTCAGTTTGCTCAGTTCTCCTGTGTGTTGCCGGCTTCCTCCGTGGTGGGGGGGTCGCTCAGCTTCCGCAGGCGCCCCTGGCTGCAGGATCTCGTTTCCTTTCAGGCGACAAGGAGGGTCCTGGAGGGCAGCATGCCGTCTCCATTCTGCTGCTTCTTTAATTTCGTAGTTGCAGGGCTTCCATTCAGCTTGATTTCATGCGGTCTTTAAGTGATAGTTATTCTGTGATTTAGTTGTAACTTTGATGTGGTTGTGGGAGGACGCGATTCCGCGTCCACCTACGCCGCCATCTTGACCGGAAGTCCTAAAGAAAGTTTTAAATCAAATAAAATATTTTGAAATTATCTCTGAATTACCTATGTGTTTCTGGTTGAGCAAAGAAACCCTAATTTATTAATAATAGTTAACATTAACTGTACTAGCACATTAAAAATGTTATGATAACCCCAATGAGGTGGTTTTCTTTTTTAATCATCCCAATTTTACACGTGAGGAAATTCAGGGCAGTAGAGGTTGCATGATTTGCCCAGGATCATACAGCTAGAAGTGGCAAGGGAGGAATTTGAACCCAGGCAATCTTATTCCAGAACCTGCCCTCTTATTTCATTGCCACTTAACCTTTAGTTCCCAGCTCTTGTGTGGAAACTAATACACTGATAACATAAAGGAAAAGATTAAGTTTTTTGAAGATAATCATTCCAAATGACTTGTACATTAAACAGCTTTTTGAGGCCACAGATAATCATTAAGAATGTAAACTGTCTTCCTCTGGCATTAGGAAACATTTTCAAAGGTAATTACAAAGTTTCTCCAATGTGATCTTCAAATTTTTCTGCTGGCTTCTTTTTACAATCCTGTGGGCAGCTTCAGACAAAATATCTTTCTGGCATGAAGGATTGTATGTGCTCTCTGCCATTTTAAAATGTGAATTTTAGCCCTGGTCGGTTTGGCTCGGCGGTTAGAGCGTCGGCCTGCGGTCCAGAGAGACCCGGGTTCGGTTCCCGCTAGGGCACGTGCCTCGGTTGCAGTTTGTCCCCGGCCCCTGGTTGGGTCGTGTGGGAGGCAGCCACTCGATGTGTCCCTTTCACATCAATGTTTCTCTCTCTCTCTTCCTCTCTCTCCCTCCCACTCTGTCTGAACAAAAAATGGAAAAATGTCCTCGGGTGAGGATTAAAAAAAATAATAAAAAAATAAAATATGAATTTTATAGATACTTCAAACCACTTGAAAGAATAATGATTTTTTAATGTTTATTATTATTATTATTTGTAACTTCAGGCACTAACAGATAAAAACTGCCAAATTAAGTTTCAATTTTTTCCACAATATGGGTGTACTTCATAATGAGCTTCCTCGTTATGCTTTATGACTGAAGTGACTTTCAAACTTGGTAGTTTTTCAGTAGAACTTCCTTTCCTAACATTTTTTTCTATTCCTTTCATTATGACAATATTTGGGGGTTCTTAAACATAGATAAAAGTTTCAGTTATATTGCACATGGCTTCCTCTGGGACACTTGCCCTACATCTTCCCATAGCTCCTGTGTCCTCTTGTCTCACCTCCACCCTTTCTCAAGCATTTCCCTGTTTCCCTGGCACCACAAGATATTACAAGTTCACCTTGTATTTGCCCTGCCCTAGTCCATAAACAGCCATGACTCCAAGGAGCCCTGGTTCCTTTATTGAAGAATGATACTAGAAACCACGATCTGGGAGCTAAATGTGCTTATCATTGGGGTGTTTGCTTCTAGGTCCTCCCAGTGGACGGAGCTAAAAAATATAATTAAGCATTCTAACCCATCTACACACACCTATATTACTGTACTGTCTATCTGTATACACACGAAAATAAACATACTGATTTTTCACTTTAATCCACACCACAAGATTCTTACTAGCCTTCCCCTTTTCCTTACTTTTAAACCTTTTTGTTTAACAGCAAGAATGTGGCTCTATTCACTTATTTGTTCACCCTAGTATCATAAACTAGTTACAGATGCATATAATAGATTTACTAACTAGAGTCTAATATTTGTGGACAGTTCTTTTTGTCATAAGCCTTATTAGTTATTTTCGACTCCATCCCTTTCAGTGTGGCTGTGTTATTTATCTGTAATGCAGTTTGATTTATTTGTTAGTGTTTATATTCCATTTAGACTCCTGGCTTCCATTTCCTAGTTGTAATTAATTAGTTATGGTGAAACATACTAAGTGTCAGGGCTATATAAAAAAGTCTGCTCTGAGATTTTGTTCCCTCCCCATCCCCAGTAAACTGTTTCTACTACCTCAACTTTACACTCCTTTTCCAACCCATCCTGTGAGTGTCATCTTCCTTGTTTTTAATGGCAGTTACATCTTAACCGAGTACATACTACAGATAGGCACTTTGCACGCATTGTTTCATTCAGAGTTCACAACAACCCCTTGAGGTAGGTACTATTACTACCTCCATTTCCTTAGATTAGGGAGCTGAGCCCCAGGGAGTATAAGGAACTTGTCCAAGGTGACTTATCTGGAACATAACTAGTACTCAAACTGGGATCTGATACCAGGTATCAGTGTTCAAACCACCCCTTTCTTAAAATTGTCTGTTTCCTCCTCAGTCTGACTCTTCCTGAAGCCCAGCCTTCTGAGTCACCTTTATGAATACATTCTGTTAGCTGTTGGGACCCTTGTTGTAGTTATTCAGGTGTGGTTAAACAAGGTCAACAAGGGACCACCTGGCCTTTGGTTGGAACCTGGGGGATGATGTCACCTTCAGTTAATTATGCCCTCCCTAGTATAAAAAATATATTTACATGTGTTAATTGTAAATTTGGAAACATAATTTCTTTAAAAGGTCACAGAGCCTTCAAGGAAACAATTGTCTGAGATCACATAGATTAAAAAGAGCAACCACATTCGACATTGTTGCTGTTCAATTCAGTAGATAGTTAATTATAGGGCCTTCCTGGGTCCAAGACTCTGTGCTAGATGCTTGGGGGATAAGATGAATGAAAATTGCCCTTGCCCTCCAGGGCATAAGGTCTAGTAGGGGAGAGTGGTCAAATATACAAGTGATTCTAATGCAAGGCAAGGCTTTCTTCAGTGCTAGAAGAGGAGGGCACAACTAATGCAATGGGAATTCCGAGAGAAAACTCAGAAAAGGGAGGGGAAGGTGGGAACATTTTGGGAGAAGCTTCAGAGAGAAAAAGCATTTAAAATGGACTTTGGAGAATAGGAAAGATTTGAACAGGTAGATATAGAGGAAGAAAGGCTGGGGGGAAAAGTTTCAACCAAAAGGTCTGCTTAGGCACAGGTAGAGAAAAAATTGCAGGGCAGTGTGGAAAATGGTGAGTAGTTTATTTTGTGTGTGGCAGAGAGGATGTATCGGGGAGTGATTAGAGAAAAGCCAGACAGGTAGATTGGGGCCATCTTAAGGGATCTTTGTATCAGTTAAGATGTTCTAGGCTTCCAGTCAGTTCTCCCAGCTCAAACCGGCGTAAACAATAAGGAGGTTTATTAACTATGTAATTGGAAAGTCCAGAGGTAGCTCAGGCCTGATCAATTTGATCCTCTGCTCCATTATGACGCCAGTAACCCACGTGGTTTCTATTTCATTACTGTGCTGTCCGTAGTAACAGTTTCATCCTAAAGCTGGACTTCCTTGTGGTCAGGTAGGGGTTGCCAATTGTCATCCAGTTTCCTCAAGAAAGGCTTTCTGTGTAAACTTCTCTTAAAAGTGGTGAAAAATCTCTTTACGTCTCATTAGCCATAATGGGCTGCTCAGATGTCCATTTCTTAACCAGTCACTGGCAGTTGGGGGTGGGATTTCCATTTGCCCAATCAGGCCCACTTCAGGAGCTAAGATTACAGCCCATTTCCCTTGGGACACATTGAACAAAATATGGATTTGATTAAAAAGAAGAAGCATGGGGACTTCCCGTCAAGATGGCAGTGTAGGTAACTCGGTACTCACCTCCTCCCACAAGCACATCAAAATTACAAGTAAACTACAGAACAATCATCATTCAGAACCGCTTGACATCGAGCTGAATGGAAGTCCTCCAACTACGAAATTAAAAAAGAAGCCACATCAAGACGGGTAGGAAGGGCTGAGGCACGGACGGGCTGGTCCCACACCCATGTGTGGCAGATAAAAATCAGGACACCTCGGCTGGGAAGTCCTCCCTGAGGACTGAGGAGACCCTGCCCCACACTAGGCGCCCAGCTCAGGGTCCAGTGCCAGGAAGAGAAGTCCCCATAACTTCTGGTTGTAAAAACCATCGGGAATGGAGGCTGAGGGACGCTGAGGCATCTGGAGGCCCAGTCAGTTCCTCTTAAAGGGCCAGTGCACGGACTTCCTCGGACTTGCTCCCTCCAGTCTTGAGCAAGGGGGAGGCAGCTTGAAAGGCACCAGAGACATACGGGGAAGAACTGAGTTGTTTGGCATTGGGGTGAGAGCTGAAGAGGCAGCTTTCTCCTGGACAGATGTACTGGTGGAGGCCTTTGTTCCTTTGGTGAGCCCTTCCCCACACAGATGTGTGCCATATCTCAGACTCCAGCAACCTGGCTCACACTGTTTGCCCCACCATGCTGATTCCCTGAGGCCCCGCCCTGAGCAACTTTTCGGGCCCATCCCAACTGTTTCCAGTGGCTTTACCACTGAATTGACCTGTCTTGGCTCTTGCTTCAGATTTTCCTAAATTCTCTCAAACAGCACCTGGCCTCAGTGAGCCCCATACCTCTAGCTAACTGGTCCAGAGCCTGGTACTAGAAGCAGCCAACCTTGGTTCACAGCTTGGCTTTGCCTGGGCACCTCCAAGACCAGCACAAGAAGCAGCCATCGGCAGATCACTTTGTAGCTTATACCTGGTGGTCCCAGATAGAACACAGGCAGAGACTCACCTTGCCCCAGAGCCAGCACACCCAGTGGACAGCTTCAGACCATGTCAAAGCACCACCACCCAACCACCTCCACAGTGACACATCCAAGGAGTGCATTCAGTGGGTACAAAAACCCTGCTGAAGTAAGTCTTGCTCTGTGTGGTGGGCCCTGCACAGCTGATCCTCCAAGGTAGTCAGAGGCCAGTGGCCAGTAGGCATAGCCAGTCCTTGCAGCTGAACAGCCTGAGTAAATCTCTCCCATTGATGTGCCAACAGCAATCAAGACCCAATTATAACAGGAGGGTGGACAGACAGTCCACACTAGGGGTGCACCTCGAGGGGGCAGCTGGGATGACCAGGGAGGCTGTGCCACTGAACCCTACAGGACTCCTACTACAATAGGCCACCCTAGGAAGCCTAAGAGACACAGAAACTCTACCTAATACTTAGAAACAAACACAGGGAGGAGCCAAAATGAGGAGACAAACATGTCCCAAATGAAAGAACAGATCAAAACTCTAGGAAAAGAACTAAATGAAACGGAGATAAGCAATCTAACAGATGCAGAGTTCAAAACACTGGTTATAAGGATGCTCAATGAACTTAGTGAGAATTTCAAGGAACTTAGTGAGAATGTCAAGGATCTTAGTGAGAACCTCAAGAACATAAAAAAGGACCAGTCAGAAATGAAGGATGCACTAACTGAAATAAAGAATAATTTATAGGGAGTCAATAGTAGAGTAGGTGAAACTAAGAAGCAAACCATTGATTTGGAATATAAGGAAGCAAAAAACACCCAATCAGAACAAAGAATCCAAAAAAATGAGGATAGTGTTAGGACCCTCTGGGACAACTTCAAGCATATCAACATTCACATCATGGCAGTGCCAAAAGGAGAAAAGAGAGAGCAAGAAATTGAAAACCGATTTGAAAAAAATTATGACAGAAAACCCCCCTAACTTGATGGAGGAAACAGACATACAAGTCCAGGAAGCACAGAGAGTCCCAAACAAGATGAACCCCAAGACACCCACACCAACACACATCGTCATCAAAATACAAACATTTAAAGACAGAATTTTAAAAGCAGCAAGCGAAAAGCAGTTAGTAACCTACAAGGGAGCTCCCATAAGACTGTCAGCTGATTCCTCAAAATGAACTTTGCAGGCCAGAAAGGAGTGGCAAGTGATATTCAAAGTGATGAAAAGCAACAACCTACAACCAAGATTATTCTATCCTGCAAAGCTATCATTTAGAATCGATGGACATATAAAGAGTCTTCCAGACAAGAAAACACTCAAGTTCATCACCAGCAAACCAGTATTATATGAAATGGTGAAGGGTCTTCTTGAAGAAAAAACAATAAAATGGCAATGAATACATATCTGTCAACAATTGAATCTACAAACAAAATGAGCAAGCAGAACAGAAACAGACTCATAGATACAGAGAACTTTTTGTTGGTTGCCAGATGGGAGGGGGCTTGGAGGATGGGAGGAAGAGGTGAAGGAATTAAGAAGTACAAATTGGTTGTTAACCTGATGAACCTCAAAAGGAAGGGGGGAGGGGAGGTGGAGAGAGATAAACCAAAGAACTTCTATGCATATATGCATAACCAATGGACACAGACAATAGTGTGGAGAAGGCAAGGAGGGGGGCAGGAGCAGGGAGGAGGAGGTCAATGGGAGAAAAGGGAGGACATCTGTAATACATTCAACAACAAAGGAAAGTTTAAAAAGAAAAAAAGAGATGAATCATGGAATTGGTGCTTAGGAGGCACCAATAATAACCTCTGTGGTCTCAAGTGCCAGGAAAATGGAGTATTGTGCTTGCTAAGTGAAAAATGGGGAAAATGAAAAATATTTAGGTTTAATTAACCAAAAATATTCCTGTTTAATTGAATCCAACATACTATCAGTTATTTGTCTACAGGACAACCTGTTTTTTTCTACAAATAAATTACAAGGAAGAAAGACATGAAGGAGGAACCTATAGATTAAAAGAGACTTAAAACAATATCAACCAGTAGTGATGTATGGACCCCAATTCAAGTAAACAAACTTTAAAACACACACACATTTTTGACACCTATGAGACAACTGGAAATTTGAACACAGAATTGAATATACATTGATATCAATGAATTATTGGAAATTGACCCAAGACATTATGCTCAATTAATATTTGACAAAGGTGGCAAGAGCATACAATGGAGTAAAGACAGCCTCTTTAATAAATGGTGTTGGGAAAATTGGACAGCTACATGCAAAAAAATGAAACTAGCCCATCAACTTATACCATACACATGAATAAACTCAAAATGGATAAAAGACTTAAATGTGACTCATGAATCCATAGAAATCCTAGAAGAAAATGTAGGCAACAAAATTTCGGACATCATACGCAGCAGAATCTTCACTGATACATCACCTAAGGCAACAGAAACAAAGGGAAAAATGAACACATGGGACTACATCAAACTCAAAAGCTTCTGCACAGCAAAAGAAACAGCCATCAAAACAGATAGGGAACCCACTCTATGGGAGAGCATAATTGCCAATGATATATCAGATAAGGGATTAATTTCCAAAATATATAGAGTGCTCATACATCTCAACAAAAAGAAGACAAAAAACCCAATTAAAAAATGGGCAGAGGAACTAAATAGACACCTCTCCAAAAAGGACATACAAATGGCCAAGAGACATAAGAAGAAATGCTCAACATCACTAATCATCAGAGAGATGCAAATTAAAACAACAATGAGGTATCACCTCACACCTGTCAGAATAGCCGCCATCAACAAATCATCAAACAACAAGTGTTGGCGAGGGTGTGGAGAAAAGGGGACTCTAGTATACTGCTGGTGGGAATGCAGACTGGTGCAGCCACTATGGAAAACACTATGGTGTTACCTCAAAAAATTAAAAATTGAATTACCATTTGACCCAGTGATCCCACTCTTAGGAATATAACCTAAGAAGCCTGAAACACCAAACAGAAAGAATATATGTGCCCCCATGTCCATAGCAGCGCTATTTACAATAGCTAAGATCTGGAAACAGCCCAAGTGTCCATCAGTAGACGAATGGATAAAAAAGCAGTGGTACATATACACAATGGAGTACTATGCAGCTGTAAGAAAGAAAGATCTCTTATCCTTTGCGATGACATGGGAGGACCTGGAAACTATTATCCTAAGTGAAACCAGCCAAGCAGAGAAAGACAAATATCATATGATCTCACTTATTTCTGGAATATAATAAACATAACAGTCTGAGGAACAGGGTAGTCCCAGAGATGTGGAAGTAGGGTACAGACTGACAATTGCCAGAAGAGGGGGTGGGAGAGGGGAGCGATGAACCACAGAACTTGTACACATGTACTCATAACCAATGGACATGGACAACAAAACTGGGGATGGGGCAGGGAGGGAGGGGGAGGAGGGTGACAATGGGGGGAAAAGGAGAAACATCTGTAACAAAAATAAATTAATAAAATAAATAAAATAAATAAAAATATGGTATAATATATTGTGGTTATGGTTTTAATGAATTTTTAAATTTTTTTAATTAATTAATTTATTTCTGTTACAGATGTTTCTCATTTTCCCCTCATTGACACCCTCCTCCCTGCTCCTGTCATCCATCTTCACAGTATTGTCTGTGTTCATTGGTTATGCGTATATGCATATAAGTTCTTTGATTTATCTCTTCCCACACCCCACTCCTTCTCCCTCTGAGGCTTGTCAGTCTGTTCCCTACTTCCATGTCTTTGGGTCTATTTTGTTCATCAGCTTATTTTGTTCATTATATTCCATAAATAAGTGAGGTCATGTGATATTTGTTTTTCTCTGATTGATTTATTTTGCTTTGTGTAATACTCTCCAGGTCCCTCCATGTCATCTCAAAGGTTGAGATCTTTCTTCCTTACAGCTGCATTGTATTCCATTGTGTATATGTATCACAGCTGTTTTTCTTTTAATCCTCACCCGAGGATATTTTTCCATTTATCTTCAGATAGAATGGGAGGGAGGGTGAGAGAGAGAGAGAGAGAGAGAGAGAGAGAGAGAGAGAGAAACATCAATGTGAGAGAGACACATCAACTGGTTGCCTCCCGCATGACCCCAACCAGAGCTGGGACTGAACCACAACTGAGGTATATGCCCTTGACCAGAATGGAACCCATGTTTGGTTCCCTGGGGCCAGGGTGAGCGGATTTCCAGTGGGTGGGGCAATTGGTTTCCCTTGGGCTAAAGCTGCTTTGAAAGGAAAACTTTGCCTGAGAAAGATGGTTTTTACTGGGTGGGTTAATGACTCAGCACACAGACCTAGGCAGCCACCTTCACAGCTCAGTGCCCAGAGCCATGAAACCCAACAACCACAGGCCTAGCCCAAGGTTCCCAGAGACCAGTCTCTGCCTGCAGGCTGGTTGGCAGTCTCTGATGGTTACTAAGCCTCAGGTTGCAGCTCTGTGCTAGGTGCATACTCCTCCTGGTGGGTAGGGTGATATTCCAATGGGTGGGGCAGTTGCTTCCCACCCTCCAGGCTATAGCTGCTTTGCTAGGAGAACTCTGCCTGAGAAGAATGGTTTCTGCAGCATGGGTTAATGGTTCAGCACAGGGGCCCAGGCAGCCACCTTCACAGCTCAGACCCCAGAGCCATGAAACCCAACAACCGCAGGCCTGGCCCAAGGCTCAAAGCATCCAGAGACTTGTCTCTGCCTGGACAGTGTCTGATAGTCGCAGACAGTTAATGAGCCTCAGGTTGCAGCCTCTGTGCTAGGTTCAAACTCATCCCAGTGGATGGGGTGATATTCCAATGGGTGGGGCAGTTGCTCACCCAACCTTCCCGGGCTATAGCTACTTTGATGGGAAAACTCTGCCTGAAGAAAATAGTTTCTGCAGTGTGCAGGAATGATTCAGCATAAGGCTCCAGCTGGCCTCCTTCCCAGCTCTCTCCCCAGCGCCATGAACCCCCGACTGTCCTCACGCAGCTCCAGTCCAGTCAGCCCTCCCTCTGCCAGAGCCCAAGGTGAGTGGATGTAGCTGAATTTTAGTGTGCTGGCCCTTCAGCTGGGTGTCCGTGTTCCCAGCACTTCTACCTGCCAAACAGGACCTCTGCTCTGGTGTTTTTCACAGCCAGGTGTTATGTGGGCAACTTTCCCTGTTCCACTACTCTGTGCTGTGGAGCCCGGCTTGGGGTTTAAACCTCAGACTTCTCAGGAGAAAATTATCACAGCTAAAATAGTCCTCAGCTGCTGCCTTTGGGAGACCAACCAGCCCTCTCACGTCTCTGCACCTCCTACCAGACTCGATTTGGGCTCCTCTTTATGTCCCTGGTTATAAGGGTTCACTCCAGCTGATCTTCAGTTGATTTTTCTGGATGACTTTAGTTGCAATTCCAGTTTGATCCTGGGAGATGGTCAGTGTAGCTTCCATTCACTCCACCGCTATTTTTCCAATCTCCACTCTCCAACTTCTCTCTCTTCCTTAATTTGATGGCATACATCCTAACTCCCTGAGAAAGGGTGATAAGAAGAAATTTTTTGATATCTTGCGTATCTAAAAATGTTTAAATTCTATCCTCACAATTATTGTTTTGACTGGATATAGAATTTTGAGTTTAGGTTTTAATTTTCTTTCAGAATATTGAAGGCATTGTTTGTTGTCTTCTAGCTGCCAGTATTTCTCTTGAAAAACCCAAGATTACTCCTCTTCCTTCTGAGCAAGTACTATTTCTTTGATAATATTCTCTCCTCTCTTTTTTCTTTCTAGTGTGCCAATTATTTTTTCTCTTGGAACAATCCCCTAGTGTCCTTTTTTTTTACTTACTTTCCTAATATTCCTTTTCTTTTTCATCTTGTTTTCCTTCCCTTTGACTTTTTGTTCTACTCTCTGATAGATGTCCTAATTTTTTAATTTCCAAGAAATTTTTCTTTTTCTTTCTTTCTTTCTTTCTCTCTCTCTCTCTCTCTCTTTCTTTCTTTCTCTTTCTTTCTTTCTTTCTTTCTTTCTTTCTTTCTTTCTTTCTTTCTTTCTTTCTTTCTTTCTCTTCTTTCTTTCTTTCCTTCTTTCTTTCTTTCTTTCTTTCTTTCTTTCTTTCTTTCTTTCTTTCTTTCTTTCTTTCTTTCTTTCTTTCTTTCTTTCTATTATTATTTTTAAAATCCTCACCTGAGAATATTTTTCCATTTATCATCAGATAGAGTGGGAGGGAGAGAGAGAGAGAGGGAGAGAGAGAGAGAGAGACAGAGAAACATCAATGTGAGAGAGACACATCGATTTGTTGCCTCCCGCATGACCGAACCAGGGCCGAGGATGAACCACAACCGAGGTACATGCCTTTGACCAGAATCAAACCCAATGACTCATTGGTCCATGGGCTGATGCTCTAACCACTGAGCCAAACTGGCCAGGGCTATTTTTTTATTTTTTAAATCATTTTTATTTCCTTTGACCAGAATCAAACCCAACGACTTATTGGTCCATGGGCCGATGCTCTAACCACTGAGCCAAACTGGCCAGGGCTATTTTTTTATTTTTTTAATCATTTTTATTTTTCAATTACAGTTGACATACAATATTATATTAGTTTCAGATATATACCCCAGTGATTAGACATTATATAACATACTAAATGATCATCCCAATAAATTTCATACCCATCTGACACAATACAGAATTATTAGGATATTATTAACTAAATTCCCTATTCTCTATCACTACCAATTTGTATTTAATCCCTTCACATTTTTCACCCAACCCCCCACACCCCTCCAATCTGGTAACCTTCAAAATGTTCTTGGTGTCTATGAGTCTGTTTCTGTTCTGCTTGTTCATTTATTTTGTTTTGAAGATTCAATTGTTGATAGATGTGTATTTATTGCCATTTTCTTGTTCATATATTTTTAAATCCTCACCTGAAGATATGTTTTTATTGATTTTAGAGAGAGAGAGAGAAACATTGATGTGAGACAGAAACATTGATCAGTTGCCTCCTATATGAGCCCCAACTGGGGATTGAACATGTAACCCAGGTGTGTGCCCTGACCTGGAATTAAATCTTTTTGGTGTGCAGGATAACACTCCAACAAACTGAGCCACCTGGCCAGGGCTTTTGTTCATATTTTTAATCTTTTTTTTTTCTTGTTCTTCTTCTCATTCTTCTGCTTGTTGTTGGTATTGTTCTTCTCCCTCTCCCTCTCCCTCTCCTCCTCCTTCTCCTCCTCCTTCTCTTCCTCCTCCTCCTTCTCCTCCTCCTTCTCTTCCTCCTCCTCCTTCTTCTTTTTTCTTCAGGAAGACCCTTTATCATTTCATGTAACACTAGTTTGGTGATAATGAACTCCTTTGACTTTTCCTTATGTGGGAAGCTCTTTATATTTCCTTTAATTTTAAATGAGAGCTTTGCTGGGTAGAGTAACCTTGGTTGTAGTCCTTGCTTTTCATCACTTTGAACATTTCTTGTCAATCCCTTCTGGCCCACAAAGTTTCTTTTGAGAAATCAGCTCACAGTCTTATGGGAGCTCCCTTGTAAGTAAGTAACTGCTTTTCTCTTGCTGTTTTTAAGATCCTCTCTTTGTCTTTAATATTTTTCATTTTAATTATGATGTGTGTTGGTGTGGGTGTCTTAGGTTCATCTTGTTTGGGACTCTCTGTGCTTCCTGGACTTATATGTCTATTCCCTTCACTAGGTAAGGGAAGTTTTCAGTCAGAATTTCTTGAAATAAATTTTCAATCTCGGTCTCTCTCTTCTCCTGGTACCCCTATGATGCAGATGTTGTTACACTTGATATTGCCTCAGAGGTCCCTTAAGCTATACTCATCAAAATTCTTTTTTTCTTTTTGTTGTTTCAATCGGATGTTTTCTTGTTACTTGTCTTCAAAATCGCTGATTTGATTCTCTGCTTCATCTAATGTACTGTTCATTCCCTCTAATGTATTCTTATTTCAGTGTTTGTATTCTTCAGTTCTGACTGGTTTGTTTTTATGTTTTCTTGTGTCATTTTTATGTTTCCTATCTCTTTGCTGAAGTTCTCACTAAGTTCATCTACTCTTCCTTAAGTTCATTGAGCATCCTTACAACCAGTGTTTTGAACTGCATCTAGTTGATTGCTTGTCTCCATTTTGTTTAGTTCTTTTTCTGGAGTTTTGTTTTGTTCTTTCATTTGGGACATGTTTCTTTGTCTCCTCATTTTGGCAGCCTCCCTATGCTTGTTTCTATGTATTAGGTAGAACTGTTATGTCTCCTGGGCTTGGTAGAGTAGCCTAACGTAGTAGGTGTTCTATAGGGTCCAGTGGCACAGCTTCCTTGTCACCTGAGCTGGGCACTCTAGGTATGCAACACCCATGTGGGCTGTGTACACTCTCCTGTTGTAGTTGAGCCTTGATTGCTGGTGGCATATCAGTGGGAGGGGATTTACCCCCAGGCTGATCAGCTGCAAAGGCTGGTTGTAACCACTGTGGAGAATTAGCCATGCAGGAGCCCACCTCATGGAGCAGAATTTACTTCAGCAGGGCTCTGGTGCCTGCTAAGTCTCCCCCTTGAGTGTATCACTTGTTAAGGTTGTTGGGTGGTCCTCTGAGGTGGTGTGAAGCTGTCCACTGGGTGCACTGGCTCTGTGACCTCCCAGGAGGTGCAGATTAAGGTCTTCTGTAGGCTGTGTTTTGCTCAGGGTCACCCAGCATGAGATACAAAATGATCTGTAGATGGCTGCTTCTTGTGCTGGGCTTGGATATGCCCAGGAGAGGCCAAGATGTGAACCAAGCCTGGCTGCCACTAGTGCCAGGCCTGGTGCCACGTAGCAGGAGGTATAGGGCATGCTGAAGCCAGATGCTGCTTGTTTGAAAGATTTTAGGAAAGTCTGAAGCATGAGCCAAGACTAGCCATTCCTATGGAAAAGCCACCGGAGTTAGCTTGGATAAGCCCACAAGTTGGTGGGGCAGGTCTCAGGGAATCACCAGAATGGGATGAATAGTGATAGCCAGGTTAGTGGAGACTTAGATATGGTGACCACCTGCCAGCTCTCTGTGGGGAGAATTCAGCAAAGGAATAATGGACTCTGCAAACATTTTTGTCTGGGAGAAAGCTGCCCCCTCAGCTCTCGTGCTAATGCCAGACACTCCCCATATGTCTCATGTGCCTTTTGAGCTGCTATCACAGCTCTGGAGCTCAGAAAGAGCGAGTCCAAGTAAGTCCCCTTTAAGAGGAACTTCTGGGGACCCCAGAAGCCCTCTGTCTCAGCCACAATCCCTGCTGGTTTTTACAGCCATAAGTTGTGGGAACTTCTATTCCTGGCACTGGAACCCTGGGCCAGGGGCCTGGTGTGGGGCTGGGAACCCTCACTCCTCAGGGGGGACCTCCACAGCTGAGATATCCCTCCTGATTTTTATCTGCCACACATGTGGAACTAGCTCATTCTATGTCTCCTCTCCTCTTACCCATGTCCATGTGGCTTCTTCTTTAAATCTCTAGTTGTAGGACTTCTATTCAGCTAGATTTCAAGTGGTTCTGAACAATGGTTGCTCTGTAGTTTAGTTGTGATTTTGATGTGGTTATGGGAGGATGTGAGTACCACATTTACCTACACTGCTGTCTTGCCTGGAAGACTTTTTCTTGTTCTTTAAATGCTCCTTTTTCCCCCTTCTTGATGAGTGCATAAATTATGTTTCTGAGAATATTGTTTTTTTTAAGTTGTTTTTTGCTGTGTGCATTATTTCCTTTTCATTGGAGTTTATTTTTTGTTTGTTTTAATCTTAGAGGCTTTTTACTCGTGTCTTGGCCAGAGCCAGAACTAGGGTGAGGCAAACAGGACACCCAGAAAGACACTCAGTTCTCAGGCTGATGCAAGTGAAGGGTCAGCATGTGAGAGTGAGTGCCTCCTTAAATTTTGCACCCTGGGCACCTCACTTGCTTTACTCTAGTCCAAGTCCTGAGCATTGATCCATATTTAGGGCTGAGACAGTAAAGTGCTGACTGAAAGCTTTGTAGCATGGGTGGGGCCTGTCCACTGGCTTCACTCTTGAATGATTGGAGCAGAACACAGACATTTCATTATGGCCTCTCCTCATGTATAGGATCTTAATTTGGGTTCCATCAAAAATAGAAATTGAGAAAAAAATTTGATAGCAGGTAGTTTACTCAGAAGTTGACCCCTGGAATTTGGAGTGAGTGAGCTGAGAGAGTGACACGGGGAAAGAAGAAAAGCCTATATAAAAGTGCATTATTGAAGTTACCCCTGTGGGAAACCTGGTCCTGCTTAGAATCACTCAGAGACCACACAGAATTGACCCGTGAAGAACAGGAAGTGAGAGTATTTCAACACCAGTTCCCATCTCCCCACTGGTTGAGGGTTAACCCTTGAGTGTTAATTGACCCTATTTATAGGCTGCTTTTAAAAGTGAGCCAGGTAGGCTCTTACAATGTCTTATTCCATTCAGGCTGATGTAACAAAAGACTACAGACCGAGTGGCTTTTCAACAACAGAAATTTATTTCTCATGGTTCTGGAAGCTAGAAGTCCCAGATCATGGTGCCAGCAGATTTGGTGTCTGGTGATGATTCACTTCCTGGTTCATAGACTGCAGTCTTTTTGCTGTGTCCTCGCATGACAGAAGGGGCAAGGGATCTTTCTGAAGCTTCTTTCATAAAGGCACTAGTCCTATTCATGATGGTCCCACCCTCTTTACTTAGTTACCTCCCTAAGGCCCCACCTTCTAATACCATCACCTTAGGGGTTAGGTTTCAACATATGAATTTGGGGTGGGGGCGACACAAATGTTTAGACCATAGCATACAGTATCAGATGCAGCCTTGAAACTGAAAGCAGAAAAAGACGTAATGTTCCCTGAAGGTCAAAGGCTGCCAGCATGAGGTCAGTCTGATCTTGTACAAAAGTGTGCACTTCTGCAGCTAAAATTAGAGGTGGGCCAAGGGGAACGGACAAGAGGTACCAGAGGTGTCTACTACATAGAGCAAAATGCAATCTCCTGCCTGGGAGATATAAACCAGGTTTCCAGCATTCTGGGAGCTCAGTGGGGGTGAAGGTGGTAGAGTTATTCATTTAGACTTTCAGTTAATCGTTCTGCTTCAGATTTGGCAAATAACTGCCATCCTCAGCTGTGTTGTGTTACCAAGAACAGATCTATAATTCACCCCACCCCATACTAATGCCTGCCTTAGCCCTTTTGGGCCCAGACACCTCATGCCAGGCAGCCTCTCCACATGCATACCCTCATAGCTGGCTGAGGTTTTCATCCTGCTAGCGGCAGCAGAGAGTGGGCATCTAGGAGACACCCTTCGAGCTCCCCCCTTGCTAGTCCCCCCTGTTCAGATATTCAGTGCAACAGGGTACAGAAGTTTAAAGACTTTTGGGGGATCACCCTTGGGTTGGAGTGGTTGGCCCTTCTCCCCCAGACTGAGCCCGGGCAAGCCCTGGCCCTTAATGAGCAGACCTGCTCTCTACTATCCACTACCCCCTTCCTGGCCATGGGGAGGAGCCATTGGGCGGGGCTACCAGGAGGTCATGTTACCACCAGAAAGGGGACCTGGCCCTTGGTGGGTCTGCCTAGGGCCAGCCAGTAGTGTGTGGGTTCTTGACTTTGTGCAGGAAAAATTTCACAACATGAGTCCAAGTGACTATGAGGGAATGTTTATTAAAGCTGAGGACAGTAAAAAAAGGGCTTAGCATAGAATAAGCAACAAGAAAGTCTAAGCTGGGCTGCCTTAGCTCTCTGGGAAGTCAGAGAAAAGGGGTCCTTGGGAACAGGTTCAGGGGTTAGCTTTGGATGAGCTGCCGCTGTCCATTGCTCCCCTGATTGCAAGTCTCATGGGGTCCCTTAGAGTTTAGGAGATGCATGCCTGTGGGGGAAGAAGAGGAGGAAGAAGAAGGGAAAGGAAATGGCAGGGGCTGCTCCCCAGAAGGAGAGAGCACACTGGGTCCTTTGTCTTGAGGCTTTATCTCTCTCTCACAGGCAGGAATCTTAGGGGAGGTCTCAGGGGAGGGTTTCAGCAGAATATTCATCAGTTTTCTAGGTGTGCTCCTTCAGGGTCATGGTCACCACTGATTGATCAGTGTCAGGGCAGCTGGTCCTGGTGTAACCCACCTGGTTTTGCTGCTTTTCTGAGTCTGGAGCTGAAATACAACTGAGGCCTAGATGTTATGTCTAGGGAGTTGACCTTCTGTATGTGCTGTAAATTGCTCTGCAAGTTTGTTCAGCTGTCTCAGTTTCCCTATTCCGCTTGTCCTGGCTTACTGGTCTGTCTCAGTCAGAGGTCATGGGGACCTGCGTTGCTTTGTATTTGGGGGGAGGCAGGAAACCTGGGGCACTTGTGGGGTGTCTCAGCTCTCCCCCATGGACCGTGCAGATGCCCGGTGGTTAAACCTTAGGACCTTTTAGAGTCTGTTTTTGTCTGTTTCTGGCTGTGCTGCGCCAGGGGGTAGCTCCTCCTCTGTGGGGGTCCTTCACCCAATAAAGCTCTGAGGACTCTTAGCAGCAGGTCACAATGCTTGTGGGTGATTGAAGAATGTAGCTAGCTTCCAGAATTAATGTCTTTATGAGTTTTATTAGTCACATAAGTGATATAACTCATATAAGTGGAATCACAATATTTGTCTTGTGACTGGCTTCTTTCATTTAGCATGTCCTCAAGGTTCATCTATGTTGTGGCATGTCAGAATTTCCTTCCTTGTAAGGCTGAATAATATTCCATTATATAGATAAACCACATTTTTATTCACTCATCTGTTGATGAACATTTGGCTTGTTTACACCTTTTGGCCATTGTGAATAATGCTGCAATGAACACTGGTGAACAAGTATCTATTTGAATCTGTGCTTTTAACTCTTTTTGCATCCATACCCAGAACTGGCATTGCTGGATCATATGGTACTTCTATGCTTAATTTTTTGAGGAGCTGCCATGTGGTTTTCCACAGCAGCTGTACCATTTTATAAGAAATTCACGTGTTCCAATTTCTCCATGTCCTTGCCAACACTTATTTTCTGTGTTTTTTTTTCACAGTAGCCATCCTAATGGGTGTGACATAAATTTAGTTTTAAGTATAATTTGATTATACTATGGTAAACACAAGGCCATTTTCACTTGCCATGAATGAAAGGAAACTAAAATTAACACATAGTACTAAAATTTTTAAAAATTTTCCTCTGTAGTCTAACCATCCCTTCACCTACCACAAGTAGTGCTCATATATTTTTGCACTAGGAGTGAGACATTACCAGGCACTCTGTTCCCTTTACTTGCTGTGTCCTTCCTCATCCTCACTTTTTAAGGTCCTAGAGTTTAATAGCACATCAGATCTATTTACAAGAAGTGATAAATCAATACTAGCAAGGAGTGTCCCGCTTATTGATTGCTTCATAACAGCCACCACAATACTTAGTCTCTTAAAACAACAGTAATCATTTATTTTGCTAAAGAATCTGTGATTTGGCAGGGATGACTTGTGATATCTGGGGACTCAGCTGGAATGACCTGAGCTGCTGGGATCTGGAACAGTTAGGAGCTGCCCGGCATCTTTCTCTACTTAATGGAGTCTCAGAGCCTCTCCATAGTATCTCTCTCTCCATGGTTTCTCCAGAAGAACTCCCTCAGAGTAGCTGGACTCCTAACTTGGAAGCTCAAGGCTCTAAGAAATCCAAGTGGAAGCTGCAAGGTCACTTCTGCCAAATGGGGCAGCAAGTCACTTAGACCAGCCCAGATCTGAAGGGAGAGGACATAGACCCCATAGCCCGGTTGGAGGAATGTCAAAGAATTTGTGACCATCTTTAATCCACCAAAGGGGACTTACTTGTCTTTCAGGTACTACACTCTGAAGAATATGAGTATCCTCGGTAAATAGAACATCCCAATTTCAGTGCGAGGAGCAGCGGCAGTACAAAGCCATGATTTTGGGGAGACACAGGTAGATAGGAAAATGGGAGGGTAGTGGAATGAGGGTGTTTTTTTCTTCTGGTTACCCCTGTGAGGCTGACTTTCACAAGCTAAGGGCTGAAAATAATCATCAAGCAGCAGTTTGCCCTATCTGTTGGACTTGTGGTTTATTCATGATTGCCTTTTAATTCTTTCTGGTCCTGGACTGGGCCTGTGTGCCTTTCTAGTCTTTGTGGGTATAACAGTGCTATTTTTCATACCCATGGTGTGAAACACATGGAGGCAATATCTGAATCTTGTGACAGGCTGGACTGTGGCTTTAATGACTCATGTGCTAGAGAGCATGTGGGAGCCAGATGCAGTTAAGCAGGCAAGACTTTCCGGAACTCTAGAAGGTGCATGTTCAGTTCCAAATGACAGAATTGCAATATAGTGCTGTTTTGATTTTATAAATATTCTGTCCTATATCAGGAGTCACTTCAACTTGGCTGTGACAACAGCCCATTTGGTACTCTCCAGATGAGTAGGTGACAATATATTTTATCATGGGACACTTTTTTGTTGTTGTTAATCCTGACCTGAGGATAATTTTTCCATTGATTTTTAGAGAGAGTGGAAGGGAGGGAGGATAGAGAGGGTGGAGAGAGAAAGAGAAACATCGATGTGAGAGAGACACAACAATTAGTTGCCTCCCACACTCGCCCCAACCAGGGCTGGGGACCTTACCTGCAACCCACGTACATGCCCTTGACTAGGAATGGAACCTGCAACACTTCAGTGCATGGGCCGATGCTCTAACCAGGGCTATTACGGGACACTTCTGAGAATAAAGGAGGATGCTACTGATGATAATTATGAGAATAAAATAGGCCTAAACCAGGACTGTCCCAGGAAAAGGACTTTGGAAAACCTTATCCCTGAGCCATTTCCTCAATCAGTTTCATCAACAAACCTGGGTTGAGCATCCCCTCTGCTGTGTGGGGCAACCAGGGGTAGGCTCCACGTAGGAGGTGGTGAAGGGGAGCCTGGTTCTTGTCTTCATGCAGCTTCCTACTGAAATGCAGGAGGCACACCTGAAAAAATTCACATATACTATAAGCAAGTGCCTGGACATGGGTGTTGTAGGAGTTCAAAGGAGGTTCAGCGTGGTTGGAGGCAGTAGAGGAAGTCCTCCAGAAAAGAAAGCACTTAGAATGGGTCTTAAAGTTGCAGCGGGCTAGGGCAGGGAGAGGGTAGCTTAGGCAGTAGCTCCTATGGGTCTTCACTTCAGCTAACATGTTCCAGTCAGTGACATATGCACTCTGTACGCAGATAGATGTCTAGGCAGCACATAAGCAAAGGACCGGAAAATGAAGCAGGCCAGTGAAGGCTGAATCAACCAATCAAGGATGGTCAGGGAGCTCTAGAAGAGCTGGGCCTGGAGTGCTTCCTTGAAGCACTTTATTTTCCTTCAAAGTTGAGTTTCATCACGAGAACCTTGGTTTAGGTATGACATCCCCTTCATGAGAATATTTTTTTAAATGGAGCACGTCAAATCCCAGCACTCCAGCCTTTCTTATCCTAGTCACTTTTTCCAACCTGGTCAGCCTCAAATCTAGATTTCTGAGAAAGATAAAAGATTCCTCTGCTCAAGATTTTTCAAAGACTCCCTCTTGTTTATAGTATAGACTCTCTCTGGTCCTTAGCCTAGAGTATAAAGTCTTGTGTGATCTGGCAGGCAGCACCATTTCAGTTGCAAATGACAGAGAAGCACAAATCAATCTAGAATGTAAACTCCTTGAGAGCAGGGTCATTGTCTCTTTTGTTCACAGCTGTATTTCCAGACATGAAAATCATGCCTGGCATAAGAAGGCACTCAATAAATATTTGTTAAATGAATAAATGAAACCAGTTTAAACAAAAAAATGGACAATACATGCTCTGGTGACTGAGAGAGACAGGAGTGTAGCTGGCTTCAGAACCACCTGGGTCCAGGGACTCAGGCATCATCAGTCTTCTATCTCTGTCTCTATTTCTATCTCTAGCTTTAGTACTATCTCTATCTCTAACTCTGTTTTTCCCTCCCTCCCTCCCTCCCTCTCTCCTATGTGTTTCTTTCTGTGTGCATGCTGTTCTCATTCTCTCCTGCTGGCTTTCCTTCAGGTGAAGGACATGGTACAACAAGTGAGTGAGGGCAAAACCACATACGGCTCCAGGCTTAAACTACAGAAGGAAGAAAGACAGTCTCATGAATGATTTTTAAAAATTCCCAAGGAAGTACTCTAATTCGTTAGGTTAAGGTCATACAAGCTTTCTCTACCACAATCAATGTGGAAAGGGGCATGGGAGACCATTGCCCTGACTCAGGTCATGTGCTGGGTGGGGCTGAGGGGAAGCTGTTCACCAAAGGAAAGAAAAGAGCTGCTATCAGAAATTGAAATCCCGGGTCCTGGCAGGAAAAACAAATAAAGAGCCAAATGTCTACAGACTAGTGCATAAATACTCCCTCAGAATGAGACTGGGGTGGGAGTTTTGGGACAGCCCACAGGGCTGTGCAACAAACTTGAAATGGTTTTGAGGTCTCACTTTTATCTTTTTGAATCTGTGTTTAACAGAAAAACAATGCTTTAAAGAACCCACTATTGAATCAAATACGTGCTCTAGGAAATTGTGCCATTAAGTATTCTGTTTTTTTTTTTCACTTCTTGGGGCACTGTCTTGTAACCTCAAGGGTCTGTATAGCCCACGTTGAGAAGCCAGACTTGACCTTAATGATTTCCTCCAAACCTGTCTCCTGACTTCCCTGATGTCATGCCACATCCATGTTCTCCCTGCCTGGAATGTCCTCTCTTGCCCTCTCTGCCTCTTCTGGCCCTGCCCACCTTCAAGGTGCTCATCAAGTTTCACATCCTTTATAGCATCTTCCTGGGTCACTCCCTCTGTCCTTTACACACAGTGCATTACAGTGGAAAGGGCCCTTAAGATCAAGGTTCAAGTTCTAACTTTGTCACCAACTCTCTGCATTACCTCTCTGCAAGTTATTTCCTCTCTCAGCAACTGAGTTTCCTTTTCTGTAAAATAAGGGATTGCATTGACCCTGTTAGTCAGCAGAGGGCAGCTTCCAGCTCCTTCTGAGCCTGGCTGGGTGCTTCCCACCCCCCTAATCCCATCTTGGCAACCTCCCAACTAGAAAGAGTGCTCTCTGTAATAGCCAAAATTCTAAAACACTCTATTGGTTCAGAAATTCAGGGGCTGGAGGTTTTTTGTTTGTTTGTTTTTTACTGGTAAATGTAAAGAGTTTAAGGTCAGTACTTATATTAAAGATCCCTCCCTCCCACCCTCCCTCCTTCCTTCCCTCCCGTTCCTAGTTCCTCCCTGTCTCTCTCATTTAGGAAGAGGGCCCTCCTACACTCTTCCCCTTTCCCTACTCTTTGTCTACCAGGGACCAGAGTGAAGGCTAGGGGAAAGAAGGACACTAGATAATTTGGCTGAGCCAAGCATATTCTCTATGTGGTCCCATCTGGCTCAGAAGAAGGTCAAAGCACAAGCTGATCCCTGCTCTGTACCGTGTAGCAAAGGAAAGGATTCCTCTGTTCAAGGCTGCTCTGTTTCAGTATCACCTTGATGCAATACCCCCCCCCCCATTCTCTCCTGTCCTCTCCTCTCCCCATAAGTCAGTAGCACAAAGCTAGGCACCCAGAAAATGTGTTCTGATTGATAGAATGTGGCAGAGAAAAATGCTTATGAAAGAATTAAAGAGGGGCACACAATGCACAGAAGGACATGTTTAGTTTTATTATTACTATTCTTAAGCAGAACAAGGAAGGGCATGGCATCAGGAAATTGAAAGAATGTTCTTAAAGTACATTTTTGCCTCAAAACTTCAGCTTCTGCTTTCAGGAATATGATGGGCATATTTTGAAGTAATGTCAAGTGATATGGATTTGCTACAGAGTGCAAATAACTCTCTGGGGGAAGGAACCTAGGTCTTCTTCTAATGTGGTGTCTCTGTTTAAGTCAGTGCAACCAAGAAACAACCAAAGCCTTGGTAGGTGTCTTGTCAGGCTGTGGGCCTGGTATGTTTCCAAATGGTTCTTTCTTAACAGAACATGAAAAGCCTAAATTCTGGTGTCACATGTGTTCTCCAACACCAGGATAGTCATGGAGCTCAGTAGCATTGGTGGGAAAATGCAGGGGGCTTTATCTCCAACTGTAGAAAGTTAACTAACTGGAATAAGACTTTTGGTAAATTGTTTTCCTGATTCAGGCATGTTCCAAACTGGCTACCGTATCTTGAGGCCCTGGGCAAGCATCCAAGTCCCACCATCCTGAATTGCTCCTAGAGGAAAAGGAGCCTGTTTTAACTCTCTGTACTTCTTAAAGTGTTACTTTGGACAGGAGATAGCAAGCAGTCTGTTTAGAAATATTATTATTACTCTGTCATGGTTATATTTTTAAATTATACTTTCTCTTTCCTTCTCCAAGAGCAAATGATAACACATTTGCACTGCAGAGCCAACCAAAGCTATGTAGGGTTTGCCTAGACAGGTTTGAAAATGTATTCTATGCCCACTGCTGCCCAAATAGGAAGTCTTTCCCCACCTCCCTATCCCCAGGTCAGGGGCCCATGCTTTTTTATAAACAACAACAACAACAAAACCTCTTTAAAAAAAATAAGTTTTATTATCACTATAAAAGTAATACATTTTGTTGTTTATACAAAGTATTACTTGGAAAATACATAAAAAGTATAAAAAGAAAACCAGATATCATCTATAATACCAGAACACAGAAATAACTACTATTAAATTTTGGTATATTTCTTCCTAGCCTTTTTTCTAAATATCGATACTAAACTATGGGTGCAAAATGTCCCCAATACATGTATATTACATATTCAGGAACATATTGCAAAAATAATTTTGTACCTTTTATCACTTTATCATATCATAACCCCAAAATAACCATTATACAATTTTTGGTCTATTCCCTCCAGTCGTTTATCTGTATATTGATACAAAACCATGCATGTAAAATGCTCCCAATATTTTTCTACTGCATATTAGGAACACATCGCAAAAATAGTTTAGCATCTTTCTTTGATAGACTTTTGGTGTATTTCCTCCTAGCCGTCTTTCCATATTATTGATACAAAACTATGAATGCAAAATGCTCCCAATACATTTATATTACATATTAGGAACACATCGCAAAAATAGTGTAGTATCTTTCTTTGATCACTGAATATTCCACAACTCAGAGATAACTGCTATTAAAGTTTTGGTATATTTCCTCCCAGCCTTTCATCTGTACATTGAAACAAGGCTACACACAGAATGCTCCCTATATACTTAGATTGCTTGATGGGAACAGTACAAAAAAGTTGCATTTATCACCAAATATTTCATCAGGAGCACATTCTCATGTCAATTATTAGAGGCAACATATTTTATTTACCCGATCCTTTGTTGTTGGTCATTCAGGATGTCCCTAATTTCCATCCTTAAAAATACTGAAATGAACATTTTTATGCATTCTTTTTCTGTTACTTTTTGTTCATGTAGTTTTTGTTTTTTCTTAACCACTTAAATGAACTCAACATATTAAAGATGACCCTGTGTCTGCAATACTTATAGCTAATGTTTTTTTCAGTTGTTGTTTGCTTGAGAATAAATTCTGTTTCAACATTCTAGCACGAATATAAAATCTTATGCCTTATATAAATTTCAATTCATTAAATGGAAACTTAAAATAATAGTGAAGGACACAAAGGCTGACTGACCCTCCACCTCCCATTAAACTATTAAAATACAACTCCTGTCTCCTCCTCCCACCGTGGCAACTAATTTCTTCCTTCCTCAGGGCCCACTTTTCTCCTGATCTTGTCATTCTATTGGTCTTGTAATTACTTACCAGTTGTACTGCTATGAAGATAAGCGGCTCCCAGACCTTTCAGTTATCAATCTGTCACAAGTGCACAGTGATATCTCGTGACATGATGATCCCCGAGATGTCTGAGGTCTGTGCATCTTTGACCCAAAATTTCCATGTCACCCCCAACCCCTAAAGACTTTTTAGAGGATTGTTTGACAGTGTTAGAAAAACATGGCATAACAAAAACACATGGAAAAGTAAAGAAAAACTTCAGCTCGAATTCCACTACCTTAAGCAACAAGTATGTTTGTTGCATGTTCTTTCCAGTTTTTGTTCCTATACAGACCTACTTTTTAATCATGGTGTTCATGTGATTTTATGTCCCTGATTTTAAAAACTTAATATCAGAAGCATTTTCTAGGTTTTATATAGTCTTTATAAATATTATTTGTAATGGCTGAAAAAGGTTCCATTGAATAAGTTAACCCCTATTGTTAAATATTCCATTTGGTTGAAACTATAGAAAGTACCAAATATGAGCCAGAGATTTTAAATGAACTTAAATCATGCTTTTTTTTTGGGGGGGGGGGGCTTGTGCATGTCTACTTGTACACAGCTAGGTAATTTACAGTCACTATTTAGTCATCCTGGGGCCAATCTTGGGCCTCACCCAGGAAATATCCAATGTGTGGACAAAAGCTCATCATAGAACTAATTAGTTTCACTTTGAATTTCTCTAGCCAAACTAAGTCACCTCCATTTCCTGCTCTAGTCACTACTGTAGTACCTCCAGCATGAGGTCTGGAGGAAGAGGCCTCAAACTAGCCTTGAAAAAATCCTCAACCTCCAGAAGCCCTAGTTTTCTTGTCTGTAGTTTTTTTTTTTTTGACTGCCTTATTCTATTTATCTTTTCAGGTAGTTGCCAGCAGAAAATATGAAAGCATTTTGAATAACTTGTAAAAGCAAGATGCAAAAGCAAGATGTTGGAATTATGATTTTGATTATTGTGGTTTTTGTGGCCAGGCCTTTAAAAGGTCTGGTCTTGGGATACCAGTCTAGTCAGGGTAGGAGGTAGAGGTAGGGATTGGAAACAACTGAGGAAGCTGCCTTGGGAGATTCACACTTCAAAACAATCAAGCTCGCTGGAGTGGTTCAGTTGGTTGAGCACTGTCCTGTACACAGACAGGTTGTGGGTTTGATTCCAGGTCAGGACATATTACCTGGGTTGCGGATGGAAGGCAACAGATCCGTGTTTCTCTCTCTCTTCCTCTCTAAGCATGTCTTTGGGTGACGATTAAAAAAAAACAAACAATCAAGACTCTCAGTACCTTGGCTCTCAGCTCCCAGGGCCACCTCCAAAATTCCCACCACTGCTCAGATTATAGAGCTCACTAGTGTAAGGGGAGTGCTCCAGTGCCTGAGCAACCAAGGGAAACGGAAGTCTTCTCAGGGCTCCTCCCTAATGGCTCAATTTACAATCCCCACAGGAGTCTAAGCCTTTTTGAAAGTGCCAAAGAGAGCAATTGTGGAGCGGGAGAAGTAGACAAAGGTGGCAGATAGGTGAAATATTAGGAAAGAGTTAGCAGATTTTTGTTCATTTACTGAGCAGCAAATAACTAATGGGTGGACATAAGTGAGCTGTAGGATGGTTGGGAGATACACATTTGCTATAGCTGGTGTATATACTGTTTTTCAGTTAAGAGTAATGTAATCATTCTAAATACATATGCATATATAAAGTTCTAAGGTTATAAGGATGTTACACTGCAGGCCAATGGGAAAATAGAGCTCTAAAAATGTATGCCAACTTGGATATATCCCCTGACTCAAGTCTTCCTATCAATAATCTTTCATTGATCTTCCAAAAATGCTTCTGGAATCTATTTTTGTTTTCATGTTGCACAGCCTCTCAGGAAAGCTGCCTAGAAGTTAACACCCACCTGTGTTGGATCAGGTACTCCCCAAGTGTTGCCCTGAGCTCTGTAGTCCAGGATGGGGATGGGGGTGGGTAGGACAATCTAGCCCCCTGCTGCACGTCTGCCTTGATGATTTGAAAAGTATGGAGTTTTAAAACAATCCGCAAAATGATTTGCACTGCAGAGTCCTTATTAGGTCTTTTTAATTGGACAGTTGCCCATATGAACGGAAATCAAAAGCAGCATACAATCATTCAATCTCCCAGCACTGGAATATATCCAACTGTTTTCCTGTTTTATTTGGGTTCCACTTTAGTCCTTGTCTGTATGCACACATACATTTTTACAGAGTTGCAACCACTGCCTTTTTTGTGGCCCTGGTTATTGGCATCTAGTTTTCCAAATAACATTGACACACATCTATTCAAATCAATTGCTGTTCCCATCATGACTGACTCATTTGGAGGGAAAAACAAGTTTATGTGCGAATTGGAACAAAGAAGCCATGGGTATGGAGGAACAGCAGGGAGAAAGAAATGGTGGGAGAGGGTTATTTCGACTTACAGATCATAAAACATTTTCCAATAACATTTTTAAAGGATGTATAATATTACACTGAGTGATTGATTATATTTTACCCCATGCTGTGGGACTCTTGGGTGGTTTTCAATACCTAGTGAGTTAAAATGCATATAAATTACAGACTTTGAGAGATGATTGTACTTTCTTGAAATAGGAGTCTTCTGTGTCCAGATCCGGTTCAAGAGTGTTGATATAGTGTTCCTTTGTTGGAAAAAAAAGTCAGTACTGCCAACTGGAGATGCTGGATGCCTTAAAAATATTCCTGTGATTAATTTTTTTTTTAAAAAATTATGTTCAATTCTAGTTTATAAAAGCAACCTGTATAACTTGTCCCATAACTTATAGAAATGTCAAGTTTTAAATTTGGAGCTAGACTAAGCTTTTCCTAGTTTAAGGGCCATGCCTGTCTAATAAACTTAATACAATGCACTTAGCTTCCTCTCTAACAAATAACATGTGTTGGGAAAAAATGAGAAAACAATGGAAAGGTGCCTCCTTGCAGGTGGTAACTCTGGTTCAATTAATCAGCTGACTGTATGTAAATTGACTCCCTTTACACACGTCTCTCACACATTATGATGCACATTTAGCAATGTTGAAAAATAATTTTAAAGAATACCTTAGAGGGTTGTTAAAGAGAATTTATAGTCTGGAACGAATTGCCATCGTCTTAAATGACACAGAAATGTTTGGCTGAAATATTGCTTTATTCAAAGTTTTTTGTCCTTGGAGGAAAATCTAGGCACGCTGCAACTTCGATCGTGTGAATAATAGTGCAAGCTGACTATCTTAAGCCAGGAAAGGACACCACGCAGTCAGAGGGCTGTTTGGACGCCCTCAGTCTCGAAGCCTTTAGGGTGCCCTGGGCAAAGGGCCGCTGCGCTTCTGGAAGGCTGCGCCCCCTAGTCAGGATCGCTTACTCCACGCCCTCTGCCCCTTGCGGTCCCCAACCCGCCCGGTCTCTCACCTGGGTCCGGCAGGCGCCCACTGGAGGGAGCCGGATGGCGCGGGCCTGGTCTTCCAGGAGGGCTGGGTGCCACCGAGCCTCCTTCAGGCGTGAGAGGGAACGGTACAGAGCGGGGAGAAAGGGAGAAGGGAAGCTGGTGAGAGGCAGAGGCAGAGGCAGGAGTGCAGCCTCCTGGTGCCTCCCCACCCCCAAGTGCGGAGATAGGCGGGGACGGGAACCTGTTCGCCTGCAAGGCCTAGGGATTGCGGGCCTGCGGGAACTTGGGGCAGCCCGCGCAAGCGGGAGCCCACTCCAGGGCTTCTCCGCCAGGAGATCCCAGCTACAGCGGAGTGGGGGTTGGGGCGGCCGCGGGAAGCCGGGCTCGGCCAAGGTCTCTGGGTCGCGGAGCCCCTGGGAGCCTGAGGGTCCTAAGCGGCCGGAAGGGCCCCAAACCGCCCTGCGACTGCCCCTGGCGCAAGGGAGTCTGGGAGAGCGGGCGTTGCAGGCGGCTGATTCCGACTCCCACCCAGCTCAGGGCCCCTGCAACCCCCGCCTCCCTAGACCGGAGCCCTTCTGGCCCCCCGCCCCCCTTCCCGCTCCCGGCCCCAGGGAGGATCAGTTCTAGGCAGCCCATCCAGACCAGAGCGAGTTTTGTGTTTTGTTCCTTTTAAGAGAACATAAAGCATGGAAATGTTCCACACCTCCCTTTGTCTTTGCCAAAGGCCTTTTACATCTTGATTCGCCTGGTCAAAAATAAATATCTAAGTGATTTTCACAGGCAAAGGGAGCCTTCAGCCAGAGAATGAGCCCTCTCTTTCCTAGGCCATCTGTCAGGCTCCTAGCCTACTGGGAACCCCAGTGAGGGGCGGAGGTGGATTTGGAGGTCGACAGATGTGCAACACTAATTAGCAACAGTGCCCAGAGTTTTGGAGGTACTTAAGAGCCCCTGAGTCAACAGCTGAGTTGCTGCCATTTTCTCCAGAACTGTCAAGCCAGTGCCTTGCCAGTGGAGCAATCCCTTCTGTGAGGCCCTGGGGACGACCAAAGTGGCCTGGGACAGTGCCTTCAGAGTGAAATTCCGGGACCAGGTTTTCGGGGAGAGGGAAAGGTGCAGCTAGACATGCAGAGTCTCATTCAAGAGCCACCCCCTCAGGTCCCTGTTCTCCCAGCAAGCCTCAGGTCGGGCAAGTCAGCCACTTCCCATGCCGCCTGGGAGTCACCGGCCTGCAAGGACCATCACCGGCCTGCAAGGACCGGCACCTCGTCTGCAGCTCCCCGAAACACAGCTAAGGGGAAGGAAGCGGATGGGGCTAGAAACTCATCTTTCCGGCACTCCAAAGTCCTTTTCATGTGCACAATGGCCTGGGGACTGCTTGCTGTGGGTCACCCCTTCTTGTCACCCCTTAATCTTTTTCCAATACTCCCACCCCCATTTAGTTGTTGGGGTCTGAGGTAATTTTTCTTCATTTTTGTCGTGTGGGTGGCATTCTAAGTGATCAGGAAGGGAATTTTTTCAATCGCTTAAATAATTCCTTGGGCAGGGAAAGGGATGCTAAAACGAAGCACAGATTGAAAGACCGGCAAACGTTTGATGGAGGACAAATGTGTTAACCCGGGGCTCGCAGCTTCTCGGGCAGACACTGCAGGCGCTGCTTTAGGACTTACCTGGTGGATGGGCTCAAGCGGGAGTCCCAGCCTTGCCCAGGCAGCAGAAACAATACTCCAGAGTACCCATCACTCACTGCAGTACTGTTCCCGCTGCTAGGGCACGGCCGAGTGCTGACACCGTGCCCCTCCTGGAGTGCCCCGCCCCCCTGCCCCAGTCCCAAGCCCCGGAAGAGCAGTGGCGCCCTCCCCCAATCTGGCGGTGCCTCCTGGGAGCAGAAGGGCGAGGATCTAAGAGAGAGACAGCCCTCCCCCACCCACCCACCTGCTGCAGAGCTGGCCTTGGGAGCGGGCGCCACGTAGGAACACACGTCCAGCAGAACCCCACCTTCCAACTTCCCCACGAGGGGGTATAGCAGCGCCTCACGTTTTGAATCATGTAAAGCACTTCAAAACATGAATTGCTGCTGTATCCCCTCGGAGTCCACGAAGGCGGATCGCTCTGGGGTGCCTGCAGGTGGAGAAACCAGGGTGGTATGAAGGAAGCCCGGTCCCGCCCCGCCCACTGTTAAGGAATACAGCAAAACTTGTGAAGAAGACACTTCGTTCCAAATAGACGTACTTTTTAGAACTTCACCGTTAGATTTCCAGGACCGACATGTAGAGTGAAGAGTGTGACTCTCAATCTTTTCCCAGAGGATTAATCTTGGAAACGTATACAAGTGAAAAGCAGAGGGGGTGGGAAATAAGAATTAGGGTGGTAAAATAATCTTACCTCTGAAAGTAATAATAATAAAATAAATTGAGCCAGTTTGACATCTGTATCACTCTTGCCAGCTTCAAAGTCTTGGTGAAACTTCTTCCTGCTGCACATTAGAAATCCCAAGTCTCACTGAATGTCCCCATTATTTTTTTTTCTTTTATTGACTTAAAGGAGATCACCAAGATGTCTATGGCAGCGTCAGCTGATTCTAACATATAGGGTAGCTGGGAAATACTGATTCCTCCATCCAAGCATCAGAAGTCCTCTTTAACCCACCACTGCTTCATTCTTACAGCAAACACCCTGCTTTGAGTTATTTTTAAAGGTGTCAAAGAATGAGAAATAACGGACTCTTTACATGTGAAACTAGTCACTCAAATTTATCTATACATAATTTATACTTTTCAATGTCACCTATCAAAACATCAATCAAACCATTTAAATAGTTCATGTCAAATCACGCCTTCCTTTCACAAGCAGCTCCATAGAAACTTTCCTGTCCTGAAATGGCCGGCACTGTGCATATTCCTTAATGATTAACTCATTAGATACCACTTTTTACTTTTTAAAATGGACACACATTAGCAATAAGTTACAAGCATCCTCCCCCACTGTTTAAACGAAATAGTCAATTAAGCACAGAAGAAACTACCCTGTATTCCTCAATCACAAACTTGGAAGTTAAAACAACAAAACTAGCACAAAACTCTAATGGTTTTGAAAGTTAAAATACATTTTAATACAAGTAATAGACACTTAAAGTAGCCAAGTCTGTTTAGTGTTTTGGTTCATTGAAGTTATGTCGGTTTTTCAAAACCAATACAATGATGTTGTGTCCTATTTCTTAGTTAATATAATGTGCAGAGTATTTTAATGAGACTAAGTACAAAATTCATCACACCAAACTGAGACCCAGTGTTGCCAAATAGACTATTTATGTCATGGTAAACAAAATTATTAATAATAATGACCCCACTCCCTAAATTGACACATACAATTAAGTGTCTCTAAATTCCATCTTGTTTTGGCTATGCTATTTACAACTTTTACATTGACTTTTGGGATTAATGGAGAAAAAGGTCCTTGGTTGCCCTTAAAAAGAAAAAAAAAAAAACATGTTTAGCAAATGTAGTTATACTTTAAAACTCCACAACCCTCTCCCATTTAAATATTTAAGTTCCACACAAATATGCGAACCATTACATCAGATGTTAAAGTCATCCCTAATTTAACATCTCCTTGGTTGACTACTTAGAAAAACAAAAGTTCATTCCATTGGAAATAGCAATGATGTCAAAGGTGAAGGTCCCTTCCAGATTGCTCTGTAAACTGCTCACTGGAATTGAATTCATTTGCAGTCTTCACTTAACCCCTTTCTTCTCTCCCAGTGACTATGACGACTTATATTTGCAAAAAGCCACCTCACAATCTTATTCTACGGATTTTCCCTAAGACAGAAATTTATTTACGAAAAGAGATTACAAAGAGGCATCTTGTAGCTTTAGGAGAGGGTCAACTGCTGATAACAACAGACAAAGAATCAATACTTTCGAGTTGCCCATAGCCCCACCCTCCTTTGAACTGAACCGTTTGGCCAAATCATGTAAGGGCAAAGAATACAGCTCTTCCTCCGTTCATATTTTACAAAAGCTTATCTTAATTTTGCAGATGCTTCCCCCCCGCCCCCACATCCCTGGGCGCATTCATGCGAAACTTTTCCAATGTCAAGTTTCCTACAGGGAAAACTAAACAACCTTGAAAGTTTTAATTGGGAAAAGACAATACAAAATTAATCACACATTTATTTCCAAGTATTTTACTGCTTGCAAAGAAGAGCCACAGAAAGTCCATTTACACTCTGTCAAAACCAGTCGCACCCCACCCTGACGAAGCTGAAAATCGGTCCCTGTCCCTTACTCAGGTTTTCTTTTTCCCCAGCCCGTTTCCTAAGAATTTTTCGGGCTGCACCCATGTGCTAAACACTTTCAGGGTCTGTTTCGTCTGCACCCCGGCCCCCAAACGGGCTTTACAATCCCAAAGCAACACAAAACTTTTTCATCATTGTCACCAGATTTTTTTTTTCATTCTGCCTCAACCCACGTTACTATGGGGGAAAACGCCAACCAACAAGTCCCCCTTTTTAAGAAAAATCTCTTGTCACCTCTCGATCCACTCGAAAATGGCGCCGAAATCGAAGAACTTCTTAAATTTCATTGTCAGCTTTTTGCAAAGGTTTCTGGGATTTTCCTGCGAAGTTGTTTGCAGCGTCTGAGAGTTAGCGAACAAGCAAGCAAGCAAGCTAGAGGGAGGAAGGAAGCGGGCGGGGGGGGCGGGGAACACAGATAGCGAGACACAGGGCTTGAGAGGGGAGCAGGGCAGGGACTTGGGAGGCGGCGAGGTCGCAGGGCGCGAAGGGCCGGGCACCAGCAGCAGGGACCAAAAGCCCGGAGCGGACAGTCGGGAGCCGGGGTCGGGGCGCAGAGGGCGCACTCTCGGGCTGGCTTCAGCCGAAGCTCAGAGAGCAGCGTGGCAGAGGCGGCGCGGAGCTAGGGGCTGGAGCTGTGCGCACCCAGGGAGGTGAGCGGGTCAGCCAGCAGAGAGGCTCCGAGAGCGGCCCTAGAAAAAGCCGGCTCCGGGGGCGTGGTTACGCGGTGCTCTCACTCCCCCCCACCCCCCTGGCGTCCGCCTTGCTTCCCCCAGGCCCCGGGACGGAAGGGGGGGGAAGGGAAGAGAGGGAGCAGTAGGGAAAGGGGGTTGTGCAGGCGTTCGACGCCACCTCCTTGGCCCACAGCCGGGAAGGACCGAGAAGTGTACAGAGCGCGCATAATAGCCGATCCAGAGTCGAATAGCGGGGACTCGGGGAGAAAGAAGACAGAATGGAAAATGGCAAAACCAAGGGCACAAGGTAGCGCAGTATTCACCCAGAGACCCACACGACCTAAGCCACCCCGCGCCCACCGGTCGTCTCGCGGTGCCATTTGAACTGCCTGGAGGGCTTAAGGTGGCTGAGCAAATCCACCAGCTCTGTGCTTCCCGGGGGTGCCTGAAATGGTTTCGGGAGGACCCAGGGGGCCCCGGACCGCGTGAGTGCAGCGCTCTCCCCAGGCGTTTGAGTTCAAACTTGTCAGGACTCCCGTGCTCCCACTACCCTGCCAAGCCCTTAGGCACAGGGGCCCCTGGGACCAGGAGATCTCTGTACGTGCTTGCCGTCTGCTTTGGGGGACAAAGACAGGGAACAATTGTTTACACAAGTCCCAGTCCAAGAAGGGAAACTGGTTTTAAGAATGAAGTGGGGAAACAAGAGTGAAAGGAGCCCTTAGTCTGGATGCTAGAGCCTGTTAGGGCCGGAGAGTTCATTTTCTTAGGTGTGAGAATGGTGTTGACGGCAAGTAGGAGATTTCCCTTATACTTAGAAGATGCATGCTGAAGTGTAGAGGTGAAATGTCAAGATATCCCCAGTTTTCAAATGATACAGTTAACACACGCACACATTCTGAGGGGTGGGGGAAAGCAAGTGTTGCAATATGTTACAGTTACATCCAGATTGGGAGCGGGGATAAACGAACATTCCTTGTACTATTCTTTCAACTTTCTTGTATAGTTCCTGTATATTTGTAAAATATCATTAATAAAAATACCGCCTGAACACTGTCTAAGGAAATGAGCGCGTTTGCATTCTCTCTTCCTGTCCCGGGTGGGACAAATCTGCAAGCAAGCAGGGCTCAAACCGAGTGGGTGCTGGACGGGAAGAGCAATGGGTAGCGTTGATCTGCAGCGGCCACAGCCTTGGGCAGGGGACGCAGGCACACAGTGCTGCCCAGGCGCTGCCGAGTGGCCCTGGAAGGGGGCTGCCCTGGCGGCTCCCAGACACCCGGGTCTGACTCCGACTTCGCTGGCTCAGTGGTGCTGGCAGCCTGCACTGAGGATGAGGGAGTACAGCGGTGGGCCGCGGGGAGCTGAGCAGCGCGCCTGACGCTGCCACCACGACCGGTGTTCCCTGCTCTCCCCATGGGAGGTCGAGACTTTGTAGGCCTGCGCCCAGCGCTAGGTGTACTGGAGATACGTGCACAGGCACTGGGGGCGGGGGCTTAGACGCCCGAAGAAAGTAACAACAGACACACATGAAATCAGTATACAAAAACAAAAACAAAACCAAGGATTTTCCCGTGGTCAGCGCTCGAGTTTCTTGAACTACTTAATTGTCGCATGCATTTTACTGTGCTATTTCTGTAAAGCTGATGTAAAATCTTAATTTCTTTGCAAAGGAGATCTCGAAGACCCAAGGCGTTGCAAGTTTTGCGTGGCCTTTCGATGGCGTCTTCAGTCTTTTTTGTTTTTAGAGGTTGGTGGTAGGGGAGGGACAGTAGAGTTTTCCAGGGTTTGCAAAGTGGGTTTTAAAAGGTAACAAAAAAGTTTATGGACCAAGAATTCGATTTTCAGGAAAGGTTTTAAAATTTGCACGGCTTCGGTGGGCGTTAAAAACTTATTCCTAAACTACAATTTCCCTATTAGTCCTCAAAACTCTTCGTGGACAGGGCTGAAAGTTTGCCGTGCTGTGAGACATGACTGAATAAGCTTCTAAATCCTCAGATAGATTATTTATAAAGCTCCAGTGTCCTTGTGGTAAAAGACTTTTCTGGGCTTTTAAGGCTCGGCTTCGTGAGTAAATTTGCTTGAGTTGATCTAACTGCATGTAAGCATTCATTTCCCTATCTGGATTAGTAGAAGGGCAGAAGATTCCAGCACTGTAAGATAAAAGTCGAGTTTGTGGCACGTCCTCTAAGGAAAAATTGCAACAGCTTTTTTCATTAAACTCTCTTTGCTACATCAGCAAATTAGAGAGCCAGTTGAATATTGATGAATTCTTTGAGGGTGAGTAATATGGCTACAGGCCGAAGAAAGTGGGGGAGGGCAGGCTTAAGTATTTACTCAAGAGAACAATTTTCAAATATTTTTCAACTACCACGTCTCAAGGATTTTTTTTAGGTTTTCTAAGGCCTCTGAAGCAAATTCTGATTTTGCAAATGGCTTCTCATTTTAATAAGGCCTTTCCCAACTTGACAAAACTCTAGCAGGACTTAAATTGCCCTAAGTATTTAGAAAGTCATTCTAGAACAGGCCACAGCTCCCCAGCAGGGTGTCAGGGAGGCCCTCCAATTGGTAGTCAGGCAACTTCTCACTGGGCAGCAAGGAACAGGAAAATGAAATGGACACCATTCATTGTTTTTTGTCATTTCTGAAGTGTTTCAAAGTGGGTATTTTTAGTAAAATAGCATATATTTTTCCCTTTTTTGCTCATGAAGCATTCAAAAATTACCTTGATAAGAAATAATTATAGTCAGTGGAAGAAGGAGAATTTAGCGATAGCTTTAAAGGATCTGAAGGCTCAGCTGAGGAAAAAACAAAACTAGCTCTAGCTGGGCAGGTGTGGCTCAGTGGTTGAGCACAGACCCATGCACCAAGAGGTCGAAGGTTCGATTCCGGTCAGAGCACATGCCCAGGTTGGGGGCATGTAGGAGGCAACCAATCGCTGTTCTCTCTCATCGATGTTTCTAGCTCTCCCTCTCCCTTCCTCTCTCTCTAAAATCAATAAAGAAAAATATTTAAAAAAATTAGCTCTAGATGATAGCAAGGAAATTATGCATAACAAGATATTTGGAATAATTTTTGGAAAGCATTTTCTGAAAAGCAATTGTGAAAGAATCTCTGAAAATAGATACTAGGGAAAGGAATTGAAGATTCTTTTTTAAATTGTAAAGGAAATTTCAAGAACTAAACTTTTTTATTTCAAATAGAAATGCCTTTTATGATTGTGTTTTTCATGAAGACCACTTGAGTTAAGGAAACAACACATTCCTTATGTTGTAAATATCCAGAAGTCTTCAGAGAGATAAAATCAGGATAGAGTTACAGATTTAACAGAAAGAAAACAACTGGAATCATGTTATGAAGTTTCTAGTGTGTTATTTGTAAAGGCTTTTTTTTTTCAGGGTTCAAGAAAAGGCTAGTAGTGAACAATAATAGAATAATGCTCGCCCTACTGTTAGATTCAACAGAAAAGATAGTGCCCTTTGATAATTTTTATTTTACTTTATGAAATTAACTGTGATAAAAATAATTCTTTGCAAAATTTGAGACTTTGGGGGAAAATTCAAATCTTAACTTCTCCCATCCCTGTGATCTCACCAGGAAAAAGTAGAATGAATTAGTAAATTTTTCCTTTCTGCCAATGAGGAGCTTAGTAAGTCCTTGATGGCTGTTGCTTTTGATTTTGACGTCTCTTTTCTCTCCTCAAAGACACAGAATCACTGCCTTCAGTGCTGCTGGGATTTTTTTCTTTAAACACGAGGACATACTTTCCTTGTTGGGTGTGTACTATTATTGTCTTAATTATTTCTGGATTTTTGTCCATTAAATCAAAGACTGTGTCAGATGACAGAAATGATCATATTTTTGCGCAAAAGAAGGCCACAACAAAGGGGTGTACAGTGGCTTCAGTCTCTACTCTGTGCAGGCCCTATAGTGTCACCGTCCCATAAGCAAGCATGACTCACTATCCTTTGCAGAGTGTAAACTGACAGAACAGATTGTAATCATAAGGGCATGAAGATGGAAAAGCCATCTCCTGGATACAAGAACAGGAGTTAAAGTGTAACCCTAGGTTAGATTTGGTCACTTGCTTTTACCATAAACATTATGATTATCAGTTTCTCACCTTAATACTTCTAGCACTTTCTTTGAGGCTTACTTAATTATGAAAAAGAGAGAAGAGAAAAACCCAATATAGATCAATGTCAATATGTCAAATATAATCATGTTCAAGAGTCTGGAGTGATTTGAATTGTTAGTTGCTACATTTACATCATTTTTTAAAGCCCCAAATGATCAGCACCGAGGAGGTTCTATAAAAAACACAGAGCCCTGCCAAGTCTGAATGACATCACTTTTAGGATCTTGCTACATAAAGAGAAAACACTCCTGGGGGCAAATAATATCTTGCTGGATAGCAAGAGGAGGAGAGAACAGGAAATTGAAGGATACTAAGGGGGCTATCTTTGCTTAAAAGGAAAATGTGTTTTTCAAACTATAAAATACTTCGTTGAAATAGGGAAGGAGGAAAAGTTAATATGCATAACAAGCATTTACATTAAAGCTGCTAACACTGAACTAACCAGATCTCACTCGCAGCTCTCCTTCTTGTCCCCAAACACAACTGCATCTAAAAAAATAAGACTTAATAGGTAGAGTTTCTAGGACTGGTGGGAAAATGTCATTTCTTTCACATCCTGTCTCTTAAAATAATACTTAGGTTTAAACTCAGGTGGGATTTTGGAATAGCTAATGACCAGAGTGGGTCCCATCCATTGTAAGGAAATGGAAATGGAGATCTGAACCCAGTTTTAAATGTTTACATTTGCCTTAAACCCAGGACTCAGCAGCTTCTTTAGCTCAGAGTCCCCAAGAATGCCTATACCTCAGGCAGGGACTAGTGAAAACAAGAGTGTGGTGGAGAGTGAGGATGAGGGCAAGAGACAGAAAAAAGATGAACGTATTAAAAGAAAACCAAGTCTTCCCTTCCATTTCTACTATCTGTTCCTTAGTTCAAACCCTCCAGTTGCCACCACTAGGTCATCAAGGTAACATTCTCAGGCTCCTCACTCATCTCCCAGCTGAGTTTTACCCCTTTCCCAGTGGTCCCTGAGTTCTGTTCTATAAACACAATTCTGATCATATTAATTCTTGTCACAAAAATCACACAACTAAAAGCTGAAGTCTTGAATGTGGCCTTCAACGACCTGCCCAACTTGACTCTAATCTGCTTCCCCAGTTGTACCTCCCTCCCTTCAGCCATATCTTCTTCATGCCTCCATGCAAGAGATGTTTGTTTCTCCCATTTCTTCACCCCAACCCAAATGCCACCTCAAAGCCTTCTCAGATAACCTCAGAGCTGGAATTAACGACCTCTGTCCTGTCCTGTAAGATCAGAACACTTTCATACAGCTAGTTATTCTGAGTCTTTTCCTAGCAGATAGTAAGCTCCCAGGGGGTAGGGACATGTGTGCACAATAACTTGCATAGGTTGGTGTCTAATACGTTTTTGTCAAATAAATTAATATCTGAGAAAGGAAAAGTAGAAATAGAGGGAGTTAAAAGGCGTTGTGTTGGTGGTAAAGACTATGACCTATATGCTCAACAGTTGGCTTAGGTGCCCTTTGGTGCCAAGGTTATCTAACCCAGAGATGGCATGATGGCTTAACAAGTTGGTCTGGGACCAACATTAGCAGCATCCCCTGTAATAATATGGAATTAATTTACTTTTAAATTAGCTACTCAGTGCTATAAACACTCTCCTGAAAAACCATCAACATCATTTTATACTTTTTAGTTTCAAGCTAGTCTATTTGGATGGAATGGGAAAAATTGTATTCAAAGGCCCTGAGATAAAGAGGAGCTGAAAGGAGACAGAGCTAGCTAGCCAAAGAATATATGTTAAGTAATTAGTTGGAGATTGAGCTGAACAAATAGGTTCCATACAATCTAGGACAAATAGATTATGGGGGGGGGGGAATAGGCAGAGGAGTTTTGACTCCTTTAGTTGCAGGATGGTGTGGAGACTTTAAAGGTTTTGAGTAGGGGCATGATGTAATGGAAACCATATTTGCAAGAGATTCACTTGGCTTACAAGGTAACTCTCTAAACTATGAACTGTGGTAAACCCACAAAGATGTGAATAATTGGAATATTCTATTCTCCATGCCACATGGAGTGAGCTTTCTTACTAGGGAACAGAAAAAATGAAAAAATACTACTTATTGTATGCCTACTATGTATGAGGTGATAGGGTAGACATTTTTATTTCAGCAGCTATTCTCTCTTTCCCCCTCTCTCCCTCCCTCTGTCCCTCTGGCTCTCACACTTATACATACACACACCAAAATACCCCCCTCATTAAGATTTGATTGGACTTGCCCTGGCCGGTTTGGCTCAGCGGTTGGAACTTCGGCCTGCAGTCCAGAGAGACCCGGGTTCGGTTCCGCTAGGGGCGCATATCTCGGTAGCAGTTTGTCCCCGGCCCTGGTTGGTCGTGCGGGAGGCAGCCACTCGATGTGCCCCTTTCATGTTGATGTTTCTCTCTCTATCTCTCTCTTCCTCTCTCTCCCTCCCACTCTATCTGAACAAAAAATGGAAAAATGTCCTCGGGTGAGGATTAAAAAAAAAAAAGAAAAAAGACTTGATTGGACTTTAAAGTTAATCAATTTTCTGTTACATTACACACAAAAATGTTTTAAAATACTAGTAAATATCAGGCAAAAAATTCATCAAAATAATCCAGAAACTTAACATCATATCCTGATTTGATGAAGCAGAGGAATGAATATCTATATCTCTGGACTGGGGCTAATTGTTCTTTGTGTGGTGGCAGGGCTTCAAATTGGAGAATGTTATTTTTAATGAGCAGCTCTTAAAAATTGTCGTTAAATATTTTTGTGAAATTAAACAACATTGACAGTAACTTGGGCAACTTAATTATTCCTTGTAGTAACTGTAACCCAAATATCACAACATATTTAGAGCTTAAGAGCATCTGAATATAAGCAGAAGAGTGTGATTATTCCACCTTACTGGAACAAAAATTAAGCAGATGAACTATGAAATGAAAACAAGCATTAATTTGTAATTCCGATAATAAAAGATGCAGATTTTTTGCACAGGTTATTTTATTTTGATTGGCAACTGTAAATTATTACAGGAAGTTGGTATAGAAATGACACTGAGGCTTACTTTTGGGTCAATTTGTTCCTAACTTGAACTATCCTTGGTAGTGGGGAGGGCTGGGATTTTTCTAACCCCAAAGAAACCAGTGTCCCTGCTGCTTCAGGACTTGTGTCTTCTCTCCCCACACTGGCTTTCTTTTAGTACTTTTTCATGTAAATACAGTTTAGAAAACAGAGTAAATATCCTATGCACATTACATGGAAAATAAACTTTTATCTTAAACATGTGTGCACATTGCCCTGGCTGGTTTGGCTCACTGGTTAGAGCATCAGCCCACAGACCAAATAGTCTTGGGTTTGATTCTGGCCAAGGGCATATATCTTGGTTGCAGTTAGGTCCCCAGCCCTGCTTGGGGTCATGCAGAAGGCAACCAATCTATGTGTCTCTTTCACACTGATGTTTCTTTCTCTCTCTCTTCTGCCTTCCCTCCCTCCCACTCTCTCTGAAGATAAATGGAAAAATGTCCTTGGATTAGGATTAAAAAAAAAAGTGAATAAAGACCTGTGCACATTTAAGTTGCAGATTCACAACCTTAAGGAATTCCTGGTAGAAAGAAATAGGTATTTTGCTAAAAGTAAAAACTTTTGAAGTAACTTTAAAAGGTGAATAATTTACAGTAAAGCCATCAGGAGCCAAGGGAGGCGGAGGCACCTGCTGCTGGGTGGTTCTTCTCTTTTGATGTCACAGATCCCTTAAGGAAGTCTTAGAAAGCTCTAGAGCTTCTCAGAAAAATGCAAATAAGCTCATTCATACTAAAATGTATAGATGTATAGATGCTTTCAGAAGTTAGAAGTCTGAAGCTACCTGAAGAAAAAGGACCTCAGAATATAAAAAAGAGTGAATGGAAACTACACAGATCATCTCTCAGGACCAAGCTGGAATTACAACTAAAATAAAGACAAATCATAGGGAAAAACCAACAGAAAAGCAGCTAGAGAGAACCTGTATAACCAGGGATGGAAAAAGGACACCAAATCAAGACTGGTAGGAACTGTGGAGGTGTGAGAGGGTGGGCTGGGAGCCCAAGGACAGCAGCTGAGGGCTGTTTTAGCTGTGAGTAGTTCCCTTGGGGTTAAAATCCCAAGCTGGCTCCACAGCGCAGAGTGCTGGGAAAGAGTATGAAATTAGCTACAGCTCTGGCAGAGGGAGGGAAGACTGGCCTGGGACTGTGTGGAGAGACTCAGCACTTTGGAGAGTGGGGAGGGCACCAGGAGTTTTGTGCTTAATCACTCCCTCATAGGACAGTAGCCATCTTAGTCAAAGAGACCCTTTCCAGAACCCTGGGGAGAAGCAACAGCCCCTCCCTCAGGAATTTAACATCACCAGGCCAGGCCCGAGAAATGCAAATTGAGGCTCATTAACAGCTAGTGACGGCCAGCAAGCATCTGCCCCGCCCACTGGAAATCCTCTTACTCTGAAACATGTGGGATTTTTTTCATTCAGCTGAGGCCTACAACCCAAGGCTCATCATGTAATTGACACTAATAGCTAGCAGGCAAAAGCCAGAGGAATACTGAACCTTTGATTGGCCTACAAATCTACCCAAGAAAGTAGGACTTGACAGTAGTGGTTAATGTGGGTCCTCCCACACTCATCCAAACACAGTAGAGGGAGCCACAATCACCACAACACCAACACCCACAGGAAAATTTTGCATGCTTCAAAACCTACTGAGCCAGCCAAAATGGTGAAACAAAGAAACAAATCCCAAATGAAAAAACAAGAGAACTCTACTGAAGAAGAGATAGTGAAATGCAGTTAAGCAAGAGGTAGAGTTCAGAGTGACGATAATGAGGACGCTCAACAGCATGAGTAAATATATTGAAACATGGAAAATCAACCAATTGGAAATGAAAAAACACCAAGCAGAAATGAAGAATGACATAGCAGAAATAAAGAACACATTGGAAGGAATAACCAGCACAGTAGAGGAAGCTGAGGATCAGATCAGTGAATTAGAAGTCAGGGTAGAAAAAATAATTCAGGGTAGAAAAAATAACCCAATCAGAGAACCAAAAAGAAAAAAAAATTGAAAAACAGGAAGACAGTTTAAGAGAACTGTGGGACAATATGAAACGCAACAACATCTGCAGCATAGGAGTTCAAGAAGAGGAAGAAAATGAGCAAGGGTTAGAGAATATATTTAAAGAAATAGTGACAGAAACTTCCCTAACTTGGTGAAGGAAAAAGGCATACAAGACCAAGAAGCACAAAGAGCCCCAAGTAAGAAGAACCCAAACAGGTCCACACTATGACACATAATAATTAAAATGCCAAAAATTAAAGACAAAGGGAGAATCCTAAAGGCAGGAAGAGATAAGCAACAGGTTACCTACAAAGGAACCCCCATAAGGCTATCAGATGACTTCTCAACAGAAACACTACAGGCCAGAAGGGAATGGCATGAAGTAATCAAGGTCATGAAAAACAAGGATCTGAACCCAAGACTACCCTATCCAGCAAGGCTATCATTCAAAATACAAGGTGAAATAAAGAGCTTCCCAGACACACACACAAATAGGCTAAGGAAATATTTTAGCACAAAACTAACACTGCAAGAAATGTTAAAAGGACTGTGGTAATTAGCAGAAGTAATAGGAAGAAAAAATATAACCAAAATAAATAAAAATAGCAATAAATAAGTACATATCAATAATATCCTTAAATGTAAATGGATCAAACACTCTGACCAAAAGACAAAGAGTAGCTGATAGGATAAGAAAGCATGAGTCATATGTATGTTGCTTACAAGAGACCCACTTCACAACAAAAGACTCACATAGGTTGAAAGTGAAGGGATGGAAAAAAATCTTCCAAGCAAATGGGGAAAAAAAAAGAGCTGTGGTAACAATACTCATATGTGATAAAATAGACTTCAAATGAAGGCCATAACTAGACACAAAGAAGGCCATTACATAATATTAAAAGGATCTATCCAACAGGAAGATATAACCTTCGTAAACATATATGAACCCAATATAGGAGCAACAAAATACATTAAAAATCTTCTGGGGGACTTCAAAGGAGAAATCAACAGCAATACAATCATAGCAGGGTACTTCAACACCCCACTGACATCACTGGATAGATACTTAAGACAAAAAATTAGCAAAGAAACACAGACTCTAAATGATGCACTAGGTCAAATGGATTTAATAGATATCTGCAGAGAATTACACCCCAAAACTGCAGAATTCACATTCTTCTCAAGTGCACATGGGACATTCTCAAAGATAGACCGCATGTTAGGACACAAACTAAGTTTCTACAAGTTCAAGAAGACTGAAATCATATCAAGCATCTTCGCAAATCACAATGGCATGAAATTAGAAATCAATTACAATAAAAACACTCAAAAATATTCAAAAACATGGAGGCTAGTAGCATGTTATTAAACAACGAATGGGTTACCAAGGAGATCAAGGAAGAAATTAAAAACTTCCTGGAAACCAATGAAAATGAACACACAGCAACACAAAATCTATGGGATGCAGTGAATGCAGTCCTGAGAGGGAAGTTCAGAGCACGTTCAAACCCTACAACGTAAAGAACTAAAAAGTAAACAAAAAGAAAATCCCAGAGCAAGTAGAAGAAAAGAAATAGTAAAAGTCAGAGCAGAAATAAATGACATAAAGACTAAAAAAAAAAAAAACAATTCAATAGACCAGTGAAACAAAGAGCTGGTTCTTTGAAAGGATACAAAAAATTGATAGACCCTTAGACTCAGCAAGAAACAGAGAGAGAAGACCAAATAAAAAAAATCAGAAAGGAAAGAGGAGAATTAACAACTGACACCACAGATATACAAAGCATCCTTAACAAATACTATGAACAATTATACGCCAGCAAATTGGACAATCTAGGTGAAATGGACAAATTTCTAGAATCACACAGTCTACCAAACCTGAACCGGGAAGAGATAGAAAACTTGAACAAACCAATAACAACTAAGGAAATTGAAGATGTAATCAAGAAACTCTCAGCGAACAAAAACCCAGTCTTGGATGGCTTCACAGGGGAGTTTTACAGAACATTCAAAGAAGAACTAACACCCATTCTCCTCAAACTATTCCAAAAAATCCAAGAAGAAAGAAGACTTCCAAACTCATTTTATGAGGCCAACATAATTCTAATTCCAAAACCGGATAAAGACACTACAAAGAAAGAAAACTACAAGCCAATATCCCTGATGAACACAGATGTCAAAATCCTTAACAAAATATTAGCAAACCAGATCCAGCAATTCATTAAAAAAATTATTCACATGACCAAGTGGGATTCATCCCAGGGATGCAAGGCTGGTACAATATTCGCAAATCAATAAATGTGATACACCACATGAGCAAAATGAAAGATAAAAACCACATGATCATATCAACAATAGATGCTGAAAAAGCATTCGACAAAATCCAGCACCCTGTTTCTGATAAAAATGATCAGTAATGTGTGAATAGAGGAATCATATATAGACATAATAAAGGCTATATATGAAAAACCTACAGCCAACATCATACTCAATGGGCAAAAACTAAAAACATTTCCCTTAAGAACAGGAACAAGACAGGGATGCCCACTTTTGCCACTCTTATTTAACACAGTACTGGAAGTCTTAGCCACAGCGATTAGACATGAAGAAAAAATAAAAGAAATCCAAATTGGAAAAGAGGAAGTGAAACTGTCATTATTTGCAGATGACATGATATGGTACATAGAAAACCCTAAAGACTCCATCAAAAATCTGAGAAGGAGGAGAAGGGGAAGGAGGGAGCGGGAGGCCTGGGGGATGGGAGGGAAGGAGAGAGGGGAATTTCTAAAACAATTTTAAAGAAATCTGAAGGAAACTAGAGCGGCAGTCGACTGCTGGATCCGCGTGAAGCCTCAGGGCGAAAGCAGCTCCCACCCCTTCCTTCCCTCCCTCCCTGAGGCTAGGCTCTCGCCTGCCTCTCAGTGCCCCGGGCTCTGGTGGCTCCGCCTGGGGTCGCGATTCAATATGGTGCTGCTGCTTGGGGCGCGGGAGCCAACGAGCGAGCAAAGGAAAAGGCGAGCCCATGGTTACTCTGAAGTTTAAAAGAATTGGTTGAACAAGACTATTGAACTTAAATTTGTGTTTTTTTAAAGATGATCTTAAGAAGAAAGCTATGACTATTTCACCCTGGGAAGTACTGGAAGATACAAAGCCTGGTCAAAGGTCTACAACTATGAGTGCGCATGAGCTCAACAAATGAAAAGGATGGTGGCCTGATCTTGAAAAAGAATAACATCTGAATGAGTTAGCAGAGGAAACAAGTTTGTTAATAAAGATAAGAGCAACAATGTGTCTTGAACAAGAAATCACCACAGCCTTAGTTTAGTAAGATTAATAACATATTGTAATAGCCACAGATCAAGAAACTATAAGGACTATTAGATATTTTAACTCTTCCAGAAGTGATGAAACTTTATTGTTTTTATAATTGTCTTCATGACCTTACCCAAAGCTTAAGACTCAATCAGTTGTGACTTCTGAGAAGTAGAAGTATAATCTCAGGTGAGGATAGCACTTTCTGCCACCTAGGAAGAATATGGAGAAAGCAAAACTTTTTATTACCTTGTGTTGAAAACAAACTGCATACCAGAGACCAATTTATTTTTTCTCTGAGCTACCAGTTCCCTCTTCAGTGTTACACACAACTGTTTGTTTTGTTTTGGTCATAGCACCTATTATTAATATAAACATGATGAGGTAGTCAAAGCTTTTTCTTTAAATAAATCATACATAATCAAAGATGTATGTATGTGTGTATAACCATTTATATGTAAGAAAAGGGATGTGCCAATGATTGTTTTCCCCTCATCTTAAATAAACTCACAAAGAAACTTCAGAAATCAGAATGTTATTTTAAATATTATTATCAAGGCTACAAATTACTACATCAGACAACCAATCAGAATTACAGACTATAAAAGTTATTTTCACAGGATATAGCAACACTGAAATCTATTTGTCTAACAAGACTACTTCTTTTGAAATAATATTTACAAGTTTTATGACATAGAATAGAATTTTGTCTACTTTTCAGCAGCTATAGGGAAGAGGGTACATTTCCCCCTTTTAATCTTGTTAGATTTCTTTTTTTCTTTAACCCACAATTATAAGTGCCTAAATACTGAGATTCCATTAGCTATCATCAAGAGAAAAGAGCAGGTACAAACTTAAAATTCATAACAGGGCAGAAAGGTAATGAATGGAATATGGAGCATGTAATATCTCACCTCTACAAGTAATCACGGATATAAGTAAAATTTATCACAGATTAAGATGTTTGTTATAAACCGTCTGTATTCAGAAGAGTAGATTTTTAGTAAAAGGATCATATATTTAAATCACTTGTTTTTAAATTTGAATGTATTTTTCTAGTCTTTATAAAACATTATTTACAATTACAAATAGTTGTCTGTGGTTTGGGAAAGCTATTCTATTTGTTACTTTCCCCCAATCACTTAACCCCATCCCTTTAATTATTTTTATAATACTTTCCAAAGAATTTGCAAACTTGCTGTACCTTTCATGTATTTTATGAAAATATGAAAAGTGTTAAAAGTTTGTGTTTTTATAGATTTGGAAACAAATAAAAACAAACAAACAAACAAAAGACTCCATCAAAAATCTACTAGACTTAATAAATGAATTTGGCAAGTAGCAGGATACAAAATTAACGTCAAGAAATCAACAGCATTCTTATACACCAACAATGAACTCACAGAAAGAGAAACGAGAAGAAAACAATCCTATTTACCACTGTGGCAAAAAAAATTAAGATACCTAGGAGTAAATTTAATCAAAGAAGTAAAGGACCTATTCGCAGAAAATTACAGGACATTGAAAAAAGGACTAGAAGAAGGTGTAAAAAAGTGGAAGCATATACCTTGTTCATGGATTGGAAGAATTAACATCATTACAATGTCCATACTACCCAATGCAATCTATAGATTCAAGGCAATCCCCATTAAAATACCAATGATATATTTCACAGAACTAGAACAAATACTTCAAAAGTTTATATGGAACCGAAAAAGACCCTGAATTGCCACAGCAATCTTGAAAAAGAAAAACAAAGTAGGAGAGATCACAATACCGAATATCAGGATATTCTACAAAGCCACTGTAATCAAAACAGCCTGGTACTGGCACAAGAACAGGCATATAGATTAATGGAACAGAACAGAGAACCCAGAAATAGTCCCAAGACATTATGCTCAATTAATATTTGACAAAGGTGCCAAGAGCATACAATGGAGTAAAGACAGCCTCTTTAATAAATGGTGTTGGGAAAATTCAACAGCTGTATGCAAAAAAGTGAAGCTCCACTACTAACTTACACCATACACAAGAATAAACTCAAAATAGATAAAAGACTTAAATGTGACTCGTGAATCCACAAAAATCCTAGAAGAAAATGTAGGCAACAAAATTTCAGACATCACATGCAGCAGAATTTTCACTGATACAATGCCTAAGGCAAGAGAAACAATGGAAAAAAAAATAATACATGGGACTACATCAATCTAAAAAGATTCTGCACAGCAAAAGAAACAACCATCAAAATGGAAAGGGAACCCATTATGTGGGAGAGCATAATTGCCAACAATACATCAGGTAAAGGGTTAATTTACAAAATATATAGAGTACTCATACAACTCAGCAAAAGGAAGACAAAGAACCCAATTAAAAAATGGGCAGAGGACCTAAATAGACATCTCTTCAAGCAGGACATACAAATGGCCAAGAGATATATGAAAAAATGCTCAACGTCACTAATCATCAGAGAGGTGCAAGTTAAAATGACTATGAGGTGTCATCTCACACCTATCAGAATGGCTGCCATCAACAAAACATCAAACAAGTGCTGGCAAGGGTGTGGAGAAAAGCGGACTCTAGTACACTGCTGGGTGGAATGCAGACTCGTGCGGCTACTATGGAAAACAAATGGTGTTTCCTTAAAAAATTTAAAATTGAACTGCCATTTGACCTAGAGATCCCACTTCTAGGGATATATCCTAAGAATCTTGAAACACCAATCCAAAAGAATATCTTTACCTCTATATTCATAGCAGCACTATTTACAATTACTAAGATCTGGAAACAGCCCAAGTGTCCATCAAAAGATGAGTGGATAAAAAAGCTATGGTACCATGGAGGCTAAATAGCATGTTATTAAACAATGAATGGGTTACCGAGGAGATCAAGGAAGAAATTAAAAACTTCCTGGAAACCAATGAAAATGAACACACAACAATACAAAATCTATGGGATGCAGCGAAAGCAGTTCTGAGAGGGAAGTTCATAGCACTACAGGCCTACCTCAAGAAACAAAAAAAATTTCTAATAGACTATCTAACCTCACAACTTAAAGAACTAGAAAGCAAACAAAAAGAAAACCCCAGAGCAAGTAGAAGGAAAGAAATAGCAAAGATCAGAGCAGAAATAAATGACATAGAGACCAGAAAAACAATTCAAAGGATCGATGAAACAAAGAGCTGGTTTTTTGAAAAAATAAACAAGATTGATGGACCTTTAGCTAGACTCACCAAGAAACAAAGAGAGAGAACCCAAATACACAAAATCAGAAATGAAAGAGAAGAAGTAACAACTGACACCACAGAAATAAAAAGGATCGTTAGCAAATACTATGAACATTTATTTGGCAACAAATTCGACAATCTAAGGGAAATGGACAAATTTCTAGAAACACATAGTCTCCCAAAACTGGAACCAGGAAGAGATAGAGAACTTGGACAGACCAATAGCAGCTAAAGAAATTGAAGATGTAATAAAGACTCTCCCAGCAAACAAAAGCCCAGGCCAGAATGGCTTCACGGGGGAGTTTTACTGAACATTCAAAGAAGAACTAACACCCATTCTCCTCAAACTACTTCTAAAAATTCAAGAAGAAGGAAGACTTCCAAACTCGTTTTCTGAGGCCAGCATAATTAAAATTCCAAAACCAGAAAAAGACACTACAAAGAAAGAAAACTACAGGCCAATATCCCTGATGAACGTAGATGCCAAAATCCTGAACAAAATACTAGCAAATCGGATCCAGCAATACATCAAAAAAATTATTCACCATGACCAAGTGAGATTCATCCCAAGGATGCAAGGCTGGTTCAATATTCACAAATCAATAAATGTGATACACCACATAAACAAAATGAAAGATAAAAACCACATGATCATATCAATAGATGCTGAAAAAGCATTCGACAAAGTCCAGCACCCATTTCTGATAAAAACGCTCAGTAATTTGGGAACAGAGGGATCATATCTCAACATAATAAAGGCCATATATGAAAGACCTACAGCCAACATCATACTCAATGGGCAAAAACTAGAAACATTTCCCTTAAGAACAGGAACAAGACAGGGATGCCCACTTTTGCCACTCTTATTTAACATAGTACTGGAAGTCTTAGCCACAGCAATCAGACGTGAAGAAAAAATAAAAGGGATCCAAATTGGAAAGGAGGAAGTGAAACTGTCATTATTTGCAGACGACATGATATTATATATAGAAAACCCTAAAGACTCCATCAAAAATCTACTAGACTTAATAAATGAATTTGGCAAAGTAGCAGGATACAAAATTAACGTCAAGAAATCGACGGCATTCTTATACACCAATGATGAACTCACAGAAAGAGAAACTAAAAAAACAATTCCATTTAGCATCGCGGCATAAAAATTAAGATACCTAGGAATAAACTTAACCAAAGAAGTAAAGGACCTATTTACAGAAAACTACAGGACATTGAAAAAAGAAATAGAGGAAGATATAAAAAAGTGGAAGCACATACCTTGTTCATGGATTGGAAGAATTAACATCATTAAAATGTCCATATTACCCAAAGCAATCTATAGATTCAATGCAATCCCCATCAAAATACCAGTGACATATTTCACAGAACTAGAACAAATATTTCAAAAGTTCATATGGAACCAAAAAAGACCCTGAATAGCCACAGCAATCTTGAAAAAGAAGGACAAAGTAGGTGGGATCACAATACTGGACATCAGGTTATACTACAAAGCTACTGTAATCAAAACAGCCTGGTACTGGCACAAGAACAGGCATATAGACCAGTGGAACAGAACAGAGAATCCGGAAATTGACCCAAGACATTATGCTCAATTAATATTTGACAAAGGTGGCAAGAGCATACAATGGAGTAAAGACAGCCTCTTTAATAAATGGTGTTGGGAAAATTGGACAGCTACATGCAAAAAAATGAATCTAGACCATCAACTTACACCATACACAAGAATAAACTCAAAATGGATAAAAGACTTAAATGTGACTCGTGAATCCATAACAATCCTAGAAGAAAATGTAGGCAACAAAATTTCGGACATCATACACAGTAGAATCTTCACTGATACATCACCTAAGGCAACAGAAACAAAGGGAATAATGAACACATGGGACTACATCAAACTCAAAAGCTTCTGCACAGCAAAAGAAACAGCCATCAAAACAGATAGGGAACCCACTCTATGGGAGAGCATAATTGCCAATGATACATCAGATAAGGGGTTAATCTCCAAAATATACAGAGTGCTCATACAACTCAACAAAAGGAAGACAAAGAACCCAATTAAAAAATGGGCAGAGGAACTAAAAAGACACCTCTCCAAAAAAGGACATACAAATTGCTAAGAGACATATGAAAAAATGCTCAACATCACTAATCATCAGAGAGATGCAAATTAAAACAACAATGAGGTATCACCTCACACCTGTCAGAATAGCCGCCATCAACAAATCATCAAACAACAAGTGTTGGCGAGGGTGTGGAGAAAAGGGGACTCTAGTACACTGCTGGTGGGAATGCAGACTGGTGCAGCCACTATGGAAAACACTATGGTGTTACCTCAAAAAATTAAAAATTGAATTACCATTTGACCCAGTGATCTCACTTCTAGGAATATACCCTAAGAAGCCTGAAACACCAACCAGAAAGAATACATGTACCCCCATGTTCATAGCAGCACTATTTACAATAACTAAGATCTGGAAACAGCCCAGATGTCCATCAGTAGACGAATGGATAAAAAAGCAGTGGTACATATACACAATGGAGTACTATGCAGCTGTAAGAAAGAAAGATCTCTTATCCTTTGAGACGACATGGAGGGACCTCGAGAGTATTATTCTAAGCGAAACAAGCCAAGCAGAGAAAGACAAATATCACATGATCTCACTTATTTGTGGAATATAATGAACATAACAGTCTGAGGAACAGGGTAGACCCTGAGATGTGGAAGTAGGGTATAGACTGACACCCCTCAGAAGAGGGGGTGGTGGGGAAGGGAAGAGATAAACCACAGAACTTATGTGCATGTATGCATAACTGATGGACCTGGACAACAAAGCTGGGGATGGGGAGGGGGGATGGGGAGGAGGGTGTCAATGGGGAAAAAGGAGAAACATCTGTAACAAAAATAAATTATTAAAAGAAATAAATTAAATAAATAAAATTAAAAAGTCAATAATTTACATTAGTATCGTGTTTATATAATAGGATGTGTATGACAAAGTTAAAATAACACTGAAAATAACTTGGTCAATTTAAATATTCCTCCTAGTAACTACAGAATATAAGTGCTTGCAAGTGGTATGTTTCTATATAGCTCATGGGGATTGTTTTTGTGGTCCTTTATGTTTGAAAACTGGTATTAGCATTTACTTCCCTGGCAGAGCAATTTCAGCTTGCCTGTCAGAGGACATCTACCAATGAATGCTGACAAAGCTACGTAGGAAAGAACAAGCCTGTTACTTCACTCCCAGAAACCTTTTTATGAACCCTCCTACAATCACACCACTTGCTCAGACCCAGTTAGCCCCTCTCAGCTAATGCTGTTTTAATGATTCTGTGATCTACTTTGATTTCATGCATTACCCTTCAGGTAAGTTACAAGAACTTCATCAATGCCAAGCTGGATGGTTGTGAATTAGATAGGACAAAAAAAAAGAGAAAGTATTAAGTGATGGGGAGCACTGTGTTAATATTCATATATAAATCAATAAGCAAAGCCCCCTGACTGTTTTCCTTAGAATTTGGATAATAGTGGCATATATATACTATATATTTAAAAATACACACACACACACACACACACACACACACACACACACACACAATACAGATTCCCCTACCTTGTACTGCCACTCTGAATTACATTAGAATATTGTTACCTGATCTGAATTACACTGCATTAGAGGACAACTGAGTTTCTATTATCACTAATATGGTAACATTAGAAACAACATTAGAACCTCTACCCAGTATCATTATTTATATTATTTAATTTAGGTTTTACACTTTTTTCCTTTGGCTTTGAATGGCTGCATCAATATCCTCTTATAAAAATAAATGGAAGCTTCCTCTGGAATGCTTTTCACCAATCAGTCAGTCCTGTAACTTGCAGCTTGTAGGACTCGTTTTCCCTGGAGAAGGAAAATAGAACTGACTGAGGTAAGGGTATGGAAGTGACATACCATGTATTTTTCCATCCAGTCTGTGCCCTGCCATTAATTGTATTTACATAAATAAATTGAAAAATGTTGTATTTGTAGAGTTTGCCAGTATGATCAGATTGAAGGTCACCACTACATGATCCTTGTCTCCTAGTATTCCTACCCTTGTGTAATTCCTTCCCCTTTTTTGTGGGCTGGACCTAGAGACCCACTTACAAATAGAATATAGCAGAAGTGAAGAGATGTCATTTCTGAGATTGGGTTACGAAAAACCTGTGGCTTCTAATTTGGATTCTCTCTTCCCTTGCCTCACCTCGACTGCCCTCCCCTTCCCTCCTCTTCCCTCCCTTCCCCTCCCCTCCCCTTCCTTTTCCTTCCCTTTCCCTCCCCTTCCTCTCCCTTTTTTTCTATCATCATCTTCTTCTTCATCATCATCACCATTATTTTCCATATCACAAGGACACAGACAATCTATGGAGAGTCCCACAGGGAGGCTCTGAGGCCTCCTGCCAAGAGCCCCTTGAATGAGTGTGGAAGTGGATTCTCCAACTTCAGTTGAGTGTTGAGGTGACTGTGGCCACACCCACAGCTTGACTGCACCTCCTGAGAGACATTGAGGTACCCAGCTAAGTTGTACAGAAACTATGAGACAATAAATGGTTGTTTTAGAGCAATTAGTTTTCAGCAGTAGATAACTAATACAGAAGGTCTTGTAATTGTATAACCAACATAAGTTTATAAGCTGAAATCTAACTAAATCATTTATTTTCTTCTGAAAAAGTTGTAAGAAATCACAAGATTGTAAACCCCCCATCCCACCTTTCTCTCTCTTTATCCCCCTCTCCTCTTTCTCTCTCTCTTTTTTGGAATAAACAACTATAATTACAATTTAAACAGGATATCATCAAGATAAATCATAAGGATTAACACTAATTTGAATTTAAAAAAGAAAAAAATTTAAAGGATGTTTCTGTGAAAGTTAGCTTTCCCTTTATAATAAACACTTGTCCTTTGATAATGTATTTCTTATAAACATGGTGATGTGTCCGCGTATGTGCATGTGCATGTGTGTGTATATGAATGTGTGTGTGTGTGTGTGTGTGTGTGTGTGTGTGTGTGTGTGTGTGTGTGTAGAACTGTGTTTAGTTTAATGCATGACCAGGCTTTCCTTATTGGTAGAAGAATGGAGGGATGGGGATGGTTGTATGCATCTCCAAAATGATCTATTGGTTAAAATTGGGGATAAAAGACTTTTGACCTGAACATTTACACATATACTTTACATAGTTTTTCAAAAAAATTTTGTTTGCTGTTTTCAGTTTATAGGAATAAAATTTAAGTGTTACTTTGAGTCTCTGTTTATAGACGACTCTTTTAATGGCAATAAAGCATTTCTTATTATTATCACAAATATGATTAACACTATGTAGTAGGCTTTTATAAAGCATGTTACCTTAAAATGGAAGGAACATTACTACAATAAAGGAGGAAAATACTCTTTTAGATTTCAAATGTAAATAAATTAGTCAATTCAAAATGCAGTTTTTTCTTAAGGCATTTTTACCTTCCCATCTTTTGAATGGTTCCTCTGCTTATGAACTCCCAGGCCTTTTCTCAGTAACAATCAGTCAGTCAGTCAAGTGGACTGAGCACCTACTGAGTACCTTTGCCAAGTACTATGTAAGAGAAAGGCAAAACAGTGAAACAAGTAAGCAAGCAAAGAGGAAAGGGTCTCCCATGCTCAAGAAGCATACAATCAAGTGGGAAAGATCAAGCATTCAACTGAAATGGTTGAAGTACACTTTCACTAAGTGATGACTTGTTTAAATTAGTAAGTGTAGAGTACTCCTGAAATCTGAAAAATTATGCCCAATCATCTGAGATGTATACCAGGCAAAATATGATTCTTGACCACAGTATTGCTTTGCATCTGTGTTCTTGCTGTTTCCATTGCCTAGAATGTTCTTGCCCTCCATCTTCACCTGATGAAATTCTCTCTCTCATTTGTGGTCTAGTTCAAAGACTTCCAATTCCATGATGCCTAGGCTTACTCTATCTTGACTTATCTGTTGCACTAAAAAATACAGTCTACCTAGCTCTCTATCCTAGAATTCCATGAGCTATACTTCTTTCACCTCTTGATCACTTCTCTTCTGTCCCCTTTGGTGTCTCTTCTTCTTTTCCCAACTGTGCCTTCAAGATTGAGCATCAGGGAATTCTGATTCTATGGTCCTAATTGCCTTACTCATGTGATCTCAAGGCTTTATCTCCCAGTAATTGCACCTTACACCACTTACTCAAGCTCCAACTCAAGTAAGCTCTATTTCTTGAGCTAATTTGTGGACATATCCACCTGGATGTCACTATCATCTCACACTCAACATGTCCAATCTGGACTCATCTTCACTCCTATCCTCTATACTTACACTGATTTTCTTACTTAAATACCAAACTTGCCATGTATTATGAGCTTCTTGGGCTCTAAATGGTGATGTCTTTTTTGATTCAATCTTTTCTTTTTCACAAATATCTAGTCAGACAGATCAAGACTTAGCTCAAGTCTGATGTCCTCCACGAAGCCTGTCTTCTCTGCTCCAGGGCCTGGAGTTTCCCACACTCCAAATTTGCCTGCACTACTCAGTTTATCTCTTAATCACGAATGGGGCTTATGTAGATATTTAACTGTTTTGTAGGCTAAAATAAAGTCCTGTTGTTCTTTACTTAAAATGGTTCTCATTTTCATCTCTTCCTACACTTCAGCTCCTGCCCCTATCTGCTCTCCTCATCTCCTCTCACCTATTTTAGAGCATTAACACCCCAGGTGCCTTCCCTTCAACACAATACATTTCTCCACCCTGTCACCAGTGTTTATGCTCACAAAGACTGCTCTTCTTCCTTTCTCTGCTGAGCCAAATCCTCCTTATCTTCTAAAAGTGGGGCCATTGCCCACCTTTACTGGGAAATCTTCCTGGATCTTCCAACCCAGCTGGAAGTTTCTGCACACTGGGAGGGAGTGTTGAATATAGGAAGAAAAGTGAACTTTGGGGTTAGACAAAGCTGGATTTGAATCCCAGTGATGTTATTAACAATATGACCTCAATTTCTCTGAGCCGCAGTATATTTTTTTCCAATTTCTATTACTTTATTTTTGTTACAGATGTTTCTCCTTTTTCCTCCCTAGACACCCTCCTCCCCATCCTGTACCCCCCACCCTCCAGCATTGTTGTCTATGTCCATTGGTTACACATACATGCATATAAGTTCTTTGGTTTATCTCTTCCCTCCCCCCCCCCTCCTCTGAAGCTTGTCAGTCTGAACTGTACTCCTTTCTATGTCTCTGGGTCTATTTTGTTCATCAGCTTATTTTGTTCATTATATTCCACAAATAAGTGAGATCATGTGGTATTTGTCTTTCTCTGATTGGCTTATTTTGCTTAGCATAATTCTCTCCAGGTCCCTCCATGTCGTCTCAAAGGATAAGAGATCTTTCTTTCTTACAGCTGCATAGTATTCCATTGTGTATATGTACCACAGCTTTTTTATCCACTCATCTATTGATGGACACTTGGGCTGTTTCCAGATCTTAGCGATTGTAAATAGTGCTGCTATGAACATAGGGGTACATATATTCTTTTGGATTGGTGTTTCAGGCTTCTTAGGATATATTCCTAGAAGTGGGATCACTGGGTCAAATGGCAGATCAATTTTAAATTTTTTGAGGAAACACCATTTGTTTTCCATAGTGGCTGCACCAGTCTGCATTCCCACCAGCAGTGTACTAGAGTCCTCCTTTCTCCACACCCTCACCAACACTTGTTGTTTGATGATTTGTTGGTGGCAGCCATTCTGGCAGGTGTGAGGTGATATGAGCCTCAGTTTCTTTATCTATAAAAAATGAGTAAATAATTTATCTTGTCAAGTTATTCTATTAAATGAGATTATGTATATAATGTGTCTGGCACATGGTAATGATGATTATTATCAAGTAGATTTTGAGTATCCTCCCAGTCTGATACATTACACAACTTCAGGGGCTGTCTTCGTGAATATTTCTTCTTGCAGTTATGAAGTGTACAGCTTGCATATGGTACCCCAGGTCTAGTGTATCTAGTATTGATAGTTTGCTAAGTTATTTATATGTGTTTTAGTGTTTAACAATCTGTAAGCTTCTGAAGAGAGGATGGGGGAGAGAAGTGCTAGTTCTTTTGTACATGGTCTTATATACTGTTACTTCCTTAGCCCCAACTCTCACCACCATCAACTTCTGCCCACTCCCAATTGCAGTTTCTCTGATGGCCACAGCCTAGATCCTCATTCTCTGGGCTAGAATAGCCTCTAGGTCCCTAGGCTTCTTTACTTGTCTTCTCTTGATTAGATTGCATTGGTCTTGTTCCCCATTGCAAGCTTAGCATCTAATATAATGCCTGGTACACAGGACAAACTCAGTAAACATTTGTTGAATGAATACATTGTTTTCAGGGATTATTACCTGGTTTTCTTCAAAAAGGAACAGGAAAATTTTAAATGAACAGCTATGTTTTTTCAATTAATATGACTACAGTGGACTGAATGTTTGTGCCCTCCCCCAACTTCATGTGTTGAAATCCTCACCCCCCCAATGGTATCAGTAGGTGGGGGCGGGTCTTTGGGGAAGTGACTAGGTCATGAGGATGGGACTCTCATGAATGGGATTAGTACCCTTACATAAGGGTTCCCAGAGAGCTCTCTAGATACCTTTCCACAACCAGAAGATAGTATTCTGAAACCCAAAACATGGCCCTCACCAGAACCTGACTGTACTGGTACCCTGATCTAGAATTTCCAGCTCCCAGAGCCATAAGAAATACATTTCTGGTTTTTATAAGCTACTCAGTCTATGGTACTTTGTTATAGAAGTGCAAATGGACTAAGACAATGACTGAATTTCTAATGTCTACTCATCTACTGAAATACTTTGCATATCATCATATGCATTGTGCTACCATTCTCTGTTTCCTAATGGGGGTGTGGTCTTGGGCAAATTTCTTAATCATTCTGTGCCTCAGGTTCTTTATTTGTAAAATGGATATATTAAGAGTACTTCTCTCAGGGTTGTAGTGAGGATTAAATGAGATGCTTCTACTATCTGGAATATTCTCTCTCAGATCATCTCAGGGCTGGCTCCTTCTTCACATTCAAGACTCATTTCAAATGACAAGACCTCAGAGGCCTTTCCTGATTGCTTCAACCCATTTTCCAATTTCTCTCATTTCACCATGTTTTAAGTTCTCCATGAAATTTGTTGCTATCTAAATTTCTGTTTATTTGTTTGCTAGCTGTGTGACATCCATTTATCTGAGACTTAGTTTCTATTCACTGCCATATCCTCAGTGCATAGAATGGCAACTGGAATATAGTAGCACTCAATGCATATTTGTTGAATAAATTTATTTACTCTTCCCTCTTCCAGTCTTTGAAAAAAAAAAACCAATAGATTGCCAAACTTGGGTGAAAATCTCCTGATCACATAAATCAGGGCACAAAACTCCTTTCAAAGTATTATCAGTCTGTGACTAAATTATAAGAGCCAGCCCTTGTCCTCAGGAGCTTACTATCTAGTTAGTGGGATGTGACTTGAGTGATTCTTAGACCCATTGGTGGCTTATAAATCACTAGTGCAGCCTTTACCTTCCATGGATAAAAAGTGATACAGCCATAGATCAAACTAAGAAGATATGTAGTTAAGACCTAATTTGAATGCTACAGAGTATAAGTGAAATGAAGATGCAGAGGGAAGGATTCAGCTGGGAGAACTTAAAGGAGAGATAAGTTATCCTAGAGAAAAGAGACCAGGCACTGATGTTTAAAAAGCACTTAGAACAGTGTCTGCACCATAGTAAAAGTCATATTATATATATACTTATTAATTAAAAATCCCCAACTGATATTTTTATGCCATCAGAACTTTATTTTTGCTTTTAAAAAAATATAAAAATATAAAAATACCTTTTTCCATAAAATTAGCACAGGCTACCCTTTCTCAAAAGCCCTCATAAGAGGGCCACAAGAACATTTACTTGCCTGATATTAGTAACTATTATATACTAATGCTATTTATTTTTTAAAGACTCTCACTGATTTCTAGACAGAGAAGAAGGGAGAGAGAGAGAAACATTGATGTGAGAGTTCAAGATCAACTGGCTGCCTCCTGCATTTCCCCCACCAGGGATCGAACCCGCAACCTGGGCATGGGCCCTGACCAGATTTCAAACCAGCAATCTTTCGGTGCATGGGATAACACCCAATCAACTGAGCCACACCAGCCAGGGCTATATACTAATTTTAGAAAGAGCATCAACAGGAGATGGCAAACTGAGGATCACATGGACTCAAGCAGATTGTCTGAACAAAGAGACCAATCCTTAGAAATATCCACAAAGAAAGATGACTACATAGAATGGACCTTCTCAGCCCCTGCTTGGTGATGTGGGGCCTGGGTATGCTCTCCTTCATTGAAGACACAAGGTGGACAATTGCAGTTGGGCCTTTGGACCGTGACAAGGTGAACATCTCGTATCCTGTCTCACCATCCTGGGTTGTGGTCTCTATCTCACTGGCTTCTTTCACGGAGTCGGGAGTAGTGAGCCATGGGGAGTGCTGGAGGGCAGTGCATGACACGGGGAATGAGTACTTAGATGAGTTAGACTTGGAAGCATAGTGTATCTCAGTGCAGCACATAACTATATCTTGAGAGATAGCCTTGGTCCTGATGCCACATTCTATAACGTGGTAGGTAAACTTATAGATATGTGGCTGAATATGATTGACAGGTCAGCCCAGGCCCAAGTGTAACCCATGAAAGTGTACATATATGTCACTGTTCAACATGAAGGGGTGTACCGTAACCATGAACCAGTCCATCAAGCAGAATACAGTAACTGGATTTTGCCCAAAACAGGCCAAAAACAAAGAGGTGAGGATGACCATCCGTCCTACCAACTCGAAGACTTTCATTCCTGTAGCTAACTGTGTAATGACTTTCAAGAAACAGGAACCTGTCTGGTGAGGATTTCTATAGTACACAAAAATACAAAAGACAAACCATCTTATTTCCTATTGAAAGTTCAAATATGATGATTTTTTAAAAAACAAAATGCCATTCCTAAAGCATTAAGAAAAGGTTAAGAGAATAGAATTTACATATTTTCACCAAAATAAGATAAATATGTAATGTGTTAATTAACTTGCTGGGGGAAATCCTTTCATAATGTACACGTATGTCAAATCATCACATTGTATACTTTAAATATCTTATAATTTTATTTGTCAGTTATACCTTAATAAAACTGAAAAAAAAGGAAAACATTCTTGTAAAAAGTAACTGAATTTTAATTTCATTGCTGGAACTCACGTTTATGGATGACTACAACAGCTTCTTTAAGTGATTTTACCATGCTGTTTTGGTATAAAATGCATATTCCTTATATGTAGAATGAGAATCCATAATGATCAGAAGTGGCATCCTTTTGTGTGTAACCCCAGCTAAAAAAGAAATAAAAAACAGTTTTCATGCCAAACATTAAATAAGGAGACAGGAGACATAGTTTAATTCAAACTGAAAGCACTTGCCTCTTTAAGGGCCCCAGTGTCCTCCCATGTGCCATAATAATGAACCCCTCCCTATTGCTTTTTTTTGGTTAGCAACAAATTTAATTAAATAAAACCTAAGAAGAAATGATGGTTTATTCCTGACAAGCAAATATTGAAATTTTGCAGAGTGGCTCCCTTAAACTCATCAAAGGAAGGCTTCAAAAACTTTAGCAGTAGCATTGTAAGTCATTATGACCAATAGATTCCTTGGTATATCAATTGGGATACCTTGTAAAATAGTGAAATTACAGAAACAAAAATACTCCTTTATAATATATATATATATATATATTTTTTTTTTTTTGATTTTTTTTAGGAGAGAGAGACAGAAACATCGACGTGAGAGACATCGATCAATCGGCTGCCTCCTGCATGCCCTCTACTGGGGATGGAGCCCCCAACCCAGGCATGTGCCCTGACCGGCCAGGTTAATTTTATATTTTTTGATCCATATTATACATGAAAACTACTTAAATGTCCTATATTAAAGAAACAGGGTCTTGGGTTTGTATTTTATACATTGATTGACAAGTTATTTTCTAAAATATCCTTTCTGGCAATGGTTGGCATCTCATTGAATCACATGCTTTGCTTTATATTCTTCTTTTAGTTTCACTAGCTTTCTATTCAATTTGTTTTTTAATAGGAAGCTCTGTGGCTACCTCGTAGTCCTACTGTCTTTTACTTCCTAAAAAGTGACTGGCAGAGTAGTGTGAAGAAAAATGAGTAATGCTAAGAACAAGTGTCTAAAAGACATCAGAAAGAGGTGACAAATGAAGAAGGAAAGAAGAGGAATATCATCAAAATTGTCCCACTTAGCTTTCATTTTAAAAATGAGAATGACATAAATCAAATTTTAAAAAAGTGCCTAAAAATTGTGTGTGTGTGTGTGTGTGTGTGTGTGTGTGTGTGTGTGTAGGGTTTTACTTATGTTCCCTGCTGAGTTAAGTAACACCCGCATAAATGAATTCATTCTTTTTTTTTAACTTATCTTTATTGTTGAATGTATTACAGATGTTCCTCATTTTCCCCCCATTGCCCCCCTCCTCCCCATTCCCGCCCCCCTCCTGCCTTTCCCCACACTGTTGTCTGTGTCCATTGGTTACACATATATACATATAAGTTCTTTGGTTTATTTCTTCCCACCCCCCTACCCCCTTCCCTTTGAGGTTTGTCAGTCTAACAACCAATTTGTACTTCTTAATCCCTTCACTTTTTCACCCATCCCCCTATCCCCCACCCATCTGGTAACCAACAAAAGTTCTCTGTATCTATGAGAATGTTTCTGTTCTGCTTGTTCATTTTGTTTGTAGATTCAACTGTTGATTAGATAGGTATTTATTGCCATTTTGTTTGTTCATATTTTTTTTTATCTTTTTCTTCAAGAAAACCCTTCAACATTTCATATAATAACGGTTTGGTGGGGATGAACTCCTTTAGCTTTTCCTCGTCTGGGAAACTCTTTATATGACCATCGATTCTAAATGACAGCTTTGCAGGATAGAGTAATCTTGGTTGTAGGTTCTTGTTTTTCATCACTCTGAATATTTCTTGCCACTCCCTTCTGGCCTGCAAAGTTTCTTTTGAGAAATCAGCTGACAATCTTATGGGAACTCCCTTATAGGTAACTGCTTTTCTCTTGCTGCTTTTAAGATTCTCTCTTTGTCTTGAACCTTTTGCATTTTGATGATGATAATGAATTCATTCTTTGACTAACATTTATTGAGTGCCTGCTATGTGCACTCTATACTAAAAAGCATCCCAAAACATTTATTTTCTCCAGTTACAAAAATGCAGCTCTTTCTCTTCATTTGATATTGATGAATTCACTGCATTCTTTAATGAAAACCATGGCATGAAAGCCCACTAGAAAAGAGCATTGGCTTGGATGAAACGCTTTGTTTCTAAGTCAGGCACTTGATCTGATTGGTACAGATTGGTTTCAATGTCTCTCACTCTTTCATTAATGACCCCTCATTTTCTCTGTGGTGTTGGGGTTTAAAGAGAAGTCTAAGGGGTCTACCAGGCTCCTTCCTTTCATTTTTGTTCAGTTTGAAATGTCTCTCCTGAGACTGCTCTTTTGTTTTACACAAAGCAAAAGCAGAAGTAGCAGCAACACACAAAAACCTGACCCTCTTACCCATCCAAAAAACAAAACAAATGAGATAAAACAACAAGAAAAATAACAAACCTAGTAAATTCTGATGCCACCTAGTCTTTGATGAAGACTCAACTGTTAAATAAAGCACATACTCCAGAATGATGCATATTTGCTGAAGTTCCTTTTGGAAGCTGAGATAATCACTCCATCACCACTGTACTCTCGTCTTGGTCTAAAGAAGATCATCTTTGGAGAAGTGTCTATTCAGGTCCTCTGCCCATTTTTTAATTGGGTTGTTTGTATTCCTTTTGTTGAGTTGTATGAATACTTTATATATTTTGATAAATAACCCCTTATCCAGATATATCGTTTGTAAATATGTTCTCCCATACAGTGGGTTTCATTTTCATTTTGATGCTGTTTATTTATTTATTTTTTTGCTGTGAAGAAGCTTTTTAGTTTGATGTAGCCCAATTTATTAATTTTTTTCTTTGTTTCTCTTGCCCTTGGCAATATATTGGTGAAAATTCTGCTTTGTGTGATGTCCGAGATTTTGCTGCCTACATTTTCATGTAGGATTTTTATGGTTTCAAGAATGACATTTAAGTATTTTATTCACTTTGAGTTTATTGTTGTGTATGGTGTAAGTTGGTGGTCTAGTTTAATTTTTTTGCATGTACCTGTCCAATTTTCCCAACATCATTTATTTATTTAATTAATTAATTAATTTATTTTTAATCTTTTAATCCTCACCTGAGGACATTTTTCCATTTTTGTTCAGATAGAGTGGGAGGGAGAGAGAGGAAGAGAGAGAGAGAGAAACATCGACGTGAAAGGGACACATCGAGTGGCTGCCTCCCGCACGACCCATCCAGGGCTGGGGACAAACTGCAACCGAGGTACATGCCTTTAGTGGGAACCGAACCCGGGTCTCTCTGGACCACAGGCCGACACTCTAACCGCTGAGCCAAACCGGCCGGGGCCCAACATCATTTATTGAAGACACTGTCTTTACCCCATTGTATGCTCTTGCCTCTTTTGTCAAATATTAATTGAACATAATGTCTTGGGTCAATTTCTGGGTTCTCTGTTCTGTTCCATTGATCTATATGTCTGTTCTTGTGCTAGTATCAGGCTGTTTTGATTACAATGGCTTTGTAGTATAACCTGATATTCGGTATTGTGATCCCTCCTACTTTGTTCTTCATTTTCAAGTTTTTTGTGTCTATTCAGGGTCTTTTTTGGTTCCATATAAACTTTTGGAGTATTTGTTCTAGATCTGTGAAATATGCTGTTGGTATTTTAATAGGGATTACATTGAATCTATAGATTGCTTTGGGTAGTACAGACATTTTAGACCAAGAGACATGAAAAATGCTCAACGTCACTAATCATCAGAGAGATGCAAATTAAAATAACTATGAGGTATCACCTCACACCTATCAGAATGGCTGCCATCAACAAATCATCACACAACAAGTGCTGACGAGGGTGTGGAGAAAAGGGGACTCTAGTACACTGCTGGTGGGGATGCAGACTTTTGTAGCCACTATGGAAAACAATATGGTGTTTCCTCAAAAAACTAAAATGGAACTGCCATTTGACCCAGTGATCGCACTTTTAAGAATCTATCCTAAGAAGCCCAAAACACCAATCATAAAGAATATATGTACCCCTATGTTCATAGCAGTGCTATTTATAATAGCTAAGATCTGAAAACAGCCCAAGTGTCTATCAGTAGATGAGTGGATAAAAAAGCTGTAGTACATTTACACAATGGAATACTATGCAGCTGTAAGAAAGAAGGATCTCTTACCCTTTGAAACGATATGGAAGGACCTGGAGAGGATTATGCTAAGCGAAATAAACCAGTCAGAGAAAGACAAATATCACATGATCTCACTTATTTGTGGAATCTAGTGAACAAATTAAACTGATGAACAAAGTAGATCCAGAGACATGAAAGTAGGGAACAGACTGACAAACCTCAGAGAGAGGGGGTTGGGGGGCGGGAAAAGATAAAGCAAAGATCTTATATTCATACATGCATAACCAATGGACACAGACAGCGTGTGATGAAGGCCAGGGTGGCGGAAGTGGGGAGGAGGTGTCAATGGGGGAAAAAAAGGAGGGACATCTGTAATACTTTCAACAATAAAGATAAATTAAAGAGTGAGAGAGAGAGAGAAAGAGAGAGAGAGAGAAAGGAAGACCATCTTTTCCTGAGCATGCTTTAGGAGTGGCTTTCTATTCTTCCCTCTCCTTGCTTCCTTCTGTCCTTAACATCATCCCACAGCCTGTGCCTATTTGCTATGAACAAAAACCTGTCCTTTAAGTAGTTACTGCAATAGGCCAGCGAAATAATCCTTCAGTTTCATTTTCTTTGTTCAAACCCCCAAATTGAGACCCAAGCTTAAGGTTGTGTTTTTGGCCAGGAAGTTACACCATCCATTTTCTCTCCATCCCTCAAGCATCTTTCCTATCTTGCCCCCTCCTTCTCCCTCTCATGGATAATCCAAATAGTTATAAAAAGCCCGGGTTCTCTGAGAAAGAAGACAATTGTCCCCCAGCCAATCATTTTAGACTACCTTATCAAAGAGCTTACTAATGCTCAGCTCAATGCCACACTTGGGGAATTGCTCCCTTTTGCTGAGTATAGGTCATCAGAACTGGGCAGCCTCCCTTCCCTTCAGCCTGCAATTACCAGGAAAGGGCAGTGTGTGTGTGTGTGTGTGTGTGTGTGTGTGTGTGTGTGTGTGTGCTGGAGGATGGTTATTAGTCATTCACAACACAGTGAGCATTCATAAAATAAGCTGGGTTTTCTAACTTCTAGCAGAAATGTGCCGACAGAATGGGATCTTGGACATAGGAAGGAGATGGTGGGTTTGTGATTGCTGGGGGCAGAGTAAAAGGAAGGTTGAGGGGCTAGAGAGGGAAAGGGGCTCCTAAAAGAATGAGTTGTGCAGGGGGTGCAAAACTGAAGGCATTTTTAGCCATAGTTGGGGCTGTGCACACAAAACATCTCAGGAGCTGTGGATAGAATCCTATTTAAAGTTTCCAGAAATCTTTAGAGAACTTGGGAAGAAATGAGTGCAGAGAAAGGAGTGCTCACCTTGGGACTACTGTCTAGCTTCTAGAAGAGGCAGCTGGGTTGTCAGAAAGCAGGTCTTAGGGTTTGCATTACCATAGCCGCATTTGGACTTGATTGCAAATTATTCCTGTGACGTTCCAGAAGCAATGAACTTAGCTGCATTTGTATAGCCAAGTAGGGTTAAGCTATTGGTACATACCATCCTGAAATGAGCTATAGAGAGGACACCACAACCAGAGCTGCTAATGACACCTGGATACAAAATGTTTACTTTCCTAGTAGCTACAGAGTACAGTAGCTTTCTGTTTTTTCTAAATGTGGTTTATGCATATTCATTTTCCATTAGTTCCTTTAACAGAGCTTTCCTCCCCCCCTTTTTAAAAATAACTCCTTAATAAGCCAATTCTTAATAAATACTTTACTTTTCTTAAAAAAAACACAAAACATTTCATTCTTGGAATATGAACTACATTTCTATTTTTTCCTGTGGACATATGAAAAAATGTTTTATTTTTATTGGTCATCAGGGAAAAACAAATTAAACCACAGGGTGATACCACTGATTACTCACTGGAATGGCTGAAATAAAGAAAGGAGGAATATATCAAGTTGGTGGGAATGTAGAATTGGAGCCTTCATATATTATTGATGGCAGTGTTGGAAAAAATATATGTTACTTGCACATATATGGAAGTATGTATCTGTATTTTATGTGCATACCCAATAGAAAAGCACATATCTATAAAACAAAGTATTTTCACAAAAAGTCATAGTAATATTAATTTTAATAACTCAAAACTGGAAACAATGCACATTCCCCAAAGCAGTGGAATGGATAGATAAATTGTTGTATATTCAAAAATGAAATAGAAGACCACAGCAATAAGAATGAACACATCACTATTACATGCAACAATATGAACAAATCTCAAAAATATAATGTTGGGTGGAAGGATCCAAACACAAAATAATGCACAATGTAAAAGTATATATTCATAAAATTCAAAAACAGGCAATGCTAATTTGTGGTTTTAGAAGTAATGGTAGATATTTTGGGGAGTGTGAACTCTATTTCTTAATGTCTTACACGAAAAAGATTGAATATTGGTTTAAACACAGAGCATTTTTCATCTCAGGAAAAAAAAAAGTCCCCTCTTTTTAAAAGAGACAAAAGCTGCAGTCTAAATTTGTTTTGTGATATTGGTTAGTGAATTGAAAAGTGTAACACAAATCTCCTTGAAAGCAGACAGGATTTTTGCCTCCCCATTTCCTCTGATGTCGTCAGAGACACATATGAATTCTTTGCATGAGGAATGGGGAGAGGAATAAGCTAAACACTTCCACATCTGGTTTTGGAATGGTTGGGAAAAAGAACTCACTCCATAGGTTCCTGGAAGCTTTTAGGGTCAACAGTTATTTATTTTTAAAATTCAGTGTACTCATGACAGCATAGTTATAATTTGTATATTGTTTTCCCAGAATCTTGTTGTCAAAACAAAAGGAAACAGAGGGGAAAAGGAAAGTCCAAGGCAGCATGCAATTATCTCAGGGAAATATAACTGTCAGGGTTTTGATTTGCAGCAAATTTTGTTTGCTTTCTTGCAGCTGATTTGAAGAAAAATGAATCTGAGTTGGAATAAAGATTCTTTTACAAAACAAGGCCAGAAAAAAGAATCTTAACACATTGTGAACTCTTCAGTTTAGAAATCAAAATAGCCACATTCTGACTTTGCCCTGCCAACTATCTCAAGGTTTGGGAGCCTTTTAAAATTGAGGTTTTGTTTCAAGCCCAGTTTTAAAGAAGTAGTTGATTCACTGTTCTAAAAGAAAGTGAGGATTGTGATTATACTAATAATGTTAAAGGTACATTAAAGTGAGTCTAAAAATGAATTAACTGCTTTTGTAGAATATATCAATTCTGAAGAATCTGGGTCTGGTTCAGTTTTCTAGCCTTGTGTAGCACAATATGAAAAGTAACCGTGTTATTCATCATTTTGTGTGGAAGAATAATTATGAATTGCTAGTGTACATTTTCTCAACAAAGCAAAACACGTTGACTCAGCCTAGAAATAAATTCATTAAAATTAAATGAAAAAGTAGTCATTAAAAATGTTTATCTAATTCTAAAACCAACTGTAGAAAAATTGAGAGATATAGAAAAGGAAAAAAGAGAAAATACTTTGCAACCTCAAAACAGTCATTGTTAATTTTTTTGGTTTACACACTTCTACTTTTTTTGGGGGGTGGGGTGGGGGAGTGTGTGTATATATATATTCCAAAGTCATTTCTGGAAAAAAAGAGCCAAGGTTTCTTTGAAAGCTGTTTTTAATTTTTGACATTGAATTAGAAAGCAATCAAAGCATTATTTTTGTTTGGGCCATCTGGCTTTATTCTTATAATCTGTTAAATTATCATACATAGTTTAAATGTCATGGTTCATCTCATGTACAAATAAAGGTTGAAAAATAAACAAGAGTTCAAGCTCCTTGTAAGAGAGAGAAGTTTTTGGTTGGATTACAAATTTGGTTACTAAAAGGTGAGTAGCTTGATGTGAAATCAAACCATAAGAACATTCTACAATAAGGATAAACCATACCCTGACTGAACATAAGTATTTCCAAATAAATACAGAAAGTTGGAGTTTATTGGAAATTGCAAATATCAGGTCATGGGAACTCCTTCCCTTTTGTGCAGAGAAGCTGAATTAGTTTAATTTTAAAGTTGAACAAAAGGATGTATTTCATAATTTCCATAAAATGTAAGTAAAATCCCAAATGCATGCCCCTAATTCAGTTTACATTATAATTTAATAATTTATTTGAGTTTGATTTTTCAGAAAACCACACCCTTTGCCACAAAGCCCCAGAGTCCCTTCTTATTTTAGAAGATAAGGTAAATTTGTGTCTGAGCCAAGCTCCCAACTCCACAGCAGCTCAGCTGCATTTTTAACCTATTAGGAGACTCTGCAGGTCTGCCCAAACTAGATAAAGGCCTGTTTGTCTGAGATGATTTCTGGATGTTACCATCAGAAGGCAGAAGATTGGATCAGAGACTCCTTCAAGCGTTTCACCATTTCTTTGATACACCTGTCTCAATAAAGGAGGGCTTTCGACAGCTTCCAAAATGGTCAGGCACATTCCTTCCTCCCTTTCAAAACTGGGGTTTTTGGGTACAGGTTTTCTTAAAGAGAAGTGCACATATATAGTGCCAGCCGAAGCATGGCTTAAGTCCAAATCAAACCACAGTTGACACTGCAGGTGGTTTGGCTGATTTTTTACAGATTTTTGTTTTTAGAGAGGGAATGGACAGGGAGAGAGAGAGAGAAATATTGATGTGAGAGAGAAACATTGATCAGTTGCTTCCTAATGCGCCCCGACCAGGGGTTGAACCCGCAACCTGGGTATGTGCCCTGATTGGGATTCAAACCATCCACCTTTTGCTGTATAGGATGCCACTCCAACCAACTGAGCCACACCGGCCAGGGCTATGCCAATATGCATCTTTTCAAAACCCCAAAGCAACCTTAAGTATGCCCCACCAAGAAAGTGGCCACTTGGTGTGTGATGTACACCCTAACTGAGTCCATTCACAAGCTTAGTCTCCTGAGAGGGAGAAAAAAACTTTTTTTCATTAATTAATTTTTGTTACAGATGTTTCTCCCTTTGTTCCCCATTGACAGCCATCTCCCTATCCGGTCCCCCGCCAGCATTGATGTCTATGTACATGGTTACTCATACATGCAAATACGTACTTTGGTTTATCTCTTTCCTCCCCCCTACCCCCCTCTTCTGAGGTTTGTCACTCTGTACTCTACTTCTATGTGTCTGGGTCTACTTTGTTCATCAGCTTATTTTTTTCATTATAGTCCACAAATAAGTGAGATCATGTGATATTTATCTTTCTCTGATTGACCTTTTTCGCTTAGCATAATACTCTCCAGGTCCCTCCATGTCATCTCAAAGGGTAAGAGATCTTTCTTTCTTACAGCTGCACAGTATTCCATTGTGTATATGTACCACAGCTCTTTTATCCACTCATCTACTGATGGACACTTGGGCTGTTTCCAGATCTTAGTAATCGTAAATACTGCTGCTATGAACATAGGGGTACATATATTCTTTCTGATTGGTGTTTCAGGATTCTGAAAATATATTCCTAGTATTGGGATAACTGGGTCAAATGGCAGATCAATTTTAAATTTTTTGAGGAAACATCATATTGTATTCCACAATGGCTGCACCAGTCTGCATTCCCACTAGCAGTGTACTAGAGTCCCCTTTTCTCCACACCCTTGCCAGCACTTGTATGATGATTTGTTGATGGCAGCCATTCTGATAGGTGTGAGGTGATACCTCATAATTGTTTTAATTTGCATCTCTCTGATGATTAGTGACATTGAGCATTTTTTCATATGTCTCTTGGTCATTTGTATGTCCTGTTTGGAGAAGTGTCTATTTAGGTCCTCTGCCCATTTTTAAATTGTATTATTTGTCTTTCTTTTGTTGAGTTGTAGAAGTGCTCTATATATTTTGGAGATTGACCCCTTATCTGATGTATCATTGGCAATTATGCTTTCCCACATAGTGAGTTCCCTTTCCATTTTGATGCTTGTTTCTTTTGATATGCAGAAGCTTTTTAGTTTGATGTAGTCCCATTGATTAATATTCCCTTTGTTTCTGTTGCCTTAGGTAATGTATCAGTGAAAATTCCGCTGCGTATGATGTCTAAAATTTTGTTGCCTACATTTTCTTCCAGGATTTTTATGGATCTATGAGTTACATTTAAGTCTTTTATCCATTTCAAGTTTATTCTTGTGTATGGTGTAAGTTGGTGGTCTAGTTTCATTTTTTTGCATGTAGCTGTCCAATTTTCCCAACACCATTTATTTAAAAGGCTGTCTTTACTCCAATGTAAGCTCTTGTAACCTCTGTCAAATATTAATTGAGAATAATGTCTTGGGTCAATTTCCGGATTCTCTGTTCTATTCCATTGATCTTTATGCCTGTTCTTGTGCCAGTATTAGGCTGTTTTGATTACAATGTCTTCATAGTATAACCTGATATCCGGTATTGTGATCCCTCCCACTTTGCTTTTCTTTTTCAAGGTTGCTGTGGCTATTCAAGATCTTTTTTGGATCCATATAAACTTTTGACATAGTTGTTCTAGTTCTGTGAAATATGTCATTGGTATTTTGATGAGGATTGCATTGAATCTATAGATTGCTTTGGGTAGTATGGACATTTTAATGATGTTAATTCTTCCAATCCATGAACAAGGTATCTGCTTTCACTTTTTTATATCTTCTTCTATTTCTTTTTTCAATGTCCTGTACTTTTTTGTGAAGAGGTCCTTTACTTCTTTGATTTAGTTTATTCCTAGGTATCTTAATTTTTTTGCTGCAATGGTAAATGGGATTGTTTTTCAGTTTCTCTTTCTGTGAGTTCATTATTGGTGTATAAGAATGCCATCAATTTTTTGATGTTAATTTTGTATCTTGCTACTTTGTCAAATTTATTTATTAGCTCTAGTAGATTTTTGGTGGAGTCTTTAGGGTTTTCCATGTACAATATCATTGTCATCTGCAAATAATGACAGTTTCAATTCCTCCTTTCCAATTTAGATCCCTTTTATTTTTTCTTCATGTCTAATTGCTGTGGCTAAGACTTCTAGTACTATGTTAAATAACAGTGGTGAAAGTGGGCATCCCTGTCTTGTTCCTGTTCTTAAGGACAATGCTTTTAATTTTTGTCCATTGAGTATGATGAGGGCTGTACGTTTTTCATATATAGCCTCTATTATGTTGAGACATGATTCCTCTATTCCCACATTGCTGAGCATTTATATAAGAAATTGGTGCTGGATTTTGTCTAGCGTTTTTTCAGCATGTATTGATATGATCATCTGATTTTTATCTTTCATTTTGTTTATGTGATGTATCACATTTACTGATTTGCAAATAGTGTACCAACCTTGCATCCCTGGGATGAATCCCACTTGGTCATGGTGGATAATTTTTTAAATGCATTGCTGGATCTGATTTGCTAATATTTTGTTAAGGATTTTGGCATCTGTGTTCATCAGGGATATTGGCCTGTGGTTTTCTTTCTTTGTAGTGTCTTTATCTGGTTTTGGAATTAGAATTATGCTAGCCTCATAAAACGAGTTTGGAAGTCTTTCTTCTTCTTGAATTTTTTGAAATAGTTTGAGGAACATGGGTGTTAGTTCTTCTTTGAATGTTCAGTAAAACTTTCCCGTGAAGCCGTCTGGACCCGGGCTTTTGTTTGCTGGGAGATTCTTGATTTCATCTTTAATTTCCTTAGTTGTTATTGGTCTGTTCAAGTTTTCTTTCTCTTCCCGATTCAGTTTTGGGAGGCTGTGTTTCTAGAAATTTGTCCATGTTGCTTCAACTGTCCAATTTGTTGGCATATAATTGTTCATAGTATTTGTTAACGATCCTTTGTATTTCTGTGTTGTCAGTTGTTACTTCTCCTCTTTCATTTCTGATTTTGTTTATTTGGGTGCTCTCTCTTTGTTTCTTGGTGAGTCTAGCTAAGGGTCCATCAATCTTGTTTATCTTTCAAAGAATCAGCTCGTTGTTTCATTGATCTTTTGAATTGTTTTTTTCAGTTTCTATTTCATTTATTTCTGCTCTGATCTTTTCTGTTTCTTTCCTTCTACTTGCTCTGGGGTTTTCCTTTTGTTTGGTTTCTAGTTCTTTAAGTTGTGAGGTTAGATAATCAATTAGAAACATTTCTTGTTTCTTGAGGTAGGTCTGTAGTGCTATGAACTTCCCTCTCAGGACTGCTTTTGCTGCGTCCCATAGATTTTGTGTTGTTGTGTGTTCATTTTCATTGGTTTCCAGGAAGTTTTAAATTTCTTCCTTGATCTCCTTGGTAACTCATTCATTGTTTAAAAACATGCTATTTAACTTCCACGTGTTAGAATGTTTTTGCATGTTTTTGTTGTAATTGCTTTCTAGTTTCATGCCATTTTGATCTGAAAAGATGCTTGAGATTATTTCAATGTTCTTGAACTTGTAGAGACTTAGTTTGTGTCCTAACATGTGGTCTATCTTTGAGAATGTCCCATGTGCACTTGAGAGGAATGTGAGTTCTGCAGTTTTGAGGTGTAATTCTCTGTAGGTATTTATTAAATCCATTTGATCTGGTGCATCATTTAGAATCTCTGTTTCCTTGTTAATTTTTTGTCTATGGAATCTATCCAAGGATGTCAGCGGGGTGTTGAAGTCCCCTGCTATGGTTGTATTGCTGTAGATTTCTCCTTTGAAGTCCTCCAGAAGTTTTAAGATATATTTTGGTGCTCCTATATTGGGTGCATATATGTTTACCAAGGTTATATCATCCTGTTGGTTAGATCCTTTCAATGTTATGTAGTGGCCTCTTTGTCTCTAGTTATGGCCTTCATTTTGAAGCCTATTTGATCATATATGAGTATTGCTATCCCAGCTATTTTTTTCTATGCTTTTGCTTGGAAGGTTTTTTTTTTTCCATCCCTTCACTTTCAGCTTATGAGAGTCTTTTGCTGTGTGGTGGGTCTCTTGTAAACAACATATATATGAGTCATGGTTTCTTTCTTTCTTTCTTTTTTTTTTTTTTTTTTACTTATCTTTATTGTTGAATGTATTACAGATGTTCTTCATTTTTCCCCCATTGCCCCCCTCCTCCCCATTCCCGCCCCCCTCCTGCCTTTCCCCACACTGTTGTCTGTGTCCATTGGTTATGCATATATACATATAAATTCTTTGGTTTATTTCTTCCAACCCCCAACCCCCCTTCCCTTTGAGGTTTGTCAGTCTAACAACCAATTTGTACTTCTTAATCCCTTCACCTTTTTCACCCATCCCCCCAGCACCTACCCATCTGGTAACCAACAAAACTCTGTATCTATGAGAATGTTTCTGTTTTGCTTGTTCATTTTGTTTGTAGATTCAATTGTTGATAGATATGTATTTATTGCCATTTTGTTTGTTCATATTTTTTTATCTTTTTCTTCAAAAAGACCCTTCAACATTTCATATAATAATGGTTTAGTGGTGATTAACTCCTTTAGTTTTTTCTTGTCTGGGAAACTCTTTCTATGGCCATCGATTCTAAATTACAGCTTTGCAGGATAGAGTAATCTTGGTGTAGGTTCTTGCTTTTCATCACTCTGAATATTTCTTGCCACTCCCTTCTGGCCTGCAAAGTTTCTTTTGAGAAATCAGCTGACAGTCTGATGGGAACTCCCTGTAAGTAACTAACTGCTTTTCTCTTGCTGCTTTTAAGATTCTCTCTTTGTCTTGAACCTTTTGCATTTTGATGATGATATGTCTTGGTGTGGGCCTCTTGGGGTTCATTTTGTTTGGACTCTCTGTGCCTCTTGGACTTGTATGTCTGTTTCCTTCACCAAGTTAGGGAAGTTTTCTGCCATTATTGTTTCAAATAGGTCTTTGATTTCTTGTTCTCTCTCTTCTCCTTCTGGCACCCCCAAGATGCGAATGTTGGCACGCTTGAAGTTGTCCCAGAGGCTCCTTACACTGTCCTCATTTTTTTGGATTCTTTTTTCTTTTTGCTGTTCTGATTGGGTGTTTTTTGCTTCCTTATATTCCAAATCGATGGTTTGCTTCTTGGCTTTACTTATTCTACTATTGAATCTGTGTAAACTATTCTTTATTTCAGTTAGTGCTTCCTTTATTTCTAACTGTGCATCCTTCATTTCTGACTGGTCCTTTTTTATGCTCTTGAGGCCCTCTCTAAGTTCACTGAGGTTCTCACTAAGTCCATTGAGCATCCTTATAAGCAGTGTTTTGAACTCTGCATCTGTTAGGTTGCTTAACTCCATTTCGCTTAGTTCTTTTCCTGGAGTTTTGTTCTGTTCTTTCATTTGAGACCTTTTTCTTTGTTTCCTCATTTTGGCTGCCTCCCTGTGTTTGTTTCTATGTATTACTTAGCGAGAGGTATGGGGCTGGCTGAGACCAGATGCTGCTTGTTTGAAAGAATTTAGGAAAAGCTGAAGCAGGATCCAAGACAGGCCAATCCTATGGTAAAGCAACTGGCAACAGCTTGGGTGGGCCTGAAAATTGGGTGGGGTGGGGCCTCAGGGCATCACCAGGGCAGGGCAAACAGTGTGAGCCAGGTTGCTGGAGTCCCAGATATGGCTGCATCTGCTGGCCCAGGGTAGGGCTCACCAAAGAAACAAAAGCCTCTGATAGCACGTCTGTCCAGGAAATAGCTGCCTCTCCAGCCCTCGCTCCAATGCCAAACAGCTCAGTTCTTCCCCATATGACTATGGTGCCTTCCAAGCTGCCTCCCGCATGCTGGAGCCTGGATGGTGGGAGTCAGAGTAAGTCATGCACAGGCCCTTTAAGAGAAGCTGACAGGGGCTCCAGCCCCCTCAGCCTCAGTTCCCGCTGGTTTTTCCAGCCAGAAGTTATGGGGACTTCTCTTCCTGGCACTGGAACCCTGAGCTGGGTGCCTGGTGTGGGACAGGGACCCCTCAGTCCTCAGGGAGGACCTTCCCAGCAGAGGTATCCTCCTAATTTTTATCCGCCACATGTGGGTGTTGGACCAGCTTGTCTGCGCCTCCGCCCTTCCTACCAGTCTGGATGCGGCTTCTTTAATTTCATAGTTGTAGGACTTCCATTCAGCTTGATTTCAGGCAGTTTTGAATGATGATTGTTCTGTAGTTTAGTTGTAACTTTGATGTGGTTGTGGGAGGACGCGATACCGCATTTACCTATGCTGCCATCTTTACCGGAAGTCTGTCCAGTCCTGGTTTCTTATCCAATCAGCTACTCTTTGTCTTTTGATCAGAGTGTTTAATCCATTTACATTTAAGATTATTATTGCTTTTTACTAATTTATCACCATTTTTGTTTATTGTGCTTATGTTTTTCTCCCTATTATTTCTGGTAATTACCACAGTCCTTTTAACATTTCTTGCAGTGCTGGTTTGGTGCTAATATATTCTCTTAGCTTTTTTTAATCTGGGAGGCTCTTTATTTCACCTCGTATTTTGAGTGATAGCCTTGCTGGATAGAGTAGTCTTGGATTCAGATCCTTGTTTTTGATTATCTTGATTACTTTATGCCATTCCCTTCTGGGCTGTAGTGTTTCTGCTGAGCAGTTAGCTGATAGCCTTATGGGGGTTCCTTTTTAATTAACCTGTTGCTTATCTTTTGCTGCCTTTAGAATTCTCTCTTTGTCTTTAATTTTTGGCATTTTGATAATTATATGTCATGGTGTGGGCCTGTTTGGGGTCTTCTGACTTGAGGCTCTCTGTGCTTCTTGTACTTGTTGCCTTTTCCCTTCACCAGTTAGGGAAGTTTTCTGTGACTATTTCTTAAAATATATGCGCTAACCCTTTCTCATTTTCTTCTTCTTCTGGAACTCCTATGATGCAGATGTTGTTATGTTTCATTTGTCCCACAACTCCCTTAGGTTGTCTTCCTGTTTTTCAATTTATTTTTCTTGTTGGTTCTCTCATTGGGTGTTTTTTTTCTACCCTGTCTTTTAATTCACTGATCTGGTCCTCGGCTTCCTCTACTCTACTGTTTAGTCCTTCCAATGTGTTCTTTATTTCTGCTGTGTCATTCTTCGTTTCTGCTTGGTGGTTTTTCATTTCCAGTTGGTTGTTTTCAATGTTTCTATATTTTTATTCATGCTGTTGAACTTCCTCATTATCATCACTCTGAACTGTACCTCTGATAACCTGCTTAACTGCATTTCATTGTCTCTTTTTTGGTAGAGTTCTCTTGCTCTTTCATTTGGGATTTGTTTCTTTGTTTCACCATTTTGGCTGTCTCAGTGGGTTTTGGAGCCTGCCCAATTTTCCTGAGTGTTGGTGGTCTGGTGATTGTGGCTCTCTCTACTGTGTTTGGATGAGTGTGGGAGGACCCACTTTAAACACCACTGTCTAGTCTTAATTTCCTGGGTAGATTTTTAAGCCCAAGAAAGGTCCAGTTATCCTCTAGCTTTTTGCCTGGAGGCTATTAGTCTCAGTTACTTGGTGCACCTTGGGTTTTGGCCCTCAACTGAATGAAGAAATTCCTCAAGTATTCAGGGTAAGAAGATTTCCAGTGTGTGGGCAGTTGCTTGCTGGATTTTAATGAACCTCAATTTGCATTTCTCTGGCTTGGCCTGGTGGTGTTAAAATCTGGAGGGCGGGGCTGTTGCTTCTTCCCTGGGTTCTGGGAAAGGGCTCTTTGAGTAAGATGGCTACTGTCCTGTGAGGGAGTCATTCAGTACAAAACTCCCAATGCCCTCCCAGCTCTCCAAGCTCCTGAGTCTCCACACATATTCAGTCCAGTCCACCCTCCTCTTCTGGAGCCCAAGGTGAGTGGCTGTAGCTAATTTAGTGCTCTGTCCCAGCCCTCTGTGCTGTTGAGCCAGCTTGGGATTTTAACCCTGAGAGAGGTGCTAACAGCTAAAACAGCTGCTGTCCGTGGGCTCCCAGCCTGCCCTCTCACACCTCCACAGTTCCTACCAGGCTTGTTTTAGTGTCTTTTCTGTCCCTGGTTTTATGGGTCCTCTCCAGCTGCTTTTCTGACAATATGTCTTTATTTTAGTTGTAATTCCAATTTAGTCCTGGCAGATGTTCTGGGTAGCTTCCATTCTCTCCGCCACCGTTTTGAAATCTCATTGATATTTTGAATTGTTTTTTTTTTTAGACTCTATTGCATTTATTTCTGGTCTGACCTTTAATATGTCTTTCCTTCTAGTTGCTCTGTGTTTTTATTTTTGTTTAGTTTCTAGTTCTTTAAGTTGTAGGGTAGGAAGTCAATTAGAAATTTTTCTTGAAGTAGGCCTGTAGTGCTATGAACTGCCCTCTCAGGACTGCTTTTGCTGCGTCCCATAGATTTTGTGTTGTTGTGTGTTCATTTTCATTGGTTCCCAGGAAGTTTTTAATTTCTTCCTTGATCTCCTTGGTAACCCATTCACTGTTTAAGAACATGCTATTTAGCCTCCATGTGTTAGAATGTTTTTGAGTGTTTTTGTTGTAATTGCTTTCTAGTTTCATGCCATTGTGACCTGAGAAGATGCTTGACATGATTTCAATCTTCTTGAACTTGTAGAGACTTAGTTTATGTCCTAACATGTGGTCTGTCTTTGAGAATGTCCCATGTGCACTTGAGAAGAATGTGAATTCTGAAGTTTTGGGGTGTAATTGAGAGGTAGAAAAATTGTATAAAAAGTTCCTTTGATTAGAAAGCTGTTGATTTTGGTTAAGGAGCCCACAATTTAAGAGGCATTCATACATATTGAAGTAGGTAAAGACTCACTGCTCTGTAGCCAGGGCATAGTGGGAAGAGCAAATCACACACACACACACACACACACACACACACACACACACAGAGAGAGAGAGAGAGAGAGAGAGAGAGAGAGAGAGAGAGAGAGAGAGAGAGATATTAAGGAGAAAGGAAAGCCTAAATCTGTTTCCTACTGTTATCCTGAACCCTACTATTATTTCCAGTTCTTTAATCCTTGGACTGTAAATTCCTTAAGGAACTGGATCTTGAAGTAATAGAGTATCTGGTACATAGTAAATACTCAGTCAATGTTTGTTGAGTGAAAGAATAAAGTAATGAATGACTAGCAGAAATCACCACCTGCTCTTGCATCTCCTTGTCCAGTCTATAAGGGCCTGAATCTGATTACTGGCTCACCCCTCCCCCACTACTTCCCCAAACTCCCAGTTGAAGGCCTGGTGTAGCAGTGAAGTCTTTCTTGGTAGAGAGTCCAGGTCTTTTGTCAAGGATCCCAGAAGGCCTACTTGCCCACTTGCCTATCTGCTGGGCTCACTGATGCCAGGGGCTCCATGTCTGCCCAGCTTAGTGGTACTCACTGCCCTGTCAATTAACTCTTAGCCAGTAACTCCAAATGGAGCCAGAACTCCTTGTACTAACCCTCTTTCCTGGTCACAATCCTCCTCTTTCTGTCAAGCAACCAAACACAATTGTTAGTATGTCTGGATTCTGCCATAGAGTCACAGGCTATTCCCACTTTGATGGTATCAGGTGAGTGAACTAAGTCAGTCTCTACAGAGAAAACAAGGTGAAACTCTCCTGTGGTTTAGTTTTACATGGGAAGAAAGTAGAAAGCTCCAGATCCTACCAGACCAAGTCCAGGCAATTAAGAAACACAGCATCATCAGAATCGGAAGCCTTAGGTTCACGAGGTAATGAGGAATGATTGAATGTCTAGAAGGGGCTTGCTGGAGTTACCAGGTTCACTGAGGAAAATGGACATGACCCCCTTAAATTTCCTGTGGATGGATTCCCCTAGCTAGGAGGAACCAAAACTACAGGTTGGGTATCTGTTCCTCCTCAGAACACATCTACATGTCCACTACCAGTTCCAAGTGCAGAGGTAGAAATTCAAAAGTACCTGAGGTTTCTGGGAAATTGGAGGAAATGTGGGCTAAATCTCCCCTACTAAAAGTTGACACTTGGCTCACTCTGTGCTCAGCTCTCTGCTCTGCCGATCCAGGCCAACTTCAAAATTTGTTTCAACATTCCCCAGCCTGAGTGCTCCCCCAAATGCTTTGAAGTTGACCCTGTATACCCACACATATGCTATCAAAGTTCACTGGTAAATATCACTCTCCATTTATCTTACCTGCACCTTTTTTTAATTTTTTTAAATTTTTATTTTTTAATTATTATTTTTTATTAATTTACTTTTGTTACAGATGTTTCTCCTTTTTCCCCCCATTGACACCCTCCTCCCCCTTCCTCCCTGCCCCATCCCCATTTTTGTTGTCCATGTCCATTGGTTATGAGTACATGCGTACAAGTTCTGTGTTCATCACTCCCCTCCCCCACCCCCTCTTCTGGCACATGTCAGTCTGTACCCTACTTCCACGTCTCTGGGACTACCCTGTTCCTCACACTGTTATGTTCATTATATTCCAGAAATAAGTGAGATCATATGATATTTGTCTTTCTCTGCTTGGCTTGTTTCATTTAGGATAATAGTTTCCAGGTCCTCCCATGTCGTCGCAAAGGATAAGAGATCGTTCTTTCTTACAGCTGCATAGTACTCCATTGTGTATATGTACCACTGCTTTTTTATCCATTCATCTACTGATGGACACTTGGGCTGTTTCCAGATCTTAGCTATTGTAAATAGCGCTGCTATGAACATGGGGGTACATGTATTCTTTCTGATTGGTGTTTCAGGCTTCTTAGAGTATATTCCTAGGAGTGGGATCACTGGGTCAAATGGTAATTCAATTTTTAATTTTTTGATTACTTGCACCTTTTATGTAACAAAGATTTGACTTTGGGTGTGATAGCTCCTTATTCTAGAAATATCAAAATACTTGAGGCAGAGTGTTGTCTTGGTACCTTCTTCATACTATTAGTATTTCGTTAAAATATATACATAATAGGTTGAAAGTGTGTTAATCATTTGCATAGTATAATATATAAACATTTAAAAATAAATATATAATGTACAAATAATATTAAAAATAAATATAAAAGGCTGACCTACTATATTATTATATCTGATAATATACACATATGTGATATCTAATACTATTAAAATATATATTAACAACAAAAAGAGGAGGTCCCCTCCCCATTGGCAACTTTTCTTTCCCTTAACAAGGAATAAAGGGATTTTTTTCTGAATTTTTTCTCAAGGGCCAAGACTTTGAACTTACATCATTTGGCTGCACATATGTATGTATTTATGTATATATAATATACATATATAAATATATTAAGCATGTTGAATTGTGCGCCCTCCCCCCCAAATTCATATGTTGAAGTCCTAACCCCTAGTGCCTCAGAATGTGACCTTATTTGGGATACAATCTTTAAAGAGACAATAACATTAAAATGAGGGCATTAAGGTAGGCTCTAATCCAATATGACTGGTGTCCTAACCAAAAAGGGAAATTTGGACACAGAGATACCCACAGAGAGGAGATGATGTGAAGACACAAGGAGAAGATAGCCATGTGACCAGCAATGCATTTGCAAGCCAAAGAATGCCAAGGATTACTAGTAAACATCAGAAACTAGAAGAGACAAAGGATTCTCTCTTAGAGCCATCAGAGAGATCATGGCTCTGCTGACATCTTGATTTTGGACTTCTAGATTCCAGAACTGTGACAGAATAAATTTCTGTTGTTTTAAGCCACCCAATGTGTGGTATTTTGTACAACAGCCCTAGCAAACTAATAAATACACATTTCCCAACAAATTGAATAGACACACATGTCTCCTTTCTGAGATAAGAGCTTGTAACTTTTTAAGCTCTGACTCTGTCTTACTTTAACCTTAAATTCCATTTGGAATTAGAAAGATGATAAGACAATAACGAAGGGAGACAAAAAGTTAGAAAGAAAGGAGCCTGTCAAAAGGGATACTGGTGCTGGTATTTGATGCCTACAGAAGAAATGGAATTAGGGAAGTAGATTTTAGTGTGATATCAGGCAAACTTTCCTAACTCTAAAAGTTGTCCAAAAATGAACAAAGAAGACTGGTATGGAACTGGGCTTCTTTGGTTCTCTGCAGGTATTCAGGTAGAGAGGCTGAATGGCCACTTGTCAGGATGGCTGGAGAGAGAATTCCTGTCCTATGTGGGAAGCTAGATTAGAGGGTTTTAAGGTTCTGTCACAGAATGCCACGTGTGTGTGTGTGTGTGTGTGTGTGTGTGTGTGTGTGTGTTCCCATGCATGTGTTCATAATATATCATAATTCATAACATGCTCATAATTGTGTATCATAATGTGTTCATAATTAGAACATATATTAAGAACACAGGCACAGAAGAGCACACCCATATCATAAGTTATTTATATAGGCCTTCCTAATGCATACAAGACTGTACAATACTGTCTAATAGGGACCTAACTCTCAGTCAGGTTTTTGTTGCGACTGGAGCTTAGTGTTAATGGTAGCAATTACAAGGGGAAGGTGGCAGGAGAGAAGGGAGGGTAAGTCATAAAATAGAAAAAATACCGGTTTCCCTTGCTATCTGAAAGTACAGCATTCCTATGAAAGCTTTGGTAAGCTGAAATATCCAAAGCAAAAAAACAAACAAACAAATGAACCCCAAATACCTTAGGACATTAAGAATGCACAAAACAAATTTATATAAAGTATAGATGCTCACAGACTTCAAAGGTATGGTGGCTTGATGCTGACATGCTTAGTGAGGTTCCTGGGGAAGGAGCTTGGCAGGGCCACTTTCACTGCTTGGATACTATTCACGCTGAATACTATTTTTGCTTTTTGCCTTATTTTCCCCCATGAAGCAAAATCCCTTCAGATTTATTAAGGTTAGGAAAAACAAGTACTAATGTGTTTCTTCCATAAAAGTGAAGTAGCAGAAAGTCAACTTTCGAAAAGCAGGTGGATTATCTGTGTTCTGCCTAACTTTAAATGATGTGATATCTTTATTTAGATAGAGATCCTCCCTAATAAGGTATACTTTCCCCTATTATCTCCCTTGATCCTCAAAGTTCTCACATAAGTCTCCAAAGACAGCCATCATATGTTAAAACTATGGAAATTGGGGCCCAGTGGGCAGAGAGCCTTGGCCAAGATCAAAGCTGGACAAGTCAGTTTGGGCCTCAGGTCTTCCCTCCAGCCTGCCTGTCTTCTCTCCCCTTATACAACGTACACAAAATTGCAAGACATTATTATGAGTTAATCATTGTGGAAAAGAAGGGAAAGTCCTGAAGTAGGTTGACCTGTGGACTACTGCTCCAAGACACATGGCAACTTCTGCTTCAGTGTCTCATGGCAGAGTTATTTAGGAGAGGAAGCAGAAGTGATTCTAAAACTCAGCCAAGGGAACTGAACAAACCAAAGTATAGAAGGCCTCTAGGATCAACTTCCCACAGCTGGGAAAAGCTTAGAGAAGCTCTAAGATGGCAAATGGCAGTGAGGGGCAAGAACTAAGCTTTTTAGAAGAGCCCAAGATTTGAAAAAGATAAGAGGAAGAATGAAGTATTCACAGGCCAGAGAGGGCAGACCCAGTAAGACACCAGTTGAGTGTGTAGTGTGTGCTTTTCCTGTCCCCTCTTGCTTTTTAAAGTTTTCTTTTTACTCTTAAGTTATGGGAACAAAGACAAAAGCTGATCCCACCCATTAGACAAGACCATTTATTATAGGCAGCTGCCTGACTCTAGAAACTGAAATTCCCCTGAAGAAGGAAGGAAGGAAATGAACATTATTGAAGCACTGCATTAAGGGGCTTTATGTACAATATATCTTTTAATCCTCACAGTAGCCCCATGTAGTAGGTACTGTTATTAATTGCTCCATTTTACAGAAGAAGAAATTGAAGATCAGAAAGGTTAGGAAAGTCACTAAAGATAAAGCTAGTAAGTGGCAACACAGGATTGGAAGCATCTGCCATGCTCACGGAGATTTCATAGTTTTCTCTCTAGAGTATGCCAATGCTAAGAAAGTAAACAAAGTGAAGGCATTTAAAAAAGAAGACATCAAAAAAAGGCATAAGCTGTTTATGGGGATCATAGTTTATGGTGATGGGGAGGTGGGGAAATTAATAGCTTTTCAGGCAGGGGAAATTGAGAAAAAAAAAGAGGCAATAAATGAGACAGAAATTCAGAGGCACTTAGAGAAGATTATTCTAGATCACTGTTCATAATTTATCACTCCTTATAGTTTAGACTTCTTGAGAGCAAGCAGTCATTCATGATTTCAGTGTAACGCATTTATTCCATGAGCTGCATGCATACCCAGAATGTAATGAAATGCAGGACATGCTGTATATCCAGGCCTTCCCAATCTAATTTGACAAGAAAAATGTGTATGGCTTCTATACAAAGCCACCAAATATGGCAACCCCAAACTATGAAGAGTGGCCTGCAAGCTCACCAATAAATCCTTCTGAATGGAAAAAGGGTCCCACTCATTCTCAAACTCTTACATTTGTCACAAGTGTGGTGAATTACATATTTAGAATTCCATTCCAAGAACAGAGATTGTGTCTCTTTCTGATTCCATTATATCTTTAAAAAGAATACTGGGCTTCATTGATGGAGCCTGGATGTTTGTAAAACTCCAAACAGAGCTTGGATGGTGGCAGGGGTGGGAACAGATAGCCAAATGATAGTGTCAGTAGGTAACTTTTCATTAGTACCATGTTCTAAACAGCCAGAGCTAGGCAGACCTAGTGCCCTGACAAAAGTTCGATTCGCTTGAAAAAGGAGAATACTTAGTGAGTGTAAAGAAAGCAGCAGGGCTGGACACTTTTCATTCCTGGTCAAAGTCACTAGCTCAAGATGCTGGGGAAAGAAAGTTAGCTTAGTTCCCCCCCAAATACCACCTGGTGTTCTCTCAGAATCTTTATGAAAAATCTTACATTGTTTGAGCCATGCTCTGGCACATAATAAGAGTTGAACAACTGTGGTGCCCACCTGTTAGAAATCAAGACTGGGGTATTAAAACCAGCAGTGCTGACCCATTAGAAGGGCCTGACCATTTTGCATGGAAGGCGAACCTCTCCTAAACCCAGGGATTAGAGTGTTCACATTGCAGCAATAACTGAAGCAGGTGCTCATTCTATGAGTTGTTTAGAGTAATTTTTCTGATGGCATAGAGGTAGGAGATGAAATAAAGTAAGTTTTCAAAGGGCATGACCCTAGACAGGGGATTGGGACATAAGGGAGACATTCCTTGTTCTTTGCTTCCTTGGAAAATGGAAAGAGAAACTCTTGGAAAAAATGACTTCTACAGAACTACAGGAGGGGAGATAATTAAAGAAATAGGAAGGACTGTCTTTATCAAGGGATATTGTCATTCAGAACACAACCCTCACCAGTAATGTACATTTAAATTTTGACTCTCTGAATAAGCAACAATTTCAAAAGGGATACATTTTAATTACTTATAAAATGAACTGGTTTTCAGGGAGGAGGACTTATTTTGTGCCTTCTTTTTAGAGATTTTTCTTGTGGGAGATTGTAGACCTGGGGGGTATTTTTTAAAAAATCAACTTTAAGTAGCATTTATTAATTCTAAATACAAGGTTTATGATTTTACTCTGTCTTTTTCTTAACATTCCATGAACCTATAAGGATGACTAGAAATTTGGTGCTAGTAATATCCTTGGGACATCCAGGTTTGGATAATTGGATATTGGGGATAAGTAAGTCTTGGTGAGAAGGTTGTGGAGGAGACAATGACTTAGGTCATCTCATAGAACAGAAGTGGGTGATATTTATATGAACATACTTATTTATATTTATATGGACAGAAAAGGGGTGAGTAGAAAGCCTGAGCAAAGACTCTTCAAAATAATGAGGTACACTATGGCCAGTGTTGCTCAGTGGTTAGAACATCAGCCTGCGCACAGAAGAGGTGTGAGTTTGATTCCCAGTCAAGAACAGGTACTTGGGTTGCAGGTTTGATACTCGGCCCTGGTCAGGGTGCATGTGGGAGGCAGCCAATAGATGTGTCTCTCTCACATTGATGTTTTTTCTCTCTCTCTCTGTCTCTCTCTCTCCCTCCCTCCTTCCCGCTCTCTCGAAAAATCAATGGAAAAAATATCCGTAGGTGAGGATTAACAACAAAAAAATGAGGTACTGGAGGGCTTAAAGCAGGATATCCTATTAGCTGAGTAGCTTTGATGTGTCTGAGAGACCTGGAATGAAACTGTATTGCTTTTACTAGCTGCTAGCCATAGTCATGTTACTTTCTAAGCATTTGTAAAATGAGGATAATAAAAATAATGATGATGATGATGATGATGATACTTCATAGAGTTCTTGTAATAATTAAATGAGACCATGAGTGTAAAACTGTACAGTTCCTGACACATAAGTTCTTAATAAATGTTAGGTATTTGTATTCAACAAAACTATTATTGCTGAATGATAGAAACTAAAGTAACCCCCATTGAAACAGGGTTCATAGCACCTTTGAGAAGTTCCTAATCTATTTTGTGCTTACATTTAAACCATATCTGAGGGTTTAAAAAAAAAAAAAAAGCCTGGGCATTGGAAATATACAGAACCAACCCTGAATTGGGGCTCTCTCACTTCCTAGCTATGCGACCTTGGGCAAGTCACTTCCCCCTCCTGTCCTCAGTTTCCTCATATAAAACAGGGCCAGTTATAATTACCTCATAAGATTGAGAGATTGAATGAGGTATGAGAAAGCACATGTACAGGGCTTGGGCCTGGCACAGAGCAAGTACCTCATAAATGGGAACTATAGAATAGGCTTGGCCAGAGACCCTGGCTGCAGGATTCCTTGCACCCCACCTCCCTCCACTCCCTTGTTAGTCCCAACTAGAGTCCTATCAATCTTCTCAGGGGCTTGTGGAAATTCCTGTCACAGATGTCTCCTACAGGGACAAATTTTGGATATCCATTCACCCCTGTTACTACTGAATTATGGGGAAAGAGAGAAGGAGAGAAGACTCACTGAGAGGGAGAGGAGAAAACAAACGTCTTCTGTATACTCCTGTTCTGGCTAGCCCAGGCTTATGCCTGAAATAGGTGTTTGGTAAATACTTGAGGAATGTATGTACAAATGAATGAAAAAAGGGAGTTGGTGGGCAGGCATCTAGGAAGGAAGAAAATGACATGAGAGTCATGGCAAACATTTCCTGACTATTCTTCCACAACTTCTCTCTATCTCAGGGGTCTCCCTTTGGCTATGGTTTATGGCCAACCCCAGTTCTCTCCTTCCCTTTGCACAGGCTACATGAAATACCCTCAAGCCTCTTCAAGATATCCAGACAGAAGCTTGGTGGTAGATCGGGCTTTCCACATTGGGTTCAGAACACTTAGATCTCTCAGCTGTGGGCATAAAACATTCTATTGCTGGTCTCAGGGTGTTTCTCAAGGTATATCTAGATAAAATCCTATCCATCATTGTGAGATTCCCTTCTTGTCCCGAGACCAAGCAGGGTGCCAGATGACAAATCCACTAGTGAACTTCCATTTTTCATTTCACACGTGTAAGCAATATGACTACCAGGTTTTGCCATGAATGATGTGCAAAGGAGTGAGGACATCTGTACACACAGGTGGATCAACATGAGCATTGAACAGGCATGTTAACCATGGAAGGGACTGAGACTGAAGGCTATGCTTTTTATGGGAAAATTAGACAGATATGTGTAGAAAATGAAACTAGACCACCTTCTTACACCATACACAAGAATAAAGTCAAAATAGATTAAAGACTTAAATGTTAGACTCAAAACCATAAAAATCCTAGAAGAAAACCTAAGCAGTAAAATCTCAGGACATCTCTCATTGCAATGTTTTTTCTGATATATCTCCTTGGGCAAGTAAAACAAAATAAAAAATAAACAAATGAGACTACATCAAACTAAAAAGTTTTTGCACAGCAAAGGAAACAATCAACAAAATGAAAAGACAATCCAATGAATGCGAGAACATATTTGCTGATACACTGATAAGGGTTAATATCCAAAATTTATAAAGAACTTATAAAACTCAACAACAGGAAAACAAACAATCCAATTAAAACATGGAAAAAGAACCTGAATAGACACCTCTCCAAAGAGGACATACAGATGGCCAACAGGCATATGAAAACATGCTCAACTCTGCTAATCATCAGAGAGATGCAAATTAAAACCATAATGAGATATCACCTCACACCTGTCAGAAAGGTTATCATCAATAAATCAACAAACACCAAGTGTTGATGAGGATGTGAAGAAAAGGGAACCTTTGTGCACTGTTGGTATGAATGCAGATTTGTATAGCCACTGTGGAAAGCAGTATGGAGTTAGCTCAAAAAATTAAAAACAGACCCAGCAATTCCACTTCTGGGAATTTATCCAAAGAAACCTGAAACAGTAATTCAAAAGAATATGTGCACCCTTATGTTCATTGGAGCGTTATTTACAATAGCTAAGATTTGAAAACAGCCCAAGTGTCCATCAGCAGATGAGTTGATAAAAAAAGCTACGGTACATTTACACAATGAAATACTACTCAATCATAAAAAAGAAGGAAATCTTACCCTTTGTGACAGCATGGATGGACCTGGAGAGCATTATGCTAAGTGAAATAAGCCAGTAAGAGAAAGACAAGTATTATATGGTTTTACTCATATGTGGAATCTAATGAGCAAAATGAACTAATAAGCAAAATAGAGACAGACTCATAGATAGCAAACAGGTTGAGAGCTGTCAGAGGGGGTTGGGTGGGCTGGGGATGGAGGGATTGAGCAAAAATAAATAAAAAGAGAAAAAAACTCATGGACATGGATAACAGTGTGGTCATTGCCAGGGGGAGGGGGTAGGGGGGAGTTGGAGGAGGGTATAGAGGGGATAAATAGTAATGGAAGGAGACTTCATTTAGGGTGGTGAACAGAGAATACAGTTTGCAGACGATGTGTTGTGGAATTGTCATTTGAAACCTGTATAGTTTTGGTAAGCAGTGTCACCTCAATAAATTAAGTAAAAAGAAAAAATGTAGAAAATAAACAAAAAGAAAAAAAACTTTATGTGTCATGGTTTCTCAGTGCCTTTCATAAGCTCAGCTTCTGTTCTGACATTTGTTTTAAATAAGGTTTCCTTCTATAAAAATACCACTTCAGGACACACGTGCAGAATGTGCATTTAGCTTTTCCTAGGTGTTAAATATTTTATTTGATGTGCTGATTTTCAAATTACATTGCTGGAAAATTAACATATACATAATTGCCTGTGTGACAACCTCTCACCACAGAAGCAACAGTGAATCCTGAATCCTTGATTCTTTACCTCTTGCTCCTTGTGAGCTCCCAGCCTCAATTTCATAGCCAGTCTCTGGTTATCCACAAATTCTGCAAATGACACAAAAAACAGTCAAAACATCTCCAAAAGAAGAATAAAAACAACAAAGAATTAGAGAGTGAGGATTCCACCTTACTTGATGTGATTGAAAAATTTAAATACATATATTTTAAAGAGAACTGTTAAATCAGTTCTTTTTTTCTTTATTGATTTTAGAGAGAGATGAAAGGAGAGGGAGAGAGAGAGAGAAACATCGATGAGAGAGAACATTGATTGACTACCTCCTGCATGCCCCACACTGGGGATTTGGCCCACAACCTCGGCATGTGCCCTGACCAGGAATTGAACCAGTGACCTCTTGGTGCATGCGTCAATGCTCAACCACTGAGCCACACTGGCAGAGCTTAAGCCAGTTCTTTTTTAATTTTACTTTTTATTGAATTTATTTGGGGTGACATTGTTTAATAAAATTATATAGGTTTCAGGTGTACAATTCTATAATACATCATCTGTATATTGTATTGTGTGTTCACCACCCGAGTCAAGTCTCCTTCAATCACCATTTATTTCCTGCCCTCCATATCCTCTTCAACTTCCCCTCACCCCCCTTTTCCTCTAGTAATTACCACACTGTTATCTTTGTCTTGAGGGTTTTTTGCTTAATCCCTTCACCTTTTGTTCACCCAGCCTCGCAACATTACCTATGGGTCTGTTTCTATTTTGTTTGCTAGTTTATTTTGTTCATTAGATTCCACATATCAGTAAAATCATACGGTACTTGTCTTTCTCTGACTGGCTTATAGCCAATCCTTTTTAACACGTGTAACTTCTTGATTGGTTCCACATTCATATCATCTCTGGCTCGATCTGGTTTGTGGGATCTGACTCAGCAAGCTTTTGTTTTATCTCATTCCACACATGCTAAGAGGGAGGGGTATCTATAAGTTGCCCTTTTATTGTTAAAATTAAAAAAATATATATTGGTGAAAATCAGAGCTGACTTCCAATGTGGGCAATTCCAGTTAGTGGGGTCAGCGAATGAGCCCTAAGTAGTGTGTAGAGAGGATCCTGAGGTGGGGATAATTTTGGTTGAATGACAGCTGGTTTGGCAGCTGATGGAGAGCAGCTGCAGGAGGGGGACTACTTCTATGGAGGATAGAATTTAAAGTTGGACTTCCATACAGAACTGTTCAAATTGACCTGACACTGGTTGAATTCTATACCTCGGTATATGTTACCAGCTTATGCTTTGTAATCAGATGCACAAAGAGTGGGAGAGTAAATAAAGGGCACAAAGTAGGACCCTTGCTTACTTACAGAGTCACAACATTATCGAGGAGATTTCAGGACTCAAAAGTGGCAATTCCTATTTGACATCCTTCCCCTAAATATGATATTTAGCATTGAGAATGTACTCTCGACAAGGCTTTCATTTAAAGTTTAAAATGTCCTTTCATAACTGTTGGAAAAGAGGTTTGTGTACATAGACAGTATCTAAGATTTGCCCATTTCTGTTAAAATTTTTCCTGATTTTAAATCCTGTGCTCTAAATAATTTTGGGGCCCAAGAAGACCAACAACACACATTTTCATACCCCACTGCCTGCTCTACTTCTGGAGCCCATACAGCAACAAGAGGGGAAAAGGCATCTGTGAGGGAGGATATGGCAAATGGATCCAAACACACATTTTTAGTAAACAAGCTCATCATCTTCTAAATTTTAAAATTCACCATGAGCAAACACAAGTGCAAGCTTCATTTGAAAAAAATGTACTGTATTTCCCCTTAAAGTGATTTGGTAATTACATGAAATCAAGAGCAACATTTCACCCAGGTGCACAGGACAGAACACCTGTGAGTCTGGGAGCAAAGTCTCAGCTGTTAAACTTGAGGGGCCATGGAGCAAGCCTTGAGTTGGGCTACAAAAGGGCGAGTGGCAGGGGAAGGACAGAGACCCTAGCTCCCAAGCCCCTTCTTTCTTGTGGAACCCAGGGTCATCATGCCATTTTCTCCCTCTCCTCCTCTGTGTCTTCCTTGTTACTCTCATCTCCCTCCTCATAGCTAACATTTATTGAGCACTAACAATATGCCCAGCACTGCACTTAGGGCTTCACCAGCCTTGCCTCATCTTCACAACATTCTGAGGTAGGCACTGTTATCATACCCATGTTAGACAGGAGGAAACTGAAACCCATGGAGTTTAGGTGACTTGAGCCCATGAGTCATGCCCTAGCAAGATACCAGGGCTGAGGCTGATTCTCTCCCCACAGAAGCCAGAAATTATCTCATGGAGCCTCCCTTTGTGGATCCTATTGGGGTGCCATTGCTCCAGGAGGACTAGCACTTAAATTTCTCAGTTCTCCCAAACAATTTCATGAACAGAGGGCCCAGGCATAGTGCAAAAAACAGCAAAGGTTGAGAGGCCAGCACCAGCAAGATGCTTCCCAATTTCTCTTTTTTTCCCACTTCATTCAAGTGCTACTAATGATGTCCTGTGCCATGGCTTTTGGGTTCTGACAGGTTATTTATGAGACCTGCTAGGTTTCAATGTGGCAAACAAGGTGGGGAGGGGTTGCAAATTGAAACCAATGTGGTTGCTCTTTCATTCTCTTTTCTTAATCTCCAAGAAATAAAAAAAGAGTCAAGTTTCATGCAGAATAAAGCAACTGTCAAGATATTGGTTTCTGTGAACTGATACAGTATTTACCCTGCTTAAAAAATGTAATTGAGCTCAGGAAAGTACAATTTTTTTTTGCACTTTTTTTTTATTAATTTATTTTTGTTACAGATGTTTCTCCTTTTTTCCCCGTTGACACCCTCCTCCCCATCCCCCCACCCGGTCCCCAGCTTTGTTGTCCATGTCCATCAGTTATGCATATATGCGCATAAGTTCTGTGGTTTATCTCTTCCCTCCCCCACACCTCCTCTTCTGAGGGGTGTCAGACTATACCCTACTTCCACATCTCTGGGTCTACCCTGTTCCTCAGACTGTTATGCTCATTACATTCCACAAATAAGTGAGATCATGTGATATTTGTCTTTCTCTGCTTGGCTTGTTTCGCTTAGGATAATACTCTTGAGGTCCCTCCATGTCGTCTCAAAGGATAAGAGATCTTTCTTTCTTACAGCTACGTAGTACTCCATTGTGTATATGTACCACAGCTTTATTATCCATTCATCCACTGATGGACACTTGGGCTGTTTCCAGATCTTAGCTATTGTAAATAGTGCTGCTATGAACATGGGGGTACATGTATTCTTTTTGGTTGGTGTTTCAGGCTTCTTAGGGTATATCCGTAGAAGTGGGATCACTGGGTCAAATGGTAATTCAATTTTTAATTTTTTGAAGTAACACCATAGTGTTTTCCACAGTGGCTGCACCAGTCTGCATTCCCACGAGCAGTGTACTAGAGTCCCCTTTTCTCAACACCCTCGCCAACACTTGTTGTTTGATGATTTGTTGATGGCGGCCATTCTGACAGGTGTGAGGTGATACCTCATTGTTGTTTTAATTTGCATCTCTCTGATGATTAGTGATGTTGAGCATTTCTTCATATGTCTCTTACCCATTTTTATGTCCTTTTTGGAGAGGTGTCTATTTAGTTCCTCTGCCCATTTTTTAATTGGGTTCTTTGTCTTCCTTTTGTTGAGTTGTATGAGCACTCTATATATTTTGGAGATTAACCCCTTATCTGATGTATCATTGGCAATTATGCTCTCCCAAAGAGTGGGTTCCCTATCTCTTTTGATGGCTGTTTCTTTTGCTGTGCAGAGCTTTTGAGTTTGATGTAGTCCCATGTGTTCATTTTTCCCTTTGTTTCTGTTGCCTTAAGTGATGTATCAGTGAAGATTCTGCTACGTATGATGTCCGAAATTTTATTGCCTACATTTTCTTCTAGCATTGTTATGGATTCACGAATCACATTTAAGTCTTTTACCCATTTTGAGTTTATTCTTGTGTATGGTGTAAGTTGATGGTCTAGTTTCATTTTTTTGCATGTAGCTGTCCAATTTTACCAAAACCATTTATTAAAGAGGCTGTCTTTACTCCATTGTATGCTCTTGCCACCTTTGTCGAATATTAATTGAGCATAATGTCTTGGGTCAATTTCCGGATTCTCTGTTCTGTTCCACTGGTCTATATGCCTGTTCTTGTGCCAGTACCAGGCAGTTTTGATTACAGTAGCTTTGTAGTATAAGCTGATATCCGGTATTGTGATCCCTCCTACTTTGTTCTTCTTTTTCAAGATTGCTGTGGCTATTCGGGGTCTATTTTGGTTCCATACGAACTTTTGAAATATTTGTTCTAGTTGTGTGAAATATGTCACTGGTATTTTGATGGGGATTGCTTTGAATCTATAGATTGCTTTGGGTAATATGGACATTTTAATGATGTTAATTCTTCCAATCCATGAACAAGGTATGTGCTTCCACTTTTTTATATCTTCCTCTATTTCTTTTTTCAATGTCCTGTAGTTTTCTGCAAATAGGTCCTTTTCTCCTTTGGTTAAGTTTATTCCTAGGTATCTTAATTTTTTTGCCACGATGGTAAATGGAATTGTTTTTTTAGTTTCTCTTTCTGTGAGTTCATCATTGGTGTATAAGAATGCCGTTGATTTCTTGACGTTAATTTTGTATCCTGCTACATTGCGAAATTCATTTATTAAGTCTAGTAGATTTTTGATGGAGTCTTTAGGGATTTCTATATATAATATCATGTCGTCTGCGAATAATGACAGTTTCACTTCCTCCTTTCCAATTTGGATTCCTTTTATTTTTTCTTCATGTCTGATTGCTGTGGCTAAGACTTCCAGTACTATGTTAAATAAGAGTGGCGAAAGTGGGCATCCCTGTCTTGTTCCTGTCCTTAAGGGAAATGTTTTAATTTTTGCCCATTGAGTATGACGTTGGCTGTCGGTCTTTCATATATGGCCTTTAGTATATCAAGATATGATCCCTCTATTCCCACGTTGCTGAGCATTTTTATCAGAAATGGGTGCTGGATTTTGTTGAATGCTTTTTCAGCGTCTATTGATATGATCATGTTGTTTTTATCTTTCATTTTGTTTATGTGGTGTATCACATTTATTGATTTGCGAATATTGAACCAGACTTGCATCCCTGGGATGAATCCCACTTGGTCATGGTGAATAATTTTCTTAGGTATTGCTGGATCCCATTTGCTAGTATATTGTTCAGGATTTTGGCATCTATGTTCATCAGGTATATTGGCCTGTAGTTTTCTTTCTTTGTAGTGTCTTTTTCTGGTTTTGGAATTAGAATTATGCTGGCCTCATAAAACGAGTTTGGAAGTCTTTGTTCTTCTTGAATTTTTTGAAATAGTTTGAGGAGAATGGGTGTTAGTTCTTTAAATGTTCCGTAAAACTTCCCCATGAAGCCGTCTGGGCCTGGACTTTTGTTTCCTGGGAAAGTCTTCAATTTCCTTAGTTGTTATTGGTCTGTTCAAGTTTTCTATCTCTTCCTGGTCCAGTTTTGGGAGAGTAGGTGTTTCTAGAAATTTATCCATTTCTCTTATATTGTCGAATTTGTTGCCATATAAATGTTCATAGTATTTGTTAATGATCCTTTGTATTTCTGTGGTGTCAGTTGTTACTTCTCCTCTTTCATTTCTGATTTTGTGTATTGGGTTCTCTCTATTTGTTTCTGGGTGAGTCTAGCTAAGGGTCCATCAATCTTGTTTATCTTTTCAAAAAACCACTTCTTTGTTTCATTGATCCTTTGAATTGTTGTTTTGGTCTTTGTGTCATTTATTTCTGCTCTGATCTTTACTATTTCCTTCCTTCTACTTCCTCTAGGGTTTTCTTTTTGTTTGCTTTCTAGTTCTTTAAGTTGTGAGGTTAGATAGTCTATTAGAAATTTTTCTTGTTTCATGATGTAGGACTGTAGTGCTATGAACAACCCTCTCAGGACTGCTTTTGCTGCATCCCATAGATTTTGTGTTGTTGTGTGTTCATTTTCATTGGTTTCCAGGAAGTTTTTAAATTCTTCCTTGATCTCCTCGGTAACCAATTCATTTTTTAATAACATGCTGTTTAGTCTCCATGTGTTCAAATATCTTTGCATGTTCTTGTTGCAATTGATTTCTAGTTTCATGCCATTGTGATCTGAGAAGATGCTTGATATAATTTTAATCTTCTTGAACTTGTAGAGACTTAGTTTTTGTACTAGCATGTGGTCTATCTTTGAGACTGTCCCATGTGCACTTGAGAAGAATATGAGTTCTGTAGCTTGGGGGTGTAATTCTCTGTAGATATCTATTAAATCCATTTGGTCCAGTGCTTCATTTAGAGTCTCTGTTTCCTTGTTAATATTTTGTCTAGAGGATCTATCCAGTGATGTCAGGGGGTGTTGACGTCTTCTGCTATGATTGTATTGCTGTCGATTTCTCCTTTGAAGTCCCCCAGAAGATTTTTAATATATTTTGGTGCTCCTATAATGGGTGCATATATGTTTACCAAGGTTATATCTTCCTCCTGGGTAGATCCTTTCAATATTGTGTAGTAACCTTCTTTGTCTCTAGTTATGGCCTTCATTTTGAAATCTATTTTATCAAATATGAGTATTGCTACCACAGCTTTTTTTTTCCTTTCCGTTTGCTTGGAAGATTTTTTTCCATTCCTTCTCTTTCAACCTATGTGAGTCTTTATTGTGAGGTGGATCACTTGTAAACAATATATATATGGGTCATGCTTTCTTATCCAATCAGCTACTCTGTGTCTATTTATCGGAGCATTCAATCCATTTGCATTTAAGGTGATTATTAATATGTACTTATTTATTGCCATTTTTGTTTAGTGTGGTTATATTTTTCTTCCTATTTCTTCTACTAATTACAGCAGTCCTTTCAACATTTCTTGCAGTGCTGGTTTGGTGCTAATATATTCCCTTAGCCTTTTTGTGTCTGAGAAGCTCTTTATTTGACCTTCTATTTTGAATGATAGCCTTGCTGGATAGAGTAGTTTTGGATTCAGATCCTTGTTTTTCATGACCTTGATAACTTTATGCCATTCCCTTCTGGCCTTTAATGTCTCTGTTGAGAAGTCAGCTGATAGGCTTATGGGGGTTCCTTTGTAGGTAACCTGTTCCTTATCTCTTGCTGCCTTTAGAATTCTCTCTTTGTCTTTAATTTTTGGCATTTTAATGACTATGTGTCTTGGTGTGGGCCTGTTTGTGTTCTTCTTACTTGGGGCTCTCTGTGCTTCTTGAACTTGAATGCCTTCTATCTTCACCAAATTAGGTAAGTTTTCTGTCACTCTTTCTTCAAATATATTCTCTAACCCTTGCTCATTTTCTTATTCTTTAAGGATTCCTATGATGCGAATATTATCACGTTTCCAGTTGTCCCACAGTTCTCTTAAGCTGTCTTCTTGTTTTTTCGTTGTTTTTTCCTTTTGGTTTTCTGATTGGTTGATTTTTTCTACTGTGTCTTCTAATTCACTGATCTGGTCCTCAGCTTCCTTTACTCTGCTGGTTAGTCCTTCCAATGTGTTCTTTATTTCTGCTATGTCATTCTTCATTTCTTCTTGGTGCTTCCTAATTTCCATTTGGTTGGTTTTCAATGTTTCTATGTCTTTGCTCATGGTGTTGATGTCCTTACTTATGCTGTTGTGCTTCCTTAAGATTATGGCTCTGAATTCTAGCTTGTAAACTTGCTTAACTCCATTTCATTTATCTCATCATTGGTAGAGGTCTCTTGTTCTTTCATTTGGGATTTGTTTTTGTCTTTCACCATTTTGGCTATCTCAGTGGGTTTTGGAGCCTGCCAAATTTTCCCAGTGGGTGTTGGTGTTCTGCTGTTTGTGGCTCCCTCTTCTGAGTCTGGATGAGCACGGGAGGACCTATGTTAAACACCACTGTCAAGTCTTACTTTCCTGGGTAGATTTGCAAGCCCAGCAAAGGTTAAGTTATCCTCTAGCTTTTTGCCTAGAGGCTAATAGTCTTGGTTACTTGATGAGCTTTGGGTTCTCAGTTGAATGAAAACCTCCCTCAGGTGTTCAGTGTGAGAGGATTTCCCAAGGGGGGGGCAGATGCTGGTTGTTAATGAGTCTCAATTTGCATTTCAATGGCCCAGCTGGGTGGAGCTGAAAATCTGAGGAAGGGGCTGCCACCTCTTCCCAGAGCCCTGGGAAGGATTAAGATGCCCACCGTTCTTCGAGGCTGCACCTCAGGAAAAGCTCTGTGCGCCCTCCAAATCCCAAGTGTCCCCACACAGTTCCAGTCCAGTTCACCCTCCCTCTGCTGGAGGCCAAGGTGAGTGACTATGGCTAATTTAGCGCTCTGTCCTTGCCCTTTGCGCTGTGGAGCCGGCTTGGGCTTTAACCCAGAGGTCGCTGCTCACAGCTAAGCCCGCTGCTGTCTGTGGGCTCCCAGCCCCCGTCTCGTGCCTCCAAAATCCTACCAGGATCGATTCAGTGTCCCTGGTTGTATGGTCCTTAAATGTTGCTTTTTCTCGAATATTTTTCTTTATTTTATTTGTAATTCCAGTTTGATCCTGGGAGATGGTCTGTGTAGCTTGCATTCACTCCACTTCCATTTCGGTTATCTGCTGTTGCTTTATTGACGTTAATTTTGTATCCTGCTACTTTGCCAAATTCATTTATTAAGTCTAGTAGATTTTTGATGGAATCTTTAGGGTTTTCTATGTATAATATCATGTCATCTGCGAATAATGACAGTTCCACTTCCTCCTTTCCCATTTGGATGCCTTTTATTTTTTCTTCATGTCTGATTGCTGTGGCTAAGACATCCCATACTATGTTAAATAAGTGGTGAAAGTGGGCATCCTTGTCTTCTTCCTGTTCTTAAGAAAAACACTTTTAGTTTTTGCCCATTGAGTATGATGTTGGCTGGAGGTCTTTCATATTTGGCCTTTATTATGTGGAGATATAATCCCTCTATTCCCAAATTTCTGAGCGTTTTTATCAGAAATGGGTGCTGGATTTTGTCAAATGCTTTTTCAGTGTCTATTGATATGATCATGTGATTTTTATCTTTCATTTTGTTTATGTGGTGTATCACATTTATTGATTTGCAAATATTGTACATGCCTTGCATCCCTGAGATGAATCCCACTTGGTCACGGTGAATAATTTTTTTGATGTATTGCTAAATCCAATTTGCTAGTATTTTGTTCAGGATTTTGGCATCTATGTTCATCAGGGATATAGGCCTGTAGTTTTCTTCCTTTGTAGTATCTTTTTCTGGTTTTGGAATTAGAATTATGCTGGCCTCATAAAACGAGTTTGGAAGTCTTTCTTCTTCTTGAATTTTTTGGAATAGGTTGAGGAGAATGGGTGTTAGTTCTTCTTTGAATGTTCGGTAAAACTCCCCTGTGAAGCTGCCCTGGGCTTTTGTTTTCTGGGAGAGTCTTGATTACATCTTCAATTTCCTTCGTTGTTATTGGTCTGTTCAAGTTTTCTCTCTTCCTGGTTCAGTTTTGGGCGAGTATGTGTTTCTAGAAATTTGTCCATTTCACTTAGATTGACTAATTTGTTGCCGTATAATTGTTCATAGTATTTGTTAACGGACCTTTGTATTTCTGTGGTTTCAGTTGTTACCTCTCCTTTTTCATTTCTGAATTTGTGTATTTGGGTTCTCTCTTTTTGTTTCTTGGTGAGTCTAGTTAAGGGTCCATCAATCTTTTTTATCTTTTCGAAAAACCAGCTGTTTGTTTTATTGGTTCTTTTAATTGTTTTGTTGGTCTCTATGTCACTTATTTCTGATCTGATCTTTACTATTTCTTTCCTTGTACTTGCTCTGGGGTTTTCTTTTTGATTGCTCTCTAGTTCTTTGGTCGTGAGGTTAGATGGTCAATTAGAAATTTTTCTTTTTTTCTTTCTTTTTTAAATTAATTTGTTTTTGTTACAGATATGTCTCCTTTTTCCCCCATTGACACCCTCCTCCCCATCTCCCCCATCGTATCCCTAGCATTGTTGTCCATGTCCATCAGTTATGCGTACATGCATATAAGTTTTGTGGTTTATCTCCTCCCTCCGCCCCACCTCCTCTTCTGAGGGTTGTCAGTCTGTACCCTACTTCCACGTCTTTGGGTCTACCCGGTTCCTCAGACTGTTATGTTCATTATATTTCACAAATAAATGAGATCATGTGATAATTGTCTTTCTCTCCTTGGCTTGTTTTGCTGAGGATAATACTCTCCAGGTCCTTCCATGTCATCTCAAATGATAAGAGATCTTTGTTTCTTACAGCTGCTGCATAGTATTCTTTTGTGTATATGTACCACAACATTTTGTCCATTTGTCTACTGATGGACACATGGGCTGTTTCCAGATCTTAGCTTTTGTAAATAGTGTTGCTCTGAATATAGGGGTATATATATTTTTTCACATTGGTGTTTCAGGCTTCTTAGGGTATATTCCTAGAAGTGGGATCACTGGGTCAAATGGCAGTACATTTTTTAATTTTTTGAGGTAACATCATAGTATTTTCCATAGTGGCTGCACCAGTTTGCATTCCCACCATCAGTGTTCTAGAGTCCCTTTACTCCACACCCTCGCCAACAATTGTTGTTTGATGGTTTGTTGATGGCGGCCATTCTGACAGGTGTGAGGTGATACCTCATAGTTGTTTTAATTTGCATCTCTCTGATGGTTAGTGATGTTGAGCATTTCTTCATATGTCTCTTGACCATTTGTATGTCCTGTTTGGAGAGGTGTCTATTTAAGTCCTCTGCCCATTTTTTAATTGGGTTCTTTGTCTTCCTTATGTTGAGTTGTATGAGAACTTTATATATTTTGGAAATTAAACCCTTATCTGATGTATCATTGGCAATTATGCACTCCCACACAATAGGTTCCCTTTCCATTGTGATGGTTGTGTCTATTGCTGTGCAGAAACTTTTGAGTTTGATGTATTCCCATGTGATCATTTTTTCCTTTGTTTCTGTTGCCTTAGGTGATGTATTAGTGAAAATTGTGCTGCGTATGATGTCCGAAATTTTGTTGCCTACATTTTCTTCCAGGATTTTTATGGATTCACGAGTCACATTTAAGTCTTTTATTCATTTTGAGTTTATTCTTGTGTATGGTGTAAGTTGATGGTCTAGTTTCATTTTTTTGCATGTAGTTGTCCCATTTCCCCAACACCATTGGTTAGAGATTGTCTTTACTTCACTGAATGCTCTTGCCACCTGTGTCTAATATTAATTGAGTATAATGTCCTTGGTCAATTTCTGGGTTCTCTGTTCTGTTCCACTGATCTATATGCCTGTTCTTGTGCCAGTACCAGGCTGTTTTGATTACAGAAGCTTTGGAGTATAACCTGATATTGGTATTGTGATCCCTCTTACTTTGTTCTTCTTTTTCAAGATTGTTGTGGCTATTTGGGGTCTTTTTTGGTTCCATATGAACTTTTGAAGTATTTGTTCTAGTTCTGTAAAATATGTCATTAGTATTTTTATGGGGATTGCATTGAATCTATAGATTGCTTTAGGTAGTATGGACATTTTAATGATATTAATTCTTCCAATCTATGAACAAGGTATAGGTTTCCACTTTTTGATATCTTCCTCCATTTTTTTTTCAATGACCTATAGTTTTCTGTGAAGAGGTCCTTTATTTCTCTGTTTAAGTTTATTCCTAGGTATCTTTATTTTTTGCTGCGATGGTAAATGGAATTGTTTTTTACTTTCTCTTTCTGTGAGTTCATCATTGGCGTATAAGAATGCCATTGATTTATTGATGTTAATTTTGTATCCTGCTACTTTGCCAAATTCATTTATTAAGTCTGGTAGAATTTTGATGGAGTCCTTAGGGATTTCTATGTACAATATTACATCATCTGCAAATAATGACAGTTTCAGTTCCTCCTTTCCAATTTGAATCCCCCCTTTTTTTTCTTCATGTGTAATTGCTGTGGCTAAGACTTCCAGTACTATGTTAAATAACAGTGCTGAAAGTGAGCATCCCTGTCTTGTTCCCATTTTCAAAGGGAATGATTTTAGTTTTTGCCCATTGAGAATAATTTTGGCTATAGCTTTTTCATATATGTCCTTTATTATATTGAGATATGGTGCCTGTATTCCCACAGTGCTGAGCGTTTTTATCAGAAATGGGTGCTGGATTTTGTCGAATGGTTTTTTAGCATGTATTGCTATGATCATTTGGTTTGTATCTTTCATTTTGTTTATGTGGTGTATGACATTTTTTGATTTGCGAATATTGTACCATCCTTGCATGCCTGGGATAAAACCCACTTAGTCATGATGACTAATTTTTTTGATGTATTTCTGGATACGATTTGCTAATATTTTGTTAAGGATTTTATCATCTGTGTTCATCAGGGATATTGGCCTGTAGTTTTCTTTCTTTGTAGTGTCTTTATCCGATTTTGGAATTAGGATTATGCTGGCCTCATAAAATGAGTTTGGAAGTGTTCCGTTTCTTGGATTTATTGGAATTTTTTGAGGGGAATGGGTATTATATCTTCTTCGAATGTTCGGTAAAACTCCCCGGTGAAGCTTCTGGGCCTGGGCTTTTGTTAGCTTGGAGTTTCTTAATTTCATCTTCGATTTCCTTTGTTGTTATTGGTCTGTTCAAGTTTTCTATTTCTTCCTGATTCAATTTTGGGAAGCTGTGTGTTTCTAGAAATTTGTCCATTTCTCGTAGGTAGTTCAAGTTTTTTTTATTTTTAAATTTTTTATTATTATTATTATTTTTTTATTATTATTAATTTACTTTTGTTACAGATGTTTCTCCTTTTTACCCCATTGACACCCCCCACCCCCTCCCTCCCTGCCCCGTCCCCATTTTTATTGTCCATGTCCATTGGTTATGAGTACATGTGTACAAGTTCTGTATTCATTGCTCCCCTCCCCCAACCGCTCTTCTGGCAGATGTCAGTCTGTACCCCACTTCCACGTCCCCGGGACTACTCTGCTCCTCACATTGTTATGTTCATTATATTCCAGAAATAAGTGAGATCATATGATATTTGTCTTTCTCTGCTTGGCTGGTTTCACTTAGGATAATAGTTTCCAGGTCCTCCAATGTCGACGCAAAGGATAAGAGATCGTTCTTTCTTAAAGCTGCATAGTACTCCATTGTGTATATGTACCACGGCTTTTTTATCCATTCATCTACCAATGGACACTTGGGCTGTTTCCAGATCTTAGCTATTGTAAATAGCGCTGCTATGAACATGGGGGTACATGTATTCTTTCTGATTGGTGTTTCAGGCTTCTTAGGATATATTCCTAGGAGTGGGATAACTGGGTCAAATGGTAATTCAATTTTTAATTTTTTGAGGTAACACCATAGTGTTTTCCATAGTGGCTGCAGCAGTCTGCACTCCCACCAGCAGTGTACTAGAGTCCCCTTTTCTCCACACCCTCGCCAACACTTGTTGTTTGATGCTTTGTTGATGGTGGCTATTCTGACAGGTGTGAGGTGATACCTCATTGTTGTTTTAATTTGCATCTCTCGGATGATTAGTGAAGTTGAGCATTTCTTCATATGTCTCTTGGCCGTTTGTATGTCCTGTTTGGAGAGGTGTCTATTTATTTCCTCTGCCCATTTTTCAATTGGGTTCTTTGTCTTCCTTTTGTTGAGATGTATGAGCACTCTATATATTTTGGAAATTAGTCCCTTATCTGATATATCATAGGCAATTATGCTCTCCCATACAGTGGTTTGCCTTTCCACTTTGATTGTTGTTTCTTTTGCTGTGCAGAAGCTTTTGAGTTTGATGTAGTCCCATGTGTTCATTTTTTCCTTTGTTTCTGTTGCCTTAGATGATATATCAGTGAAAATTTTGCTGCGTATAATGTCTGAAATTTTGTTGCCTACATTTTCTTCTAGGATTTTTATGGATTCATGAGTCACATTTAAGTCTTTTATCCATTTTGAGTTTATTCTTGTGTATGGTGTAAGTTGATGATCTAGTTTCATTTTTTTGCATGTGGCTGTCCAATTTTCCCAACACCATTTATTGAAGAGGCTGTCTTTACTCCATTGTATGCTCTTCCCACCTTTGTCAAATATTAATTGAGCATAATGTCTTGGGTCAATTTCCGGATTCTCTGTTCTGTTCCACTGCTCTATGTGCCTGTTCTTGTGACAGTACCAGGCTGTTTTGATTACAGTAGCTTTGTAGTATAACCTGATGTCCGGTATTGTGATCCCTCCTACTTTGTCCTTCTTTTTCAAGATTACTGTAGCTATTCGGGGTCTTTTTTGGTTCCATATGAACTTCTGAAGTATTTGTTCTAGTTCTGTGAAATATGTCGTTGGTATTTTGATGGGGATTGCATTAAATCTGTAGATTGCTTTGGGTAATATGGACATTTTAATGATGTTAATTCTTCCAATCCATGAACAAGGTATGTGCTTCCACTTTTTTATATCTTCCTCTATTTCTTTTTTCAATGTCCTGTAGTTTTCTGCAAATAGGTCCTTTACTACTTTGGTTAAGTTTATTCCTAGGTATCTTAATTTTTTTGCCACAATGGTAAATGGAATTGTTTTTTTAGTTTCTCTTTCCGTGAGCTCGTCATTGGTGTATAAAAATGCCATTGATTTCTTGACGTTAATTTTGTATCCTGCTACTTTGCCAAATTCATTTATTAAGTCTAGTAGATTTTTGATGGAGTCTTTAGGGTTTTCTATATATAATATCATAATGTCTGCGAATAATGACAGTTTCACTTCTTCCTTTCCAATTTGGATTCCTTTTATTTTTTCTTCACGTCTGATTGCTGTGGCTAAGACTTCCAGTACTATGTTAAATAAGAGTGGCGAAAGTGGGCATCCCTGTCTTGTTCCTGTTCTTAAGGGAAATGTTTTTAGTTTTTGCCCATTGAGTATGATGTTGGCTGCAGGTCTTTCATATATGGCCTTTATTATATCAAGATATGATCCCTCTACTCCCAGATTGCTGAGCGTTTTTATCAGAAATGGGTGCTGGATATTGTCAAATGCTTTTCAAGCGTCTATTGATATGATCATGTGGTTTTTATCTTTCATTTTGTTTATGTGGTGTATCACATTTATTGATTTGCGAATGTTGAACCAGCCTTGCATCCCTGGGATGAATCCCACTTGGTCATGGTGAATAATTTTTTTGATGTATTGCTGGATCCGATTTGCTAGTGTTTTGTTTAGGATTTTGGCATCTACGTTCATCAGGATTATTGGCCTGTAGTTTTCTTTCTTTGTAGTGTCTTTTTCTGGTTTTGGAATTAGGATTATGCTGGCCTCATAAAACGAGTTTGGAAGTCTTCCTTCTTCTTGAATTTTTTGAAATAGTTTGAGGAGAATGGGTGTTAGTTCTTCTTTGAATGTTCGGTAAAACTCCCCCATGAAGCCATCCGGGCCTGGGCTTTTGTTTGCTGGGAGAGTCTTGATTACATCTTCAATTTTCTCAGCTGTTATTGGTCTGTTCAAGTTTTCTATCTCTTCCCGGTCCAGTTTTGGGAGATTATGTGTTTCTAGAAATTTGTCCATTTCACTCAGATTGTCGAATTTGTTGCCATATAAGTGTTCATAGTATTTGCTAACGATCCTTTGTATTTCTGTGGTGTCAGTTGTTACTTCTCCTCTTTCATTTCTGATTTTGTGTATTTGGGTTCTCTCTCTTTGTTTCTTGGTGAGTCTAGCTAAGGGTCCATCAATCTTGTTTATCTTTTCCAAAAACCAGCTCTTTGTTTCATTGATCCTTTGAATTGTTTCTCTGGTCTCTATGTCGTTTATTTCTGCTCTGATCTTTACTATTTCCTTCCTTCTATTTGCTCTGGGGTTTTATTTTGTTTGCTTTTAGTTCTTTAAGTTGTGAGGTTAGATAGTCTATTAGAAATTTTTGTTGTTTCTTGAGGTAGGCCTGTAGTGCTATGAACTTCCCTCTCAGAACAGCTTTTGCTGCATCCCATAGATTTTGTGTTGTTGTGTGTTCATTTTCATTGGTTTCCAGGAAGTTTTTAATTTCTTCCTTGATCTCCTCGGTAACCCATTCATTGTTTAATAACATGCTATTTAGCCTCCATGTATTCAAATGTCTTTGCATGTTCTTTTTGCAATTGACTTCTAGTTTCATGCCATTGTGATCTGAGAAGATGCTTGATATGATTTCAATCTTCTTGAACTTGTAGAGACTTCGTTTGTGTCCTAACATGTGTTCCTTTTTTGAGAATGTCCCATGTGCACTTGAGAAGAATGTGAATTCTATAGTTTTGGGGTGTAATTCTCTGTAAATATCTATTAAATCCATTTGGTCTAATGCTTCGTTTAGAGTCTCTGTGTCCTTGTTAATTTTTTGTCTAGAGGATCTATCCAGTGATGTCAGCGCGGTGTTGAAGTCCCCTGTTATGATTGTATTGCTGTCGATTTCTCCTTTGAAGTCCTCCAGAAGATTTTTAATATATTTTGGTGCTCCTATATTCGGTGCATATATGTTTACCAAGGTTATATCTTCCTGTTGGATAGATCCTTTCAATATTATGTAGTGACCTTCTTTGTCTCTAGTAATGGCTTTCGTTTTGAAATCTATTTTATCAGATATGAGTATTGCTACCCCAGCTTTTTTTTCCTTTCCATTTGCTTGGAAGATTTTTTTCCATCCCTTCACTTTCAGCCTATGTGAGTCTTTTGTTGTGAGGTGGGTCTCTTGTAAACAGCATATATATGGGTTATGCTTTCTTATCCAATCCGCTACTCTGTGTCTTTTTATTGGAGCATTCAATCCATTTACATTTAAGGTGATTATTGATATGTACTTATTTATTGCCATTTTTGTTCAGTGTGGTTCTACTTTCCTTCCTATTTCTTCTACTAATTACAGCAGTCCTTTTAACATTTCTTGCAGTGCTGGTCTGGTGCTAATATATTCCCTTAGCCTTTTTTTGTCTGGGAAGCTCTTTATTTGACCTTCTATTTTGAATGATAGCCTTGCAGGATAGAGTAATCTTGGATTCAGATCCTTATTTTTCATGACCTTGGTTACTTCATGCCATTCCCTTCTGGCCTGTAGTGTTTCTGTTGAGAAGTCAGCTCATAGCCTGATGGGGGTTCCTTTGTAGGTAACCTGTTGCTTTTCTCTTGCTGCCTTGAGGATTCTCTCTTTGTTTTTAATTTTTGGCATTTTAATTACTATGTGTCTTGGTGTTGGCCTGTTTGGTTTCTTCTTACTTGGGACTTTCTGTGCTTCTTGAACTTGAATACCTTCTTTCTTCACCAAATTAGGGAAATTTTCTGTCATTATTTCTTCAAATATATTCTCTAACCCTTGCTCATTTTCTTCTTCTTCGGGGACTCCAGTAATGCGAATGTTATTACGTTTCCAGTTGTCCCACTGTTCTCTTAAGCTATCTTCCTGTTTTTTCATTGTTTTTTCCTTTTGGTTTTCTGATTGATTGATTTTTTCTACTCTGTCTTCTAATTCACTGATCCGGTCCTCTGCTTCCTCTACTCTGCTGGTCAATCCTTCCAATGTATTCTTCATTTCTGCTATGGCATTCTTCATTTCCACTTGGTTGGTTTTCAGTGTTTCTATATCTTTACTCATGGTGTTGATGCCCTTACTCATGCTGTTTAGTTTCCTCAAGATCATGGCTCGGAACTCTACCTCTGATAATTTGCTTAGCTGCATTTCATTTATCTCATCTTCGGTGGAGTTCTCTTGTTCTTTCATTTGGGATCTGTTTCTTTGTTTCATTATTTTTGCTATCTCAGTGGGTTTTGGAGCCTGCCAAATTTTCCCTGTGGGTGTTCTTGTTCTGCTATTTGTGGCTCCCTCTACTGGGTTTGGATGAGTGTGGAGGGCCCTCCTTCAACACCACTATCAAGTCTCACTTTCCTGGGTAGATTTGCAATCTCAGGAAAGGTTTAGTTATGTTCTAGCTTTTTGCCTGGAGGCTATTAGCCTCAGTTACTTGAAAAGCCTTAGGATCTCAGTTGAATGAGAAACTCCCTCAGACGTTTACAGTGTAAGAGGATTTCCGAGAGTGGGGCCAATGCTGGTTGTTAATGAGCCTCAATTTGCATTTCTTTACCACTTTACCTCACCTGGGAATCTCCGAGGGAGGGTCTTCCACAGCTCTGGGAATGAGCAAACTTGGCTGAGGGTCTGTGCCACCAGGAAGGAGGGGCTGGCCACCACCATCCTTTGTGGCCACAGCTCAGCACAAACTCTGAGCGCCCTCCAAATCCCAGGTGTCCCCTCAGAGTTCCAGTCCAGTCCGCCCTCCCCCTGTCGGAGCCCCAGGTGAGTGGCTGTGGCTATTTAGCGCTCTGTCCCGGCCTCTGCACTGTGGAGCAGCTGGGGCTCTTAACCCCGAGGGCAGGCGCCGCTGCCGCTGTTCCCAGCTAAGGCCGCCGCTCCCAGCCGAGGCCGCCACTTCCAGCCGAGGCCGCCGCTCACAGCCGAGGCCGCTGCTCCCAGCCGAGGCCGCCGCTCCCAGCCGAGGGCGCAGCTCCCAGCCGAGGCCGCTGCTCACAGCCGAGGCCGCCACTCACAGCCGAGACCGCTGCTGTCCGTGGGCTCCCAGCCCACCACCCTCACGTGCCTCCGCAGATCCTACCAGGCTCATTCAGTGTCCCTGGTTGTATGGTCCTCTCCCGCTGCTTTTATGTTGCTTTTTCCTGATATTTTGTCTTTATTTTTAGTTGTAATTCCCGTTTGATCCTGGGAGATCGTCTGTGTAGCTTCCATTCACTCCACCGCTATTTCTTCTCTGGTTGTTCAAGTTTTTGATGTATAATTTTTCATAGTATGTTTCGATGATCCTTTGAATTTCTGTGGTGTCAGTTGTTACTTCTCCTCTTTCGTTTCTGTTTTTGTTTATTTGGTTCCTCTCTTTTTGTTTCTTGGTGAGTCTGGCTAAGTGTCCATCGATCTTGTTTATCTTTTTAAAGAACCAGCTTTTTGTTTCATTGATCTTTTGAAAAATTTTTTTTCATCTCTATGTTGTTTATTTCTGCTCTGATATTTACTATTTCCTTCCTCCTACTAGCTCTGGGTTTTTCTTTTTGTTTACCTTCTAGTTCTTTAAGTTGTAGGGTTAGAAAGTTAATTAGGAATTTTTCTTGTTTCTTGAGGTAGGCCTGTAGTGCTATAAACTTCCCTCTCAGGACTGCTTTTACTGTGTCCCATAGATTTTGTGTTGTTGTGTGTTCCTTTTCATTGGTATCCAGGAAATTTTTAATTTCTTCCTTGATCTCGTTAGTATTCCATTTGGGACTCTCTGTGTTTCCTGGAGTTGTGTGACTTTTTCCTTCAGCAGTTTAGGGAAGTTTTCTATCATTATTTCTTCAAACAGATTCTCTATTCCTTTCTCTGATTCTTCTCTTTCTGATATCCCTATAATGCGAATGTTGTTACGTTTCGTATTTTCCCACAGCTCCCTTAAACATTTCTCCTGCTTTAAAATTTTTTTTTTTCCATTTGCTGCTCTATTTGGGTGTTTTTCTCTACGTTGTCTTCTAAGTCATTGATTCAGTCTTCAGCTTCTTCTAATCTACATTTGAACCCTTCTAAGGTATTTTTCATAACAGCTATGTCATTCTTTATTTCCTGTTGATTTTTATGCATAGCTTCTACCTCTTTATGCGTAGCTTCTCCTTTTTTTATTTTATTATTTATTATTTTTTATTTTTTAATATAAGTTATCTTTATTGTTGAATGTATTACAAATGTTCCTCATTCCCCCCCCCCTTGCCACCCTCCTCCCCATTCCTGCCCGCCTCCTGCCTTTCCCCACACTGTTGTCTGTGTCCATTGGTTATGCATATATACAAATAAGTTCTTTGGTGTATTTCTTTCCACCCCCAGCCCCCCTTCCCTTTGAGGTTTGTCAGTCTAACAAGCAATTTGTACTTCTTAATCCCTTCACCTTTTTCACCCATCCCCCCAGCCCCCACCCATCTGGTTCCCAAAAATGTTCTCTGTATCTATGAGAATGTCTTTGTTCTGCTTGTTAATTTTGTTTGTAGATTCAATTGTTGATAGCTATGTATTTATTGCCATTTTGTTTGTTTTTTTTTATATTTTTTTTATCTTTTTCTTCAAGAAGACCCTTCAACATTTCATATAAGAGTGGTTTGGTGGTGATGAACTCCTTTAGCTTTTCTTTGTCTGGGAAACTCTTTATATGGCCATCAATTCTAAATGACAGCTTTGCAGGATAGAGTAATCTTGGTTGTAGGTTCTTGCTTTTCATCACTCTGAATATTTCTTGCCACTCCCTTCTGGCCTGCAAACTTTCTTTTGAGAAATCAGCTGACAGTCTGATGGGAACTCCCTTGTAGGTAACTAACTTCTTTTCTGTTGCTGCTTTTAAGATTCTCTCTTTGTCTTGAACTTTTTGCATTTTGATGATGATGTGTCTTGGTGTGGGCATCTTGGGGTTCATCTTGTTTGGGACTCTCTGTGCTTCCTGGACTTGTATGTCTGTTTCCTTCACCAAGTTAGGGAAGTTTTCTGCCATTATTGTTTCAAATAGGTTTTCGATTTCTTGTTCTCTCTCTTCTCCTTCTGGCACCCCCAAGATGCGAATGTTGGCACGCTTGAAGTTGTCCCAGAGGCTCCTTACACTATCCTCATTTCTTTGGATTCTTTTTTCTTTTTGCTGTTCTGATTGGGTGTTTTTTGCTTCCTTATATTCCAAATCGATGGTTTGCTTCTTGGATTTACCTACTCTACTATTGCATCTGTGTAAACTATTCTTTATTTCAGTTAGTGCATCCTTCATTTCAGACTGGTCCTTTTTTATGCTCTTGAGGTCCTCACTAAGTCCACTGAGGTTCTCACTAAGTCCATTGAGCATCCTTATAAGCAGTATTTTGAACTCAGCATCTGTTAGGTTGCTTAACTCCATTTCACTTAGTTCTTTTCCTGGAGTTTTGTTCTGTTCTTTCATTTGGGACCTGTTTCTTTGTCTCCTCATTTTGGCTGCCTCCCTGTGTTTGTTTCTATGTATTACTTAGCGAGAGGTATGGGGCTAGCTGAGACCAGATGCTGCTTGTTTGAAAGAATTTAGGAAAAGTTGAAGCAGGATCCAAGACAGGCCAATCCTATGGTAAAGCAACTGGCAACAGCTTGGGTGGGCCTGAAATCTGGGTGGGGCGGGGCCTCAGGGAATCGCCAGGGTGGGGCCAACAGTGTGAGCCAGGTAGCTGGAGTCCCAGATATGGTGGCGTCTGCCGGCCCAGGGAAGGGCTCACCAAATAAACAAAAGCCTCTGATAGCATGTCTGTCCAGGAAAAAGCTGCCTCTCCAACCCTCGCTCCAATGCCAAACAGCTCAGTTCTTCCCCATATGACTCTGGTGCCTTTCAGGCTCCCTCCCGCATGCTGGAGCCTGGAGGGAGCGAGTCCAAGTAAGTCCATGCACGGGCCCTTTAAGAGGAGCTGCCAGGGGAGGGGGGAGGGGGCTCCAGCCACCTCAGCCTCAGTTCCCGCTGGTTTTTTTCCAGCCAGAATTTATGGGGACTTCTCTTCCTGGCACTGGAACCCTGAGCTGGGCGCCTGGTGTGGGACGGGGACCCCTCAGTCCTCAGGGAGGACCTTCCCAGCCAAGGTGTCCCTCCTAATTTTTATCTGCCACACATGGGTGTGCAACCAGCCCCTCGCGCCTCCGCCCCTCCTACCAGTCTCGATGCGGCTTCTTCTTTAATTTCGTAGTTGTGGGACTTCCATTCAGCTTGATTTCAGGCGGTTTTGAATGATGGTTGTTCTGTAGTTTAGTTGTAACTTTGATGTGGTTGTGGGAGGACGCGATACCGCGTTTACCTACACCGCCATCTTGACCGGAAGTCTCAGCTTCTCCTTTTTTTAAGCTGAAGTAGTTCCCAGTGAGCTCTTCATAATTCTTGTTAAGTTTCTTGTAGTTCTCACCAAATTGTTTGAGCACCCTTAAAATCATTGCCTTGAATTCTTTTTCTGACAAGTTGCTGTCTTTCATTTCCTGTAGTTCCTTTTCTGGTAATTCCTCTTTTTGTTTTCTTTGGGTGTTGTTTCTTTATCTTCCCATTTTTGCAGTCTTGTAGCTCTAGACCCAGTGAGGGATATTTGGGTGTGTAGGCTCTCACTGTATATAAAATAAGGCTACTGTGTGTCCCAGACTGTTTTGTTGCGTGTAGTCTCTTGCCTGCTGTGGATCCTGGAGGACTGACTACTGGGGGTTGGTATTGGTGTGTCCTGGTAGGTGCAGCTGCTGGATCATGTGGGCCCCTCTGGAGCTGTGTTCCCAGCTGGTCACTGGTGCCACCTGTAGCTGTATAGCTCAGACACTCTTGGAGCTGTGCTCCCTACCCATACCATGGGCAGTTGTGTTGCACAGGCCTCACTGGAGCCCTGGTTCCCCACTGATCTTGTTGGTAGCTGGATTGCACTGTCCCTTTGGAGACCTGGCCCCATGCCTATCTTGTGGGCTGCTGGGTGGCACTAGCCTCTATGGTGCCCCAGCACCCTGCTCTTCCTGTGGGTGGCTGGATCACACAGTTCCTTTGGAGATCGGACTCCATGCCTATCTCCGTGGGCAGCGAAGTCACGCTGACTTCTCTGGTTCCCTAGCACCCCGCCGGTTCTGTGGGTGGTTGGATCTCACTGGTCCCTCTGGAGCCGAGGCTTCCCACAGCTCTTGTGGGCCGCTGGGTCGCACAGGTTTCTGTGGAGCCCCAGGTCTCTCCACTAGTGGCTGGGAAGTGCTGCTGTCCCCTGGGGCTCAGCTCCTGCTCAGCCTTTGCTGTAATTTTGGGGGATGGGTCTCTGCTGGTGATCTGTGCTTCTGTTGCCTGGGGATGGATGTCTGCTCCCCAGCCTCTGTTGCTGGGGGTATATCTGGACTCTGATCAGGCTGCAACTGTGGGGGATGGTGCTGGGCTCCTGGCTGTTTCTGGCTTCTGCAACTGGCACCTTGACAGCTCCACTATTGTACACTGGTCTTTGTTGACACAGGGTGTCCACTGGTCAGATGGTGCCAGGTGCACTGGTGGACTCAGGTTGCTGGGCCCTATCTGCTCCCACTGCCTCCTCCCAGGGAAGACTCGGGATGTTCCAAATGGTGGGACCTCCCCACAGCACAGGGAGAGCACTCTGAAGGGCCTCTTACTGAGGTAGCCAGCTGCTCCCTGTCCACAGCACAGGAACCTGCTGCTCTGGGTCTCTGTACTGCACGAGTTTGGTCGTCCACCTTCACGTCCACTCACACTCTCTCACACACTAGCTCACTCTCTCATGCACTCACCCTCCCTCCAGTTCTGCCTGCTGCCATCTTTTTGTCAATTTTTCTTGTTTCTTGAGGTAGGCCTGTAGTGCTATAAACTTCCCTCTCAGAACTGCTTTCGCTGCATCCCATAGATTTTGTGTTGTTGTGTGTTCATTTTCATTCATTTCCAGGAAGTTTTTAATTTCTTCCTTATTTTCCTGGTAACCCATTCATTGTTTAATAACATGCTATTTAGCCTCCCTGTGTTCAAATGTCTTTGCATGTTCTTGTTGCAATTGATTTCTAGTTTCATGCCATTGTGATCTGAGAAGATGCTTGATATGATTTCAATCTTCTTGAACTTGTAGAGAATTAGTTTGTGTTCTAACATGTGGTCTGTCTTTGAGACTGTCCCATGTGCACGTGAGAAGAATGTGAATTCTGCAATTTTGGGGTGTAATTCTGTGTAGATATGTATTAAATCCATTTGATCTAGTGCATCATTTAGAGTCTCTTTTTCCTTGTTAAATTTTTGTCTAGAGCAGTGGTTCTCAACCTTCCTAATGCCGTGACCCTTTAATACAATTCCTCATGTTGTGGTGATCCCCAACCAAAAATTATTTTTGTTGCTACTTCCTAACTGTAATTATGCTACTGTTACGCCTCGTAATGTACATATCTGATATGCAGCATGTATTTTCATTGTTACAAATTAAACAGAATTAACGCATAGTGATTAATCACAAAAAGAATATGTAGGTATATATTGGGAAATCTTTATTTATTTATTTTTATTTTCTATCCTTAAAAAAATTTTTTTATTTTCTTCCATTTATAATTTGTTTTTGTTACAGGTCTTTCTACTTTTTCCCCCATTGCACCCTCCTCCCCATCCCCCCCGCCTCATCCCCAGCTCTGTTGTCTATGTCCATTGGTCATGCATACATGCATATAAGTTTGGTGGTTTATCTCTTTGCCCCCAACCCTCTGCTCTGATGTTTCTCAGTCTGTACCCCACTTCTCTGTCTCTGGGTCAATTTTGTTCATCAGTTTTTTTAGTTCATTATATTCCACAAATAAGTGAGATCATGTGATATTTGTCTTTCTCTGCTTGTCTTGTTTTGCTAAGCATAATACTCTCTGGGTCTTTTGATGTCATCTCAAAGGATAAGAGATCTTTCTTTCTTACAGCTGCATAGTATTCCATTGTGTACATGTACAACAGTTTCTTATCCATTCATCCACTGATGGACACTTGGGTTATTTCCAGATCTTAGCTATTGTAAATAGTGCTGCTATGAACATAGGGGTACATATATTCTTTCTGATTGGTGTTTCAGGCTTTTTAGGGTATATTCCTAGAAGTGGGATCACTGGGTCAAATGGCAGTTCAATTTTTAACTTTTTGAGGTAACACCATAGTGATTTCCACAGTGGCTGCAGCAGTCTGCATTCCCACCAGCAGTGTACTAGAGTCCCCCTTTCTCCACACCCTCGCCAACACTTGTTGTTTGATGATTTGTTGATGGCGGCCATTCTGACAGGTGTGAGGTGATACCTCATAGTTGTTTTAATTTGCATCTCTCTGATGATTAGTGATGTTGAGCTTTTTGTCATATGTCTCTTGGCCATTTGTATGTCCTTTTTGGAGATGTGTCTATTTAGGTCCTTTGCCCATTTTTTAATTGGGTTCTTTGTCTTCCTTTTGTTGAGTTGTATGAGCATTCTGTATATTTTGGAAATTAACCTTTTATCTGATGCATGATTGGCGATTATGGTCTCCAATATAGTGGGTTCCCTTTCCGTTTTAATGGTTGTTTCTTTTGTTATGCAGAAGCTTTTTGGTTTGATGTAGTCCCATGTGTTCATTTTTTCCTTTGTTTCTCTTGCCTTAGGTGTTGTATTAGTTAAAATTCTGCTGCATATGATGTCTGAAATTTTGTTGCCTGCATTTCCTTCTAGGATTTTTATGGATTCACGAGTCACATTTAAGTCTTTTATCCATTTTGAGTTTATTGTCTTGTATGGTGTAAGTTGGTGGTCTAGCTTCATTTTTCTGCAAGTAGTTGTCCAATTTTCCCAACACCATTTATTGAAGAGACTGTCTTGACTCCACTGTATGCTGTTGCCACCTTTGTGAGATATTAATTGACGATTTTGACTTGGGTCAATTTTTAGGTTCTCTATTCTGTTCCATTGATCTGTCTGCATGTTCCTGTGGCAGTACGAGGCTGTTTTGATTACAGTGGCTTTGTAGTATAACCTGATATCTGGCAATGTGATCCCTCCTACTTTGTTCTTCTTTTTCAAGATTGCTGTAGCTATTCGGGGTCTTTTTTGGTTCCATATAAATTTTTGGAGTGTTTGTTCTAATTCTATGAAATATGTTGTTGGTATTTTGATGGGGATTGCATTGAATCTATAGATTGCTTTTGGTAGTATGAATATTTTAACGATGTTAATTCTTCCAATTTATGAGCAAGGTATATGTTTCCACTTTTTTACATCTTCCTCTATTTCTTTTTTCAATGACCTGTAGTTTTCTGTGAAGAAGTCCTTTACTTCTTTGGTTAAGTTTATTTCTAGGTATCTTAATTTTTTTGCTGTGATGGTAAATGGGATTTTTTTTTAGTTTCTCTTTCTGTGATTTCCTCATTGGTGCATAAGAATGTCATCGATTACTTAACGTTAATTTTGTATCCTGCTACTTAACCAAATTCATTTATTAAGTCTGGTAGATTTTTGATGGAGTCTTTAGGGTTTTCTATGTATAATATCATGTCATCTGCAAATAGTGACGATTTTACTTCCTCCTTTCCAATTTGGATTTCTTTTATTTTTTCTTCACGTCTGATTGCTGTGGCTAAGACTTTCAGTACTATGTTAAATAAGAGTGGCAAAAGTGGGCATCCCATTCTCGTTCCCGTTCTTTAGGGGAATGCTTTTAGTTTTTGCCCATTGAGTATGAAGTTGGTTGTAGGTCTTTCATATATGGCCTTTATTATATCAAGATATGATCCCTCTATTCCCAAGTTGCTGAGCGTTTTTATCAGAAATGGGTGCTGGATTTTTTCAAATGCTTTTTCAGCATGTATTGATATGATCATATGGTTTTTATCTTTCATTTTGTTTATGTGGTGTATGGCATTTATTGATTTGCAAATATTGTATCATTCTTGCATGCCTGGGATGAAACCCACTTGGTCATGATGAATAATTTTTTTTGATGTATTTCTGGTTCCGATTTGCTAATATTTTGTTAAGGATTTTATCATCTGTGTTCATCAGGGATATTGGTCTGTCGTTTTCTTTCTTTGTAGTGTCTTTATTTGGTTTTGGAATTAGGATTATGCTGGCCTCATAAAATGAGTTTGGAAGTTTTCCGTGTTCTTGGATTTTTTGGTATAGTTTGAGGAGAATGGATATTAGATCTTTGAATGTTTGATAAAACCTCCCCGTGAAGCCATCTGGGCCTGGGCTTTTGTTTGCTAGGAATTTCTTAGTTACATCTTCAATTTTCTTTGCTGTTATTGGTCTGTTCAAGTTTTCTCTCTATTTCTGGTTCAGTTTTGGGAGGCTGTGTGTTTCTAGAAATTTGTCCATTTCTCCTAGATTGTCCAATTTGTTTGTGTATAATTGTTCATAGTATGTTTCAATGATCCTTTGTATTTCTGTGGTGTCGGTGGTTACTTCTCTTTCATTTCTGATTTTGTTTATTTGGTTCCTCTCTTTTTGTTTCTTGGTGAGTCTGGCTAAAGGTCCATTGATCTTGTTAATCTTTTGCAAGAATCAGCTTTTTGTTTCATTGATCTTTTGAATTTTTTAGTCTCTCTGTCGTTTATTTCTGCTCTGACCTTTACTAGTTCCTTCCTCTTACTAGCTCTGGGTTTTTCTTTCTGTTTACTTTCTAGTTCTTTAAGTTGTAGGGTTAGAAAGTCAATTAATAATTTTTTTGTTTTTTTTAGGTAGGCCTGTAATGCTATGAACTGCCCTCTGAGGAGTGCTTTCACTGTGTCCCATAGATTTTGTGTTGTTGTGTGTTCATTTTCATTGGATTTTAAGAAGTTTTTAATTTCTTCCTTGATTTTCTTGGTAACCCATTCGTTGGTTTATAACATGCTATTTAACCTCCACGTGTTTGAAGGTTTTTTGTTGTAATTGAGTTCTAGTTTCATGCCATTGTGATCTGAGAAGATGCTTGATATGATTTGAATCTTCTTGAATTTATAGAGACTTACTTTGTGTCCTAACATGTGGTCTAACTTTGAGAATGTCCTGTTTGCACTTGAGAAGAATGTGTATTGTGCAGCTTTAGGTTGAAATGTTCTGTAAATATCAATTAGGTCTAACTGGTCTAGTTCCTCATTTAAGGACTCTGTGTTTTTGTTAATTTTTTGTCCAGAAGATCTATCTAGTGGTGTCAGTGCATTTATAAAATCAGCCACTCTGATTGTATTACTATTGATCTCTCCCTTGAAGTCCTCTAGAAGTTTTTAAATATATTTTGTTAATCCTGTTTTTGTTGCGTATATGTTTACCAGGGTTATATCCTCTTGTTGGATTGATTTTTTTGATATTATATAGTGACCTTCTTTGTCTCTTATTATGGCCGTCGTTTTGAGGTCTATCTTATGAGATACAAGTATTGCTACACCAGGTTTTTTTTCATTTCCATTTGCTTGGAAAAATTTTTTCCATCCCTTCACTTTCATCCTGTGTGAGTCTTTTTTTGTGAGGTGGGTGTCTTGTATACAGCATATATATGGGTCATGTTTTTTTTTTTTTTTATCCAGTCAGCTTTCCTATGGCTTTTGATTAGAGCATATAAGCCAGTTACATTTAAGGTTATTATTGATAGATAGTTATTAGTTTGCCTTTTTTTTTTTTTTTTTGGTAGGTGCCCCTCGCGGGAACCGAACCCGGAACTCTCTGGTCCACAGGCTGACATTCCAACTGCTGAGCCAAACCGGCCAGGGCTGTTGCCTTTTTTAATTTTATGCCCGTGTTCTTCTCTCTCTCTCTCTCTCTCTCTCTCTCTCTCTCTCTCTCTCTCTCGTTTCTTCTTCTTCTTACTACAGTCCCTTCACTGTTTCTTGCAATGCTGGTTTGGTGGTGGTAAATTTCTTTAGCTTTTTTTTTTTTTTTTTTAAACTGTGAAGCTCTTATTTCTCCTTCAATTTTGAATGGTAGCCTTGCTGGATAGAGTAGTCTTGGATTCAGACCCTTGCCTTGCATTACTTTGTACTTCATGCCACTCCCTTCTGGCCTGCAGTGTTTCTATCAAGAAATCAGCTGACAGTGTGATGGGAGCTCCCTTGTGGGTAACTTTCTGTCTCTGGCTTCCTTTGAGATTCTTTCTTTGTCTTTAATGTTTGCCATTTTTATTATGATGTGTCTCGCTGTGAGTCTTCTGGGGTTCATCTTGCTTGGGACTCTATGTGTTTCCTGGAGTTGTGTGACTTTTTTCTTAACCAGTTTAGGGAAGTTTTTTGTCATTATTTCTTCAAACAGATTATCTTTTCCTTTCTCTGATTCTTCTCTTACTGGTACCTCTATAATGCGAATGTTGTTACGTTTTGTATTGTACCAAAGCTCCCTTAAACTCTCTTCTCCCCCCCTCCCATTTCCTGCTCTGTTTGTGTGTTTTTTTCTACCTTGTCTTCTAAGTCACTGATTCGGTCTTCAGCTTTTACTAATCTACTTTTGAACCCTTCTAAGGTGTTTTTCATTACAGTGGCGTTATTCTTTTTTTCTTCCTTGATTTTTATGCATAGCTTCTACTTCTTTTTTTAAGCTGATGTAGTTTCCATTGAGCTTTTCATAATTCTTATTATGTTACTTATAGTTCTTACTAAATTGTTTGAGCACCCTTAAAATCATTGCTTTGAATTCTTTATCTGACAAGTTGCTTTCTCCCATTTCCTGTAATTCCTTTTCTGGTGATTCTTCTTTTTCTTTCCTTCGGGTGTTTTTTTTTTTTTTGTCTCACCATTTTAACAATCTGGTAGTTCTAGGACCGGTGAGGGATGTGGAATGTGTAGGCAGGTCAATGTGTATCAAATATGGCTGCTGTGACTCTCAGACTCCTTTGGTGTGTGGCGCCTCTTGCCTGCTGTGGGTCCTGGAGGATTGACAACTCGCAGTTGCTATTGGTTTGTCATGCAGGTCTTGGCTCCCTGAGTCTTGCTGCTGCTTGGGCTGGGGTACTGCTCCTGATCAGCCTCTGCTGCTGCTGCTGGGGATGGGTCTCAGCTTATGATCTATGCTGTTGCTGCCTGGGGTGTGTTGTTCCCGCTGGTGTACTGCTGGGGTGCATGGGTCCCACTGGTATGCCTCTGAGGTGTGTGGGTCTTGCTGGGGTCCTTCTGGGGTGCATAGGGTCCCGCTGGTCCTCTGCTGGGGTGCATGTGTTCCAGTGGTATTCTGCTGGGGTGCGGGGGTCCCACTGGTAAACTGCTGGGTTGCGTGGTTCCTACTGGTGTGCTGCTGGAGTATGCTGCTCCCTGGTGGGGCTTACATCCTGATCAGTCGCTGCTGGGGGCAAGTGTCAGCTCCTGGTTTGCACTGCTACTGCTGCTGCTGTTGCTAGGGGATGCTCTCAGGTCCCAATCCTCTGCTCCTGTTGAGGGTTGAGGTTGCTCCACTCCTGAGCCTTTGCTGCTGCTGGGGGGAGGGGCTCCACTCCAAATCCACTGCTGCAGTTGTCAGTGGTATGTCTAGGCTGCCCGAGCCTTGCTGCTACTTGGGCTGGGGCACCGCTCCTGATCAGCCTCTACTGATGTCGCTAGGAATGGGTCTCAGCTGTCAATCTGTGCTGCTGCTGCCTGGGGATGGATGGCTGCTCCTGAGCCTCAGCTGCTGTTGGGGGTGGGGCTCCACTTCCACCCAGTCACTGCTGCTGTAGGAGAAGGTGCTGGGCTCCAATCAGGCTGCTGCTGTGAGGCTGGTGCTTGGCTCCCAGTCAGTTTTAGCTACTGCAACAGGCACCTTGATAGCGACGTTACTGTGTGCTGCTCCACGTTGACACTGCGGGGTCCACTAGACCGATGGTGCAGGGCATTCTGGTGGACTCAGGTCACTCGGCCCTAGCTGCTCCCTGCTTCCTCCTCCTAGAGAAGACCAGGGATCTTTCAAAATGGCGGGGTCTTCTGCCTGCACAGGGAGAAGCTCACTGACAAGCTGCTCACTGCGGTAGCTGGATGCTTTCCATACACTGCACAGGAACCTTCTGCCTCGCATTTCTGAACTGCTCAAGGTTGATTGTCCACACTTATGTTCACTCACACTCTCTCTCACACTCACTCACTCTCTCACACACTCACCCTCACTCCAGTCCTGCCTGCTGCCATCTTCCTCAGCTGCATCTACCTATTTTTTTAATTCTTAAATTTCCAATTCATTCTTCTTTATATCTTCTAGTTTGCCAAAACTTTGTTTCTATGCTGAGACTTTCTATTCTTTTTATTTATTTCAAGCTTGTTTGTAATTGCTCAGTAAAGCATTTTTGTGATAGGTGAATCAAAAATCTTTGTTAGATAATTCTAACATCTCTGTTATCTTGGTTTTTACATCTATTTATTGTATTTTTTTCCATTCAGTTTGAAATCCTCCTGGTTGTTGGTATGATGGATGATTTTCAATTAAATATTGTTTATTTTTATTAAAATAATTACTTTATTAATATTTTTTATTACAGATGTCCCTCCTTTGCCCCCTTTGACAGCCTCCTCCCTGCTCCTGACCCCCTGCCTTCACCATATTATTGTCTGTGTCTATTCGTTATGCATATATGCATATAAGATCTTTGGTTTATCATTTCCTGCCCTCCCTAACCCTTACCTTCTGAAGTTTTTCAGTCTGTTCCCTACTTCCATGTCTCTGGATCTATTTTGTTCACTAGCTTATACTGTTCATTATATTCCACAAATAAATGAAATCAAGTGATATTTGTCTTTCTTTGATTAGCTAATCTCGCTTGGGATAATACTCTCCAGGTCCCTCCAGGTCCCTCCATATCATCTCAAAGGATAAGAGATCTTTCTTTCTTACTGCTGCATAGTATTCCATTGTGTAAATGTACAGCAGCTTTTAATCCACTCATATACTGATGGACACTGGCTCTTTCCAGATCTTAGCTATTGTAAATAGCACTGCTATAAACATAGAGGTGCATATATTCTTTCTGATTGGTATTTTGGGCTTTCTAGGATATATTGCTAGAAGTGGAATCACTGGGTCAAATGGCAGATCAATTTTAAATTTTTTGAGGAAACACCATATTATTTTCCATATTGGCTGCACCAACCTGCATTACCACCAGCAGTGTACTGGAGTCCCCTTTTCTCCACACCCTCGCCAACACTTGTTGTTTGATGATTCCAGCAGGTGTGAGGTGATACCTCATAGTTGTTTTAATATGCATCTCTCTGATGATTAGTGACGTTGAGCATTTTTTCATATGTCTCTTGGCCATTTGTTTGTCCTGTTTGAAGTGTCTCTTCAGATCATCTGCCCATTTTTAAACTGAATTATTTGTCTTCCTTTTGTTGAGTTGTATGAGTACCCATTTTGGAAATTAACCCCGTATCTGATGTATCATTGGCAAATATGGTCTTCCATACAGTGTTTTTCTTTTCATTTTGATGATTTTTTTTTTGGCTGTGCAGAAGATTTTTAGATTGATGTAGTCCCATTTATTAGTTTTTTTCCTTTCTTTCTCTTGCCCTAGGCAATGAATTGGTGAAAATTCTGCTATGTGTGATGTCTGATATTGTGCTGCCTACATTTTATTTTGGATTTTTATGGTTTAATGAGTGACATTTAAGTATTTTATCCACTTTGAGTTTATTCCTGTAACTTCATGGTCTAGTTTCATTTTTTTTGGATGTAGCTGTCCAATTTTCCCAGCACCATTTATGGAAGAGACTGTCTTTACTCCATTGTATATGCTTCCTACCTTTGTCAAATATTAATTGAGCATAATGTCTGGGGTTGATTTCTGGGTTCTCTGTTCTCTTCCATTGATCTGTTTTCCTGTTCTTGTGCCAGTACCAAGCTGTTTTGATTACAGTGGGTTTATAGTATAACCTGAATTCTTGAATTGTGAACCTTCTAAATTTGTTCTTTTTCAAGATTACTGTGGCTATTTCGGGTCATTTTTTTAAATTAATTTTTTTTATCCTCACCCAAAGATATTTTGCCATTTATCTTCAGATAGAGTGAGAGAGAGGGAGAGAGAGAGAGAAACATCAATGTGAGAGAGACACATTGACTGGCTGCCTCCTGCATGACCCCAACCATGGCCAGAGATGAACCACAACTGAGGTACGTGCCCTTGACTGGAATCAAACTCGTGACTCATTGTCCGTGTGCTGACAATCTAACCACTGGCCAGGGCTATTATGGGGTCATTTTGGATGCCATATAAACTTTTGGAGTATTTTTTCTAGATCTATGAAATATGCTATTGATATTTTAATAGGGATTGCATAAAATCTTGATTGCTTTGGGTAGTATGGACATTTTCTTTTTTAATTTTTATTAATTTATTTTTGTTACAGATGTTTCTCCTTTTCCCCCCATTGTCACCCTCTTCCCCCTCCCTCCCTGCCCCGTCCCCAGTTTTATTGCCCATGTCCATTGGTTATGAGTACATGTGTACAAGACCTGTGGTTCATCGCTCCCCTCCCCCACCCCCTCTTCTGGCAATTGTCAGTCTGTACTCTACTTCCACATCTCTGGGACTACCCTGTTCCTCAGACTGTTATGTTTATTATATTCCAGAAATAAGTGAGATCATATGATATTTGCCTTTCTCTGCTTGGCTGGTTTCACTTAGGATAATAGTTTCCAGGTCCTCCCATGTCGTCGCAAAGGATAAGAGATCTTTCTTTCTTACAGCTGCATAGTACTCCATTGTGTATGTACCACAGCTTTTTTATCCATTCGTCTACTGATGGACACTTGGGCTGTTTCCAGATCCTAGCTATTGTAAATAGCGCTGCTATGAACATGGGGGTACATATATTCTTTCTGATTGGTGTTTCAGGCTTCTTAGGGTATATTCCTAGTAGTGGGACCACTGGGTCAAATGGTAATTCAATTTTCAATTTTTTGAGGTAACACCATAGTGTTTTCCACAATGGTTGCACCAGTCTGCATTCCCACCATCAGTGTACTAGAGTCCCCTTTTCTCCACACCCTCGCCAACACTTGTTGTTTGATGCTTTGTTGATGGCGGCCATTCTGACAGGTGTGAGGTGATAACTCCTTGTTGTTTTAATTTTCATCTCTCTGATGATTAGTGATGTTGAGCATTTCTTCATATGTCTCTTAGCCATTTGTATGTCCTTTTTGGAGAGGTGTCTATTAACTTCTTCTGCCCATTTTTTAATTGGGTTCTTTGTCTTCCTTTTGTTGAGTTGTATGAGCACTCTATATATTTTGGAGATTAACCCCTTATCTGATGTATCATTGGCAATTATGCTCTCCCATACAGTGGGTTGCCTTTCCTCTTTGATGGTTGTTTCTTTTGCTGTGCAGAAGATTTTGAGTTTGATGTAGTCCCATGTGTTCATTTTTTCCTTTGTTTATGTTGCCTTAAGTGATATATCAGTGAAGATTCTGCTGCGTATGATGTCCGAAATTTTGCTGCCTACATTTTCTTCAAGGATTTTTATGGATTGATGAGTCGCATTTAAGTCTTTTATCCATTTTGAGTTTATTCTTGTGTATGGTGTAAGTTGATGGTCTAGTTTCATTTTTCTGCATGTAGCTGTCCAATTTTCCCAACACCATTTATTAAAGAGGCTGTCTTTACTCCATTGTATGCTCTTGCCACCTCTGTCAAATATTAATTGAGCATAATGTTTTGGGTCAATTTCTGGGTTCTCTGTTCTATTCCATTGATCTATGTGCCTGTTCTTGTGCCAGTACCAGGCTGTTTTGATTAAAGCAGCTTTGTAGTATAACCTGATGTCTGGTATTGTGATCCCGCCTACTTTGTCCTTCTTTTTCAAGATTGCTGTAGCTATTCAGGGTCTTCTTTGGTTCCATATGAACTTCTGAAGCATTTGTTCTAGTTCAATGAATAATGTCGTTGGTATTTTGATGGGGGATTGCATTAAATCTGTAGATTGCTTTGGGTAGTATGGACATTTTAATGATGTTAATTCTTCCAATCCATGAACAAGGTATGTGCTTCCACTTTTTCATATCTTCCTCTATTTCTTAATTCAATGTCCTGTAGTTTTCTGCAAATAGGTCCTTTACTTCTTTGGTTAAGTTTGTTCCTAGGTATCTTAATTTTTTTGCCGCGATGGTAAATGGGATTATTTTTTTAGTTTCTCTATCTGTGAGTTCATCATTGGTGTATAAGAATGCCATCGTTTTCTTGACGTTAATTTGGTATCCTGCTAAGTTGCCAAATTCATTTATTAAGTCTAATAGATTTTTGATGGAGTCTTTAGGGTTTTCTATGTATCATATCATGTCATCTGCGAATAATGACAGTTTCACTTCCTCCTTTCCAGTTTGGATCCCTTTTATTTTTTCTTCACGTCTGATTGCTGTGGCTAAGACTTCCAGTACTATGTTAAATAAGAGTGGTGAGAGTGGGCATCCTTGTCTTGTTGCTGATCTTAAGGGAAATGGTTTTAGCTTTTGTCCATTGAGTATGATGTTGGCTGTAGGTCTTTCGTATATGGCCTTTATAATGTTGAGATATGATCCCTGTATTCCCAAATTTCTGAGCGTTTTTATCAGAAATGGGTGCTGGATTTTGTCAAATGCTTTTTCAGCGTCTATTGATATGATCATGTGGTTTTTATCTTTCATTTTGTTTATGTGGTGCATCACATTTATTGATTTGCGAATATTGTACCAGACTTGCATCCCTGGGATGAATCCCACTTGGTCATGGTGAATAATTTTTTTGATGTATTGCTACATCCGATTTGCTAGTATTTTGTTTAGGATTTTGGCATCTATGTTCATCAGGGATATTGGCCTGTAGTTTTCTTTCTTTGTAGTGTCTTTTTCTGGTTTTGGAATTAGAATTATGCTGGCCTCATTAAACGAGCTTGGAAGTCTTCATTCTTCTTGAATTTTTTGGAATAGTTTGAGGAGAATGGGTGTTAGTTCTTCTTTGAATGTTCGGTAAAACTCCCCCATGAAGCCGTCAGGGCCAGGGCTTTTGTTTGCTGGGAGGGTCTTGATTACATCTTCAATTTCCTTCGTTGTTATTGGCCTGTTCAAGTTTTCTATCTTTTCCCGGTTCAGTTTTGGGGGACTATGTGTTTCTAGAAATGTGTCCATTTCTCTTAGATTGTCGAATTTGTTGCCATATAAATGTTCATAGTATTTGTTAACAATCCTTTGTATTTCTGTGGTGTCAGTTGTTACTTCTCCTCTTTCATTTCTGATTTTGTGTATTTGGGCTCTCTCTCTTTGTTTCTTGGTGAGTCTAGCTAAGGGTCCATCAATCTTTTTTATCCTTTAAAAAAACCAGGTCTTTGTTTCATTGATCCTTTGAATTGTTTTTTTGGTCTCCATGTCATTTATTTCTGCTCTGATCTTTACTATTTCCTTCCTTCTACTTGCTCTAGGTATTTCTTTTTGTTTGCTTTCTAGTTCTTTAAGTTGTGAGGTTAGGTAGTCAATTAGAAATTTTTTTTCTTTCTTGAGGTGGGCCTGGAGTGCTATGAACTTCCCTCTCAGAACTGCTTTCCCTGCATCCCATAGATTTTGTGTTGTTGTGTGTTCATTTTCATTAGTTTCCAGAAAGTTTTTAATTTCTTCCTTGATCTCCATGGTGACTGATTCATTGTTCAATAACATACTATGTAGCCTCCTTGTGTTTAAATGTCTTTGCATGTTCTTGTTGCAATTGATTTCTATTTTCATGCCGTTGTGATCTGAGAAGATGCTTGATGTGATTTCAATTTTCTTGACCTTGTAGAGACTTAGTTTGTGTCCTATCATGTGGTCTATCTTCGAGAATGTGCCATGTGCACTTGAGAAGAATGTGAATTGTGCAGTTTTGGGGTGTAATTCTCTGTATATATCTATTAGATCCATTTGATCTAGTGCTTCATTTAGAATTTCTGTTTCCTTGTTAATTTTTTGTTTAGATGATCTATCCAGTGATGTCAGTGGGGTGTTGAAGTCTCCTGCTATGATTGTATTGTGGTCGATTTCTCCTTTGAAGTCCTCCAGAAGATTTTTAATATATTTTGGTGCTCCTATATTGGGTTCATATATGTTTACCAAGGTTATATCTTCCTGTTGGATAGACCCTTTCAATATTATGTAGTGACCTTCTTTGTCTCTAGTTATGGTCTTCAATTTGAAATCTAATTTATCAGATATGAGTATTGCTACCACAGCTTTTTTTTCCTTTCTGTTTGCTTGGAAGATTTTTTTCCATCCCTTTACTTTCAACCTCTGTCCCGGCTATGCGGTGTGGAGCAGCTTTGGCTCTTAACCCCAAGGGCGGGCGCTGCTGCTGCTCACAGCTAAGGCCGCTGCTGGTCGTGGGCTCCCATCCCGCCACCCTCACGCACCTCCGCAGACCCTACCAGGCTCATTCAGTGTCCCTGGTTTTGTGATCTTCTCTCGCTGCTTTTCTGTTGCTTTTTCCCCGTGATTTGTCTTTATTTTAGTTGTAATTCCCGTTTGGTCCTGGGAGATCGTCTGTGTAGCATCCATTCACTCTGCCGCCATTTCCCGCTCCGTAGTATGGACATTTTAATGATGTTGATTCTCCCAATCCATGAACATGGTATAGTCTCCCACTTTAAAATTTTTTAAAAAACTTATCTTTAATGTTGAATGTATTACAGATATTCCCCCCTTTTCCCTCATTGACCCCCTCCTCCCCAATCCTGCCCACCTCCTCCCTTCCCAACACTATTGTCTGTGTCTATTGGTTAAACATATATGCATAGAAGTTCTTTGGTTTATCTCTTCCCACCCTCCCTTCTTCCTTCCCTTTGAGTTTCATTAGTCTCACAACAAATTTGTACATCTTAATTCTTTCATCTTTTTCACTCATCCCCCCAGCCCACTCCCATCTGGCAAGCATCAAAATGTTCATTGTATCTATGAATCTGTTTCTGTTCTGCTTGCTCATTTTGCTTTTAGATTCACTTGTTGATAGATATGTATTTATTGCTATTTTTTTGTTCATATTTTTATTCTTCTTCTCCTTCAAGAAGACCCTTCAACATTTCATATAATTCTGGTTTGGTGGTTATGAACTCCAGGTTTTCTTGTCTGGGAAACTCTTTATATGTCCATCAATTCTAAGTGATAGCTTGGCAAAATAGAGTAATCTTGTTTGTAGGTTTTTGTTTTTCGTCAGTTTGAATATCTCTTGCCACTCCTTTTTGGCCTGCAAAGTTTTTTTTAGAGAAATCAACTGACAGTCTTATGGGAGCTCCTTTGTAGGTAACTGCTTTTTTCTTGCTGCTTTTAAGATTCTCTCTTTGTCTTTAACCTTTGGCATTTTGATGATGATGTGTCTTGGTGTGGACCTCTTTGGGTTCATCTTATTTGGGACTCTCTGTGCTTCCTGGACTTGTGTGTCTGTTTCCTTCACCAATTAGGGAAGATTTCTGTCATTATTTTTTCAAATAGATTTTAAATTTCTTGCTCTCTCTCTTCTCCTTCTGGCACCCCTATGATGCAAATGTTGACACTCCTGAAGTTGTCCTAGAGGCTCCTTACAGTATCCTCATTGTTTTTGGATTTTTTTTTTTTTTTTTTTTTTGCTGTTCTGATTGGGTGTTTTTTGTTTCCTTATATTCCCAATCGTTGGTTTGCTTCTTGGCTTTACTTACTCTACTATTGATTCCCTGTACATTATTCTTTATTTCAGTTAGTGCATCCTTCATTTCTTTCTGGTCCTTGTTTATATTGTTGATTTTCTCATTAAGTTTCTTGGAGTTCTCCTTAAGTTCCTTGAAGTTTTCACTAAGTTCCTTGAGCATCCTTATAGCCAGTGTTTTTAATTCTGCAAATGATTGATTGTTTATCTCCATTTCATTTAGTTCTTTTCTTGGAATTTTGTCATATTCTTTCATTTGGGACATCTTTCTTTGTCTCCTCATTTTTGCTGCTTCCCTGTGATTGTTTCTATGTATTAGGTAGAGTTGCTATATCTCCTAAGCTATGTAGGGTGGCCTAGTGTTGTTAAGTGTCCTGTAGGGTCCAGTGGCACAGCCTCCTGATCACCCCAGCTGGGCCCATGAGGTATACCACTAGTGTGGATTGTACACCCTTCTGTTGTAATTGAGTCTTGATCACTGTTGGTACATCAGTGGGAGGGATTTACTCAGGCTGATCAGCTGCAAGGACTGGCTGTGCCTACAGACCACTAGCCTCTGACTCCCTTGGAGATCAGCTGTGCAGAGGTCAACCACACAGAATAAGACTTACCTCAACAGGGCTCTGGTAACCACTGAGTCCACTTATTGAGTGTGTCACTTGTAGACTTGGTTGGGTGGTGGTGTTTTGATGTGGTCTGAAGCTGTCCACTGGGTGTGCTGACTCTGGGGAAAGGTCAACCACTGCCTGTGTTCTACCGGGGCCACCTAGCATAAGCTACAAAGTGATCTGAAGATGGCTGCTTCTTGTGCTGGGCTTGGAGTTGCCCAGGAAAAGCCAAGCTGTGAACCAAGACTGGCTGCTTCTAGTGCCAGGCCTGAGGCCACTTAACAAGAAGTATGGGGCTTGCTGAGACCAGATGCTGCTTGTTTGATAGATTTTAGTAAAATCTGAAGCAGGATCCAAGACAGGCCAATCCTATGGTAAAGCCATTGGAAACAACTTAGGTGGGCCCCAAAGTTGGGTGAGGCATGGCCTCAGGGATTCACCAGGGAGGGGCAAACAGCATAAGCTAGGTTGCTGGAGTCCCAAATATGGTACCTGTCTGCTGTCCACGAGAAGGTCTCACCAAACAAACAGCCACTGACAGCAAGTCTGTCTAGGAGTAAGCTGCCCCTCCAGCTCTCGCCCCAATGTCAAACAATTCAGTTCTTCCCCCTATGTTTCTGGTGGCTTTCAAGCTGCCTCCCCCATGCTGGAGCCCAGAAGGAGCGAGTCCATGTAAGGCTGTGTATGGACCCTTTAAGAGGAGCTGCCTGGTGCTCCAGTGGCTTCAGCCTCCCTCACCTTCAATTCACACTGGTTTTTACAGCAAGAAGTTATGAGTACTTTTCTTCCTGGAACTGCAACCCTGAACTGGGAGCCTGGGGTGGGACAAGCATCCCCTAACTCCTCAAGGAGGAACTTCACAGCCAAGGTAGCCCTCCTTATTTTTATCTGCCACATGTGGGTGTGGGACCAGTCTGTCTGTGCATCTGCCCCACCTACCAGTCTCCAAGTGGTATCTTTTTTATTCGTAGTTGTAGGACTTTCATTCAGCTCGATTTAAGGCAGTTCTGAATGATGGCTGTTTTATTTTTCTCTTTGGAATATAATCACTCCCACTTTTTTTTAAAATATGTTCTTCAATTGTTTTTTCACTATTTGTAGTTTTCTGAGAAGTATTTTATCTCCTTGGTTAAGTTTATTCCTAGGTATCTTAATTTTTTTTTTTTTGCAATGGCAAATCGGATTTTTTTTTTTAAGTTTATCTTTCTGTGCATTCATTATTGGTGTATAAAAGTACCATTGCTTTCTGGATGTTGATTTTGTGTCCTACCACTTTGCCAAATTCATTTATTAAATCTAGTAGTTTTTTTATTGAACTCCTTAGAGTTTTCTGTGCACAATATTCTGTCATCTGTGGATAATGGCAGTTTCACTTCCTCCTTTCCAATTTGAATGCCTTTTATTTTTTTGTCTTGTCTGATTGCTGTGGCCAAGACTTCCAGTACTATGTTGAATAAGAGTGGTGAAGGTGGACATTCCTGTCTTGTTTCTTTTTTTAAGGAAAATTCTTTAAGTTTTTCCCCATTGAGTATGATGTTGGCTGTAGGTTTTTCATATATGGCCTTTATTATGTTGAGGTATGATCCTTCTATTTTCACTTCACTGAGAGTTTTTTTTTTATATAAAAAATAGGTGCTGGAGCGGCCTTAGCTGTGAGCAGCGGTGGCGACCACCGTCGGGGTTAAGAGCCAAAGCTGCTCCACAGTGCAGAGGGCCGGGACAGAGCACTTAATAGCCACAGCCACTCACCTGGGGCTCCGGCAGAGGGAGGGTGGACTGGACTGGAACTCTGTGGGGACACCTGGGATTTGGAGGGCGCTCAGAGTTTGCGCTGAGCAGCGGCCACAAAGGACGGTGGTGGCCAGCTAGCTCCTTCCCAGTTACACAGAACGGCATCCAAGTTTGCTCCTTCCCAGAGCTGTGGAAGCCCCTCCCTCAGAGATTTCCAGGTGAGGTAAAGCGCCAAAGAAATGCAAATTGAGGCTCATTAACAACCAGCATTGAACCCACCCTCGGTAATATTTCTCACACTATAAACACCTGAGGGACTTTCTCATTCAACTGAGATCCTAAGGCTTTTCAAGTAACTGAGGCTAATAGCCTCCAGGCAAAAAGCTAGAGCATAACTGAACCTTTCCTGAGCTTGCAAATCTACCCAGGAAAGTGAGACTTGACAGTGGTGTTCAAGGAGGGCCCTCCACACTCATCCAAACCCAGTAGAGGGAGCCACAAATAGCAGAACACCAACACCCACAGGGAAAATTTGGCAGGCTCCAAAACCCACTGAGATAGCAAAAATGGTGAAACAAAGAAACAGATCCCAAATGAAAGAACAAGAGAACTCTACTGAAGATGAGATAAATGAAATGCATTTAAGTAAATTATCAGAGGTAGACTTCAGAGCCATGATCTTGAGGAAACTAAACACCATGAGTAAGGACATTGACACCATGAAAACCAACCAAGTGGAAATAAAGAATGACATAGCAGAAATGAAGAACACATTGGCAGGTCTGACCAGCAGAGTAGAGGAAGCAGAGGACCGGATCAGTGAATTAGAAGACAGAGTAGAAAAAATCAATCAATCAGAAGACCAAAAGGAAAAAATAGTGTAAAAACAAGAAGATAGCTTAAGAGAACTGTGGGACAACTGGAAAGATAATAACATTCTCATCATAGGAGTCCCCGAAGAAGAAGAAAATGAGCATGGGTTAGAGAATATACTTGAAGAAATAGTGACAGAAAACTTTCCTAACCTGGTGAAGGAAGAAGGCATTCAAGTTCAAGAGGCACAGAGAACCCCAAGTAGGAAGAACCCAAACAGGCCAACACCAAGACACATAATAATTAAAATGCCAAAAATTAAAGACAAAGAGAGAATCCTAAAGGCAGCAAGAGATAAGCAACAGGTTACCTACAAAGGAACCCCCATAAGGCTATGATCTGACTTCTCAACAGAAACACTACAGGCCAGAAGGGAATGGCATGAAGTAATCAAGGTCATGAAAAACAAGGATCTGAATCCAAGACTACTCTATCCAGCAAGGCTATCATTCAAAATAGAAGGTCAAATAAAGAGCTTCCCAGACAAAAAAAAAGGCTAAGGGAATATATTAACACCAAACCAGCACTGCAAGAAATGTTAAAAGGACTGTGTAATTAGTAGAAGAAATAGGAAGAAAAATATAACCACACAGAACAAAAATGGCAATAAATAAGTACATATCAATAATCACCTTAAATATAAATGGATTGAATGCTCCGATAAAAAGACACAGAGTAGCTGACTGGAAAAGAAATAATGATTCACATATATGTTGTCTACAAGAGACCCACCTCACAACAAAAGGCTCACATAGGTTGAAAGTAAAAGGATGGAAAAAGTCTTCCAAGCAAACGGAAAGGAAAAAAAAAGCTGGAGTAGCAATACTCATATCTGATAAATTCGCTTTCAAATTGAAGACCATAACTAGAGACAAAGAAGGCCACCACATAATATTGAAAGGGTCTATCCAACAGGAAGATATAACCTTGGTAAACATATATGCACCCAATATAGGAGCACCAAAATATATTAAAAATCTTCTGGAGGACTTCAAAGGAGAAATCGTCCGTAATACAATCATAGCAGGAGACTTCATCACCCACTGACATCACTGGATAGATCATCTAGACAAAAAATTATCAAGGAAACAGAGACTCTAAATGAAGCACTAGATCAAATGGATTTAATAGATATATACAGAGAATTATATCCCCAAACTGCAGAATTCACATTCTTCTCAAGTGCACATGGGACATTCTAAAAGATAGACCATATGTTAGGACACAAACTAAGTCTCTACAAGTTCAAGAAGATTAAAATCATATCAAGCATCTTTTCAGATCACAATGGCATGAAACTAGAAATCAATTGCAACAAGAACATGCAAATATATTTGAACACATGGGGGCTAAATAGCATGTTACTGAATAATGAATCGGTTACCATGGAGATCAAGGAAGAATTTAAAAAATTCCTGGAAACCAATGAAAATGAATATACAACAACACAAAATCTATGGGATGCAGCGAAAACAGTTGTGAGAGGGAAGTTCATAGCACTACAGGCCTACCTCAAGAAACAAAAAAAATTATAATTGACTACCTAACCTCAAAACTTAAAGAATTAGAAAGCAAACAAAAGGGAAACCACAGAGCAAGTAGAAGGAAGGAATTAGTAAAGATCAGAGCAGAAATAAACATCATGGAGACCAAAAAAAAAAAAAAAATTCAAATGATCAATGAAACAAAGAGCTGTTTTTTTGAAAAGATAAACAAGATTGATGGACCCTTAGCTAGACTCACGAAAAACAAAGAGAGAGAGCCCAAATACACAAAATCAGAAATGAAAGAGGAGAAGTAACAACTGACACCACAGAAATCCAAAAGATTGTTAACAAATACTATGAACATTTACATGGCAACAAATTCGACATTCTAAGTGAAATGGACACATTTCTAGAAACACATAGTCTCCCAAAACTGAACCGGGAAGAGATAGAAAACTTGAACAGGCCAATAACAACGAAGGAAATTGAAGATGTGATCAAGACCCTCCCAGCAAACAAAAGCCCTTGCCCTGACGGCTTCATGGGGGAGTTTTACTGTACATTGAAAGAAGAACTAACACCCATTCTCCTCAAACTATTCCAAAAAATTCAAGAAGAAGGAAGACTTCCAAGCTCGTTTTATGAAGCCAGCATAATTCTAATTCCAGAACCAGAAAAAGACACTACAAAGAAAGAAAACTACAGGCCAATATCCCTGATGAACATAGATGCCAAAATCCTTAACAAAATACTAGCAAATCGGATCCAGCAATACATCAAAAAAATTATTCACCATGACCAAGTGGGATTCATCCCAGGGATGCAAGTCTGGTTCAATACTCGCAAATCAATAAATGTGATACATCACTTAAACAAAATGAAAGATAAAAACCATATGATCATATCAATAGATGCTGAAAAAGCATTTGAAAAAATCCAGCACCCATTTCTGATAAAAACGCACAGAAATTTGGGAATAGAGGGTTCATATCTCAACATTATAAAGGCCATATATGAAAGACCTACAGCCAACATCATACTCAATGGACAAAAGCTAAAAGCATTTCCCTTAAGAACAGGAACAAGACAAGGATGCCCACTTTCACCACTCTTATTTAACATAGTACTGGAAGTCTTAGCCACAGCAATCAGACATGAAGAAAAAATAAAAGGGATCCAAATTGGAAAGGAGGAAGTGAAACTGTCATTATTCGCAGATGACATGATATTATACATAGAAAACCCTAAAGACTCCATCAAAAATCTACTAGACTTAATAAATGAATTTGGCAAAGTAGCAGGATACAAAATTAACGTCAAGAAATTGATGGCATTCTTATACATCAATGATGAACTCAGAGAAAGAGAAACTAAAAATCAATCCCATTTACCATTGCAGCAAAAATTAAGATACCTAGGAATAAACTTAACCAAAGAAGTAAAGGACCTATTTGCAGAAAACTACAGGACATTGAATAAAGAATTAGAGGAAGATATGAAAAAGTGGAAGCACATACCTTGTTCATGGATTGGAAGAATTAACATCATTAAAATATCCATACTACCCAAAGCAATCTACAGATTTAATGCAATCCCCATCAAAATACCAACGACATATTTCACAGAACTAGAACAAATACTTCAGAAGTTCAGATGGAACCAAAAAGACCCCGAATAGCTACAGCAATCTTGAAAAAGAAGGACAAAGTAGGTGCGATCACAATACCTGATATCAGGTTATACTACAAAGCTACTGTAATCAAAACAGCCTGGTACTGGCACAAGAACAGGCACATAGATCAATGGAATACAACAGAGAACTCAGAAATTGCCCCAAAACATTATACTCAATTAATATTCGACAAAGGTGGCAAGAGCATACAATGGAGTAAAGACAGCCTCTTTAGTAAATGGTGTTGGGAAAATTGGACAGCTACATGCAAAAAAATGAAACTAGACCATCAACTTACACCATACACAAGAATAAACTCAAAATGGATAAAAGACTTAAATGCGACTCATCAATCCATAAAAATCCTTGAAGAAAATGTAGGCAGCAAAATTTCGGACGTCATACACAGCAGAATCTTCACTGATACATCACCTAAGGCAACAGAAACAAAGAGAAAAATGAACACATGGGACTACATCAAACTCAAAAGCTTCTACACAGCAAAAGAAACAACCATCAAAGTGGAAAGGCAACCCACTGTATGGGAGAACATAATTGCCAATGATATATCAGATAAGGGATTAATTTCCAAAATATATAGAGTGCTCATACATCTCAACAAAAGGAAGACAAAGAACCCAATTAAAAAATGGGCAGAGGAACTAAATAGACACCTCTCCAAACAGGACATACAAATGGCCAAGAGACATATGAAGAAATGCTCAACATCACTAATCATCAGAGAGATGCAAATTAAAACAACAATGAGGTATCACCTCACACCTGTCAGAATAGCCGCCATCAACAAAGCATCAAACAAGTGTTGGCGAGGGTGTGGAGAAAGGGGACTCTAGTACACCGCTGGTGGGAATACAGACTTGTGCAGCCACTATGGAAAACTCTATGGTGTTACCTCAGAAAATTAAAAATTGAATTACTATTTGATCCAGTGTTCCCAGTCCTAGGAATATACCCTAAGAAGCCTGAAACACCAATCAGAAAGAATACATGTACCCCCATGTTCATAGCAGCGCTATTTACAATAGCTAAGATCTGGAAACAGCCCAAGTGTCCATCAGTAGACGAATGGATAAAAAAGCTGTGGTACATATACACAATGGAGTACTATGTAGCTGTACAAAAGAAATATCTCTTATCCTTTGAGACGACATCAGATGACCTGGAATCTATTATCCTAAGCGAAACAAGCCAAGCAGAGAAAGACAAATATCATATGATGTCACTTATTTCTGGAACATAATGAACAGAAAAGTCTGAGGAACAGGGTAGTCCCAGAGACGTGGAAGTTGGGTACAGACTGACAATTGCCAGAAGTTGGGGTGGGGGAATGGAGCGATGAACCACAGAACTTGTACGCATGTACTCAAAACCAGTGGACATGGACAACAAAAGTGGGGACGGGGCGGGGTGGGAGGCGGAGGAGTTTGTCAATGGGGGAAAAAGGAGAAACATCGGTAACAAAAGTAAATTAATAAATTAAAAAAAAATAGGTGCTGGATTTTGTCCAATGCTTTTCAGCATCTATTGATATGACCATTTGATTAAAAAATTTTTTTTCTTTATTGATATTTGAGAGAGAGGAAGGGAGAGGGAGAGAGAGAGATATAAACATTGGTGAGAGACGACATCAATTGGCCACCTCCTGCGTGACCCCCACTTGGGAATGGCCTGCAACCTCGGCATGTGCCCTGACCATGAATCAAACCAGTGACCTCTTGGTGCATGAGTCAATGCTCATCCACTGAGCCACAGCAGCTGGGCTGTTCATTTGATTTTTCACTTTCATTTGGTTTATATGGTGTATTACATTTATTGATTTTCAAATATTGTACCAGCCTGGCACCCCTGGGATAAATCTTACTTGGTGGTTGTGAATAATTTTTAAAAGTATTGCTGGATCTGATTTGTTAAGATTTTTGAGGATTTTGGTGTCTATGTTTATCAGGGATATTGATTTGTACTTTTCCATCTTTCTAGTGTCTTTATTTGATTTTGGGATTAGGACTATGCTACCCTCATAAAAAGACCTTGGAAGTCTTCCTTCCGCTTGAATTTTTTTGGAATAATTTGAGTAGAATAGTTGTTAGTTCTTTGAATGTTTGGTAAAACTCCTCTGTGAAGCAATCTGGACCAGGCCTTTTGTGTGCTGGGAGTTTATTGATTACTGCTTCTATTTCATTAATTGTTGTTGGTCTCTTCATGTATTCTGACTCTACACAGTTGAGTTTTGGAAGACTGCATAATTCTAAAAATTTGTCCATTTCACCTAGGTTGTCTAATTTGTTGTCTTATAAATTGTTTATAGTATTTTCTTGCAATCATTTTTATTTTTGTGGTGTCAGTTGTTACTTCACCTATTTCATTCCTGATTTTATTAATTTGGGGCATCTCTCTTTGTTTCTTGGTGAGTCTGGCTAGAAGTTGATCAATATTATTTATCTTTTCAAAGAACCAGCTCTTGGTTTCATTGATCTTTTGTATTTTTTTTTTTTATCCTCACCTGAGGACATTTTTTGCATTTATCCTCAGATAGAGTGGGAGGGAGAGAGGGAGGAAGAGAGAGAGAGAGAAACATCGATGTGAGAGAGACACATCAAGTGGTCACCACCCACATGACCCCAACCGGGGCCGGGGACAAACTGCAACCAAGGTACTTGCCCTTAGCGGGAACCGAACCCGGGACTCTCCGGTCCATGGGCCAATGCTCTAACTGCTGAACCAAACCGGCCAGGGCTTTTTTTTTAGTTTCTATGTCATTTATTTCTGCTCTGATATTTATTATTTCCTCCTTCTACTAACTCTGGGTTTCTGTTTTAGTTCTCCTTCTAAATCTTTAAGTTGTAGGGTTAGATAGTTTCTTAGAAAGTTTTCTTGTTTTTTGATGTAGGCCTGTAGTGCTATAAACTTCCCTTTCAGGACTGCTTTTGCTGTCTATAGATTTTGTGTTGTTGTGTGTTAATTTTCATTAGTTTCCAGGAAGTTCTTGATGTCTTTCTTGATCTCATTGGTAACCCATTCATTGTTTAATAACAGTTATTTAGCCTTCACGTGTTTGAGTGTTCTTGAGTGTTTTTATTGTAACTGATTTCTAGTTTCATGCCATTGTGATCTCAGAAGATGCTTGATATGCATTCAATGTTCTTGAACTTGTAGAGAGTTAGGCTGTTTCCTAACATGTGGTCTATCTTTGAGAATGTCCCAAGTGCACTCGAGGAGAATGTATATTCTACAGCTTTGGGGTGTAATGTTTTGTAAGCATTAATTAAATCCAACTGATCTAGTGCGTCATTTATGTCTTTGTTTCCTTGTTAATTTTTTCTCTAGAAGATCTATCCAGTGGTGACAGTGGGGTGTGAAAATTTCCTACTATGATTGTATTGGTGTCCCTCTCTCCCTTGAAGTCTTCCAGAAGTTTTTAAAATCTATTTTGGTGTTCCTATGTTCGATGCATATATGTTTATCAGGGTTATATCCTCTTTTTGTATCAATCTTTTAAATATTATGTAGTGACCTTCTTTGTCTCTTATTAGGGCCCTCTTTTGAAATCTGTCTTATCCGATGTGAGTATTGCTACACCAGCTTATTTTTCATTTTCATTTTACTGGAAAAAATTTTTCATCCCTTCACTTTCATCCTGTTTGAGTCTTTTGTTCTGAGGAGGGTCTCTTTTAGACAGCATATATATGGGTCATGTTTTTTTTTATCCAATCAGCTACCCTATGTCTGTTGATTGGAGAACTTAAGCCATTTATATTTAAGGTTATTATTGATAGTTTCTCATTTGTTGCCATTGTAATTCTTTATGCCTGTGTTCCTCTCTCTCTCTTTCTCTGTCTCTCTGTCTCTCTATTTCTTCTTCTTCTTACAACAGTCCCTTTAGCATTTCTTGCACTGCTGGTTTGGTGGTAGTAAATTTCTTTAACCTTTTTTTGGCCTGTGAAGCTCTTTATTTCACCTTCAATTTTGAATGATAACCTTGCTGGGTAGAGTAGTGTTGGATTCAGACCCTTGCTTTTCATGACTTTGTATACTTCATACCACTCCTTTCTGGCCTGCAGTGTTTCTATTAAGAAATCACCTGACAGTCTAATGGGAGCTCCCTTGTAGGTAACTTTCTGTCTCTTCTTGCTGCCTTTAGTATTCTCTGTCTTTAACATTTGCCATTTTAATTATGATGTGTCTAGGTGTGTGTCTTTTTGGGTCTTCTTGTGTTTCCTGGACTTGTGTGACTTTTTCCTTCACCAGGTTAGGGAAGTTTTCTGTCATTATTCCTTCAAACAGTTTCTCTATTCCTTTCTCTGATTCTTCTCCTTCTGGTACCCCTATGATTCGAATGTTGTTACATTTCATATTGATCCTAAGCTCCCTTAAGCTCTTCTGCTGCTTTTTATTTTTATTTTTCCATTTGCTGCTCAAAGTGGGTGTTTTTTCCTACCTTGTGTTCTAACCCACTGATTTGGTCTTCAACTTCTTCTTATGTACTGTTGATTCCTTCCACAGTATTTTATATCAGCTATGTCATTCTTTTTTTTTTTTTGTCCAGATAGAGTGGGAGGGAGAGAGAAGAAGAGAGAGAGAGAGAAACATCGACGTGAAAGGTACACATTGAGTGGCTGCCACCTGCACGACCAACCATGGCCAGGGACAAACTGCAACCGAAGTACATGCCCTTAGCAGGAACCGAACCTGGGTCTCTCTGGACCGCAGGCCGACGCTCTAACCGCTGAGCCAAACCAGCCAGGGCTCAGCTATGTCATTCTTTATTTCCACTTGATTTTTATTCATAGCTTCTATCTCTCTCTCTTTTTTTTATGCTGGTGTAGTTCCCACTGACCTCTTTATGATTCTCATTAAGTTGCTTGTAATTCTCACTAAGTTTTTTGAGCACCCTTAAAACCATTGCTTTGAATTCTTTTTTTATTTATTTTTTAATTTATTTATTTATTAATTTATTTTTGTTACAGATGTTTCTCCTTTTCCCCCCATTGTCACCCTCCTCCCCCTCCCTCCCTGCCCCTTCCCCAGTTTTGTTGTCCATGTCCATTGGTTATGAGTACATGCGTACAAGTTCTGTGGTTCATCGCTCCCCTCCCCCACCCCCTCTTCTGGCAATTGTCAGTCTGTACCCTACTTCCACATCTCTGGGACTACTCTGTTCCTCAGACTGTTATGTTTATTATATTCCAGAAATAAGTGAGATCATATGATATTTGTCTTTCTCTGCTTGGCTGGTTTCACTTAGGATAATAGTTTCCAGGTCCTCCCATGTCGTCGCAAAGGATAAGAGATCTTTCTTTCTTACAGCTGCATAGTACTCCACCGTGTATATGTACCACAGCTTTTTTATCCATTCGTATACTGATGGACACTTGGGTTGTTTCCAGATCTTAGCTATTGTAAATAGTGCTGCTATGAACATGGGAGTACATATATTCTTTCTGTTTGGTGTTTCAGGCTTCTTAGGGTATTGAATTCTTTTTTTAAAATTTATTTTTCTTTGTTGATTTTATAGAGAGGAAGGGAGGGTGAGAGAGAGATAGAAACATCGATGAAAGAGAACATTGACTGGCTACCTCCTGCATGCTCCTCACTGGGGATTTGGCCCACAACCTGGGCATGTGCCCTGACCAGGAATTGAACCAGCAACCTCCTGGTGCATGGGTTGACGCTCAACCACTGAGTCACACTGGCCAGGCCGCTTTGAATATTTTATCTGACAAACTGTTTGCCTCCATTTCATGTAGTTCCGTTTCTGGTGATTCCTTCTTTTCTTTCATTTGGGGGTTGATTTCTGTGTCACCATTTTAGCAATCTGGTAGTTCCAGGCAGGTGAGGCATGTTGGTATGTGTAGGTAGGTCAGTGTGTATCAGATAAGACTGCTATGTCTCCTAGTCTGTTCTGATATGTGGCGCCTCTCATCTGCTGTGGAGGATTGATGGCTGGCAGCTTGTGTTGGTCTGTCATTGTAGGTGCTGCTGGGCTGCGTGTGTCCACCTGGTGAACTGTTGGGGTGCTTATGTCCTCAGGTACCTCTGCTGCCTGGTGGGGCATTGTTCCCTATCCACATTGCTGCTGCTGTTGCTGGGGGATCAGTCTTAGTTCCTGAGATTCTGCTGCTACTGTGGGTGGGGCTCCACTCTGAATCCACTGCTGCTGCTGCTGTCAGTGGTAGGTCTTAGCTCCCAAGCCTCTGCTGCTTCTGGGGGCGGGTTGATGCTTGACTCCCAAGTCTCTACTATTCACTTTTTTATTGAATTTTTTACTGGGAATTGAACTGGCACCCCCTTGGTGGACGGTACAATGCCCAGCCAACTGAGCCACACTGGCCAGGGCAATACTGTTCATTTTGGGTATCATGTAATGAGAGTCTAGATTTTATATAAATATTACACTTTAGCTGTCTTTGTTTTCTGACACTGCTCTGGCAGGGGAAAGGTGGGTGCTGCCTTGTTACTGCCAGATTGGGATAGAAGGTCAGGCTCCCCATGTGACCTTTGCTTGCATGGGTGGAGGTTGAAGTTTCACAGTTTTGCCTGTGGTGTTTGGCTATGGTAGAGCAGTACTAGTCTAAAAGTTTTCTATCTTGCTAGGATGTCTGTCCCTTTCCCACTTCTTTTACTGGCAAGAGTAGACTTTTTTTTTGTCTGTTCCCATAGGTATTTTCTGAATTACTGGCTTCTCCAGCAGCCAGTCTGGAATATGTGAGACAAGACAAAACCCCAGAAAACTTATCATCCTGGCATTCTTTAGTTCATGAGGTCCTTAGCCAGTCTGTCCTCTTCTCTCCAACTTTGTTAATCTTCTTATATTTGTTTTACATATATATATATATATATATATATATATATATATATATATATATATATATATAGTGTCAGGAGTTTTTAGCTGTACTTATTGAGAGGAGTAGGGAAAAGTACATCTACTCCATCTTCTTGGAGGTAGAAATCTCCAGTTGACTTATTGGACCCCACATCTCCTGTTAGTTAAATATCTTCAACTATCTCTTAATATATGGTGTTAAAAAGTCACCTGTTAATACACTGTCTTCATTGAGTGAGTGGATCATACCTATCTATGTAGCCTGTGAGATGTTGAAGCAGAATCATAGATTAAGGCAACCCCAGAGTTCTCCAGCTGCTGGTGACAGATTATTTAAATCTGTTCTGCTTTTTTTTTTTTTTTAAATCCTCACCAAAGGTATTTTCTATTTATCTGAGATAGAATGTGGGGGGGGGGAGAGAGAGAGAGAGAGAGAGAGAGAGAGAGAGAGAGAGAGAGAGAGAAACATCGATGTGTCACACATTGACTGACTGCCTTCTGCACGAACCCGAACCCGACCAGGGCCGGGGATGAACCGCAACCGAGGTATGTGCCTTTGACTGGAATTGAACCCGAGACCCTTTGGTCCGTGGGCTGACACTCCGACTGCTGAGCCAAACCAGCCAGGCTCTGTTCTGCTTTTGAACAAACAAGTCTTCAATATGTGCCCAGAACTCAGTGGGTATTTAAAAGCCTATGGAGAAAGCTGTAGCCTTGACTCTCAGGGTATTTAATGTCTAGATGGGGAGACAAGACAACTAAATTCTCCATCTCAGGGCCTGGAATATAGCACACACTCAATATATCATTGTTTAATGAACAAATGCTGCCAAACAAATTTGCCAAACAAATCCTGAATGACAGGTGCTAAACTGAATTGTATGGTGTAGATTAGAATTTCTGTATGAAGCCAGAAAAGAGACAGAAGTCTGGGCTAGAGTAGTCAAGAAAGGATTTATTTTTTTTTTCTTTTTCAATTTTTATTAATTTATTTTTGTTATAGATGTTTCTCCTTTTCCCCCCCTAGACTTCCTCTTCCCCATCCCCCCCACCCCCCCCAGCATTATTTTCTATGTCCATTGGTTATGCATACATGCATATAAGTTCTTTGGTTCATCTCATCCATCCCCCCCACCCCCCTCCTCTGAGGTTTGTCAGTCTGAACCATACTCCTTTCTATGTCTCTGGATCTATTTCGTTCATCAGCCCACCTTGTTCATTATATTCCACAAATAAGTAAGATCATGTGGTATTTGTCTTTCTCTGATTGGCTTGTTTCACTTAGCATAGTACTCTTGAGGTCCCTCCACGTCATCTCAAAGGATAAGAGATCTTTCTTTCTTACAGCTGCATAGTATTCCATTGTATATATGTACCACAGCTTTTTTACCTACTTATCTATTGATGGACTCTTGGGCTGTTTCCAGATCTTAGCTATTGTAAATAGTGCTGCTATGAACATAGGGGTACATATATTCTAAGAAAGGATTTCTTAAGGGGGTAGAGATTGGGTTATCTTGTAGGTTGGGTAGGATCTGGAGGTATTTGTTTTTTACAATTTTTCTAGCTTTATTGAGATATAATCGATGTAATATTGTATAAGGTTAAAGTACACTGTTTTGGTTTGATACACATATATGTTATACCTTCTTAATGAATTGACTCAAAAAGATATTGCACACAAGTGGAATTAAGAGAGAGCAAGGATAGCTGTATTTATATCATAACAAATAGACTTGAAGCTATAAACAGTAACAAGAGACAAAGAAGGTCATTATATTGTGGTCTTTTTAAAATTGAGGTATAATTTACACATAACATTATATTAATTTCAGGTGTACAACATAATGATTTGATATTTATATATATTGCAAAATGATCATCAAGATATATCTAGGTAACATTTGTCACCATACATAATTATAAATCAAATTTTCTCATGATGAGAACTTTTAAGATCTACTTTCTTAGCAACCTTCAAATATAGTTGACACTTAAATAACATGGGTTTGAAATGCACTGATCCACTTATATGTGGATTTCTTTTTAGTGTCTTTTGATTTATTATTTTTTCATAATATTTTTTTCAATTACAGTTTACATTCAATATTATTTTGTATTAGTTTCAGGTGTACAGCATAGTGGTTAGACAAAGAACAATATAAGCAAATAAAACAAACAGATTCATAGATACAGAGAACAGACTGATTTTTGCTAGAGGAGAAGGGGGTTGGGGGACTGGGTGAAAAAAGCTACAGATTGGTAGTAACAAAGTAGTCATGGGATGTAAAGTACAGCACAGGAAATATAGTCAGTCATATTACAATAACTATGTATGGTGCCAGGTGGATACTAGAAATATCAGGGGGTACATGGATTTTTTCAGTAAATATGTTTTTGATCTGCTGTTGATTGAATCCATGGATTCAGAGGGCGGAATGTATACCTTGTCCTATGCCATCTCATATAAGGGACTTGAGTATCTACACATTTTGTTATCCACAGCAGTACTGGAACCAATCCCCCAGGGATACCGAGGAATGACTGTAGTTAAGTTTTGGGGAAGTCAAACATTATATGCAGATTTTTGACTATGCAGGGGGTGTTCAGCACCGTAGTCCCCACATTGTTCAAGGGTCGATTGTGCACAATGCAATATTATTAACTATAGCCACCATGTTGTACTTTACAGCCATATGACTTATTTATTTTATAACTGTAAGAGTGCATGTTTTTTGAGGTATTCTTTGAAGGAAAAATTAGCAGGTCTTGTTAACAGACTGTTGCGGGTGGGGTGGTGAAAGTGACTAAATGGCAAACAAATTTTGGTTCAGATCCTGGGTGATTTGGAGACAAGTGGAAGACTATGCATTTGATTAGCTTGAGTTATTAGCAAAACATCCAAGCATTTGGACTATCTGGAACAGAGGAGCAGATTATACTAGAAAAGCACATCTTTTCATCTGAGAGTCTCCAGAAGATATAGAACCTATTCACACTGTGCAGCCAACAAACTATATGATATAAGGCAATTCACAATCCCACCCTTGGCTTTGATTTCCTTATCTATAAAATGTGTTCATTGCTGATTTTTAAATGAAGTAACATTTGATCAGCACTCCACACAGTATCTGGTATTTGGAAGGAGCCCTATACTTGTTGGAATATATCCTTTCCACCTTTAAAATTCTATGATTCTGAGATGTCTTTGAAATGTGAATAATTTTTACTGTGTCTGCTCTCTATGACTGAGTTTTTACTTGGTAGTTTTTTCCTCACCAGAGCCCACCAGCTTATATCATGTGAAGCTTAGAATGCAGAGGAGCAGAGGTTGTACATGTTGTGTCTCAGTCTTTTCAGACATCCTGTATTTTTCTCTCTTTTGAGCATTTGCAGTTTTCATGCCTGAAACAGAAAAGCCTCCATTTTGGCTGACTCTAGCCCTCCACTCTGGGGAGTACAATGGGCAGGTAGCCATTAGTACACAGGAAAGGAGGTCTCTGTGGTATCTTAAAGTCATTGGATTTTATTTATTCCCAGTTTGCTTAATATTTTTCCACAGATCTGGACAGTTTAAAAAGGGATGGTGATGAGGAGAGAGAAGGATGAAACCTAACTAGGCCTAGAGAAAAGAATGAACATATTTGCCTTTAAATATCAAACTGGGGCTAATAAAACTTAAACCCCCCAAGAAAACTCCTGGGCTTCATTTTGTCTTTCTGAAAACTAAACACTACTGTGACTTTGCATGTGGCATCTGAAAAGTTGACTTTGGTTCCAGAAATAGTTCCACATCTTGTTACTAGGATTTTTAAAATGTTGGCCCTCCATTTGTCATAAATAATATTTATTTCTTTCATATTAAAAAGATATTGCCCTGGCCGGTTTGGCTCAGCGGTTAGAGTGTCGGCCCGTGGACCAGAGAGGCCCAGGTTCGGTTCCTGCTAAGGGCACGTACCTCGGTTGCAGTTTGTTCCCGGTCCCGGTTGGGGTCATGTGGGTGGCAGCCACTCGATGTGTCTCTCTCACATAGATGTTTTTCTCTCTCTCTTCCTCCCTCTCTCCCTCCCGCTCTATATGAAGATAAATGCAAAACTGTCCTTGGGTGAGGATTAAAAAAAAAAGATATTTTTCAGATTATAAAGACAATCACATTGTAGAGAATTTGAAAATTATAGAAAATGAAAATAACTTATAATCCTACAACCCAGAGATAACCATTGTTAATATTTCTATTTACTTTCAAATTACTTTATTTTTGTTACAGATGTTTCTCTTTTATCCCTCCTAGATGCCCTTCTCCCAATCCCCGCCCCAATCACATTGTTGTCTATGTCCACTGGTTATGAGAACATGCATATGAGATATTTGGTTTATCTCTTCCCTCTCCCCTGTCCCCCTCCTTTGAGGTTTGTCAGTCTGCACCCGACTCCTTTCTATGTCTCTGGGTCTATTTTGTTCATCAGCTTATTTTGTTCGTTATATTCCACAAGTAAGTGAGATCATGTGGTATTTGTCTTTCTCTGATTGGCTTATTTCGCTTAGCATGATACTCTCCAGGTCCCTCCATGTCGTCTCAAAGGATAAGAGATCTTTCTTTCTTATAGCTACATAGTGTTCCATTGTGTATATGTACCACAGCTTTTTATTTATTTTTAATCCTCACCTGAGGATATTTTTCTATTTATCTTCAGATAGAGTGGGAGGGAGGGGGAGAGAGACAGAGGGAGAGAGAGAAACATCAATGTGAGAGAGACACATCGACTGGTTGCCTCCCACACGACCTCGACCAGAGCCAGGGACAAACCGCAACCGAGGTACATGCCCTTGACCGGAATCAAACCCGCGACTCTTTGGTCTGTTGACTGACGCTCTAACCACTGAGAAAATCCGGCCAGGGCTACCACAGCTTTTTTATTCACTCATCTACTGATGGACACTTGGGCTGTTTCCAGATCTTAGCAATTGTAAACAGTGCTGCTATGATCATGGGGGTACATATATTCTTTCTGACTGGTGTTTCAGGCCCCTTAGGATAGATATACTCCTAGAAGTGGGAACACTGGGTCAAATGGCAGTTCAATTCTTAATTTTTGGAGGAAACACCATATTGTTTTCCATAGTAGCTACATCAGTCTGCATTCCCACCAGCAGTGTACTAGAGTCCCCTTTTTTCCACACCTTCGCCAGCACTTGTTGTGTGATGATTTGTTGATGGCAGCCATTCTGGCAGGTGTGACGTGATACCTCATAGTCATTTTAACTTGCACCTCTTTGATGATTACTGATGCTGAGCATTTTTTCATATGCCTCTTGGGCATTTGTATGTTCTGTTTGGAGAGGTGTCTATTTAGGTCCTCTGCCCATTTTTTAATTGGGTTCTTTGTCTTCCTTTTGTTGAGTTGTATGAGCGCTTTATATATTTTGGAAATTAACCCCTTATCTGAGGTATCTTTGGCAATTATGGTCTCTTATAAATTGGGTTCCCTTTCCCTTTTGACGCTTGTTTCTTTTGCTGTGCAGAAGTTTTTTAGTTTGATGTAGTCCCATGTATTAATTTTATCCTTTGTTTCTCTTGCCTTAGGCATTGTATCAGTGAAAATTCTGCTGTGTGTGATGTCTGAAATTTTGTTCTAAGATTTTTATGGATTACAGTGGCTTTGTAGTATAATCTGATATCTGGTATTATGATCTCTCCTACTTTGTTCTTCTTTTTCAAGATTGCTGTACCTATTCAGGGTCTTTTTTGTTTCCATATAAACTTTTGGAATATTTGTTCCAGTTGTGTGAAATATGTCATTGGTATTTTGATGGGGATTGCATTGAATCTATAGATTGCTTTGGGTAGTATGAACATTTTAATGATGTTAATTCTTCCAATCCATGAACACAGTATGTGAATCCACATTTTTATATTTTCCTCTATTTTTTTTTCAATGTCCTGTAGTTTTCTGTGAACAGGTCCTTTGCTTCTTTGGTTAAGTTTATTCCTAGGCATCTTAATTTTTTTTTCTGCAATGGTAAATGGGATTGTTAATTGGTTTCTCTTTCTGTGAGTTCATTATTGGTGTATAAGAATGCTGTTGAGACCCGTTGTTGTGGCTCAGTGTTTGAGCGTCGCCCTATGTACCAAAAGGTCACTGGTTTGATTCCTGGTCAGGGCACATGCCCAGCTTGTGGGCCCTATGCATGTTCTCTCTCATCAATGTTTCTATCTCTTTCTTCTTCTCCATTCCTGTCTCTCTAAAATCAATAAAGAAAAACAAACAAACAAAAAACAGAAAATACAGATTTACAAAAAAAAAATGCTGTCGATTTCTTGATGTTAATTTTTTATTCTGCGACTTTGCCAAATTCATTTATTAAATCTAGTAGATTTTTACAGGAGTCTTTAGGGTTTTCCATGTACAATATCATGTCATCTGCAAATAATAGCAAAAAACCTCGTTAAGTTAATTATAAGCAAATCTTTGTTAAAAGTATTTAAAAATTAACAGGTTGTTAATTTTCATGTATAACATATGGATCGGAAATTTTGTCTGTAAAAGTCTATTAAATTGAGGTCCACAAAATTGAGGATTTAGTGTACCATGGTATAAAATTCAGTCAAAAGCATTTACTATTCTGAAAAGGAAGATTTACTTAACATATAGAGGTTTAAGTATATGATTTCAAGTTTAAAGGCAATCAGTGTAATAGCGAAACATAATGCCATCAAACTGGAAACAGCCCCATTGTCCTTCAACTGGTGAATGGATAAACTGTGGTACATCCATGTAATGGAATACTACTCAATGATACAAAGGAATGAAGTACTGATACATGACTCTCAAAATAATTATATTGAGTGAAAGAAGCAGTCTAAAAGATCACATACTCGATGGTGCCTATTATATAAGATTCTAGAAAAGGCAAAATTACAGGAACATAAATCGGATCACTCTTATCAAGGGTTGGGGTAGAGGGTGGGGTTGATTACAAAGGGAAGCATGAGGACAATTTTCAGGGTGATAGAACTGTTCTACATCTTTTTTTTTCTTTTAAAAAAATGACTATAATTTAAAGCACAGAAGGTTTACTGGGCCACATTCCTGCATGGAAACTCCCAGAAATGTTTTACATCTTGATTGTGATGGTAGTTACATGACTATAAATTTGTTCAAACTCATAGAACTGCACACCAAAAACAGTAACCTTTACTGTATGCTATTTAAAAATGTTAATTAAAAATCTCATAAAGATAATACTATCAAATTTGGGGAGGTAGGGGAAAGAGAGGAGATTGGAAATAATGTTAAGTGAGCTAAATCCTCAGTTTTTATAGCAAGGAGTCAATAGATAAGGTCCAAAATAGATAAATCAATAAATAGGAGGTGAGTGGAGGTGGAAGAGGGCATAGAGGAGAAAAATGGTGATGGAAAAATAAAACAAAATAAAATTAAGAAACAGGAGTAGATGTATATTGTTTAGAGTTACTAAAGTAACCATCAGATAAATTGAAAACAGAATCTGTTAAAAATGGTTGCCTCTGAAGAGTGGGGCTGGGAGTAGAGCAGAGAGCTTTATTTATTTATTTAATTTTATTTTTTTATTAATTTTATTAATTTACTTTTGTTACAGATGTTTCTCGTTTTTTCCCCCCATTGACACCCTCCTCCCCCTCCCTCCCTGCCCCGTCCCCAGTTTTGTTGTCCATGTCCATTGGTTATGAGTACATGCGTACAAGTTCTGTGTTCATCGCTCCCCTCACCCACCCCCTCTTCTGGCAAATGTCAGTCTGTACCGCACTTCCACGTCCCTGGGACTACCCTGCTCCTCACACTGTTATGTTCATTATATTCCAGAAATAAGTGAGATCATATGATATTTGTCTTTCTCTGCTTGGCTTGTTTCACTTAGGATAATAGTTTCCAGGTCCTCCCATGTAAACGCAAAGGATAAGAGATCGTTCTTTCTTACAGCTGCATAGTACTCCATTGTGTATATGTACCACAGCTTTTTTATCCATTCATCTACTGATGGACACTTGGGCTGTTTCCAGATCTTAGCTATTGTAAATAGCGCTGCTATGAACATGGGGGTACATGTATTCTTTCTGATTGGTGTTTCAGGCTTCTTAGGGTATATTCCTAGGAGTGGGATCACTGGGTCAAATGGTAATTCAATTTTTAATTTTTTGAGGTAACACCATAGTGCTTTCCATAGTGGCTGCAACAGTCTGCACTCCCACCAGCAGTGCACTAGAGTCCCCTTTTCTCCACACCCTCGCCAACACTTGTTGTTTGATGCTTTGTTGATGGCAGCTATTCTGACAGATGTGAGGTGATACCTTATTGTTGTTTTATTTATTTATTTATTTATTTATTTTATCCTCACCCGAGGACATTTTTTTCATTTTTTGTTCAGATAGAGTGGGAGGAAGAGAGAGGAAAAGAGAGAGAGAAACATCGACGTGAAAGGGACACATCGAGTGGCTGCCACCCGCACGACCAACCAGGGCCGGGGACAAACTGCAACCGAGGTACATGCCCTTAGCAGGAACCGAACCCGGGTCTCTCCGGACTGCAGGCCGATGCTCTAACCACTGAGCCAAACCGGCCAGGGCTCATTGTTGTTTTAATTTGCATCTCTCTGATGATTAGTGAAGTTGAGCATTTCTTCATATGTGTCTTGGCCGTTTGTATGTCCTGTTTGGAGAGGTGTCTATTTAGTTCCTCTGCCCATTTTTTAATTGGGTTCTTTGCCTTCCTTTTGTTGAGATGTATGAGCACTCTATATATTTTGGAAATTAGACCCTTATCTGATATATCATAGGCAATTATGCTCTCCCATACAGTGGGTTGCCTTTCCACTTTGATGGTTGTTTCTTTCGCTGTGCAGAAGCTTTTGAGTTTGATGTAGTCCCATGTGTTCATTTTTACTTTGTTTCTGTTGCCTTAGGTGATATATCAGTGAATATTTTGCTGCATATGATGTCTGATATTTTGTTGCCTACATTTTCTTCTAGGATTTTTATGGATTCATGAGTCACATTTAAGTCTTTTATCCATTTTGAGTTTATTCTTGTGTATGGTGTAAGTTGATGATCTAGTTTCATTTTTTTGCATGTAGCTGTCCGATTTTCCCAACACCATTTATTGAAGAGGCTGTCTTTACTCCATTGTATGCTCTTACCACCTTTGTCAAATATTAATTGAGCATAATGTCTTGGGTCAATTTCCGGATTCTCTGTTCTGTTCCACTGGTCCATGTGCCTGTTCTTGTGCCAGTACCAGGCTGCTTTGATTACAGTAGCTTTGTAGTATAACCTGATGTCCGGTATTGTGATTCCTCCTACTTTGTCCTTCTTTTTCAAGATTGCTGTAGCTATTCGGGGTCTTTTTTGGTTCCATATGAACTTCTGAAGTATTTGTTCTAGTTCTGTGGAATATGTCGTTGGTATTTTGATGGGGATTGCATTAAATCTGTAGATTGCTTTGGGTAGTATGGACATTTTATTTTTTTTTATTTTTTTTATTTTTTTTAACTTATCTTTATTGTTGAATGTATTACAGATGTTCCTCATTTTTCCCCCATTGCCCCCCTCCTCCCCATTCCTGCCCCCCTCCTGCTTTTCCCCACACTGTTGTCTGTGTCCATTAGTTATGCATATATACATTTAAGTTCTTTGGTTTATTTCTTCCGACCCCCCAACCCCCCTTCCCTTTGAGGTTTGTCAGTCTAACAACCAATTTGTACTTCTTAATCCCTTCACCTTTTTCACCCCTCCCCCCAGCCCCCACCCATCTGGTACCCAACAAAAGTTCTCTGTATCTATGAGAATGTTTCTGTTCTTCTTGTTCATTTTGTTTGTAGATTCAATTGTTGATAGATATGAATTTATTGCCATTTTGTTTGTTCATATTTTTTTATCTTTTTTTTCAAGAAGATCCTTCAGCATTTCATACAATAATGGTTTGGTGGTGATGAACTCCTTTAGCTTTTCCTTGTCTGGGAAACTCTTTGTATGGCCATCAATTCTAAATGACAGCTTTGCAGGATAGAGTAATCTTGGTTGTAGGTTCTTGCTTTCCATCACTCTGAATATTTCTTGCCACTCCCTTCTGGCCTGCAAAGTTTCTTTTGAGAAATCAGCTGACAGTCTGATGGGAACTCCCTTGTAGGTAACTAACTTCTTTTCTCTTGCTGCTTTTAAGATTCTCTCTTTGTCTTGAACCTTTTGCATTTTGATGATGATGTGTCTTGGTGTGGTCCTCTTGGGGTTCATTTTGTTTGGGACTCTCTGTGCTTCCTGGACTTGCATGTCTGTTTCCTTCCCCAAGTTAGGGAAGTTTTCTGCCATTATTGTTTCAAATAGGTTTTCGATTTCTTGTTCTCTCTCTTCTCCTTCTGGCACCCCCAAGATGCGAATGTTGGCACGCTTGAAGTTGTCCCAGAGGCTCCTTACACTATCTTCATTTCTTTGGATTCTTTTTTCTTTTTGCTGTTCTGATTGGGTGTTTTTTGCTTCCTTATATTCCAAATCGATGGTTTGCTTCTTGGATTTACCTACTCTACTATTGAATCTGTGTAAATTATTCTTTATTTCAGTTAGTGCCTCCTTCATTTCTGACTGGTCCTTTTTTATGCCCTTGATGCCCTCTCTAAGTTCACTGAGGTTCTCACTAAGTCCACTGAGCATCCTTATAAGCAGTGTTTTGAACTCAGCGTCTGTTAGGCTGCTTAACTCTATTTCACTTAGTTCTTTTCCTGGAGTTCTGTTCTGTTCTTTCATTTGGGACCTGTTTCTTTATCTCCTCATTTTGGCTGCCTCCCTGTGTTTGTTTCTATGTATTACTTAGCGAGAGGTATGGGGCTAGCTGAGACCAGATGCTGCTTGTTTGAAAGAATTTAGGAAAACCTGAAGCAGGATCCAAGGCAGGTCAATCCTATGGTAAAGCAACTGGCAACAGCTTGGGTGGGCCTGGAAGTTGGGTGAGGCGGGGCCTCAGGGCATCACCAGGGCGGGGCCAACAGTGTGAGCCAGGTAGCTGGAGTCCCAGATATGGCAGCGTCTGCCGGTCCAGGGAAGGGCTCACCAAAGGAACAAAAGCCTCTGATAGCACATCTGTCCAGGAGAAAACTGACTCTCCAGCGCTTGCTCCAATGCCAAACAGCTCAGTTCTTCCCCATATGACTCTGGTGCCTTTCAGGCTCCTTCTCGCACGCTGGAGCCTGGAGGGTGCGAGTCCAAGTAAGTCCGTGCACGGGCCCTTTAAGAGGAGCTGCCGGGGGCTCCAGCTGCCTCAGCCTCAGTTCCTGCTGGTTTTTCCAGCCAGAAGTGATGGGGACTTCTCTTCCTGGCACTGGAACCCTGAGCTGGGAGCCTGGTGTGGGATGGGGACCCCTCAGTCCTCAGGGAGGACCTTCCCAGCCGAGTGTCCTCTTAATTTTTATCCGGCACACGTGGGTGTGGGACCAGCCGGTCGCGCCTCCGCCCTCCTACCAGTCTCGATCCTGTGGCTGCTGCTTTAATTTTGTAGCTGTAGGACTTCTGTTCAGCTTGATTTCAGGCGGTTTTGAATGATGGTTGTTCTGTAGTTTAGTTGTAACTTTGATGTGGTTGTGGGAGGACGCGATACTGCGTTTACCTACGCCGCCATCTTGACCGGAAGTTCCCCAGTATGGACATTTTAATGATGTTAATTCTTCCAATCCATGAACAAGGTATGTGTTTCCACTTTTTTATATCTTCCTCTATTTCTTTTTTCAATGTCTTGTAGTTTTCTGCAAATAGGTCCTTTACTTCTTTGGTTAAGTTTATTCCTAGGTATCTTAATTTTTTTGCCGCAATGGTAAATGGGATTGTTTTTTTAGTTTCTCTTTCTGTGAGTTCATCATTGGTGTATAAGAATGCCGTCAGTTTCTTGCCATTAATTTTGTATCCTGCTACTTTGCCAAATTCATTTATTAAGTCTAGTAGATTTTTGATGGAGTCTTTAGGGTTTTCTATGTATAATATCATGTCATCTGCGAATAATGACAGTTTCATTTCCTCCTTTCCAATTTGGATCCCTTTTATTTTTTCTTCACATCTGATTGCTGTGCCTAAGACTTCCAGTACTATGTTAAATAAGAGTGGTGAAAGTGGGCATCCTTGTCTTGTTCCTGTTCTTAAGGGAAATGCTTTTAGTTTTTGTCCATTGAGTATGATGTTGGATGTAGGTCTTTCATATATGGCCTTTATAATGTTGAGATATGATCCTTCTATTCCCAAATTGCTGAGTGTTTTTATTAGAAATGGATTTTGTCAAATGCTTTTTCAGCATCTATTGATATGATCATATGGTTTTTATCTTTCATTTTGTTCATGTGATGTATCACATTTATTGATTTGCGTATATTGTACCAGCCTTGCATCCCTGGGATGAATCCCATTTGGTCATGGTGAATAATTTTTTTGATGTATTGCTGCATCCGATTTGCTAGTATTTTGTTAAGGATTTTGGCATCTATGTTCATCAGGGATATTGGCCTGTAGTTTTCTTTCTTTGTAGTGTCTTTTTCTGGTTTTGGAATTAGAATTATGCTGGCTTCATAAAACGAGCTTGGAAGTCTTCCTTCTTCTTGAATTTTTTGGAATAGTTTGAGGAGAATGGGTGTTAGTTCTTCTTTAAATGTTCGGTAAAACTCCCCCGTGAAGCCGTCAGGGCCTGGGCTTTTGTTTGCTGGGAGGGTCTTGATTACATCCTCGATTTCCTTCGTTGTTATTGGCCTGTTCAAGTTTTCTATCTCTTCCCAGTCCAGTTTTGGGGGACTATGTGTTTCTAGAAATGTGTCCATTTCTCTTAGATTGTCGAATTTGTTGCCATATAAATGTTCATAGTATTTGTAAATGATCCTTTGTATTTCTGTGGTGTCAGTTGTTACTTCTCCTCTTTCATTTCTGATTTTGTGTATTTGGGCTCTCTCTCTTTGTTTCTTGGTGAGTCTAGCTAAGGGTCCATCAATCTTGTTTATCTTTTCAAAAAACCAGGTCTTTGTTTCATTGATCCTTTGAATTGTTTTTTTGGTCTCCATGTCATTTATTTCTGCTCTGATCTTTACTATTTCCTTCCTTCTACTTGCTCTAGGGTTTTCTTTTTGTTTGTTTTCCAGTTCTTTAAGTTTTGAGGTTAGGTAGTCAATTAGAAATTTTTCTTCTTTCTTGAGGTGGGCCTGGAGTGCTATGAACTTCCCTCTAAGAACTGCTTTCGCTGCATCCCATAGATTTTGCGTTGTTGTGTGTTCATTTTCATTGGTTTCCAGGAATTTTTTAAATTCTTCCTTGATATCCATGGTAACCCATTCATTGTTCAGTAACATGCTATTTAGCCTCCATGTGTTCATATGTTTTTACATGTTCTTGTTGCAATTGATTTCTATTTTCATGCCATTGTGATCTGAGAAGATGCTTCATATGATTTCAATTTTCTTGAACTTGTAGAGACTTAGTTTGTGTCCTATTATGTGGTCTATCTTTGAGAATGTGCTATGTGCACTTGAGAAGAATGTGAATTGTGCAGTTTTGGGGTGTAATTCTCTGTATATATCTATTAAATCCATTTGATCTAGTGCTTCATTTAGAATTTCTGTTTCCTTGTTAATTTTTTGTCTAGATGATCTATCCAGTGATGTCAGTGTGGTGTTGAAGTCTCCTGCTATGATTGTATTGCTGTTGATTTATCCTTTGATGTCCTCCAGAAGATTTTTAATATATTTTGGTGCTCCTATATTGGGTGAGTATATGTTTACCAAGGTTATATCTTCCTGTTGGATAGACCCTTTCAATATTATGTAGTGACCTTATTTGTCTCTAGTTATGGTCTTCAATTTGAAATCGAATTTATCAGATATGAGTATTGCTACCCCAGCTTTTTTTTCCTTTCTGTTTGCTTGGAAGATTTTTTTTCCATCCCTTTACTTTCAACCTATGTGAGTCATTTGTTGTGAGGTGGGTCTCTTGTAAACAACATATATGTGAATCTTGCTTTCTTATCCAGTCAGCTACTCTGTGCCATTTTATCGGAGCATTCAATCCATTTACATTAAGGTGATTATTGATATGTACTTATTTATTTTCATTTTTGTTCTGTGTGGTTATATTTTTCTTCCTATTTCTTCTACTAATTACACAGTCCTTTTAACATTTCTTGCAGTGCTGGTCTGGTGCTAATATATTCCCTTAGCCTTTTTTTTTCTGGGAAGCTCTTTATTTGACCTTCTATTTTAAATGATAGCCTTGCTGGATAGAGTAGTCTTGGATTCAGATCCTTGTTTTTCATGACCTTGATTACTTCATGCCATTCCTTTCTGGCCTGTAGTGTTTCTGTTGAGAAGTCAGATGATAGCCTTATGGGGTTTCCTTTGTAGGTAACGTGTTGCTTATCTCTTGCTGCCTTTAGGATTCTCTCTTTGTCTTTAATTTTTGGCATTTTAATTATTATGTGTCTTGGTGTGGGCCTGTTTGTGTTCTTCTTACTTGGGTCTCTCTGTGCTTCTTGAACCTGAATGCTTTCTTCCTTCACCAGGTTAGGAAAGTTTTCTGTCACTATTTCTTCAAATATATTCTCTAACCCTTGCTCATTTTCTTCTTCTTCAGGGACTCCAATGATGCGAATGTTATTACGTTTCCAGTTGTCCCACAGTTCTCTTAAGCTATCTTCCTGTTTTTTCATTGTTTTTTCCTTTTGGTTTTCTGATTGATTGATTTTTTCTACTCTGTCTTCTAATTCACTGATCCGGTCTTCCGCTTCCTCTACTCTCCTGGTCAGTCCTTCCAATGTGTTCTTTATTTCTGCTTTGTCATTCTTTATTTCCACTTGGATGGTTTTCATTGTGTCGATGTCCTTACTCATGCTGTTTAGTTTCCTCAAGATCATGGCTCGGAACTCTATCTCTGATAATTTGCTTAACTGCATTTCATTGATCTCATCTTCGGTAGAGTTCTCTTGTTCTTTCATTTGGGATCTGTTTCTTTGTTTCACCATTTTTGATATCTCAGTGGGTTTTGGAGCCTGCCAAATTTTCCCTGTGGGTGTTGGTGTTCTGCTATTTGTGGCTCCCTCTACTGGGTTTGGATGAGCGTGGAGGGCTCTACTTCAACACCATTGTCAAGTCTCACTTTCCTGGGTAGATTTGCAAGCTCAGGAAAGGTTTAGTTATGTTCTAGCTTTTTGCCTGGAGGCTATTAGCCTCAGTTACTTGAAAAGCCTTATGATCTCAGTTGAATGAGAAACTCCCTCAGATGTTTACAGTGTAAGAAGATTTCCCCTAGGTGGGGCCAATTCTGTTTGTTAATGAGCCTCAATTTGCATTTCTTTGCCTCTTTTCCTCACCTGGAATCTCTGAGGGGCTTCTACAGCTCCGGGAAGGAGCCAACTTGGCTGCTGTTCTGTGTAACCAGGAAGGAGCGGCTGGCCACCACCGTCCTTTGTGGCCACAGCTCAGCACAAACTCTGAGTGCCCTCCAAATCCCAGGTGTCCCCACAGAGTTCCAGTCCAGTCCGCCCTCCCTCTGTCCTGGCCCTCTGCGCTGTGGAGTAGCTGCGGCTCTCAACCCCGAGGGCGGGCGCCACCGCTGCTCCCAGCTAAGGCCACTGCTCACAGCCAAGGCCGCTGCTGTCCATGGGCTCCCAGCCCGCCACCCTCACACACCTCCGCAGATCCTACCCAGCTCATTCAGTGTTTCTGGTTGTATGGTCCTCTCCTGCTGCTTTTCTGTTGCTTTTTCCCGACCATTTGTCTTTATTTTAGTTGTAATTCCCTTTTTGTCCTGGGAGATCGTCTGTGTAGCTTCCATTCACTCCACTGCCATTTTTAACCTCCATATCTGTTTTGACCGAGCGCTGTTTTTTTTTTTTTAATTAAAAGTTCTTCTACATTATTTGATATTTTAAAACCATGCTCATATACTACTTTGATTTAAAAATAAGTGTAATGGAAAATGCACTGGAATGAGAAACCTGATTTCTCACTCTCATTCAGCACTAACTGATCAACTCCCTTCTCTTTGGGTCTCACTTTCTACATCTGTATGCTAAAGGGATTGGACTACAAGATCTTTAAGGTCCTTTTGAGAAGTGTAATCACTGGGTCAAAAGGCAGCTCTATTTTTAATTTTTTGAGGTCATTTTATACTGCTTTCCACAGTGACTGCACCAGTCTGCATTCACACCAAGAGTGAACCAGGGTTCCCCTTTTTCCACATCCTTGCCAACACTTGTTCTTTGTTGATTAATTGATGATAGCCATTCTGACAGGTGTGAAGTGATAACTCATTGTGGTTTTAATTTGCATTTCTCTGATGATTAGTGACATTGAGCGTCTTTTCATAAGTCTATTGGATATCTGTATGTCCTCTTTGGAGAAGTGTCTATTCAGGTCCTTTGCCCACTTATTTATTTACTTATTTATTTATTTATTTTTAATTTTTTAAAACTTATCTTTATTGTTGAATGTATTATAGATGTCCCTCTTTTTCCCCCCCTTGACCCCCGCCCCCCTCCTTCTTTCCTCAACACTATTGTCTCTGTCTATTGGTTATGCATATATGCATATAAGTTCTTTGGTTTCTCTCTTCCCGCCCCATCTCCCCTCTTCCCTTTGAGGTTCATTAGTCTAACAACCAATTTTTACTTCCTAAACCCTTCATCTTTTTTTAAAATTTTTTTATTAATTTTATTTTTTTATTATTCTTTCCCCCCATTGACACCCTCCTCCCCCTCCCCTTCTCCTCATCCCCATCCCTGTTGTCCATGTCCATTGGTTATGCACCCATGCACATAGGCTCTGTGATTCATCTCTTTCCCCCGCCTCCCCCCCTCCTCTGAGGCCCGTCATCCTGTACTCCACCTCCATGTCTCTGGGTCAGTTTTGATGTTCAGTTTTCTCAGTTCTCCTGTGTGTTGCCAGCTTCTGCCATTGGTGTGGGGGTCACTCAGCTCCCTCGCTCCGCCTGGGTTCCTCCGTGGTGGGGGGGGTCGCTCAGCTCCCTCGCTCCTGGGTTCCTCTGTGGTGGGGGGGTCGCTCAGCTCCCTCGCTCCTGGGTTCCTCTGTGGTGGCGGGGTCGCTCAGCTCCCTCGCTCCTGGGTTTCTCCATGGTGGGGGGGTCGCTCAGCTCCCTCGCTCCGCCTGGGTTCCTCCGTGGTGGGGGGGGTCGCTCAGCTCCCTCGCTCCGCCTGGGTTCCTCCGTAGTGGGGGGGGTCGCTCAGCTCCCTCGCTCCTGGGTTCCTCTGTGGTGGCGGGGTCGCTCAGCTCCCTCGCTCCTGGGTTTCTCCATAGTGGGGGGGTCGCTCAGCTCCCTCGCTCCTGGGTTCCTCTGTGGTGGCGGGGTCGCTCAGCTCCCTCGCTCCTGGGTTTCTCCATGGTGGGGGGGTCGCTCGGCTCCCTCGCTCCACCTGGGTTCCTTCGTGGTGGGGGGGGGGTCGCTCAGCTCCTTCGCTCTGCCTGGGTTCCTCCGTGGTGGGGGGGTCACTCAGCTCCCTCACTCGGCCTGGGTTCCTCCGTGGTGGGGGGGTCGCTCAGCTTCCACAGATGCCCCTGGCTACAGGATCTCGTTTCCTTTGAGGCGACATGGAGGGACCTGGAGGGCAGTATGCTGTCTCCATTCTGCTGCTTCTTTAATTTCGTAGTTGCAGGGTTTCCATTCAGCTTGATTTCATGTGGTCTTTAAGAGATAGTTATTCTGTGATTTAGTTGCAACTTTGATGTGGTTGTGGGAGGACACGATTCCGCGTCCACCTATGCCACCATCTTGACCGAAGTCGCGCAGGCTCTTTTAGAGGAGCTGCTGGGGGCTCCAGCCGCCTCAGCCTCAGTTCCCGCTGGTTTTTCCAGCCAGAAGTTATGGGGACTTCTCTTCCTGGCACTGGGACCCTGAGCTGGGCGCCTAGTGTGGGATGGGGACCCCTCAGTCCTCCGGGAGGACCTTCCCAGCCGAGGTGTCCCTCCTAATTTCCATCCGCCACACGTGGGTGTCACCCTTCATCTTTTTTACCCAACTCCCCTCTCATCTGGCAACCAACAATAGTTCTCTGTATCTATGAGTCTGTTTCTGTTCTGCTTGCTCATTTTGTTTGTAGATTCAATTGTTGATAGATATGCATTTATTGTTCATATTTTTTTTTTATCTTCTTCTTCAAGAAGACCTGTCAACATTTCATATAATACTGGTTTGCTGGTGATGAACTCCTTTAGCTTTTTCTTGTCTGGGACACTTTTCATACGGGCATCAATTCTAAATGATAGCTTTGCAGGATAGAGTAATATTGGTTGTAGGTCCTTGCTTTTCATTACTTTAAATATTTCTTGCCACTCCCTTCTGGCCTGCAAAGTTTCTTTTGAGAAATAGGTTGACAGCCTTATGAGAGCTTCCTTGTAAGTAATGAACTGCTTTTCTCTTGTTGCTTTCAATATTCTCTCTTTGTCTTTAACCTTTTGCATTTTGATGATGATGTGTCTTGGTGTGGACCTCTTTGGGTTCACCTTGTTTGGGACTCTCTGTGCTTCCTGGACTTGTATGTCTATTTCCTTCACCAAGTTAGGGAAGTTTTCTGTCATTATTTTTTCAAATAGGTTTTCAATTTCTTGCCCTCTCTCTTCTCCTTCTGGCACTCCCATGATGTGAATGTTGGTATGCTTGAAGATGGCCAACAGGCTCCTTATACTATCCTCATTTTTTTGGATTCTTTTCTCTTTTTGCTGTTCTGATTGGGTGTTTTTTGCTTCCTTATATTCCAAATCAATGGTTTGCTTCTTGGCTTACCTACTCTACTATTGATTCCCTGTAAATTATTCTTTATTTCGGTTAGTGCATCCTTCATTTCTGACTGGTCCTTTATTATGCTCTTGAGGCCCTCACTAATTTCATTGAGCATCCTTATAAGCAGTGTTTTGAACTCTGCATCTGTTAGATTGCTTATCTCCATTTTGTTTAGTTCTTTTCCTGGAGTTTTGTTCTGTTCTTCCATTTGGGACATGTTTGTTTGTTTGTCTCTTCATTTTGGCTGCCTCCCTGTGTTTATTTCTATATATTATGTAGAGTTGCTATATCTCCTAGGCTTCCTAGGGTGGCCTGTTGTAGTAGGTGTCCTATAGGGTCTAGTGGCACAGCCTCCATGATCACCCCAGCTGGGCCCTCGAGGTGCATCTCTTGTGTGAACTTTATACCTTTCTGTTGTAATTGAGTCTTGATTGCTGTTGGCACATCAATGGGAGGGTTTTACTCAGGCTGATCAGCTGCATGGGCTGGCTGTGCTCACTAATCACAGACCTCTGACTACTTTGGATGATTAGCTGTGCAGGGGCCCACCACAAAGAGCAAGACTTACTTTAGTAGTGCTCTGGTACCCCCTGAGTCCATTCCTTGAGTGTGTCACTTGTGGAGGTGGTTGGGTGGAGGTGCTTTGATGTGGTCTGAAGCTGTTCGCTCGGTGTGCTGGCTCTGGGGCAAGGTCAGGCACTGCCTGTACTCTACCTGGGGCTGCCAGGCATAAGCTACAAAGTGATCTGCAGATGGCTGCTTCTTGTGCTGGGCTTAAAGGTGCCCTGGTGAAGCCAAGCTGTGAACCAAGGCTGGCTGCTTCTAGTGCTGGGCCTGGGTCCACTTAGCGAGAGGTATGGGGCTAACTGTGGCCAGATGCTGCTTGTTTGAGAGAATTTAGGAAAATCTGAAGCATGAACACAAACAGGCCAATCCTATGGTAAAGCCACTGGAAACAGCTTTGGTGGGCCTGAAAGTTGTGTGGGTCATGGCCTCGGGGAATCACCAGGACAGGGCAAACAGTGTGAGCCAGGCTGCTGGATTCCCAGATATGGCAGCTGTCTGCCCTTGGGGAGAAGGGCTCACCAAAGGAACAAAGGTCTCCACAAGCAAGTCTGTCCAGGAGAAAGTTGCTTCTCCAGTCCTTGCCCTGATGCCAAACAGCTCAGTTCTTCCCTTTATGTCTCTGGTGCCTTTCAAGCTGCCTCCCCCATGCTGGAGCCTGGAAAGAATGAGTCTGAGTAAGTCCGTGTGCAGGCCCTTTAAGAGGAGTTGCCTGGGGCTCCAGCAGCCTCAGACTGCCTCAGCCTCAGTTCCTGCTGGTTTTTACAGCCAGAAGTTATGGGGACTTCTTTTCCTGGCACTGAAACCCTGAGCTGGGCACCTGGTGTGGGATGGGGACCCCTTGCTCCTCAGGGAGGACCTTCACAGCCGAAGTACTCTCCTGATTTTTATCCGCCACATGTGGGTGTGGGACCAGCCCATCCACACCTCCACCCCTCCTACCAGACTCGATGTGGCTTCTTTAATTTCATAGTTGTAGGACTTCCATTCAGCTCACTTTCAGGCTGTTCTGAAGGATGTTTGTTCTGTAGTTTAGTTGTAATTTGATGGGGTAGGAAGGAGGCAATACCACATTTACCTACACCACCATCTTGACCGGAAGTCCCTTTGCCCACTTTTTAATTGGATTGTTTGTTTGTTTGTTTTTTTTGGTGTTGAGTTTAGTAAGTTCCTTATAAATTTTGGATATTAAACCCTTATCAGATGTATCCTTGGTGAATATGTTCTTGCATTCATTGCATTATGTTTTCATTTTGTTGATGGTTTCCTTTGTTGTGAATTTTTTTTTAAATTTATTTTTAGTTTGATGTAGTCCCATTTGTTTATTTTTTCTTTTGTTTCCCTTGCCCGAGGAGATATATCAGAAAAAGTATTGCTATGAGAAATGTCTGAGATTTTATTTTATTTTTTTTAAAAACCATTTTATTTTATTTATTTATTTATTTATTTTTTATCGTCACCCGAGGACACTTTTTCATTTTTTGTTCAGATAGAGTAGGAGGGAGAGAGAGGAAGAGAGAGAGAGAGAGAAACATCGATGTGAAAGGGCCACATCGAGTGGCTGCCACCCGCACAACCAACCAGGACTGGGGACAAACTGCAACCGAAGTACATGCCCTTAGCGGGAACCGAACCCGGGTCTCTCTGGACTGCAGGCCGACGCTCTAACCGCTGAGCCAAACCGGCCAGGGCTGTCTGAGATTTTACTGCTTATGTTTTCTTCTGAGATTTTTATGGTTTTGAGTCTAACATTTAAGTCTTTAATTTATTTTGAGTTTATTCTTGTGTGTGGTGGTCTAGTTTCATTTTTTTCCATGTATCTGTGTAATTTTCCAAACACCATTAATTGAATAGACTATCTTTGCCCCATTGTATGTTTTTGCCTCCTTTGTCAAATATTAATTGACTATAAAGGTGTGGGTTTATTCTGCTTCTGTGAATTTATCCAAAGAAACCCAAAACATGAATTTGAAAGAATATATCCACCCCTATGTTCATTGCAGCATTATTTACAATAGCCAAGGTTTGGAAGCAACCCTGTTTCCATCAGTAATGAGTGGATAAAACAGCTATGGTACATTTACAGAATGAAATACTACTCGGCCATCAAAAAGAAGAAAATTTTACCCTTTGTGACAACATGGATGGGCCTGGAGAACCTTATGCTAAGTGAAATAAGCTAGTCAGAGAAAGACAAGTACCATATGATTTCATTCATATGTGGTATCTAATGAACAAACTGAACTAACAAGCAAAATAGAGACACACTCATAGATAGAGAGCAAGCTGACAGCTGTCAGGACTGAGGGAGGCGGGGGTGTGGAGGGATTGAGCAAAAATGAGAAAACTCATGGACACGGACAACAGTGTGGTGATGGTGGGGTTCAGGGAGGGTGGTAAGTGGAGGTGGAAAAGTGAATAAGGGGATTACTGGTGATGGGAAAAAATAAAAGAAAATACATTAGAATTTTATAAACTTTAATACAATTATATTTTATTTTATAATATCATTATGGTCAATAGAATCAAAAACATGTACAAATCTCAATTATAACAACATTGGTTTTACTAAAATGAGGATAAGAATAATAGAGTTTATGGAATAAATAAGTAAACAAAAAGATCCCTTTCAGACCTAAAACATTTATAAATTTAGATTATTTGTATGTTCACAATAATTGCTTGTTGAATCTGAAGCTAAGAAACAGACATTTTTATTTTTAAAGATGGAAGGGCTAAATCATCGAATTAAAGACTCTTTTTAACCACTGAAGATACCAAAACATAGATTGGTTAAAAGTCTTGCTTGGAATGCCAGTTATTTGGCAACAGAACTAGGACTGGAGCTCAGGGCTCCACATGGCTATTGCCATTTTCCAGCAGAGCTTCTCCCAGGTCTAATGGAATCATTCCTGAGCACCAGGGCTGACAAACATCCCCTGCAATGACACCAGGGATGTAACTAATATGCTGATATGGTTTTGTTGGCCTGGAAAATGAGTCAGAATTTTGGAAGTGGTCATTGACATGAGCATGTCTGACACAATACCATAGGCACCCCGAAGTTAGTCAAGGCTATGTTAAAAACCAGTTTTGGGAATCCATTTCCTAACAACTGGTGGATAAGTTGCCTTTGACAGTTACTGACAGCCTATTGACTTCCCCTTTTGTGTGACAGGAATCACACCACTCAGAAATGCCATAATTCTCATTCTGATTTAAAACAATGGCTTTAATTATTTTTTTCTCATCAGTCTTTTATCTCTATATCCTCTGAGCTCATGCCATGTTTCACTTAAATCTGTCAAGTATGGTAGAAGATATGTCTACCTGAAAACTTTTATCAGCCAACATCAAATAAAAAGTGATCTTAGTATGGTTTAACAATCCCCTTAAGAAGAATTGAAACAGATGCCTGACTTTGACTACACAATCTTCCTAGGGAAGACCTTCCATGTTGACTAGCAAGCAAGCTAAAAGCAAGTGTGTTTTGCCAAGCCTCCTCCCACCCCTTTGCCTGGGCCTGCAGGCTCATTTGCCCCTCATCGCACAAGGTCGAGGTTTATAGAATAAGGACACCATTATGTGGGGTTATCAGTCTTCCTTAGTGGAAACAACACTACCCTTTGTAAGCTACAAGAGAACTTCAAAGGGTGTGGCTATCTTTCTGTACTTGAAGGGGAGCTTCCATGGGAAACACTGCTCACAGTGTGTTTCTAGTACTAGAATCTTCTTCAGCTGATAGTGAGTTAAAGCAGGACTTTCAAGGTGCCCCCCCACACCCATTGGTGCTTTGTCTCCCTTAGAAGCAAGGTTGTATATTTCAAACCCCCTCAAAAAACACTTGTTTGACAACTTTTATGCCCTCCCCCATCAGTGTTCTTATCCAAGCCTGGCTGTCTGCCTAGCTCTGAATCTTGCCTTACCTATTGCCTGTTGTTTACTTCACAACAGCTGGCCCAGGGATCTCAAGTACTTAGCCTCAGCTGCCAGCTTAGGGAAGGAGAGGCCCCTGTAGTTGAGCCTGTGACAAAGACAGCATTTGTTCTCACACCAGCATTTTTAATGTCAATAGTAGTGACAGGCTCCCAAGGGGATCATGCCCAGTCACTGCCCACTTGATGAGACCTCCACAAGCCCAGGGATGTTCATACACACAGCTTCTATGTCTGATTTTACTCTCTCAACAATGCTGTGAGATGACTAGGAACCAGTAACAGGTTTCTCATTTTACTGTGGAGAAAGGCAAACATCCAGCATTAGGGGATTTGCCCAAGGGAATAGTGTCCAAAACAAGAATCAGTATGCATGGATCTGACAAACATTGGTTTCTCTGCTTTGCCAATTTGTCTATGTGAAATGTGCCATAACCTGGCTTGCTCATCACTGAGTGGCAGTGGTGGTGCCACCCACATTAATGGATGATGAAAAGGATGTTGGCATGAGGGTATGGGATGGCTCAATACACTGTGGAGGCATGGTAAAGAGAAACAAGTTAATCTCTTCCAGGGGGCTGTGGCATTCCTGTCTTCCTTCCATCAATAAATGTTGACTGTGCCAGGCACTGGGATGACAGAGATGACTCAGATATGCCCTTGAACTCAAGGTGTTCACAGATGAATGAGAGTATCACTAGCCTTAGTGGTTACTGGGTGATATAACAAACAGTCCCACTTCAGACTTGAGGAGGCTCATGTTCATCCTGGGGTTGCCAATAGAAAATGTTGTTTGTGTGGTTTTCTAACTGTACTGATAGGTGTGTATTGAGAGACTCACTTTGATTCTTCTCTTTGAGAGTAAGATCCATTTTGTCACTGATCTGCTCAGACTACTTATTATGTTTAAAAATATAGCTTCAAATGATTATGTTTTTGTTGTTGGGTTTTTCGTTTCAATAATGAAAGTGGTGCTATTATCTGATTCCTAAACAAGTTAAACACAGTGCTGCTATATGACCCAGTAACTCTACTCTTAGGTATGGACCCAAGAGAATTCAAAACAGGTATTCAAACAAAAGCTTGTCATGAATGTTCATGACAGCACCATTCACAATAGTCAAAAGGTAGAAACAACCCAAATGTCCAGCAACTGATAAATGGATAAACAAAATTGGTATATCCATACAATGGAATATTATTCAGTTATAAAAAGTACTGATACATGCTACATATGAACGAACCTTGAAAACATTATGCTAAGTGAAAGAAGCTGGACACAAAAGGCAAATACTATATGATCCAAGTTATATGAAATATCCAGAATATGTAAATACAGAGAGACAGAAAGTAGATTAGTGTTTACATAGGGCTGGGGAAAGGAAACATGGGGAGTGACTACTTAATGGCTACACAATTTCCTTTAGGGATAATGAAAATGTTCTGGCACTAGATAGTGGTAATGGCTGCACAACATTGTGAATGCAGTTTATGGCACTGAATTTTATAATTTAAAATGGTTAAAATGGCAAATTTTGTTAGTGTATTTTACCACAATAAAACAAGATGTGGTGTCATTCTTTCTGCTGGCAATGTCATTGTCATCCTCCACCATGTCTGTTATAACATGAATGTGTGCACACACACATAGATGTGCAAACCTTCTGCCTGGACAACTACTACTTATCCATCATGACTCATCTTCCTCAGGGAAGCCATTTTACCCTCTTTGTCCAGGTCATGACATCCTATTATACCCATTCATAGCTCCTTGCACTTCTCTTTCACTAGCAGTACATAATAATTGGAATTCAGTCATTATTTATAAGATTATTTTTTCACTGCCTGACTATAAGCTACATGAAGGCTGGGATCATTTCTGCCTTGGTCACTGTCTAGAAGTGTTCCTGACACTATAATAGGCACTCAATAATTATTTGTGGAGTCTTTCTAAAAGAATGAGTAACATATTTTCTAATGCTATCCTGAGAGCCATCTGAGAAGCATAAATCATTCTTCTACACTTTCAAAATGTAGGTCATCAGTTGAAGTAAATGGTCAGAGGAAAGACGAGAGCAAGCTCTCTGGTGTCTCTTCTTATAAGGTCACTAATCCCATCAGGAGGGCCCTCTCTCATGACCTCATCTAAATTTAATTTCCTCTCAAATGCCCAATCTCCAAAGTCCACCACATTAAGGATTAGGGCTTCAACATGTGGATTTGAGGAGGACACAATTCAGTGCATAGTAACCAGTATGCATTAAGTAGACATTGTGCATCAGTGGAAGGGATCATATTTGTGGGCAGGATATTAATGTTGATGTTTTCACTGTATCTTGCTCCCCCTCAAACCATCAATGATGCTTGCTCACCTTTGGCTACTCCACTCCTTAAAATCTCTTCTCTGTCATAGTTTTCCTTGAGTTCTAGTATCATCTCAAAACTTCCAGGAAACTAGAGGAGAATATTTTTTCTTGGTCACTCATTTATACTAGTAACATTAGATGCTCCCCAAGAACACCTTCCAACATCAAGGGTCACTCCTGCTACACTTGTCTTGCACTCTGCCCAGACCAGACACTTACTGCTTTACATAAACAAGACATGGGCACTTTGCATTAGATAACACAGCAATCCATACACATCCCACAGCTTCAAAGCTTGTTGGGGGTGACAGACTAGGGTACCACCAGGTAGGAGAGTAGCAGGCTAGAGTTTTTGAACTGATATGATTGCAAAAACTAGTAATCCTGGCCTCATGTAAACACAATTTATATGCAATAATTCATATTAAGATGCCTGACACATTTTAAGCTCTCAACAAATGTTAATTATTAAATTTTTATGATAAAGTTATTTTATACATACATTAAAATATTGTTCTTGAATAATATTTAGGCATATAGGAAAGTTGTTAAGTATATTGTTATTGTATAACAGTATATTATTAAGTGAAAGGAAATTACAAAGAATGTGTGTACTATTGTCACATTTTAAATAAAAAATACGTTCTGTGTATAAGAAAAATATTGTATAATAATTTATTTATAAATTTTATTTATTTATTTTTTAGGATTAATTTTTTTCTTTCCTTTATTTATTTTTTATTAATTTATTTTTGATCCAGATGTTTCTCCTTTTTTTCCCCATTGACACCCTCCTCCCCCTCCTCCACACCCTGTCCCCAGCTTTGTTGTCCATGTCCATCAGTTATGCATACATGCATATAAGTTCTGTGGTTAATCTCTTCCCTCCGCCCCGACCCCCTCTTCTGAGGGTTGTCAGTCTGTACCCTACTTCCACGTCTCTGGGTCAACCCTGTTTCTCAGACTGCTATGTTCATTATATTCCACAAATAAGTGAGATCATGTGATATTTGTCTTTCTCTGCTTGGTTTGTTTTGCTTAGGATAATACTCTCCAGGTCCCTCCATGTCGTCTCAAAGGATAAGAGATCTTTCTTTCTTACAGCTGCATAGTACTCCATTGTGAATATGTACCACACCTTTTTTTTTTAAGCTGAAAATTTTAACTTGGTCTTTATTTTTTATTTATTTATTTATTTATTTTTTATTAATTTGTTTTTCTTACAGATGTTTCTCCTTTTCCCCCCATTGACACCCTCCTCCCCATCCCCCCACCCCATCCCCAGCCCTGTTGTTCATGTCTATTGGTCATGCATACATGCATATAAGTTCTGTGGTTTAACTCTTCCCTCCCCCAACCCCCCCCCCCCTGAGGCTTGTCAATCTGTACCCCACCTCTATGTCTCTGGGTCAATTTGTTCATCAGTTTGTTCAGTTCATTATATTCCACAAATAAGTGAGATGATGTGATATTTGTCTTTCTCTGCTTGGCTTGTTTTGCTTAGCATAATACTCTCCAGGTCCTTCCATGCCATCTCAAAGGATAAGAGATCTTTCTTTCTTACAGCTGCATAATATTCCATAGTGTACATGTACCACAGCTTTTTCTTATCCACTCATCTATTGATGGACGCTTGGGTTGTTTCCAGATCTTAGCTATTGTAAATAGTGCTGCTATGAACATAGGAGTACAATTCTTTCTGATTGGTGTTTCAGGTTTCTTAGGGTATATTCCTAGAAGTGGGATCACTGGGTCAAATGGCAGTTCAATTTTTAACTTTTTGAGGTAACACCATAGTGTTTTCCACAGTGGCTGCACCAATCTGCATTCCCACTAACAGTTTAATAGAGTCCCCTTTTCTCCACACCCTCGCCAACACTGGTTGTTTGATGATTTGTTGATGGCAGACATTCTGATGGGTGTGAACGATACCTCATAGTTGTTTTAATTTGCATCTCTCGGATGATTAGTGATGTTGAGCATTTCTTCATATGTCTCTTGGCCATTTGTATGTCCTATTTGGAGAAGTGTCTATTTAGCTCCTCTGACTATTTTTTTAATTGGGTTCTTAGTCTTCCTTTTGTTGACTTGTATGAGCACTCTATATATTTTGGAAATTAACCCCTTATCTGATGTGTCATTGGCAATTATGCTCTCCCATACAGTAGGTTCCCTTTCCATTTTGATGATTGATTCTTTTGCTGTGCAGAAGCTTTTTAGTTTGATGTAGTCCCATGTGTTCATTTTTTCCTTTGTTTCTGTTGCCTTAGGTGATGTATTAGTGAAAATTCTGCTGCGTATGATGTCCGAAATTTTGCTGCCTACATTTTCTTCCAGGATTTTTATGGATTCATGAGTCACATTTAAGTCTTTTATCCATTTTGAGTTTATTCTTGTGCATGGTGTAAGTTGATGGTCTAGTTTCATTTTTTTGCATGTAGCTGTCCAATTTTTCCAACACCATTTATTAAAGAGGCTGTCTTTACTCCATTGTATGCTCTTGCCACCTTTGTCATATATTAATTGAGCATAATATCTTGGGTCAATTTCTGGGTTCTCTGTTCTGTTCCACTGGTCTATATGCCTGTTCTTGTGCCAGTACCAAGCTGTTTTGATTACAGTAGCTTTGTAGTATAACCTGAAATCTGGTATTGTGATCCCACCTACTTTGTCCTTCTTTTTCAAGATGGCTGTGGCTATTTGGGGTCTTTTTTGGTTCCATATAAACTTTTGAAATATTTGTTCTAGTTCTGTGAAATATGTCGTTGGTATTTTGATGGGGATTGATTTGAATCTATAGATTGCTTTGGGTAGTAAGGACATTTTAATGATGTTAATTCTTCTAATTCATGAACAAAGTGTGTGCTTCCACTTTTTTTATATCTTCCTCTGTGTCTTTTTTTAATGACTTGTAGTTTTCTGTGAAGAGGTCTTTTACTTCTTTGGTTAAGTTTATTCCTAGGTATCTTAATTTTTTTGCCGCAATGGTAAATGGGATTGTTTTTTTAGTTTCTCTTTCTGTGAGTTCATCATTGGTGTATAAGAATGCCATCAATTTCTTGACATTAATTTTGCATCCTGCTACATTGCCAAATTCAATTATTATGTCTAGTAGATTTTTGATGGAGTCTTTAGGGTTTTCTATGTACAATATCATGTCATCTGCGAATAATGACGGTTTCACTTCCTCATTTCCAATTTTGATCCCTTTTATTTTTTCTTCATGTCTGATTGCTGTGGCTAAGACTTCCAGTACTATGTTAAATAAGAGTGGTGAAAGTGGGCATCCCTGTCTTGTTCCCGTTCTTAAGGGAAATGCTTTTAGTTTTTGTCCATTGAGTGTGATGTTGGCTGTAGTTTTTTCATATATGGCCTCTATCATGTTGAGATATGGACCCTGTATTCCCACATTGCTTAGCGTTTTTATCACAAATGGGTGCTGGATTTTGTCAAATGCTTTTTCAGCATCTATTGATATGATCATATGATTTTTATCTTTCATTTTTTTTATGTGGTGTATCACATTTATTGATTTGCAAATATTGTAGCACCCTTGCATGCATGAGATGAAACCCAATTGGTCATGATGAATAATTTTTTTGATGTATTTCTGGATCCAATTTGCTAATATTTTCTTAAGGATTTTGGCATCTATGTTCATCAGGGATATTGGCCTGTAGTTTTCTTTCTTTGTAGTGTCTTTTTCAGGTTTTGGAATTAGGATTATGCTGGCTTCATAAAACGAGTTTGGAAGTCTTCCTTCTTCTTGAATTTTTTGAAATGGTTTGAGGAGAATGGGTGTTAGTTTTTTTTTGAATGCTCTGTAAAACTCCTCCGTGAAGCCGTCGGGGCCTGGACTTTGGTTTGCTGGAACAGTCTTGATTACATCTTCAATTTCCTTAGTTGTTATTGGTCTGTTTAAGTTTTCTATCTCTTCCTGGTCTTGTTTTGGGAGAGTGTGTTTCTAGAAATTTGTACATTTCACTTAGATTGTCGAATTTGTTGACATATAATTGTTCATAGTATTTATAAATGATCCTTTGTATTTCTGTGGTGTCAGTTGTTACTTTTCCTCTTTCATTTCTGATTTTGGGTATTTGGGTTCTCTCTCTTAGTTTCTTGATGAGTCTAGCTACGGGTCCATCAATCTTGTTTATCTTTTCAAAAAAATCAGCTCTTTGTTTCATTGATCCTTTGAATTGTGTTTTTGGTCTCTATGTCATTTATTTCTGCTCTGATCTTTACTATTTCCTTCCATCTACTTGCTCTGGGGTTTTCTTTTTGTTTGCTTTCTAGTTCTTTAAGTTGTGAAGTTAGTCTAATAGAAGTTTCTCTTGTTTCTTGAGGTAGGCCTGTACTGCTAAGAACTTCCCTCTCAGAACTGCTTTCACTGCATCCCATAGATTTTGTGTTGTTCTGTGTTCATTTTCATTGGTTTCCAGGAATTTTGAAATTTCTTTCTTGATCTCCTTGGTAACCCATTCATTGTTTAATAATATGCTATTTAGCCTTCATGTGTTCAAATGTCTTTGCATGTTCTTGTTGCAATTGACTTCTAGTTTTATGCCATTGTGATCTGAGAAGATGCTTGATATGATTTCAATCTTCTTGAACTTGTAGAGACTTTGTTTGTGTCTTAGCATGTGGTCTATCTTTGAGAATGTCCCATGTGCACTTGGGAAGAATGTGAATTCTGTTGTTCAGAGAATTGTGTAATTCTCTGTAGATATCTATTCAATCCATTTGGTCTAGTGCTTCATTTAGAGTCTCTGTTTCCTTGTTAATTTTTTTATCTAGAGGATCTATTCAGTGATGTCAGCGGGGTGTTGAATTCCCTTGCTTCGATTGTATTGCTGTCAATTTCTCCTTTGAAGTCCTCCAGAAGATTTTTAATATATTTTGGTGCTCCTATATTGGGTGCATATACGTTTACCAAGGTTGTATCTTCCTGTTGGAAAGATCCTTTCAATATTATGTAGTGACCTTCTTTGTCTCTAATTATGGCCTTCATTTTGAAATCTATTTTATCAGATAAGTGTATTGCTACCCCAGCTTTTTTTCCCCTTTCCGTTTGCTTGGAAGATTTTTATCCATCCCTTCACTTTCAACATATGTGAGTCTTTTGTTGTGAGGTGGGTCTCTTGTAAACAACATATATACGAGTCATGCTTTCTTATCCAATCAGCTACTCTGTGTCTTTTTATCGGAGTATTCAATCCATTTACATTAAGGTGATTGTTGATATGTACTTATTTATTGCCATTTTTGTTTAGTGTGGTTATATTTTTCTTCCTATTTCTTCTACAAATTACAGCAGTCCTTTTAACACTTCTCGCAGTGCTGGTTTGGTGCTAATGTATTCCCTTAGCCTTAGCCTTTTTTTTGTGTGTGTCTGGGAATCTCTTTATTTGACCTTCTATTTTGAATGATAGCCTTGCTGGATAGAGTAGTCTTGGATTCAGATCCTTGTTTTTCATGACCTTGATTACTTCATGCCAATCCCTTCTGGCCTTTAGTGTCTCTGCTAAGAAGTCAGCTGATAGCCTTATGGGGTTTCCTTTGTAGGTATCCTGTTGCTTATCTCTTGCTGCCTTTAGGATTCTCTCTTTGTCTTTAAGTTTTGGCATTTTAATGACTATGTGTCTTGGTGTGGGCCTGTGTGGGTTCTTCTTACTTGGATTTCTCTTTGCTTCTTGAACTTGAATGCCTTCTTCCTTCACCAAATTAGGTAAGTTTTCTGTCACTATTTCTTCAAATGTATTCTCTAACCCTTGCTTATTTTCTTCTTTGAGGACTCCTATGATGTGAATATTATTATGTTTCCAGTTTGCCACAGTTCTCTTAAGCTGTATTCCTGTTTTTTAAATTGTTTTTTCCTTTTGGTTTTTTGATTGGTTGATTTTTTCTACCCTGTCTTCTAATTCAGTGATCCGGTCCTCCGCTTCCTCTACTCTGCCGTTTAGTCCTTCTAATGTGTTCTTTATTTCTGCTATGTCATTCTTCATTTCCACTTTTCTGGTTTTCAATGCTTCTATATCTTTACTCATGGTGTTGATGTCCTTACTCATGCTGTTGAGCTTTCTCATGATCATGGCTTTGAACTCTACCTCTGATAACTTGCTTAACTGCATTTCATTTATCTCATCTTCAGTAGAGGTCTCTTGTTCTTTCATTTTGGATTTTTTCTTTGTTTCACTATTTTGGCTATCTTAGTGGGTTTTGGAGCCTGCCAATTTTTTCCTGTGGGTGTTGGTGTTCTGCTGTTTGTGGCTCCCTCTGCTGGGTCTGACTGAGCATGGGAGGACCCACGTTAAACACCACTGTCAAGTCTTACTTTCCTGGGTAGATTTGCAAGCCCCGGAAAAGTTCAGTTATCCTCTAGCTTTTTGCCTGGAGGCTATTAGTCTCAGTTACTTGAAGAGCCTTGGGTTCTCAGTTGAATGAAAATCTCCCTCAAGTTTTCATTGTAAGAGGATTTCCTGAGGATGGGGCAGATGCTGGTTTTTAATGATCCTCAATTTGCATTTCAATGGCCCACCTGAATGGGGTTGAATCTCTGAGGGAGGGGCCACCACCTCTCCCAGAGCCCTGGGAAGGAGTAAGATGGCCACTGTCCTGTGTGGCTGCAATTCAGGAAAAGCTCTGAGCACCCTCCAAATCCTGAGTGTCCCCACACAGTTCAAGTCCAGTTTGCCCTCCCTCTGCCGGAGCCCAAGGTGAGTGGCTGTGGCTAATTTAGCGCTTTGTCCAGGCCCTCTGTCCTGTCGAGCTGGCTTGGGATTTTAACCCTTAGGGCACTGCTCACAGCTAAGACCACTGCTGTCCGTTGGCTCCCAGCCCCCTTCTCACGCCTCTGCAATCCTACCAGGATCGATTTGGTGTCCCTAGTTATATGTTCCTCACAAGTTGCTTTCCTGTTGCTTTTTTCTGACGATTTGTCTTTATTTTAGTTGTAATTCCAGTTTGGTCCTGGGAGATGATCTGTGTAGCTTCCATTCACTCCGCCGCCATTTTACCAAAATTTAGATATCAGGATCTAAAGGTGGGCCTATTTTTACATCTGTGCACTGTCATTTATTAGTTACAATGACATAGAGGATGTTAAGAAACCTCTCTGAACCTCAGTTTCTTTCATTTGTAAGTGGAGAATATATATATGTGTATATTCAGGGTTTCTCCATCCTTAGCTTCTATTCAAGAATGTTTCAAAAATATCAGTGTCTTAGTTTTAGCCTGCAGCCTCCAAACACAGCTGTATAGGACCCCTCAGGGTCTACAGGCTCAGATATAAGCTAAGGACTTACACCTACATGGACAGACAGTAGTCACACACATGAAACAACCAGTTTCAGTGGGAACCAGTGAACAGTTCTCAGACATGTATATAAGGAAATATATCTAGGTAGAAACGTACATAAAGAAATACTTGATCTCTACATAATCTTACTAAGCCCTGAAACCATAGGGCTCTATTCATCCAGAAAAGGCAATTCAAATGCAACAAAGTCATTTTTATACTCTTTTAAAGATTGTGAAAACAAGATCCTTTTCTTCCGGCAAGCACAAATGCATGGTACCTTCGCTCAACTGAGACTATGCTGAATCCAACCTTTGTTGGCAACCTTTCTTTACCCCCACTTGTGAGGGGGGGAGTCAGGTCATCCCATTTGCAGTCTGGGGTACTTGGGGATAGAGCCAGGCTTGGGCCTCTAAGACATACACAGCTGGTAGAAATGGTGCTTCAGAGTCTCAGCTAATCTGATTGATCACACTAACCGCCCCTCGTGGGACGTCCTGAAAAGTAGTGAAGAACCACTTCATAACACTGGGTTTTCCCCACCAAGGGAAATGCTCAAATCTGAGAAAGAAATGGACAATCTAGATAACTGAATACTGAGCTCCCTTTGCAGAACTCTCTTCTATATCTTTCATGCTGAAATGTCAACAAAATGGGTTCACTGCTAGACCAAGTCCATGACCAATCTGTGCAGGCTGAGAGAGGTATTTTTCTACCTGAAAAGCTTCACAAGACCTGTTACATCAAGTACAAGTAGAACCCCCGAGCAGGGGGCTGAAAAGGGGGTCCCACACAGGGCACTAACCTGCACAAAAACTTAGGGGACCTTCTAAGTCAAAGACCATTCTGTGCATCCTTTGGTAAAGAACCATTTTGCAACATAAAGAAGAGTCACCTGTCGGTTTCACTCCTTTACAAGTTAGTTTGCCTGGTTGTCTTAAAGCAGGCAACATACTCCTGTATGAAAGAGGCATTGCTCATGCTGGAAAAATATCAGTTTCCTCTTACAAAGAGAAAAGTCTTTGTGTTACTCTAAGCAGAGGTTCCAGAGACCAGCAAACTCTCTGTCATCATTCCCCCTTATTTGTTTCCATGGCCTCATCCTAGCCTGGACTCTGACCATTTGAGTCTGGATTCTTATTTCCAGTTCCCAGCCGGACTTTCTGACTCCGTTCCCTTTTCTTCCCCCTCTATTGCCACACTCAGCTGCTCCTCACTGCCTACCACATCAAGTCAGACCCCTTCCCTTTATGTTTGGGCAATTGGGACTTCCATAATCTCTTTAACCAAAATTTCCACTATTTTCCAAAGAACATCCTCCCTGCCCCTTGTGTAAGTTCCTTCGTTCTATAGCATGCTCTTTCCAGCTTCTCTGCTTTTGCTTTTCTGTTTGCTATACTTTCCTTCTTCTTTCTGCCTCTCTAAACAGCCCAAGGCCCACCTCCTTTAGGAAGACTTTCCTGTGTCCTGCAAGGGATTTATGTCTTACCTTCTCTAATGTCTTTCAGCCCTTAAGTGTACCAGACCACCCAGTATATGATTATACTGTCTTGTGATTTTTTTTTTTTTACTTTCATGGGATTCTTAACACCCCAACATGACTATGTAAGCTTTCCATGTGCCCAACTCTCAATATTTTAAATCTTGAATAAACTCAATATTCAAAAACTAATATTCAATAAAAATTTTTTGCTAACACATTATTTTTCCTTTTTTTTTTTTTTTTGCAAAACACTGCATTTTCACCAAGTCCTTAAAACCCCAGACCTGCTTATATCATTGCTGCAATATATAGCTTCTCCAATTCCTGTCCTGCTGACCTCATCTGGCTGTGTTGAGGCTCAGATAGTAACAGATGTGGAAGAGCCCTTTGGGGACACTGTTATTGTTGCTGGGCCAAAACACCAACTTAAATGTTCAGAACTGATTTGATTGCACCAGTTGTTCTAGCCTCCTGTAGACATAGCCCAAATCCCTACATAGAACTGCTGGGTTCAATAATCAAACATGGTTTCAGGGCTCCTTAACAGCTTTTAGCAGAGGATAAGTGTTAAACAGGCCAAAGTCTAGGTTTTGATAAAATGACCAAAGCCCAATTGGTTTTATTTCCATGTCCATGAATGGGTAACTGAGCATGACTCTAGGCAGCAAGGTGTCACCCAGACAGAGTTATCCATGTCCTCAGAAAAGAGATTTGGATCTTCTTAAGGACTTGGTCACCTGGCACAGATAATGTTGGCATTGATACTTACTGTGCATTTCCTATGTCAAGCACATTATAGCCTTTATCTCACAATCTTCACAAAAAACCCTGTTATTATCCTCTGAAGTTCAAGCCATGCAACAGACATATCTTCCTTATAGATGGTATTCTGGGATTGAGAACTGAGGACAAGGACTTGGACATTTTATCAAATACCTTATTCCAGTCTAAAGCAATCACCACTCAAATTGTATTGGTACAGCCATTAACCTACAAATAAAGCAGGGAGAAAATTAAAACTTGGGAGCATGTCCCATGGGCACCCATCCTTCAGAGGCAGCAGAAGGGGAGAGAACTAGACCATAGCAATTAAGACAAAGCCACTTTCCTTATAAATTGCAGTTGAAGTTTATATTGTAAGATTCATGCATGCAATTACAGTTCCACCTTCCTCTAAGCAAGTAGTTCTTAACCTTTGAGAATCTGAGGAAAGCTGTAGACTCTCTTCTCATGAAAATGTATAAATGCAAACACAATTTTACACATAGGTGGGGGTGGGGAGGGGATTGGGAGAAGGTGAGGCAAGCCTCTAGGACTTGGCTCCTCTATGTCCGAACTGCTCAAGTTGTATATGGCTTTCAGAAGATGGCTGAGTACATTCACTCTCCCTCTTTCTCTGCCCCCCCATCTAGTTTGCAAATTATAAAAATGTGTCTCCCCCTCAAATGTACCAGGTGTCTCTAACTTTCTAATTGAGCAAGACAGATTCCTTCCTAGCCAAGAGCCTTGAAATATTTATCCAAATTTTAGTTTCACTGAATTAATGCCTTAAACTGGTGAGCAATCCAACTGAAGGTCAATGCTAATTTCCTAAAGTTGTCCAATGTCTGTGTGGTATTCAGACCTAAAAATGATGACTTTACTCCCGATTGCAAACTCCTGGGAGTGCACTCTGGAGATGGAAGCCAGCCTACATTGTTTTCTGATCAGTCAGCATAGCTGACCCTCTCTTTCGAGTTCAAGGTGGGCTCAGAATTAAAGCTGTCTTGAGATAAAGCAGATTATCCTCAATCACCCCTGGGGGAAGGCCCCTGAGCAGGGGGATGTGAAAGGCCTCTCTGGTCAGCGGAGACATCCGCTACCTTTGGCTTTGGGCTATACTAGTTGGCAGATGAAGCTTTATGTAAATGCTGTCCAGACCAAAATGGTGCCGAGACAGCCACAGTGTTGTTTAGCAAAAAAGAAAGGAAACATCTGCAAACCCTGCCTTGGTGATGAGCAGGGACAGCCTGCTGCTTTTCCTCATGGGCCCATGGTGGGCCAGCTCCTGACTGATCAGAATGGTTCCCTGAAACAAATTCATTTGAAAGATATTTTCCACATCCCCCCCACCCCCCACAGGGAAATTCTTGTGTTTAGTCATCCTTACTACATGGGCTGAGTCAGCAAGCTCTACTTTAACCACAGCTGCTTTCAAATGGTAAGCTAAGACCAGTCAGTTGAATAAGGAAGCTTGGCTGAAACTCTTTTACAGCGAGAGCTCCAAAATGAGATGGATAAATTGGAGGAATTGCAAGTTGGGCTGTGCTCAATACCTTTGAGTCCTTCTGGGTGGGCCTCAATTACTTTTTATTATGTTGGTACTACAGAACATTCCAGAACTTGCAGGGACAACAGTTTGAGTGCCTTGAGAGACCAGTATGGTACAGTGGCATGATCTGTTGGCTTAGGATTTAAATACTGTCTGCCAATAATTAGCTACATTGTTCCTTCTCTCTGGGTCTTAGCATTCTCATCTTTAAAAATCATGGACTGGATAAGATGACCTTAAGGGCTCTTCCTGCTCTGGTGGTCTATGAGACAATCTAGGACAGATGGCCAGCTATTCTTTTCCCAATTTACCAAGGAAAGACACTTCATAACCTATTTTGGGAATGTGGCCAAACATTTTATCCATCTGTGGTAAAAATGTCTTCCCTGAGTCTAACCACAATCTCTCTTCTCTTGTTTGGGCCTCTGTAGACATGGAGAACCCCCAGGGAACATTGTTTTTTAAAGCTCCTTTGTGAACTCCAAGAGCCTTCAAATCTGAGTTCTGTTAAACCCTCTGTAAGCAGGGAAGACAACTGGTTAGGTTTAAATGACCCCATTTTCCCTGTTATCAGATAGCTTTCTGCCCTTTTGGTTGCTATCACTGACATGTGACCTTAAGGAGACTAAGTTTGGGATAAACTAACTATTAATTGGAAAGTTAGCCCTGTAGAAAGGAGAAAGTTACATATTCCAGATCAGACATCTCACAAAAGTTGTCCTAGACCACAGAAAGTATTGGATACGTGAGAGAGGGTAGCCTGTGTAACATGACACTCTCACTCCTGGATGCATACCTGGACTTGTGCACCCAATCATGAAAATGGTTAACATTTACTGAACACTTAATATGCAAGTACTGGACATTGTTCTAAGTGCTTTATTTGTTCATTTGATCTCATTTAATCCTCACAATAGTAAAATTATTATTCATATTTAACAGATTAGGAAACTGAGGCAATAGAAGTTAATTAACTTGCTCAAGGTTAAACAGCTAGTAAGCAGGAGAGCTGCTATTGTAACCCAGGGCTGCTGGTTTAGGAATCTGCTCTGAAATAACATGTTTCTGAGTGAGGCTAGCTTCACTGGAGAACTGAGATAGTACTGATGATTCTGGCTCCTGTAAGGACTGCCCACACTCCAGCTGCCTCACATTCCTGTATCACTTTATCAAGTATAGGTGCCTGCTCTGGTTTCCATGGCATTCTGTGTCCCTTCTACAGAGACAAAAAGCTTCCTCATGCAGAGCTTCCTAGTGTTGATTTTATGACACTTGAAATAGGTCATGTTTTCCTCTTGAAAGAGTATCATAGGGAAAGAACATTATATAAAATGGGTTTCCCCAAATTAAAGAAAGTGTTAGAAACTGGTCACATTACTCTGTGCTGATAAATTCATTAGATTTGTCAAATGTCAGAGTTTGGGGGAACTTATAGCTTGTCTAGTCAAAGTCCTTCATGTTACAGATGAGGACACTGAAGCTGAGAAAGAGAAATTAGATACATGTGGACTGAGGGTTAGAGGGTTTTAAAAGTTGGTAAAGGGACAGAAATTACAGAGTTGGCCTAATTTATAATTCCCCTTTGAGCCAACAAGGGAATCAGAAGGAGGAATTCACCCATACCAGAGCCCCTTTTTCCTGTGGGCTGTCCATCTCCTTGTGTAACAGGGGTTCCATAAGCATGGGCTTCAAATGCAGTGAGATACCAAACCAACCACAATATTTAGATGGCCAATTCAATGGCTAAATGGTAATGTCCCTATAACCTTTTTTTTTTTTTTAAACCAGACCTGCTTACAAAATGGATCCCATACTAATAATCACAAATGACTTTGGGCAACACTACTCCTGTGGAAAATACGCTGATCAAAAACTTTGGAGAGATGACTGTGATTCAAAGATAACTTCTAAACGTGTAATATAATGAGAGCTGAATGGAACCATCTTACTTTTCAGTTTTGAATGTGCAGACATTATTGAGATATTTCCAAGCTAAAAAGCTTATGAAGTATTATTTTAAAACAAATTTTATGGTTGTATAAATTTTCACTGATCCCAACACAAGAATCAATATGGAAAATCATAAAGAAGGACCTGAGCAGTTGTATGTGGTTAAAGCCACCCAGGAATTTGTCCTAGGGAACAGTATCTTAATGGCTGTTTTCAAAGAAATAGTAGATGCCCTTCCACTCCCCAGTGTCAGCCCACAATACATTTTCCAGTTTCTTCCTCCTAAATTACAAATAAAATGCCAGAGTTTAAAAATAAAAGGTACAGAGTTGGAGATTTTGCCTGGTTTGCCTGCTACTGAGCAGATACGTAGAGTTAAACCTTATTAAGTGTCATATCTCCTAGGTGCAAATATATCTAGATTTGAACAGATTGGTAAAAGCCCTACATCATGTTTTTGGGTATAGTCTCTTGCTGTCTACTAACTTTCCCATGTGGTAAGGCTGGCCATACACCATCTTATAAATAACCAAAAGAGCCTCCCTTCATTTTACAGGGTGGCTAAAGCCTGATTACCTTTCACAATCAGCCAACCTCTTAATTCATTCCAGGTTGCAGCTGGGCTCCTGGAAAGTAGGGGAGGTTTGGTATAGGAGGGTGGGAGAAGAATGGGGGCATGTATGTACATATGTGTGGCACACACAATTACTGTTGAAGATTTTTTTTTTATAGGTAGTCAATACTTTTAAACTAGAAAAACCCTCTGCTTTTGTAGTGTTAGGGGATGACATTTCATTGCAAAAAATAAATGATTTGGTCATTACCATTTCATGGTTGCTGGCAACCAACCTCCTCTGCTTTCTAACAATTTCCATTTTAGGCACTGACAGGCCCTTCAAAGTAATTCAGCCAAATATCCACCCAACGTTGCATATTTGGCAGTTTCATACTGAGAAATCTGGGGCCTCTGGGCAAAAATATCAGAAAGGGCTCCTTCCTTCTTTGTCAATTGCGAAACGCACAGCTCACCATAAACAGTCACTAGGGGCTCCTTGGGCAGCCATGCTGAAGGAAAGGAAAGGAGTGGAAGTTGTTGGCAGGGGCTGCTTCCTTGGCTCCAGTTCTTGCTCTCACTCTCCCTTGCTGCTTACATTTTTCCTGAAGGCCAGCACTGCCTCAGTTGTTAACCCTAACGAAGATGAGGCACAGCTCTTGGGCAAATAGGCTGATTGAAAGCAATAAGCAGATGGCTGGCCAGTGTGGCTCAGTGGATTGAATGTCATCCGATGGACTGAGAAGTCCTGGTTCGATTCCCGGTCAGGGCACATGCCCAGGTTACCAGCTCCATCCCCAGTAGGGGGCGTGCAGGAGGCAGCCAATCAATGTTTCTCACATAGATGTTTCTCTCTCTCTCTCTCTCCCTTCCTCTCTCTCTAAAAACAAACAAACAAACAAAAAATCAATAAAAAAAAAGCAATGAGCAGAAATGGAATTCACTGGAATGGAGTTCACTGGGACATGAATCTCTGAGGCTGTAGGGTCAAGGAATACTTTGGAAGCTCACCTTATTGAACTGACTGAACCTATAAGCAGGCTGTCACCACTTCATTGGGCAACTTGTCCACGTTGGTCTCTGGAACCCACTTGGATCTCTGGGCCCCTAGGCAACCACAAGGCCTAGAGCACTTTGGTTGGTTCAGTGGGAACAAAAGGCAGACCAACTCCCAGGGAGCTTCTTGCCTGATGATTCTCCAAAGTCCTTTCACACACATTTCTCTCAGCCTTAAAGACCACGCCCCAACTCCGCTTCCCCAGCTCCAGTTCCTTAAGCAATTGATCCTCCTTTCTTCACTCAGAACTCACTCTAAATGTCAGGCTACCTGGGCCCAGGATCCACCTGTATTTTCTCTTTCACAGAACTTGTTTTTCTGCTCAAAACACTCATTACTATTTGTAACTATGTATTTATTTGCATGTTTGCTTATTACTAATTTCTGCTATGATATAGTAAACTTCATGAAGGCAGGGACCACTTTTGTTTTGTTCAACACTGCCTTCCCAATGCCTATCCTAGTGCCTGGCACATAGTAGATGCTCAATAAGTATTTGTTGAGTGATGTTCTGCTTACTAGTCCATTCTGAGGGGGAAAAATGTAGGCTTTTAAAAGTACACTTATTGTCTCCCCCTAAAAGCTTCTTGCAGATTTAACTGTTGCAACTTGTCCATCTGGGAGAAAAAGCTAGCCCTCAGCTATCTTCTTTCGTTGTCTACTTCCCATTTCTTACCTGGTTCACGATACCCAGGATCTGGATGCCGAGGCCAGGAAGCTTTTTGGTCAGAGACAGTTAATGGTGGGGATTTGCCAAACAGAACTGGCTCTACTAGCAGTGTATTAAAATGTCACTTGGGGGTCATATAAGTATACTTAATAATTATAATCAGTCGAGTTTACCTTCTCTTTCCTTTGGGAGCTATTTTTAAGAAGTTATTTAGATCCCCTGTCTGAAAACAATAGCCAACATTCTCAAAGCTACAAATAAAGTCAAGTTGTTATTGTGCCTGAAAATTGCCCTCCGCTCAGTTCGCCAGCCTTCCTTCTGGGAGCCTCTCACAAGGCTGTCTGCTCTATTAAATGAGGGCCATAGTCATCCAGCTGTTGAACACTCCAGCTCAGTTTCTCTTCATTTAAAATTAAAGATTAAAGAGAGATGAGTTACCAGATCTCTAACATTTGAAAATGGTTCCCAAAGGGATACCATGCCTTCTGTTCTCTTTCTTCCTGTCACTAGCTCTGACGATATTGGTGCTTGTTTAGTTTAGAATGGTTTGGAAAGTCCTGTCTAAGCTTTATGATTACACTTTTGAATGACAACCAACCCATTCATTTTTGCTATCATATATCATTCCCTAACAACACCAAGAAAGGTTCTTCCCCATCTTAATTTTAAAATATTAATCATCTTAACTATGAAAATCTTGTCTGGCCCATGTGGCTCAGTGGTTGAGCGTCAACTCATGCACCAAGAGGTCGCTGGTTCGATTCCCGGTCAGGGCACATGCCCAGGTTGTAGGCCTGATCCCTGGTGGGGGGCATGCAGGAGGCGGCCAATCAATGTTTCTCTCTTTCTCTCCCTTTCATTCCCTCTCTCTCTAAAAAAAAAATAAAAATAAAAAAATAAAGAAAATCTCAAAAAAGTTTTATCAAAATTTAAAATATGTTTCTTTCAGCCTGGAAGAAGGTATCTGTATACCCAGAGTGTTCACTGAATAATGGTGCTCCCACAGACTGAACGCTTAAACAGCCATAAGAAGGGTAAGATGGATCTATATGTATTGTCAAGAAAAGATCTCCATGATGTCCTAAATGAAAAAAGTGAAGTCCAGCACAGTAGTATCCCATTTGTCTTTAGAATCTGTCAGTTCCTCCTTCTAGTGATTTCACAAAATTTTTGCTGTTTGTCCCTTCATTGGTTTAGCCTTCTAACTGGCTCCCTGGTCCCAAGGTCTCTCTTTCCACTTAATCTTTCTCACCAACAGGAATGAACATTGTAGAACACCACTTTTGTCAGATATCTTTATTGCCAGAGGGAGAGTCCCAAGTAACCAAGCCATCACAATTACAAAGGCAGGATGATGGAGTATTTCTGTGCTCTGTAATCTAAGGGAAACCTGGATTTGAAGGTGGGTTCCACCACTGAATAGACTTAGGACAAATGACTTAACCTCTCTGAGCCTCAGTTTCTGCATCTGAAAAATGGTCACAGGGTAGTTGTGAGGATGAAATGAGAAAACCATGTAAAGAGCTCAGCATGGTACCTAGCACATAGTAGAAACTCAATAAATGGTATCTCTCATTGATTTGTTATATTATTGTTAAACCAGGAATTGATTTATTTGAAATTCTTTGAGAAATGCTTTCTAATTTCATAATACCTCTTGGAAGAAGAAGGTTTGCACATTTCCTTCATGCTTACTGGGCATTTAGTACCCATTGTGTACAATAAGGCTGCCTTTTATTTGTCTATTTTTCCTGATATACATTGCAAAGGCTGACCCTCTCTTATACTCCAAAATATGGAGGACATGTCTAAGTCCCTTGGATCCATGGCCTTCAGGAGTTTCTCTGTAGACTTTGATCATTTGGCATCCTTTCTATGACTTCATTTTTCCCAACTATTTTGCTCTGATCTTTCCTGCTTGGCCTTGTAGGGCAGCCTCTCAATGCCCTTGGCCCTTTCCTGGATTCATTAAGACTTTTTTTGTGGCTGTCTGTTTCGTGTATCCCTTCTTTGGGACCAAGTGACTATTTTACTCCACTAATTCTTTAATACAAAAAGGGCTGTTAGCTGGTGCTTTGGAATGAAAGGGCATGCCAGTTTTGTTTTTTTTCTTGTAGAATCCTAAATTTACGTTGTTATTGTGAAAAGGCAATAATGTTTTTCTATTCTGTTTTGATTTTTGCCTCTTTCATTTACTGGGCTCCCAGAGAGTAGGGCAGTGAAAGGCAAGGTTGATGTCTCAGCTCTGCCTGATGACAAATTCACTGTGTGGCTTTGAACACATCTAAGAGACTCCTATGCCTCTCTCCTCATCAGTGAAATTAGACTGTTGGATCATAGTTCCTAGTGTGTCTTCCAGCTCCGATGTTAGGCTCTTCTATGGTGTGGATGGGGTCCTGAAGGAAGAGACTATAGCTAAAGTTCTCTCATCATTATACCCACCCCAGTTCCTGGGCTGGGCTGGTTCAAGTTGAAACTAATGAGCTATTTTGTGAAACAGCTTTGTATATTTCTAAGAGCCCATCTTTTGAAAATTCTTCTAATGTATATTAAATGTCAAAAAGTTTGTTTTTTTCTTTTCTCCTGGGCTTACCTCAGCACCAATCTCCAAGCCCCACTGTGCTGAGAAGAACCATACATGCTGAGTTCTGTTCAGAGTTGATGGCAAATAACTTTTCTTTCATCACCACCTCCATTCCCAGTGATTGCCATCCTCACACATTTACATCCCTTGATGTCATCCAGGCAAATGCTGAATGCTTGATTATTTGCACAGATGATTGTAGCATGCCCTCGTGGACTTTGTCTCCAAAGTCTTTTTATCGAGAGTTTTTATATTAAACATACACTGAGTCTCAAGCTTGATTTTAACTGATCCCATATGAAGGCATGATGTTCAACTCTTACCACACGAGGAACATCTGTTCTGCTTATTTGAATTCAGGCATTATTATTATTATTATTATTATTATTATTATTTTATTAAAGCTGACTGTTGAGTATCAGTATTTGTATTTTTCAGTTCCATTGAACTTTCTGGAGTGCCACTCCCATTTGTGGATCTTTTATTTATTTATTTTTATATTTTTAAATCCTCACCTGAGGATATTTTCCCATTGCTTTTTAGATAGAGTGGAAGGTAGAGAAGGGGAGAGAGAGAGAGAAACATTGATGTGAGAGAGACACATCAATTGATTGCTTCCTGCACAACCCTCACCGGGGCCAGAGATCAAACCTGCAACACAGGTATGTGCCCTTGACCAGGAATTGAACCCACTATCCTTTGATCCACAGGCCGACTCTCTAACCGCTGAGCCAAACCAGCCAGGGCCATTTGTGGATCTTTTAAATGTACATCCTGGAGTCTATAAAACAGTGGAATAATTCCCATTTTCCTTTTCATTTTCTCAGGCTTTTTCTGCAGAACTTGGGTTAGGCCCTAACTATCTCTTGCACACATGGTTGGAACATGAGAGTCCTCGTCAAATGCAGCTACAGTCACTGTTGTTTTAAAAGTTCAGACATCAGGTGCACAGCCGTTGAGGCAACCTCACGAAACAGCCAGATCTTCAGTCCCCAGTGGGCACTGATCCAGGAATTCACTTTCAAACTGAAAGTGACTGAATTGATTTATACCTCTCTGGAGCTTCTAAGTGCATCATGAAGGAGGATGTCTTTGGACAACAGGTTCTCATTATTGATGCCAGGACACACTGGTGTCTGACAATCAGTTATTATTTGTTTCCAATAATCAAATACCAAAAGCTTGTGTATAAAATTTATATAAAAATAAATTCAAGTAGATTCAAGGACTTCTCTATAAATAACAACTCTCACTAACATTCCCAGATGCTCTCATGAGTGGGAGAGAAAGGGGTGGAGTTATATTTAGTGCTGTGGGAACCAAAGAAAACTCTGGGTGTGCCCAAGGGCATGTGAACATAGGGCACTCATGCCAAGCTCCTACCCCTGGCAACATATGAGTATTTTAACAAGGGCCTCATGAGATAATTCCCCTGCCTGTGAGGTCTGTCACAGTGGAGATTTAAGGGTGGGCAAGATGGGGCAGGCAGCGCATACCAAGATGGCAGTATGTTGGCTCTAAGTAAGAAGACTGACTCAAAGTCAGGCTAAATACATGATAAATAATGGAAGGACTTGAGTTGGCATCTTAACAACTAGTGTAACCTTGGCTAAGTTACTCAATTTCTCTGAGCCTCACACTACTCACCTTTAAAATGGGGACATTATTATTACCTACTTCGGAGAGTAGTGAGGATTAAACAGGATGGTACAAATAAATTACCCAGCATGTGTCTTGAATGAGCTACACATTCCTAAAAACATAGCAGCTGCTGTTACCTGGTGTGTATCTGAGGCTGAATCCTCTTCCCTATTACAGTGACTAGCACACAGTAGGTACTAAAAAATGCTGGCTTGATACAGAAGGCCACATATTATATGAGTTCACTTATATGAAATATCCAGAATAGGTAAATCCATAAAGACAGAAGCAGATTAGTTGTTTCCAGGAGCTGGGTGTTGGGGGGGATGGGGAATAATGGCACAGCACTGTGAATGTACTAAATGTCACTGAATTGTGTACTATAAAATGGTTAAAATGCTAAATTTGTGTTTGTATTTTACAATAAAAAAATCACCAGCTTGGATTTAGCACTTTCCTCTCTTCTGTATGTCTCTAATTCACAGACAGCTCTGAGACAGTGCCCATGGGCTGATATCAGGTACCTTCTACTCCAGGGCAGGCTAGAGGTAAGGCTTTTGAGGTGATCATGCTCTAGGCAGACACCCCACAAAATGGCTGGACCCTCACCCTTATCTTATTCGAGCTGGTGGTATGTTGACTCTGTTGGCCTTGCCCCCGACCTGAGCCCATATAGGAGATGTAACAACAGGAGGGAAGGTGACAGCAAGAACAGGAGGATTAGGCTGAGGCTCAGCAGAAATAGTGGTGATTACCAGAGGGGTAGGGGGTGTGGGGTGGTAGAAGAGGGTAAAGCGGGGATAAATGGTGATGGAAGAAGACTTGATTTGGGGTGGTGAACACACAATACATTATACAGATGATGTGTAATAGAATTGTACACCTGAAACCTATAAAATTGTATTAACCACTGTCACCTCAATAAATTCAATAAAAAAAGTAGTGGTGTCCAACTCAAAGCCAACTGCTTCTCAGTCAGGCCACTCAAAGCTGATCAGCCCTGGTGGAAGCCAATGACAGCTCTGTTGTTGGAAAACACCACTGTCCACACTACTGCAAAGAGCCTAAGGGGGCTCACATAATTATTAAGAACCCCAATGTACCCTCCTTGAGCAATCACCTAACACACTGAATGCCCAGATTCTTGAGCTGCAACCAGGAATGTCCCTGGAATGAATTAATTTTGGGGGGATTGAGCAATAGGCTTCAATCTGGGGTCGAGAGGGTGACTGGAGAATTTGAGATTTGTTACCCAATAAAAATCTCTGCTAAGGCCCAAGACTGAAATAACTCAGCTGGCCTCTGGACTCGGCAGGGATCATTCATTAGCTAACACTTCTCATCTGTGATAGTTACAGACAGGTTTTTTCATGCCCCCTGAAATGGGCTTCAATGTTGCAGCTGGCAGACAGCTGTGGCCTCACAGTGTTTACATTACCCAGACTAATACCGTCTGTGTAGGAGACACAGAAAGAATCTGATTTAGCTTTTGGAAAATGAGATTTTGAAAAGTTCCATGGTTTTCTCTCACTTTTCCCTTCTTGAGCTGCAGAAAGACTGAGGTGGAATGAAACAGGCACAGCTAGAAAAAGGAGACTCTTGTTTCTTAGGCTGACAATTTTCTTTGTTTGGGACTTCTTTGTTTGTGTTTGACATTTCCAGGTGGTGGGAGCTGAGTTGAGACCATAAGATTAAGATGGCCAAAAGATCAGTTCATCACTCTGGAGCCTAGTCTTACTGGTCAGGCACAAGCTCTCTGGGGACTCGGCACAGCTGGCACAGAGACAGCTGTGCAAAGTCCCCTCAGCAATGGCCTAATCTCTTTCACCTCTAGATGTGAAAAGAACAGAAGGGCTAGGGTCCTCATAGACAGCTGGATCCATGACCAACCGCCACAAAATGGAAGCAGGGCCTGACTAATCCTACTGTGGTCTATAGGCCTACCACACTGCCTTGTGGGGAACTTACCCCAGCTCAACAGCCATTTTGTTTTAATTTCCTCAGGTCAATGTTAAATAAATTTCCCAAGTCCTTTCTATTCTTCCTTCAAACTGCATCTGACATCTTCTGTTTTTTTTCCATCATCATTGCTACTGCTTGCAGTCAGAGTCATATTTCCTCACATCTGTATTAGGGCATCTTTCTAACTGATATCCTCTCCCTGCCTTTTCCAGATGGCCCTTCTGAAGATCTAACCTTATATCCTATCACATCCTGTTCCATCTCATCCCATCAATAAACATTTTCTGAGTGCTGACCATGGGTTAAGCCCTTTTTTAGGCATTAGGGATATATACATCAACCAGACACAAGCTCTTCCCACAAGAAAATCAGTTTGAGAGGAAGAAGAACCAGGAAGCAGAGAATTATAGGAAAGTGGGACAAGTGCTATGATAGGGCCCAGGGGATTGTGGGAGCCCAGAAGAGAGGACCTAACCCAGTATTTAGGGGAAGGTGAAGAGAAGGCTCCCCTGATGTGGTTTTCATCTGGCCACTCACCTCTTCAAAGCCCTACATTGCCTTCACAATCTGTCTCCTAGTTTCTTCTTCAACCAAATATTCCATGACTCCCTTAAAAGAAATCTCTATTCCAGAAAGATTGGTCCCCTGACTGTTATTAAACATACATAAACTCTCCTACCTCCTCAGTTTTGCTCTTGCCATTTGCCCTTGCCCTTGCCCATAATTTGTCTTATTTTTGGAGATGTGCGGTTCCTGTTGGATAAGCATCATGTCTTTTCCCTCCCTTCTCTTGTCTTCCTCTAGCTCATGCACAGTGCCTGGCACATAGTGTCTGTTGACTGATGGCCTACTAAGTATATTTTCTTTTCACTACGGTACAAATCTGACTCCCACAAGCAGGATGAAAGGCTTTGCTGCTATTAGACAGGGCTATCAGAAAAATTTGTGAATGCATATGAAGGTGTTTGGAAAACTGCTAAGTTTCAGTCTCACTGTCCCCAGCTATGTCCTGCCCTCCTGGAAAGAAGGATATTGTTGATAATCAAGTGGAGATTAGCAGTGTCAAGAGCTCCAGTAGGCGTATAGTTGGATACATTTTCCATTCTGATTTAAATATTTAGCCTGATTTGTTTTTGGCTTTGTTTATTTTTTGTTTTGTTTTGTTTTAGTCCTGAGCCTGTTGGTCAGGGCTAATTTGTACAGCTGGTTTTTCATTTGGTTTCTTCCAAGAAAGCAAGAGGAAATAAGGTTGCCAGCAAATTTGCAGTTACCAAGGTTTTCCTAAGATGAATATTATTTTCTCTTCTAATACTGCCAAATAGAGTATAAAGAGAAACATGTGATTATTCCACAAATTTAATTGTACCAGGGGTCAAATCCTGAACTCTGTCCACATCCTGATGTTGGGAGACCTATAATGCAGATTTCCTGACCCACTATTTAGTCAACCACATTTCCACCGTTGTACCATATTGCCAAAATTGTAAATTCATCCTGACTTTGAGCTTCAATTTTCAGATTTGAGTCCTCCTGGATTTAAGCAGAGAGGATCAAAGGGGCTGCCTTGGGTAGGGCAGGGAAAACGGAGGCAATGGAGAAGCCAGAATAGGAAAAGATCACTGGAGTGGAAGTTGGGAGCATTAGGTTCTGGTCTTTGCTTTGCCACTGACTAAATGTGTGACTTGGGCCAGTCACTTCCTCTTTCCGAGCATCTCCACAGGGAGGATTGGAGTGGATATTCTCTAAGACATTTTCTGGTCAAATATTATTGGACTCTATAACTTTGTGTTGGATGTTTCTATAAAGGCTAATCAAGAAAATGCCAAAGGATTGTGGGTATTAATGAGGCTTTCCCCTCTGGTCTGCCTTTAGGAGGTACTTGCTCAAGTTGGTGCTTGGCTATTCTAAAGCCTGAGAAGAATGACCTGGAAGAGAATATCCATGTCCTTACTAAAGGAACACAAGTCAAGCCTGAATAGGTGGTACTGAGTCCTGCTTAGGCCTGGAGGGTACTTTTTAAAAACAGCCTTATTGATTCATATACCATACCCACTCAAAATACAGGGATGGGCAAAGGTAGGTTTACAGTTGTGAGTACACGAAACACAAAGTTTATTCTTGTATTATTATTTATTAATTGTATTATTTTCCATGCAAACAACTTCAAATCTACTTTGCCTCCTATGTATATAATTCAGTGGTTTTTAGCATATTCACAGAGTTATACAACCATTACCACAACCATTACCTGTACCCTTTAGCTGTTACTCCTCACCCCACCCAGTCTTAGACAACCACTAACATTTCTATTTCTATGTATTTCCCTGTTCTGGACATTTTATAGAAATGGAATCATATGATGTAGTCTGATGTAACTGGCTTTCACTTAGCATAATGTTATTTTTTCTTTTTTTTTCTTTATTGATTTTAGAGAGAGAGGAAGGAAGAGGGAGAGAGAGATAGAAACATCATTGAGAGAACATCGATTGGCCACCTCCTGCATGCCCCTTCCACTGGGGATTTGGCCCACAATATGGGCATGTGTCCTGACCGGGAATCAAACTGGTGACCTCTTGGTGCATGGGTCGATGCTTAACCACTGAGCCACACCTGCCGGGTAGCATAATGTTTTTAAAGTACATCCATGCTGTAGCATGCATCAGTCTTTCATTCCTTTTTATGGCTGAATAATATTCCACTGCATAGGAACTATAGATATACCACATTTGTTTATCCATTTATCAGCTGATGGACATTTGAATGGTTTCCACTTTTTGCCTATTATAAATAATGCTGTTGAACATTCATGTACACGTCTTTGGGTGGACATTTGTTTTCAGTGCTCTTTGGGTATATACTTCTGGGTCATTTGGTTACTCTGCAGGATATCCAGACTGCTTTTGCAAAGTGGCTGTACCATTTAACAGCCCGACCAGCAGCAGTGTACGAGGACTCCAGTTTTTGGAGGCTACTTTTTAATCCTGTCCTATAGGGAGAAAATATTTTCCAGGGTTGAGAGCTTGGAGAAGCCATATCCCAGGGATAGTTTGACCATATAATATTAAGCTTTCAAGGGGATAATTTTTATAAGCAAGTCACTTCCATTTTGTTACACGGTGGTTAGATCCTGGGATAAGTTGACTTGGGGAAAGCCTTTGATATCTACAGGAATTCAATGGAAACACTTCCAGTGTATATGATAAAGTGACTTGTAGTAAGATGCCATGGGTGTGTAGTGGGCTTATATCAGTTTTAACCCTGTTAAATCTATTTTCTGTCAGCACTAGATAATTTCTGAGGCAGAGAGAGTAGAAGGGGTCTCAGTCCAGCTGTGCCTGGGAATTGGGGTAGGAAAAAAGAAGTAAAAAAAGTGCTTTATATAGGGTAAACATATATACTACTTTGCCAAGGATTGTCCCAATTTACACCTTCTCTCCCAATATTATTATTAATATTCACCCTCAAAAGAGTCCCAGTTTGGACAATAAACTGTATGGGTCACCTCAGCTTTAGGCTGTAAACATATAATGCCTTGAATCAAACTTAGAGCTCTAAAGGCCACAGAATTTCACATCTTGATGAGCTTATCTCTCACTGGAATAAAGAAAGGATCTCTCAAACTTGCTGAATGTTGGCTCCAAAATGACAGAGTGAGCCAGGATCGTGCACAATAGAAACCAAATGCTGATGAGATTCAAACTGTAGGAAAGTGCATTTTGGAGAAGTGGGGGTGGGGTGGAGTGTGCGGATGGAAGTTTATGCAAGGAAGGCTTCCATGGATGATGTGAAGCTTAAAGAAAACCTTGAATGAAGAATAGGATTTGGACGTTCCAAGTTCCCTGACAGACCAAGGTCCCGAATATCCTTCATCCTTGTTCTAATTAAAAGGCACTGTGCTCCCTTGTGCTTGGGCAGACAATTCACATGACCTCCCAGTTCATTTGGCAGCACTTGGGAGAAATCTGGCCTTGCAATCAGACTAAATGATGTGTTACCCTAAACTTAATCTCCACCATCCATCAAAATCCAGGGGCCTTGGCGTCAGCCCCTCGACAAGAGGCCCACAGTACCTAGGTAGGATTTCATCCAGGGAATGAATGCAAAGCCTCTAATTCTCCATCCATCTCAGCCTTCTGTAAACAGTCAAAGACTGTAGCCAACAGCAAAAGAACTGCCAACCCAAATGAAAGCAGTGAGTCAGCAAAATAAAGACAGATGGCAATGGATTAACTGTAGCATAGGAGGCAAGAAGCAGACCCTCCTTAGTTCTGACCAGATTGCCTTCCCTCAGTTTCAGGCAACTTTGTACTCACACAGAGCCCCTCATGAACTATTCTGGGGGTTGGAGAGAATATTTGCTGCACATAGGATGTATGTAGCCATAGCAATCTAGGGGAACACTGCTTCAATCCATTGTCTCTAGGTGGTCCAGACATGGAGAAGGAGACAGAGAGGACAGACAGGACAGATGGGAAGACATTGATCAGGCTTTCCCCCAAGCTATTACGCCTCCCTTGTCACAGGGCTATTTCCTTATAAGACCTTATTTTCAAATATTCTGCTCTGTTACCCCTTAACCATACTTATTGGAACACATATTCCAGTTTGTAGTAATATCATCATTGTACCATAACTTGCTCTGTTCTTGTTCATCAGTTTACTCAAGCTTGAAGTTTGGAAATGGTAAAAATTGAAATTATATCTAAAAACAATTTTTGCGATTTGCATGTAAATTTCTTTTATCCATGTCTATGATGATGAATTCCTACACTGTGCTTCCTTGAACATAGGAGGTGCTCAATAATATTTGTTGAATAAAAGAAAGAATGGATGGATGAAAGCTCTTATAGAAAATGTGGCCTGAATACCATAAACAAGATAGGGCCCCCAGTCAAGTAAGATCCTTTGTATAAATGTCTTTATCTATTCAGTCAAGGAATCAGTCCATCAACAAGCCTTTCCTAGCATTTCCCCAGGTTCCCAACATATTGTACTCACCCATCACCTTGGCTACAGCAACATTTGCTCAATACTTGATTCAAAAGGCTATCTTCTTAAGCTGACCTATGTTTTCATGCTGGCTTCCCATATGCCTAAAATCTTTGATATTTGAGGTTTCTTGGAAGAACTCCCAACAAATAACAACTGTTTTTTTTTATGATGAGCAGTCCTTAGAGAAGTGGAAAATTCTTAAGAATAATTCCAAGGCCAAGCCCTCATGGCTTGTGCAACCCTAGACCCAGCGTGGAGAGGGGGCTGGGGAAGTGGCCTGTAGGGACCGACTTGCAACACTAGAGTGCTGTGGCAAGGCACTGACTCGCAGTTATTTTATAGATGTTGCTCTTTGGCCTCTTGCTTGCCTTTGTCCTGATGAGAAAAATGTGATTATTTTTTATCTTCATCCTCTTTTGTGGTCACTATGGTTTTAAGTCCAATAAAATTCACCTGGAGAGTTTTGCTTTTTAAAAATTTCCTGAGGTAGAAAAGAAAACAAGGTCTTCTTTAATTCTTTCAACAAGAACTATGGATTTTTTTCTGAATTAAATAGGAAGACATTGAGGGGTTCGAGAGAGGAGTGCTATGACCTGACTTCTGTTTTAGGAGAGTGACTTTGGAGACAAACACACCTGAACATGGCTGCAGGCAAGACCAGAGCAAGGGTGAGTGTGTGAGAGTGTGAGCGAGTGCAAGAGAGAGTGTGAGTGGATGTGAGTGTGGACGAGCAACCAGGCAGCAGTGTGGAAACTTAGGGCAGAGGGTTCCAGTGCTATGGACAGGGGAGCAGCTGGCTACTGCTGTGTGTGGCTTGTCAGGGTGCTTCTCCCTGCTGGGCTAGAAGGCCCCACCATTTTGGAAGATCTGCTGGGTCTTTTCTGGGAGGAGGTAGCAGGGAGTGGCTAGGGCACTGCAACCCATGGCCACCAGAGCGCACTGCACCATCAGACCAGTGGCCTCCAGCTGTGGCAATGACCACACACAGTAGCCTTGGTGCCAAGGCAGCTGTGCCCCGCAGCTGTGGCACATTGGAAGCCACTCTGGCAGCAGCAGCAGCAGTGGTATGGTAGCCAAGCCCCGCCCAGCAATGCCCACCTCCCCCATCCCAGCTGAGCCAGGCAGCAGTGGCACCGTGGGACCTGCACACCCCAGCAGCACCCCAGCCAGACCTGTGCATCCCAGCAGCACACCAGCCAGACCTGCACACCCCAGAAGCACCCCAGCTGGACCTGCGCACCCCATCAGCACACCAGCCAGATGTACACACCTCATTAGAGCCTATGATCACATAGGCAAAAGCTGCCAGCCATCAATCCTCCCAGACTGCAGCAGACAAGAGCCACCAGTTGGATGCTGTGCACCAGGTCAGAGCTGCTGACGCTATAGACCCTGCAGTAGCCAAGAGCCACCTGCCTCACCACTGCAGCTGCTGCAGAGAGCTGCCAGCCCCTCAGATGACTGGACTGTATTTGAGATCCATCCTGTCACTACTCTATAGCCCTGGACACACTGACCTGTCAATGTAACCAAGTGCACCCAGAACTATCAGGCCATGAAAATGGTGAGACAAAGAAACAACCCCCAAATGAAAGAAATAGAGGAATCATCAGAAAAGGAACTAAATAAAATGAAGGCAAGTAGTTTGTCAGATAAAGAATTCAAAGTAATGGTTGTAAGGGTGCTCAAACAACTTAGTGAGAATTACAAGCAACTTAATGAAAATTACAAAGAACTCAGCAGAAGCTTGAAAAAGGAGGTAGAAGCTATTAACAAGAATCAGGCAGAAATGAAGAATGATATAGCTGAAATAAAGACCACCTTGGAAGGATTCAATAGTAGATTAGAAGAAGCTGAGCACCAAATCAGCAAGATAGAAGACAAGGTAAAAAACACCACCACCACCAAATAAGAGTAGCAAATGAAAAAAATAATTAAAAAGCAGGAGGGGAGACTTCCAGTCAAGATGGCAGCATAGGTAAATGTAGTACTTACCTCCTCCCACAACCACAACAAAATTACAACTAAACTACAGAACAACCATCATTCAGAACCATGTGAAATCAAGCTGACTGGAAGTCCTACAACTACAAAATTAAAGAAGCCACATCGAGACTGATAGGAGGGACAGAGGCACAGACGGGCTGGTCCCACACTCATGTGTGGTAGATAAAATCAGGAGGATACCTCAGCTGTGATGGTCCTCCCTGATGAGTGAGGGGTACTGTCCCACATCAGGCTCCCAGCTCAGGATTCCAGTACCAGGAAGAGAAGTCCCCATAACTTCTGGCTGTAAAAACCAGCAGGAACTGAGGATGAGGGAGGCTGAGGCTTCTGGAGCCCCAGCTAGTTCATCTTAAAGGGCCAGCACATGGACTTACTCAAACTTGCTCCCTCTGAGCTCAGAGGGGAGGCAGCTTGAAAGGGACCAGAGACATATGGGGAAGAAATGAGCTGTTTGGGAGGCCTTTGTTCCTTTGGTGAGCCCTTCCCACGGAGCTGCAGATGGCCACCATATCTGGGACTCTAACAACCTGGCTCACACTGTTTGCCCCACCCTGGTGATTCCCTGAGGCCCTGCCCCATCCAACTTTCCAGCCCACCAGAGCTGTTTCCAGTTGCTTTACCACAGGATTGGCCTGTCTTGTCTCCTGCTTCAGACTTTCCTAAAATCTCTCAAACAAGCAGCATCTGGTCTCAGCAAGCCCCATAAATCTTGTTAAGTGGCCTCAGACCTGGCACTAGAAGCAGCCAGCCTTGGTTCACAATTTGGCTTTTCCTGGGCACCTCCAAGCCCAGAACAAGAAGCAACCTTCGGCAGATCATTTTGTAGCTTATGCCTGGCAGCCCCGGGTAGAACACAGGCAGAGGCTGACTTTGCCCCAGAGCCAGCACACCTAGTGGACAGCTTTAGATCACATCTAAACACCACCAACCAACCACCTCCACAAGTGACACACTCAATGGGTACCAGAACCCTGCTGAAGTAAGTCTTGCTCTGTGTGTTGGGCACCTACACTACTGATTCTCCAAGGGAGTCAGAGGCTAGTGGTCAGTAGGAACAGCCAGTCCTTGCAGCTGATCAGCCTGAGGAAATCCCTCCTATTGATGTACCAACAGCAATCAAGACTCAATTACAACAGAAGGGTGTACAGTCCACACTAGGGGTGCACCTAGAGGCCCCCACTGGGGTGATCAGGGAGGCTGTGCCACTGGATCCTACAGGACACCTATAACAATAGGCCACCCTGTAAAGCTTAGGAGACATAGAAACTCTACCTAATACATAGAAACAATCACAGTGAAGCAGCCAAAATGAGGAGACAAAGAAACATGTCCCAAATGAAAGAAAAGAACAAAACTCCAGAAAAGGAACTAAACAAAATAAAGATAAGCAATCAATCACATGCAGAGTTCAAAACACTGGTTATAGGGATGCTCAAGGGACTTTGTGAGACCTTTAAGGAACTTAGTGAGACCTTCAAAGAACTTAAGGAGAACTCCAAGGAACTTAGTGAGAACATCAACAACATAAAAAAGGACCAATCAGAAATGAAGGATGCACTAATTGAAATAAATAATAATTTACAGAGAATCAATAGTAGAGTAGGTAAAGCCAAGAAGCAAACCATCAATTTGGAATATAAGGAAGCAAAAACACCCAATCAGAAGAGCAAAAAGAAAAAAGAATCCAAAAAAATGAGGATAGTGTAAGGAGCCTCTGGGACAACTTCAAGCATGCCAACATTCGCATCACAGGGGTGCCAGAAGGAGAAGAGAGAGTGCAAGGAACTGAAAACCTATTTGAAAAAATAATGACAGAAATCTTCCCTAACTTGGTGAAAGAAACAGACACACAAGTCCAGGAAGCACAGAGAGTCCCAAACTAGATGAACCCAATGAGGACCACACCAAGACACATCATTATCAAAATGCCACAGGTTAAAGACAAAGAGAGAATCTTAAAAGCAGCAAGGGAAAAGCAGTTTCTTACCTACAAAGGAGCTCTGATAAGACTGTCAGCTGATTTCTCAAAAGAAATTTTGCAGGCTAGAAAGGAGTGGCAAGAGATATTCTAGGTGATGATAAGCAATCATTCAGAATCGATGGACATAAAGTTTCCCAGACAAGAAAAAGTTAAAGATGTTCATCAGCACCAAACCAGTATTATATGAAATGTTGAAGGGTCTTCTTGAAGAAGAAGAACAAAAATATGAACAATAAAATGGCAATTCATACATATCTATCAACAATTGAATCTACAAACAAAATGAGCATGCAGAACAGAAACAGACCCATATATACAGAGAACTTTTGTTGCTTGCCAAATGGGTGGGGAATAGGGGGCTGGGTGAAAAAGATGAAGGAATTAAGAAGTACAAATTGGTTGTTAGACTGATGAACCTCAAAGGGAAGGAGGGAGGGAGGGCGGGATGAGATAAACCAAAGAACTTCTATGCATGTATGCATAATCAATGGACACAGACAATAGTGTGGGGAAGGCTGGAGGGGGGCTGGATTGGGGAAGAAGGTGTCAATGGGGAAAAAGAAGGGACATCTGTAATACATTCAACAATAAAGATTTTTAAAAAGCAGGAGGAGAGTTTAGGGGAGCTTTGGGACAATATGAAAAGTAACAACTTTTGCATCATACAGGTACCAGAAAGAGAAGAATTGGAGAAAGGAATTGGAGAACCTGTTTGAAGTAATAATGACAGAAAAATTCCATAACCTCGTGAAGAAAAAAGTCACGAAAGTCCAGGAAACACAGAGAGTCCCACTGAAGAAGAACCCCAAAAGACCCATACCTAGATACACCATAATTAAAATGGCAAACATTAAAGACTATGAAAGAATCTTAAAAGCTATAGGAGAGAGACAGAATGTTTCCTACAAGGGAGCTCCCATTAGACTGTCAGCTGATTTCTCAATAGAATCACTGCAGGCCAGAAAGGAGTGGCATGAAGTATGCAAAGTAATGAAAAGCAAGGGACTGAATCCAAGACTACTCTATCCACCAAGTCTGTCACTAAAAATTGAAGGTGAAATGATGAACTTCACAGACACACACACACACAAAAGCCTCAAGAAATTTATTACCACCAAATGAACATTACAAGAAATGCTAAAGGGACTGTTATAAGAAGAAGAATATATATATATATATATATATATATATATATATATATATATATATATATAGAGGAACACAGGCATAAGGAATTAAAATGGCAACAAATAAGTACCTATTAATAATAACCTTAAATGTAAATGGGTTAAATGCTCCAATCAAAAGACACAGGGTAGCTGATTGGATAAGAAAACTTGACCCATATATATTCTTTCTGCAAGAGACCCACCTCAGAAAAAAAGACTCACACAGAATGAAAGTGAAAGGATGGAAAAAATTTTTTCCATGCAAATGGAAACAAAGAAACAAACAAACAAAAAAGGATAGCAATACTCATATCTGATAAAATGGACTTCAAAATGAAGGCCATAACAAGAGACCAAGAAGGGCACTACATAATGTTAAAAGTATCAATCCAACAAGAGGTATAACTCTGATAAACATATATGCATCTAATATAGAAGCACCAAAATATATTCAAAAACTGCTGGAGGACTTTAAGGGAGAGATTGACAGCAAGGTAATCATTATAGGAGACTTTACACCCGCACTGACATCACTGGATAGATCTTCTAGACCAGGGCTGAGGAACCTTATTTCTGCCAAGGGCCAATTGGATATTTATAACATCATTCACAGGCCATAGAAACTTATCAACTTTGGTGATAACTGGCTAATTTGGTGAGGTGTGTGATATTAGCTGGTATTGATTATGTGGGCCTTATACGGCTATACGGCCTGCAGGTAGATATTCCCCACTCCAGTTCTAGACAAAGAATCAACAAGGAAACAGAGACCTTAAACAACACACTAGATTAGATGTATTTAATTGATATTTACAGAACATTTCACCCCAGAGTGGCAGAATATACATTTTTTTCAAATGCACACAAGACATTCTCAAAGATAGACTACATGTTAGGTCACAAACTAAGTCTTCACAAGTTTAAGAAGATTGGAATCATATCAAGCATTTTTTGGATCACAATGGCATGAAACTAGAGATGAATTACAACAACACTCAAAATATTCAAGCATATTGAGGCTGAATAGCATGTTATTAAACAATGACTGGGTTACTAATGAAGTCAATGAAGAAATAAAAATCTTCCTGGACACAAATGAAAATGAAGACACAACAACACAAAATCCCTGAGAAGGAAGTTCATAGCATTACAGACCTTCCTCAAGATACAAGAAAAAGTTCTGATAAAATATCTAACCCTACAACTCAAAGAATTAGAAATAGAACAAAAAGAAAATCCCGTAGTAAGTAGAAGGAAGGAAATAATAAATATCAGAGCAGAAATAAATGACATAGAGAATAAAAAAAACAATACAATGAAAGCAAGAGCTGGTTGTTTGAAAAGATAAACACGATTGATTATCCTTTAGCCAGACTCACCAAGAAACAAAGAGTGAGGAACCAAATAAATAAAATCAGAAATGAGAGAACTGAAGTAACAACTGACACCACAGAAATACCAAGGATTGTAAGAAAATGCTATGAACAACTGCATGACAACAAATTGGACAACCCAGGCCAAATGGACAAATTTATAGAATCATATAAGCTTCCAAAACTCAACAGGCCTGAACAGTACAATAACAACTAAGGAAATTGAAACAGTAATCAATAAACTCTCAGCAAACAAAAGCCCTGGTCTAAACAGCTTCACAGGGGAGTTTTACTAAACATTCAAATAAGAACTCACACCTATTCTCCTCAAACTATTCCAAAAAATTCAAGAGGAAGGAAGACTTCCAGGTTTTTTTTATGAGATCAGCATAATTCTAATTCCAAAGCCAGATAAAGACACTACAAAGTAAGAAAAGCACAGGCCAATATACCTGATGAACAAAGATGAAAATATCTTCAACAAAATATTAAAATATTGGATCCAGCAATATATTAAAAAAATATTCACTGCAGGGATACAAGGCTGGTACAATATTCACAAATCCAATAAATGTGATATACCACATAAACAAAATGAAAGATAAAACTCATATGATCATATCTGAATACTGAAAGCATTTGACAAAATCCAGCACTCATTTTTAATAAAAACTCTCATCAAAGTGGAAATAAAGGGATCATAGCTCAACATAATAAAGGCCATATATGACAAAACTACAGTCAACATCATACTCAATGGGGAAAAACTAAAAGCATTTCCCTTAAGAACAGGAACAAGACAGAGATGTCCGTTTTCATCACTCTTATTTGACATAGTACTGGAAATCTTAGCCAAAACAATCAGACAAGAAAAAAACAAAAACAAAAAAAACAACAGGCATCCAAATTGGAAAGGAGGAAATGAAACTGTCATTATTCAGACATGACATGATATTGTATGTAGAAAACCCTAAAGACTCCACCAAAATTCTGCTAGATTTAATAAATAAATTTGTCACAGTAACAGGATACAAAATTAACATCCAGAAATTGTTGGCATTTTATACACCAATAATGAACTCTCAGAAAGAGAAACTAAAAAAACAAAACAAAACAAAAAACTCCATTTACCATGGCAACAAAAAAATTAAGATACCTTGGAATAAACTTAATCAAAGAAGTAAAGAACCTGTTCGCAGAAAACTATAGGACATTGAAAAAAGCAATAGAGGAAGATATAAAAAAGTGGAAACATAATATGTTCATGGATTGGAAGAATCAACATCATTAAAATGTCCATACTACCCAAAGCTATCTATAGATTCAATGCAATCCCTATGAAAATACCAATGGCATACTTCACAAATACAAGAACAAATATTCCAAAGGATTATATGGAACCAAAAAAGACCGCCAATAGCCACAACAATCTTGAAAAAGAAAAGCAGAGTTGGAGGGCTCACAATACCAGATATCAGGTTATACTACACAAAGCCATTACAATCAAAACAGCCTGACACTGGAACAAGAACAGGATCACAAATCAATGGAACAGAACAGAGAACCCGGAAATCAACCCATGATATTATGCTCAAGTATTATTTGACAAAGGAGAGAAGAGCATACAATGGAGTAAAGACAGTCTCTTCAATAAATGGTGTTGGGAAAATTGGACAAAATAATGAAACTAGACCAGCAATTTACACCATACACAAGGAAAAATCAAAATGGATAGAAGACTTAAATGTAACTTTTGAAACCATAAAAATCCTAGAAGAAAATGTAGGCAGAAAAATATCAGGCATTACATGTAGCATAATTTTCACTGATGTATCACCAAAAGGCAAGAGAAATAAAGAAAATAATAAGTGGGACTACATCAAACTAAAAAGCTTCTGCAGAACAAAAGAAACTAGCATCAAAATGAAAAGAGAACCTATTGTATGGGAGAACATATTTGCCAATGATCCATCAAACAAGGGGTTAATTTCCAAAATATATAAAGGACTCATACAACTTAACAAAAGGAAGACAAACAATCAATTAAAAAATGGGCAGATGACTTGAATTGACACATCTCCAAAGACGACACAGAAATGGCCAAGAGACATTTGAAAAAATGCTCAAAGTCACTAATCATCAGAGACATGCAAAGTAAAATGACTATGAGGCATCACCTCACACCTGCCAGAATGGCTACCATCAACAAATAATCAAACAACAAGTGCTGGTGAGGGTGTGGAGAAAAGGGGACTCTAGTACACTGCTGGTGGGAATGCAGACTGGTGCAGCCACTATGGAAAACAAATGGCATTTGATGTCCGAAATTTTGTTGCCTACATTTTCTTCTAGGATTTTTATGGATTCACGAGTCACATTTAAGTCTTTTATCCATTTTGAGTTTATTCTTGTGTGTGGTGTAAGTTGATGGTCTAGTTTCATTTTTTTGCATGTAGCTGTCCAATTTTCCCAACACCATTTATTAAAGAGGCTATCTTTACTCCATTGTATGCTCTTGCCACCTTTGTCAAATATTAATTGAGCATAATGTCTTGGGTCAATTTCCGGATTCTCTATTCTGTTCCACTGGTCTATATGCCTGTTCTTGTGCCAGTACCAGGCTGTTTTGATTACAGTGGCTTTGTAGTATAAGCTGATATCCGGTATTGTGATCCCACCTACTTTGTCCTTCTTTTTCAAGATTGCTGTGGCTATTCGGGGTCTTTTTTGGTTCCATATGAACTTTTGAAAAATTTGTTCTAGTTCTGTGAAGTATGTCACTGGTATTTTGATGGGGATTGCATTGAATCTATAGATTGCTTTGGGTAATATGGACATTTTAATGATGTTAATTCTTCCAATCCATGAACAAGGTATGTGCTTCCACTTTTTTATATCTTCCTCTATTTCTTTTTTCAATGTCCTGTAGTTTTCTGCAAATAGGTCCTTTACTTCTTTGGTTAGGTTTATTCCTAGGTATCTTAATTTTTTTGCCGCGATGGTAAATGGTATTGTTTTTTTAGTTTCTCTTTCCGTGAGTTCGTCATTGGTGTATAAGAATGCCATTGATTTCTTGACGTTAATTTTGTATCCTGCTACTTTGCCAAATTCATTTATTAAGTCTAGTAGATTTTTGATGGAGTCTTTAGGGTTTTCTATATATAATATCATATCGTCTGCTCCATGGGAGAGCATAATTGCCAATGATACATCAGATGGGAGAGCATAATTGCCAATGATACATCAGATAAGGGGTTAATTTCCAAAATATACAGAGTGCTCATACAACTCAACAAAAGGAAGACAAAGAACTCAATTAAAAAATGGGCAGAGGAACTAAATAGACACCTCTCCAAAAAGGACATACAAATGGCTAAGAGACATATGAAGAAATGTTCAACATCATTAATCATCAGAGAGATGCAAATTAAAACAACAATGAGGTATCACCTCACACCTGTCAGAATGGCCGCCATCAACAAATCGTCAAACAACAAGTGTTGGCGAGGGTGTGGAGAAAAGGGGACTCTAGTACACTGCTGGTGGGAATGCAGACTGGTGCAGCCACTGTGGAAAACACTATGGTGTTACCTCAAAAAATTAAAAATTGAATTGCCATTTGACCCAGTGATCCCACTTCTAGGAATATACCCTAAGAAGCCTGAAACACCAATCAGAAAAAATACATGTACCCCCATGTTCATAGCAGCACTATTTACAATAGCTAAGATCTGGAAACAGCCCAAGTGTCCATCAGTGGATGAATGGATAAAAAAGCTGTGGTACATATACACAATGGAGTACTATGCAGCTGTAAGAAAGAAAGATCTCTTATCCTTTGAGACGACGTGGTGGGACCTCGAGAGTATTATCCTAAGCGAAACAAGCCAAGCAGAGAAAGACAAATATCACATGATCTCACTTATTTGTGGAATATAATGAACATAGCAGTCTGAGGAACAGGGTAGACCCAGAGACGTGGAAGTAGGGTATAAACTGACACCCCTCAGGAGAGGGGGTGGGGGGGAGGGAAGAGATAAACCACAGAACTTATGCACATGTATGCATAAGTGATGGACATGGACAACAAAGCTGGGGACAGGGTGGGGGGATGGGGAGGAGGGTGTCAATGGGGAAAAAAGGAGAAACCTCTGTAACAAAAATAAATTAATAAAAAAAAAATTAGGTACAGTAAAGGAAAAAAAAAAAAAAAAGAAAACAAATGGCATTTCCTCAAAAAATTAAAAATGAGCCCTGGCCGGTTTGGCTCAGCGGTTAGAGCGTCGGCCTGCAGACCAAAGAGTCCCGGGTTTGGTTCCTGCTAGGGGCACATGCCTTGGTTGCAGTTTGTCCCCGGCCCCGGTTGGGGTCGTGTGGGTGGCAGCCAGTCGATGTGTCTTTCTCACATCGATGTTTCTCTCTCTCTCTTCCTCCCTCTCTCCCGCTCTGTCTCAGAATAAATGCAAAAATATCCTTGGGTGAGGATTAAAAAAAAATTAAAAATTAAACTACCATTTGACCCAGTGACCCCCCTTCTCGGAATATATCCTAAGAAGCCTGTAACACCAATCAGAAAGAATATATGAACCCCTATGTTTATAGTAGCATTATTTACAATAGCTAAGATCTGGAAACAGCCCAAGTGTCCATCAGTAGATGAGTAGATAAAAAAGCTGTCATATATTTACACGATGGAATACTATGCAGTAGTAAGAAAGACAGATCTTTTATCCTTTGAGATGACGTAGAGGGACCTGGAGAGTATTATGCTAAGTGAAATAAGCCCATCAGAGAAAAACAAGTATCACACGATCTCACTTATTTGTGGAATATAACAGACAAAATAAGCCAAAGAATAAAATAGATCCAGAGACATGGGAGTAGGAAACTGACATTCCTCACAGGGACGGTGGGTGAGGTGCAGGAAGAGATAGACCAAAGCACTTATATGCATATATGTATAACCAATGGACACAGACAAGAGTGTGCTGAAGCTAGGGGGAGATGAGAGTGGGGAGGAGGGTGTCAATGAGGGAAAAACTGAGGAAATTTGTAATAGTTATAACAATATAGATAAAAAAGAATAATTCTAGACAATTATTGGATATGGACAGGAATGGAAATAGGAATAAACACTTGACCTATCTCAGTAAGAAAGGAATAAGCAGAGCATAGTGGAGTTGCGGGTGGAGAATGAAACATTTCCCTCTTTTTTTTTTTTTGAATTTTTATTTTTCGTTTTGTTTTGTTTTGTTTTATTTTTATTTTATTTATTTATTTTTTATTAATTTGTTTTTTGTTACAGATGTTTCTCCTTTTTCCCCCATTGACACCCTCATCCCCATCCCCCCCCGCCGCATCCTCAGCATTGTTGTCCATGTCCATCAGTTATGCATACATGCATATAAGTTCTGTGGTTTATCTCTTCCCTCCCCCCACCCCCTCTTCTGAGGGTTGTCAGTCTTTATCCTACTTCCATGTCTCTGGGTCTACCCTGTTCCTCAGACTGTTATGTTCATTATATTCCACAAATAAGTGAGATCATGTGATATTTGTCTTTCTCTACTTGGCTTGTTTCGCTTAGGATAATACTCTCCAGATCCCTCCATGTCGTCTCAAAGGACAAGAGATCTTTCTTTCTTACAGCTGCATAGTACTCCATTGTGTATATGTACCACTGCTTTTTTATCCATTCGTCTACTGATGGACACTTGGGCTGTTTCCAGATCTTAGCTATTGTAAATAGTGCTGCTATGAACATAAGGGTACATATATTCTTTCTGGTTGGTGTTTCAGGTTTCTTAGGGTATATTCCTAGAAGTGGGATCACTGGGTCAAATGGCAGTTCAATTTTTAACTTTTTGAGGTAACACCATAGTGTTTTCCACAGTGGCTGCACCAATCTGCAGTGTACTAGAGTTCCCACCAGCAGTGTACTAGAATCCTCTTTTCTCCACACCCTCGCCAACACTTGTTGTTTGATGATTTGTTGATGGCAGCCATTCTGACAGGTGTGAGGTGACACCTCATAGTTGTTTTAATTTGCATCTCTCTGATGATTAGTGGCATTGAGCATTTTGTCACATGTCTCTTGGCCATTTGTATGTCATGTTGGGAGAGGTGTCTATTTAGGTCCTCTGCCCATTTTTTAATTGGGTTCTTTGTCTTCCTTTCGTTGACTTGTATGAGCACTCTACATATTTTGCAAATTAACCCCTTATCTGATGCATCATTGGTGATTATAGTCTCTCATATAGTGGGATCCCTTTCCGTTTTGATGGCTGTTTCTTTTGCTGTGCAGAAGATTTTTAGTTTGATGTAGTCCCATGTGTTCATTTTTTCCTTTGTTTCTCTTGCCTTAGGTGTTGTAAACATTTCCCTCTTTATGTCCACCTAATATACCACTTCCCACAGCTACCCAGCCTGCCCAGAATCAGAATTGGGGCTTCTGTAATCCACTTGCCCTAAGGTTACCATAACGTTATTATTTTAGAAAAATAAATTTTTGAAGTGAAATTCACATAAAATTAACCATTTTTAACTGAACAATTCAGTGACATTTAGTGTATTTACATGTTGTATAACCATAAACTCTATCAAGTCCCAAAATATATTATCACTCCAAAATGAAAACACTTACCCATTAAGCAGATTCTTCCCATTTCCTCCCTCCATCTAGCCCCTGGCAAACACCAATCTACATCCTGTCTCTACAGATTTACCTACACTGAATATTTCATGTAAATAGGATCATACAATATGTGGCCTTTGTGACGGACATATTTTACTTAGCATACAGTGTGTTTCCAAAGTTCATTCAATTTGTTCATGTATCAATGCTTCATTCCTTGTTATGGTTGAATAACATTCCATTGTATAGATATACAACACTTTTAAAATTAATTCATCCATTGATGGACTTCAGGCTGTTTTCTCCTTTTGGCTATTGTGAGTAGTGCTGCTGTGAACATGTACTAGTTTCAATGCTTGTTTTCAATTCTTTTGGGTATATGCCTAGGAGTGAAATTGTGGGGTCATATGATTATTCTAAGTTTAACTGAACTGTTTCCTACCCTATTATTTTAATACCTTCAGGGATATGTAAACACAACAATAAAGGTGACCAGTTCAAAGTCACCAGCATCCATGAAGTTGACAGAAGTATCCCTGGGTTTTCGCCCCAGGCCTCTGGAGGCTGCCTCAGGATTATGGAGTATTGGTACTAGTGGTGACATATAACCTTCTGTCTTTTCACCCTTTCCTCTCCCCTTCTTTCCTACTTCAATCATATAACAAATATTAATTGAATGCTTACCATATTTTAAGTAATGTACTTATTAGATATTGGGGATACAGAGATGAACAAGGTACAGTTCTTGTTTTTCCCCCCAATTTTTATGAATTTATTTTTGCTACAGATGTTTCTCCTTTCTCCCCCTAGACACCCTCCTCCCCATCCCACCCCCCCACCCCACTAGCATTGTTGTCTATGTCAATTGGTTATGCATACATGCATATAAGTTCTTTGGTTCATCTCATCCATTCCCCCATGCCCCACTACTCTGAGGTTTGTCAGTGTGAACATTACTCCTTAGCCTTTTTTTTTTTTTTTTTTGTCTTGGAAGCTGTTTATTTCACCTTCTATTTTGAATGATAGCCTTGCTGGATAGAGTAGTCTTGCATTCAGATCCTTGTTTTTCATGACCTGATTACTTCATGCAATTTCCTTCTGGCCTGTAGTGTTTCTGTGGAGAAGTCAGCTGATAGCCTTATGGGGGTTTCTTTATAAGTAACCTGTTCCTTATCTCTTGCTGCCTTTAGGATTCTCTCTTTGTCTTTAATTTTTGGCATTTTAATTACTATGTGTCTTGGTGTGGGCCTGTTTGGGTTCTTCTTACTTGGGGCTTCTTGAACTTGAATGCCTTCTTTCTTCACCAAATTAGGGATGATTTCTGTTACTATTTCTTCAAATATATTCTCTAACCTTTGCTCATTTTCTTCTTCTTCTGGAACTCCTATGATGCAAATGTTGTTATGTTTCCAGTTCATCCACAGTTCTCTTAAGCTGTCTTCCTGTTTTTTATTGTTTTTTCCTTTTGGTTTTCTGATTGGTTGATTTTTTCTACTTTATCTTCTATTTCACTGATCTGGTCCTTAGCTTCCTCTACAGTGCTGGTGAATCCTTCCAATGTGTTCTTTATTTCTGCTATGTCATTCTTCATTTCCACTTTGTTGGTTTTCAATATTTCTATATTTTTACTCATGGTGTTGATATCTTAACTCATGCTGTTGAGCTTCCTCAAGATAATGGCTCTGAACTCTACCTCTGATAACTTGCTTAACTGCGTTTCATTTATCTCATCTTCAGTAGAGTTCTCGTGTTCTTTCATTTGGGTTTTGTTTCTTTCTTTCACCATTTTGGCTATCTCAGTGGGTTTTGGAGCCTTCCAAGTTTTCCTTGTGGGTGTTGGTGTTTTGATGTTTGTGGCTCCCTCTACTGGGTTTGGATTAGTGTGAGAGGACCCATGTTCAACACCACTGTCAAGTCTTACTTTTCTGGGTAGATTTACAAGCCCAGGAAAGGTTCAGTTATCCTCTAGCCTTTTGCCTGGAGGCTATTAGTCTCAGTTAATTGATGAGTCTTGTGTTGTACCCCTCAAGTGAATGAAAAACTTCCTCAGGTGTTTAGTGTAAGAGGATTTCCAGAGGGTAGGGCAGATGCTGGTTGTTAATGAGCCTCAATTTGCACTTCTTTGGCCCACCTGGGTGAGGTTAAATCTCCAAGGGAGGGGCTGCTGCTTATCCCCAGAGCTCCAGGAAGGAGCAAGTTAGCCACCATCCTGTGCAGCCATGACTCAGCAAAAACGCGGAGTGCCTTCCAAATCTCGGGTGTCCCCACACAGTTGCAGTCCAGTCCGCCCTCCCCCTGCCAGGGCGCAAGGTTAGTGGCTGTAGCTAATTTAGTGCTCTGTTCCTGTCCTCTGTGCTGTGGAGCTGGCTTGGGATTTTAATCCTGAGGGAGCTGCTCACACCTAAAACAGCTGCTGTCCATGGGCTCCTAGCCCTCCCTCTCAAGCCTCTGCAGACCTACCAGGCTCGTTTCAGTGTCCTTTTTTTCCTGTCACTGGTTATATGGTCCTTTCCAGCTGCTTTTCTGTTGCTTTTCCCCAAGGATTTGTCTTTATTTTAGTTGTAATTCCAGTTTGGTCCTGGGAGATGGTTTGTGTAGCTTCAATTCACTCTGCCACCATTTTGGAAACTGTTTTTGAGGTCATTGTTAATGCTGAGGAGATGGTGTATGTTCAAATAAGGTGCCAGATATAGTATCCGGGAGAGTTCTAAATGTGGACACAGTGTCCCACCTAGACACCAGACTATGAGATCCCCAAGAGCAGTAACTGTGTGCCTGGGACACATTTGCTGTAAGCAAAACAATTTCAGAATGGTCTGAAGTAGGCTGCCTGGCAACATCAGCCCACTGCCCCCTGGGGCCCAGATGGCCCACATGGGCCATCTATCTTCCCTTAGTTCTATCTTAGGCAGGTGGCAAAGAATGGATATACTTTTGATACTGCTTCCTCTGACTTCACTTTAATTTCTGAATGAACTCTCTTTCAAAAATGTTTTATATTTATAGTTTCACGGTCACTTCTTCATATATGAGCCCAGATTATGCAAGGAAGTGACACCATCTTTTCCAGGAATTAAATTTACAGTGAGCAGGAAAATCCTCTGTAACCAGTTTGATTTCATCTGTAGAAATAGTCTTCTATCTGACTGTAGCTTAGGGTGGAGGTGGGGGCTGAGAAGTGGGTAGGAGCCTCATATAATGCTCATGGTGTTCCATGATTTTGGTATGCTTCTCTTTCAGTTCAGCCTGTGTTCTGCTTTGCTTGGACCTGATTGCTAACCACAGAAGTTTCCAGAAAAGAAACTAGGGAAGCAATGCATAGATGTTGCCAATTTCATAAACTACTACTTTAGTTCATATTCTCTAACTCCTCTTGGACAAAGTAATAAAAAAACAATTACTGGGTCAATGGTGAATAAAAGGAGAGAATTGAGGGGAAAGAAAAGATAGAGGGAAAGGTGTTTCAGATTAGATTGAAAATAAGAGAAGAGGAAGTGTGGTATGAGGTGCCCCCACCCTCACTGCAGAGAAGGAAACAGACCCTGTGTAGGACAACTACTTTTAAATGGAAAAGGCCTGGGGTAGTCTGTAGACCCTTTAACTCCAGTTAGTCTCAGCTCCTTTATGACTAACTCTTGGCCTTGTCTCTTTTGGGATTGAACCTTCAAGATCCATGCTGGAGTGCAAGGCTGAAAGGAAAGTGAGGAAGGACACTTCCCCAAGGGATGAACATTACAGTTACACATTTGAAGGGTTTTGATTCTTTGAAAAATCAAGGAAAAATCTACCAAGTGTAATTGTTTTTCCTTTTTTTAAAGAACCCCAAATTTCAGGCAACAGACTGGTGGGAGCTACATTGTTAAATCTGCCTGCCAGCTTATTGGTTGCTACCTCCAATAAAATATCTATTTTATTCCTACTGGGGATGCCAAGTACCATGTTAGGCACTTGAAAGTACAATTATGAACCAGACACGGTCCCTACCCTCAAGGAATTTATAGTCTAATAGGGGAGAGAGACAAGCAGATGGTTAATTTTAACATGGAATGATGAGTACTGGAAGTTTCTGGAGGAGGACAGAGGATGAATGTTTAAATCATGCTGGAGGGTCAGGGAAGGCTTCCTAAAAGACATGATGCATAAACTGAAGAATGAGTAGGAGTTAGCCAAGTAAAAGGGAAGGAGGAAAGGATATTCCAGACAGATAGGCTTTACAAGAATAAAGCTTGCGAATAGAGATCAGAGCAAGAATTTATAAAATATACAATCACCAAAAAATGGAAAGTTGATCCATATAAACAAAAACTTGATCATTGGAAACACCATTAAAACAGGTTAACAAGTTAGCTAAAAAAAATACTCAGGAATAAAAAAGAGATAGAGAAGAGAGGGAAAGGGAAAGAGAGAGGAAAGAGAACTATATTTAGAATATATTAAATAGTATAGGAAAATATTAAATATTCTTAGCAATTTTGAAAGTCCTGGTATAAGTATAAAGTTGTAAATAACTGGTAATTTATATTAATATTTACACCAATGAATTTGGAACCTAGATGAAATGGACAGTTTCTTCAAGGGAACATAAATTACCAAAATTGGCTTGAGATGAAGGTGAAAATCTGACTACACCAATAAACTAGTGAAGAAATTGAAATAGAATCAAAATGCATACACCTCAACCCTTTTTAACATACACAAAGGTTTTAAAGGTAGATTGAACAAAACCTTTGAGAAACAGATAATCCCCTTGTCAAATAAACTGCTTCAGAGCATTGTGAAAGATAAAAAGCTTCCAACTGATTTTCCAAACCTGTCATTAAACCAATATCAAATTGTATGAGAACAAAAAATAACACTATGCAAAAGCCTTAAATAAATTGTTAGCAAATCAGATCATGTACTTTAGAAAATAATATAACATAACCAAGTAGGGTTTAATCTCAGAAAAGCAAAGTTGATTCACCATTAAAAACTATATCAATGCAATTTATTATAGTTGTATATTAAAGGAGAAAACCCATATGATGATTTTAATAGATGCAACAAAAATATTTGACAAACTCAGTACCTATTTGCCCTTAGAAAGTTCTAAGGAAACTAAAGATAAAAGAAAACTTAAATTTGGCCTGGTGGGTGTGGCTCAGTGGTTGAGTGTTGACCCATACACCAAGAGGTCGACAGTTTGATTCCTGGTCCGGTCCCGGCACAAGCCCAGGTTGTAGGCCCAATCCCCAGTGAGGGGCATGCTGGAGGTGGACATTAATGTTTCTGTCTCTCTCTCCCTCTCCCTTCCTCTCTCAGAAATCAATAAAGAAAAAAAAAGGAAACTTAAATTTGATACAGAGTATCTTCTGGAAATTGACAAAGAATTACATACTTATAGAGGAAACAAGCATAGTACAGTGGTTAAAAACACTCTGAATCTTGATAAGAGGAGGTTTGAATCTCTATTCAACCAATTACTAGCTATGTGATCTAGGGCAAGTTACTTAGCTTCTCTGTGCTTCAGTTCCATCACCTGTAAAATGAAAATAATAATATTGAAGATATGTGGGAAGATGACGGCAGGCAGGACTGGAGGGAGGGTGAGTGCATGAGAGAGTGAGCTAGTGTGTGTGAGAGAGTGAGTGGATGTGAAGGTGGATGGCCAAACTCATGCAGTGCAGAAACGCGGAGCAGAAGGTTCCTGGGCTGTTAATGGGGAGCAGCCAGCTACCACAGTAAGCGGCCCTTCAAGGCGCTTCACCCTGTGTTGCGGGGAGGTCCCACCATTTTGGAAGATTCCCCGGTCTTCCCTAGGAGAAGGCAGTGGGAACGGCTAGGGCGAAGCAACCTGAGCCCACCAGTGCACCTGGCACCATCGAATCAGTGGACCCCCTGTGTCAACACAGACCAGTGCACAGTAGCGGAGCTGTCAAGGTGCCTGCTGTGGAAACTGGAGCTGTCAAGGTGCCTGCTGTGGAAACTGAAAATGGCCTGGAGCCCAGCACCATCACCCACAGTAGCAGCCTGATGAGAGTCAAGATATACCCCCAGCAACAGAGGCTGGGGATCAGACATCCATCCCTAGGCAACAGAAGCACAGACCAGCAGCAGAGACCCATCCCCAAAAACTACAGCAAAGGCTGAGCAGGAGCTGAGCCACACTGAGCAGCAGTGCTCCCCAGCCTCCTGCCTCAGGACCTGGGGCTCTGTAGGGGCCTGTGCAACACAGCTGCCCACAAGAGCTGTGGGGAGCCGGGGCTCCAGAAGGACCTGTGCGACCCAGCAGCCCACAAGAGTGGTGGGGAGCCAAGGCTGGAGAGGGGACTGTGTAATCCAGCTCCGCACAGGATCAGCGGAGAGCAGGGGCTCCAACGAGGCCTGAACCAGCCAGCCACCCACAAGATCAGCAAGGAGCCAGGGCTCCAGTGGGGCCTGTGCGACCCAGCTGCCCACAGTGCGGGCAGGGAGTGTGGCTCCAGCAGGGCAAGAGCAATACTGCTACAGGTGGCACCAGCAACCAGAGGGGAACACAGCTTCAGAGGGGCCCAGGCGATCCAGTAGCAGCACCTACCAGGACACGCCAATACCAGCCCCCAGCAGTCAATCCTCCAGGATCCACAGCAGGCAAGAGGTGACATGCAACAAAAGAGTCTGGGAGGCACAGTAGCCTTATTTGATATACAGTGAGCTGCCTACACACCCAAATATTCCTCACCACATCTACAGATACCAGACGGCTAAAATGGGGAGACAAAGAAACAACAACCAAAGGAAAGAAAAAGAGAAATCACCAGAAAAGGAACTACAGGAAATGGAAGACAGCAACTTGTTAGATAAACAATTCAAAGCAATGATTTTAAGGGTGCTCAAACAATTTGATGAGAACTTCAAGCAACTTAATAAGAATTATGAAGAGCTCACTGGGAACTACTTCAGCTTTAAAAAAGAGGTAGAAGCTATGCATAAAGAGGTAGAAGCCATGCTTAAAAATCAAGAGGAAATAAAGAATGACATAGCTGTTATGAAAAATACCTTACAAGGGTTGAATAATAGATTAGAAGAAGCTGAAGACTGAATCAGAGACTTAGAAGGCAAAGTAGAGAAAAACACCCAAATAGAGCAGAAAATGGAAAAAAAGTTTTAAAAGCAGGAGGAGAGTTTAAGGGAGCTGTGGGACAAAACAAAACATAACAACATTTACATTATAGGGGTACTGGAAAGAGAAGAATCACAGAAAGGAATAGAGAACCTGTTTGAAGAAATAATGACAGAAAACTTTCCTAAACTGGTGAAGGAAAAAGTCACACAAGTCCAGGAAACACAGAGAGTCCCAAACAAGATGAACCCCAGAAGACCCACAGCTAGACACATCATACTAAAAATGGCAAACATTAAAGACAGAAAGAATTTTAAAGGAAGCAAGAGAGAGACAGAAAGTTACCTATAAGGGAGCTACCACTAGACTGTCGGCTGATTTCTTAATAGAAACGCTGCAGGCCAGAAGGGAGTGGCATGAAGTATACAAAGTAATGCAAGGCAAGGGTCTGAATCCAAGACTACTCTATCCAACAAGGCTATCATTCAAAATTTAAGGAGAGATAAAGAGCTTCATGGATTTAAAAAAAAAAAAAAAAACTAATGGAATTTACCACCACCAAACCAGCACTACAAGAAATGCTGAAGGGACTGTTGTAAGAAGAAGAAGAAGCAGGGGGGGGGGGGGAACACAGGAATAAAATTAAAATGGCAACTAATAACTATCTATCAATAATAACAAATGTAAATGGCTTAAATGCTCCAATCAAAAGACATAGGGTAGCTGATTGGATAAGAAAACACGACCCATATATATGCTGTCTACAAGAGACTGACCTCACAATAAAAGACTCACACAAGATGAAAGTGAAGAGATGGAAGAAAATTTTCCAAGCAAATGGAAATGAAAAAAAAAAAAGCTGGTGTAGCAATACTCATATCTGACAAGATAGACTTCAAAATGAGGGCAATAATGTATGGGAGAGCATAATTGCCTATGATATATCAGATAAGGGACTAATTTCCAAAATATATAGAGTGCTCATACATCTCAACAAAAGGACGACAAAGAACCCAATTAAAAAATGGGCAGAGGAACTAAATAGATACCTCTCCAAACAGGACATACAAACGGCCAAGAGACATATGAAGAAATGCTCAACTTCACTAATCATCAGGGAGATGCAAATTAAAACAACAATGAGGTATCACCTCACACCTGTCAGAATAGCCGCCATCAACAAAGCATCAAACAACAAGTGTTGGCGAGGGTGTGGAGAAAAGGGGACTCTAGTACACTGCTGGTGGGAGTGCAGACTGGTGCAGCCACTATGGAAAACACTATGGTGTTACCTCAAAAAATTAAAAATGGAATTACCATTTGACCCAGTGATCCCACTTCTAGGAATATACCAGAAGAAGCCTGAAACACCAATCAGAAAGAATACATGTACCCCCATGTTCATAGCAGCGCTATTTACAATAGCTAAGATCTGGAAACAGCCCAAATGTCCATCAGTAGACGAATGGATAAAAAAGCTGTGGTACATATACACAATGGAGTACTATGCAACTTTAAGAAAGAACGATCTCTTATCCTTTGCGTCGACATGGGAGGACCTGGAAACTATTATCCTAAGTGAAACAAGCCAAGCAGAGAAAGACAAACATCATATGATCTCACTTATTTCTGGAGTATAATGAACATAACAGCGTGAGGAGCAGGGTAGTCCCGGGGACGTGGAAGTGGGGTACAGGCTGACATCTGCCAGAAGAGGGGGCGGGGGAGGGGAGCGATGAACACAGAACTTCTACGCATGTACTCATAACCAATGGACATGGACAACAAAACGGGGACGGGACAGGGAGGGAGGGGGAGGGGGTGTCAATGGGGGAAAAAAGGACAATCATCTGTAACATAAGTAAATTAATAAAAAAAAAAAACAAAAAAACAAACAAACAAAAAAGAACCCACTCTAAATGTGAAATTGAAAAAAACAAAAAAAAAACAAAATGAGGGCAATAATAAGAGGCAGAGAAGGTCACTACATGATATTATTAAAGGGATCAATCCAACAAGAGGATATAACCCTGGTAAACATATACACACCAAATACAGGAGCACCAAAATATATTAAAAAACACTGGAGGACTTCAAGGGAGAGATCAATAGCAATACGATCATAGTCAGGGACTCTAACATGCCACTGACACCACTGGAAAGATCTTCTAGACAAAAAATTAACAGGACATAGAGTCCTTACAAGACAAACTAGATCATTTGGGCTTCATTGATATTTACAGAACATTTCACCCTAAAGCTGCAGAATATACATTCTTCTCAAGTGCACATGGGATATTCTCAAAGAGAGACCAGATGTTAGGACACAAAGTAAGTCTCTACAAATTCAAGAAGATTTAAATTATATCAAGCGTCTTCTCAGATCACAGTGGCATGAAACTAGAACTCAATTACAATAAAAACACACAAAAACATTCAAACACTGGAGGCTAAATAGCATGTTATTAAACAATGAATGGGTTACTAACAATATCAAGGAAGAAATTAAAAACTTCCTGGAAACCAATGAAAATGAACACACAACACAAAATCTATGGAACAGCTAAAGCAGTCCTGAGATGTAAGTTCATAGCACTACAGGCCTACCTCAAGAATCAAGAAAAATTCCTAATTGACTTTATAACCCTACAACTTAAAGAACTAGAAAGTAAACAAAAAGAAAAACCCAGAGCTAACAGGAGGAAGGAAATAGTAAAGGTCAGAGCAGAAATAAATGACATAGAGACTAAAAAAAAAAAAAAAAAAAAATCAAAATATCAATGACAAAAAAGCTAGCTCTTTGAAAAGATAAACAAGATCGATGGACCTTTAGCCAGACTCACCAAGAAACAAAAAGAGAGAAACCCAATAAAGAAAATCATAAATGAAAGAGTAGAAGTAACAACTGACACCACAGAAATACAAAAAATCATTGAAACATACTATGAACAATTATACACCAACAAATTGGACAATCTAGGGGAAATGGACAAATTTCTTGAAACACATCGTCTCCCAAAACCAAACCAGGAAGAGATAGAAAACTTGAGCAGACCAATAACAACAAAGGAAATTGAAGATGTAATTAAGAAACTCCCAGCAAACAAAACCCCAGGCCTGGATGGCTTCACGGGGAAGTTTTACCGAACATTCAAAGAAGATCTAATACCCATTCTCCTCAAATTATTCCAAAAAATCGAAGAAGATGGAACACTTCCAAACTCATTTTATGAGGCCAGCATAATTCTTATTCCAAAACTAGATAAAGATACTACAAAGAAAGAAAACTACAGGCCAATATCCCTGATAAACACAGATGCCAAAATCCTTAACAAAATATTAGCAAATCGGATCCAGCAATACATCAAAAAAATTATTCTTCATGACCAAGTGGGATTCATCCCAGGGATGCAAGGCTGGTACAATATTTGCAAATAAATAAATGTGATGCACCACATAAAAAAATTAAAGATAAAAAACATATGATTATATCAATAGATGCTGAAAAAGCATTCGACAGAATTCAGCATCCATTTCTAATAAAAATGCTCAGCAATTTGCGAATAGAGGGATCATATCGCGACATAATAAAGGCCATACATGAAAAACCTACAACCACCATCATGCTCAATGGGCAAAAACTAAAAGCATTCCCCTTAAGAATGGGAACAAGACAGGGATGCCCACTTTTGCCACTCTTATTTAACATAATACCGGAAGTCTTAGCCACAGCAATCAGACATGAAGAAAAAATTAAAGGGATCCAAATTGGAAGGGGTGAAGTGAAACTGTCATTATTTGCAAATGATATGATATTGTACATAGAAAACCCTAAAGACTCCATCAAAAATCTACTAGACTTAATAAATTAATTTGGCAAAGTAGCAGGATACAAAATTAACGTCAAGATATCGATGGCATTCTTATACATCAACAATAAAATCACAGAAAGAGGAACTAAAAACACAATCCCATTTACCATCGTGGCAAAAAAAATTAAGCTACCTAGGAATAAACTTAACCAAAGAAGTAAAGGACCTCTTCACAGAAAACTACAGGTCTTGAGAAAAGACATAGAGGAATATATTAAAAAGTACAAGCATATACCATGTTCATGGATTAGAAGAATTAACATAATTAATATGTCCATACCACCCAAGCAATCTATAGATTCAATGCAATCTCCAAAATACCAACGACATATTTCACAGAACTAGAACAAACACTCCTAAAGTTTATATGGAACCAAAAAGACCCCGAATAGCTACAGCAATCTTTAAAAAGAAGAACAAAGTAGGAGGGATCACATTACCAGTTATGAGGTTATACTACAATGCCACTGTAATCAAAACAGCCTGGTACTGGCACAAGAACAGGCAGATAGATCAATGGAACAGAACAGAGAACACAGAAATTGACCCAAGAAAATATGCTCAATTAATATTTGAAAAAAGTGGCAAGAGCATACAGTGGAGTCAAGACAATCTCTTCAATAAATAGTTTTGGGAAAATTGGACAACTACATACAAAGAATGAAGCTAGGCCACCAACTTACACCATACACAAGAATAAACTCAAAATGGATAAAAGACTTAAATGTATCTCGTGAATCTATAAAAATCCTAGAAAAAAATGTAGGCAACAACATTTGAGACATCATACATAGGAGAATTTTCACTGATACAACAACTAAGGCAAGAGAAACAAAGGAAAAAATGAACACATGGGACTATATCAAACTAAAAAGCTTCTGCACAGCAAAAGAAACAACCATCAAAATGGAAGGGAACCCACTATATGGGAGACCATAATTGCCAATGATGCGTCAGATAAGGAGTTAATTTCCAAAATATATACTCATACAAGTCAACAAAAGGAAGACAAAGAACCCAATTAAAAAAATGAGCAGAGGACCTAAATAGACACCTCTCCAAACAGGACATACAAATGGCCAAGAGACATGAAAAAATGCTCAACGTCACTAATCATCAGAGAGATGCAAATTAAAACAACTATGAGGTATCACTTCACACCTGTCAGAATGGCTGCCATCAACAAATCATCAAACAAGTGCTGGTGAGGGTGTGGAGAAAAGGGAACTCTAGTACACTGCTGGTGGGAATGCAGACTGGTGCACCACTATGGAAAACACTATGGTGTTACTTCAAAAAGTTAAAAAGTGAACTGCCATTTGACCCAGTGATCCCACTTCTAGGAATATACCCTAAGAAGCCTGAAACACCAGTCAGAAAGAATATATGTACCCCTATGTTCGTAGCAGCACTATTCACAATAGCTAAGATCTGGAAACAACACAAGTGTCCATCAGTAGATGAGTGGATAAAAAATCTGTGGTACATGTATACAATGGAATACTATGTAGCTGTAAGAACTCTTATCATTTGAGATGACATGGAAGGACTTGGAGAGTATTATGCTAAGCAAAACAAGCCAAGCAGAGAAAGACAAATATCAGATGATCTCACTTATTTGTGGAATATAATGAACTAAACCTAGTGATGAACAAAATTGATCCAGAGACATAGAGGTAGGGTATAGACTGACAAAACTCAGAAGAGGGGGTGTTGGGGGGGAAGAGATAAACCATAGAACTTATATGCATGTATACATAACCAATGGACATAGACAACAAAGCTGGGGATGGGGTGGGGGGATGGGGAGGAGGGTGTCAATATGATAAAAAGGAGAAACATCTGTAACAAAAACAAATTAATAAAAATAATTAAAAAATAAATAAGAAAATTAAAAAAGAAAATAATAATATCTATCTCATAACATTGTAGAAATATTAAATAATTTATAAAGTGTTGATAATTGTGCTTGGTATATAGACACAGTATATGAGTGTTTAACAAATTTTGAAATATTAGATGTTTTCTCTCAAAGTCAGGAACAAGACAGGAATGTCTAGTACTCCTGTCATTCTACTATTCAACATTTTACTGAAGATCCAAGTTATTGTAATAGAACAAGAAAAATAATTATTAGAACCAAAAAGAAAGGAACAAAACTATCAATGTATGCAGATAATATAATAATCAAACCAAGAATAAAATAGACTTCAGTTCAGAGAGGAAGTAAAAGAAGAAAGAAAGTGGGATATATAGGTAAGGGGATCAAAAGATTTAAAAAAGAAAATTGTACCCTCTAGGACATTTGGCTATTACCTTTTCTTCTGGACATTTCTATTTGGATGTCTCACCATCATTTCAAATTAAACATTGAATTCATTATTTTTCCTCCTTGCCTAGTACTCCTCTTGACTTCCATTTTTCTGCCAATGACACCACCACCTTCCAAGTCACCTAGAGTCAAAATTTTGGAATACTTTTGGACTCTTCAAATAGTAGATATACCTCAGTCCCTCTACAAGTCACTGAGTACACCACAGGCCAGTCAAGTCATACTCGGGCTTGAAAGTCTTGGTGGCTTCTTACTTCCTATCATACTCAATCTAAACTCCTCTGCTTAGAGGTGGAGGCCTTTTACCATCTAGGTGCATCCAACCTAACAAAGTTTATTTTTTCCTGCTACCCTCTGCTTTTTTAACACCAGTATCCTCAGCATCCTCACACATCTTTTCTTTTATTATTATTATTTTTATTAATTTACTTTTGTTACAGATGTTTCTCCTTTTTCCCCCATTGACACCCTCCTCCCCCTCCCTCCCTGCCCCATCCCCATTTTTGTTGTCCATGTCCATTGGTTATGAGTACATGCGTACAAGTTCTGTGTTCATCGCTCCCCTCCCCCACCCCCTCTTCTGGCAAATGTCAGTCTGTACCCTACTTCCACGTCTCTGGGACTACCCTGTTCCTCACACTGTTATGTTCATTATATTCCAGAAATAAGTGAGATCATATGATATTTGTCTTTCTCTGCTTGGCTTGTTTCACTTAGGATAATAGTTTCCAGGTCCTCCCATGTCGTCGCAAAGGATAAGAGATCGTTCTTTCTTACAGCTGCATAGTACTCCATTGTGTATATGTACCACAGCTTTTTTATCCATTCGTCTACTGATGGACACTTGGGCTGTTTCCAGATCTTAGCTATTGTAAATAGTGCTGCTATGAACATGGGGGTATATGTATTCTTTCTGATTGGTGTTTCAGGCTTCTTAGGGTATATTCCTGGGAGTGGGATCACAGGGTCAAATGGTAATTCAATTTTTAATTTTTTGAGGTAACACCATAGTGTTTTCCATAGTGGATGCACCAGTCTGCACTCCCACCAGCAGTGTACTAGAGTCCCCTTTTCTCCACACCCTCGCCAACACTTGTTGTTTGATGCTTTGTTGATGGCGGCTATTCTGACAGGTGTGAGGTGATACCTCATTGTTGTTTTAATTTGCATCTCTCTGATGATTAGTGAAGTTGAGCATTTCTTCATATGTCTCTTGGCCATTTGTATGTCCTGTTTGGAGAGGTGTCTATTTAGTTCCTTTGCCCATTTTTTAATTGGGTTCTTTGTCGTCCTTTTGTTGAGATGTATGAGCACTCTATATATTTTGGAAACTAGTCCCTTATCTGATATATCATAGGCAATTATGCTCTCCCATAGAGTGGGTTGCCTTTCCACTTTGATGGTTGTTTCTTTCGCTGTGCAGAAGCTTTTGAGTTTGATGTAGTCCCATGTGTTCATTTTTTCCTTTGTTTCTGTTGCCTTAGGTGATATATCAGTGAAAATTTTGCTGCGTATGATGTCTAAAATTTTGTTGCCTTCATTTTCTTCTATGATTTTTATGGATTCACGAGTCACATTTAAGTCTTTTATCCATTTTGAGTTTATTCTTGTGTATGGTGTAAGCTGATGATCTAGTTTCATTTTTTGCATGTAGCTGTCCAGTTTCCTCAACACCATTTATTAAAGAGGCTGTCTTTACTCCATTGTATGCTCTTGCCACCTTTGTCGAATATTAATTGAGCATAATGTTTTGGGTTAATTTCTGGGTTCTCTGTTCTATTCCATTGATCTATGTGCCTGTTCTTGTGCCAGTACCAGGCTGTTTTGATTAGAGTAGCTTTGTAGTATAACCTGATGTCCGGTATTGTGATCCCTCCTACTTTGTCCTTCTTTTTCAAGATTGCTGTAGCTATTCGGGGTCTTTTTTGGTTCCATATGAACTTCTGAAGTATTTGTTCTAGTTCTGTGAAATATGTCGTTGGTATTTTGATGGGGATTGCGTTAAATCTATAGATTGCTTTGGGTAGTATAGACATTTTAATGATGTTAATTCTTCCAATCCATGAACAAGGTATGTGCTTCCACTTTTTTATATCTTCCTCTATTTATTTTTCAGTGTCCTGTAGTTTTCTGCAAATAGGTACTTTACTTCTTTGGTTAAGTTTATTCCTAGGTATCTGTTTTTTTTTTTTTTTTGCCACAATGGTAAATGGGATTGATTTTTAGTTTCTCTTTCTGTGAGTTCATCATTGGTGTATAAGAATGCCGTCAATTTCTTGACGTTAATTTTGTATCCTGCTAGTTTGTCAAATTCATTAATTAAGTCTACTAGATTTTTGATGGAGTCTTTAGGGTTTTCTATGTATAATATCATGTCATCTGCGAATAATGACAGTTTCACTTCCTCCTTTCCAATTTGGATCCCTTTTATTTTTTCTTCATGTCTGATTGCTGTGGCTAAGACTTCCAGTATTATGTTAAATAAGAGTGGTGAAAGTGGACATCCTTGTCTTGTTCCTGTTCTTAAGGGAAATGCTTTTAGTTTTTGCCAATTGAGTGTGATGTTGGCTGTAGGTCTTTCATATATGGCCTTTATAATGTTGAGATATGATCCCTCTGTTCCCAAATTGCTGAGCGTTTTTATCAGAAATGGGTGCTGGATTTTGTCAAATGCTTTTTCAGCATCTATTGATATGATCATATGGTTTTTATCTTTCATTTTGTTTATGTGATGTATCACATTTATTGATTTGCGTATATTGTACCAGCCTTGCATCCCTGGGATGAGTCCCACTTGGTCATGGTGAATAATGTTGTTGATGTATTGCTGGATCCGATTTGCTAGTATTTTGTTCAGGATTTTGGCATCTATGTTCATCAGGGATATTGGCCTGTAGTTTTCCTTCTTTGTAGTGTCTTTTTCTGGTTTTGGGATTAGAATTATGCCGGCTTCATAAAACGAGTTTGGAAGTCTTGCTTCTTCTTGAATTTTTTGGAATAGTTTGAGGAGAATGGGTGTTAGTTCTTCTTTGAATGTTCAGTAAAACTCGCCGGTGAAGCCGTCAGGGCCTGGGCTTTTGTTTGCTGGGAGGTTCTTGATTACATCTTCAATTTCCTTCATTGTTATTGGCCTGTTCAAGTTTTCTATCTCTTTCTGATTCAGTTTCGGGAGACTATGTGTTTCTAGAAATGTGTCCATTTCGCTTAGATTGTCAAATTTGTTGCCACATAAATGTTCATAGTATTTACTAATGATCCTTTGTATTTCTGTGGTGTCAGTTGTTATTTCTCCTCTTTCATTTCTGATTTTGTGTATTTGGGTTCTCTCTCTTTGTTTCTTGGTGAGTCTAGCTAAGGGTCCATCAATCTTGTTTATCTTTTCAAAAAACCAGCTCTTTGTTTCATTGATCCTTTGAATTGTTTCTTTGGTCTCCATGTCATTTATTTCTGCTCTGATCTTTACTATTTCCTTCCTTCTACTTGCTCTAGGGTTTTCTTTTTGTTTGCTTTCCAGTTCTTTAAGTTGTGAGGTTAGGTATTCAATTAGAAATTTTTCTTCTTTCTTGAGGTGGGCCTGTAGTGCTATGAACTTCCCTCTCAGAACTGCTTTCGCTGTATCCCATAGATTTTGCATTGTTGTGTGTTCATTTTCATTGCTTTCCAGGAATTTTTTAAATTCTTCCTTGATCTCCGTGGTAACCCATTCATTGTTCAGTAACATGCTATTTAGCCTCCATGTGTTCATATGTTTTTGCATGTTCTTTTTGCAATTGATTTCTAATTTCATGCCATTGTGGTCTGAGAAGATGCTTCATATGATTTCAATCTTCTTGAACTTGTAGAGACTTAGTTTGTGCCCTAACATATGGTCTATCTTTGAGAATGTCCCATGTGCACTTGAGAAGAATGTGAATTCTGCAGTTTTGGGGTGTAATTCTCTGTATATATCTATTAAATCCATTTGATCTAGTGTTTCATTTAGAGTCCCTGTTTCCTTGTTAATTTTTTTCTAGATCTATGCAGTGATGTCAGTGGGGTGTTGAGGTCTCCTGCTATGATTGTATTGCTGTCGATTTCTCCTTTGAAGTCCTCCAGAAGATTTTTAATATATTTTGGTGCTCCTATGTTGGGTGCATATATGTTTACCAAGGTTATATCTTCTTGTTGGATAGACCTTTTCAGTATTATGTAGTGGCCTTCTTTGTCTCTAGTTATGGTCTTCAATTTGAAATCTAATTTATCAGATATGAGTATTGCTACCCCAGCTTTTTTTTCCTTTCTGTTTGCTTGGAAGATTTTTTTCCATCCCTTTACTTTCAACCTATGTGAGTCTTTTGTTGTGAGGTGGGTCTCTGGTAAACAACATATATGTGAATCATGCTTTCTTATCCAGTCAGCTACTCTGTGTCTTTTTGTCGGAGCATTCAGTCCATTTACATTAAGGTGATTATTGATATGTACTTATTTATTGCCATTTTTGTACAGTGTGGTTCTAATTTTCTTTCTATTGCTTCTATTATTTACAGCAGTCCTTTTAACATGTCTTGCAGTGCTGGTTTGGTGCTAATATATTCCCTTACCCTTTTTTTGTCTGGGAAGCTCTTTATTTGACCTTCTATTTTGAATGATAGCCTTGCTGGATAGAGTACTCCTGGATTCAGATCCTTGTTTTTCATGGCCTTGATTATTTCATGCCATTCCCTTCTGGCCTGTAGTGTTTCTGCTGAGAAGTCAGATGATAGCCTAATGGGGTTTCCTTTGTAGGTAACCTGTTGCTTATCTCTTGCTGCCTTTAGGATTCTCTCTTTGTCTTTAATTTTTGGCATTTTAATTATTATGTGTCTTGGTGTGGGCCTGTTTGGGTTCTTCTTACTTGGGGCTCTCTGTGCTTCTTGAACTTGAATGCTTTCTTCCTTCACCATGTTAGGAAAGTTTTCTGTCATTATTTCTTCAAATATATTCTCTAACCCTTGCTCATTTTCTTCTTCTTCGGGCACTCCAATGATGCGAATGTTATTACGTTTCCAGTTGTCCCACAGTTCTCTTAAGCTATCTTCCTGTTTTTTCATTGTTTTTTCCTTTTGGTTTTCTGATTGACTGATTTTTTCTCCTCTGTCTTCTAATTCACTGATCCAGTCCTCTGCTTCCTCTACTCTGCTGGTTAGTCCTTCCAATGTGTTCTTTATTTCTGCTATGTCATTCTTTGTTTCCACTTGGTTAGTTTTCATGGTGTCGATTTCCTTTCTCATGCTGTTTAGTTTCCTCAAGATCATGGCTCTGAACTCTACCTCTGATAATTTGCTTAACTGCATTTCATTTATCTCATCTTCGGTGGAGTCCTCTTGTTCTTTCATTTGGGATCTGTTTCTTTGTTTCACCATTTTTGCTGTCTCAGTGGGTTTTGGAGCCTGCCAAATTTTCCCTGTGGGTGTTGGTGTTCTGCTATTTGTGGTTCCCTCTACTGGGTTTGGATGAGCGTGGAGGGCCCACCTTCACCACCACTGTCCAGTCTCACTTTCCTGGGTAGATTTGCAAGCTCAGTGAAGGCTTAGTTATGTTCTAGTTTTTTGCCTGGAGGCTATTAGCCTCAGTTACTTGAAAAGCCTTAGGATCTCAGTTGAATGAAAAACTCCCTCAGATGTTTACAGTGTAAGAGGATTTCCTGAGGGTGGGGCCAATGCTGGTTGTTAATGAGCCTCAATTTGCATTTCTTTGCCTCTTTTCCTCACCTGGGAATCTCTGAGGGAGGGGCTTCCACAGCTCCGGGAAGGAGCAAACTTGGCTGCTGTTTTGTGTAACCGGGAAGGAGCGGCTGGCCACCACCGTCCTTTGTGGCCACAGCTCAGCACAAACTCTGAGCGCCCTCCAAATCCCAGGTGTCCCCACAGAGTTCCAGTCCAGTCTGCCCTCCCTCTGCCATAGCAACAGGTGAGTGGATGTGGCTATTTAGCGCTCTGTCCCAGCTCTGTGCTGTGGAGAAGCTGGGGCTCTTAACCCCGAGGGCAGGCGCCACCGCCGCTCCCAACTAAGGCTGCTGCTCACAGCCAAGGCCGCTGCTGTCCGTGGGCTCCCAGCCCACCACCCTCACGTGCCTCCGCAGATACTACCAGGCTCATTCAGTGTCTCTTCTTGTATGGTCCTCTCCCACTGCTTATCTGTTGCTGTTTCCTGATGATTTGTCTTTATTTTAGTTGTAATTCTCGTTTGGTCCTGGGAGATCATCTGTGTAGCTTCCATTCACTCCACTGCCATCGGAAAAATCCTCACATATCTTTTGTTTTAAATTCAGTGTCTTTGTTTAATTATGTAACTTGTACTGTCCTATCTCTCTCCCTAAATGTCTCCAAATCTTCTCTCATTCTTCACTGATCAGCTTAAATAGTGCCTTAACGATACCACGTGTTGAACACTAAACTATATGCCAGATACTGTGCTCATTTAGTCTTAGCAATCTTATGTGATAAGTATTTATTAATTTTCACTCCATTTTATGGACTGGATATAGTGATTTGCTCAAGGTTCACATTGCTTATAATGGTGGATCTGGAATTTGAAGCCATGTTTACTGCCCAACCTCAAAGCACATGATCCTCACCTCTCTGTTCTGATACTCTAGGATGCCTCCCCTTGCTGCATCAATCCTCATTAGTCCTGACATTCTCTTCATTATTTTGGCTGTTATGCCAAAGTAAGACTTGAGTAGCTTGAGGATAACACAGCCCTTCCCATTCAAAAGCCTGGGTTTTATCCCCAGAAAGGGAAGGGAGAAGTAGAATTACTCAATTTTTCAACATCAACCTCCCCCATCTCATCCTGTCACTCTTGATGATCAGGCTTTTCTCTGCCTAGCTTAGATCAATGTTGCATGATGAATCTTCCATTTACATAGGATGAGACTAGGCCAGATTTTGTTAGCATGTGAAAATGGAGCCAAATCTTTTATCTTACGATTTTGCAAAATCTGGCTCCTGGGCACCTTCCAGAAGTGAGGCAGGAGAACACTAATGGTTGTTCTACCTACCTCACAGGGTCGTGGTGAGAATCAAGTGAGATAATGGATATGAACATACTTTGGAAAGTAACAATGAAAAGCAGCTTGCTTCTTGAGCCTGGAATGGAGCAGTTAGAGCTCTTTGGTGATATAAAGGTCTTGGCCAGGTGAAGGGTGGGGACTATTCTGAAATGCTAGGACTCATTATTTCCCAAAGGTTGCAAGACTTGCTTCCAGCAAATGTTGGGAAATTTTACTTTATCATGAGACTTCTTCAGCTACATAGAAATTTATCCTTGACTTCTCTTTTTCTTTTTCTAATTACACTTACTCAGACCATACTACTCTGGGGGCTTCTGAAAGATTAAGCTAAATTTCCCTCCTTTTGATGCAGTATTTTGCTGTGGCTTACATTTAAATTTCAAACCTTTTTCTAAGGTCAAGAACAAGTGATATGGGGAGAGCACACTGTAAAATTGCTATCTTCTGTGAATGACCTATAAATGATGGTAGTGGATATTATTAAATGAATAAGGTGTGCCTTTCTGCTTCCCCTGTAGACACCAAATCCCCTTGGAATTCAAGCATTGGAATTAGCCTCGTTTGAGTAAAGTTAGAGGTAAAAGAATAGCTTTTTGTAAGAGAGAAAGTTTGGGTTCAAAAGATTCTGATTCTGAAAGTGAAGGGGAGCCAGGGGAGAGTGAGCTCAGCTTGGACAGAGAAGAGGAGAAAGTGCCGACTGTGCAGGAACCTTGGCCAAAGGTCCCTGGATCAAGAATAGACTGGGCTTGCAGAGGTAGCCAAAGATATTCTGACCAGGGAATTGAGTAAGATTTATCACCTAAGTTGGTCTAGATTGGACAGAGCTTGGCTTTGAGTCTGTTTTATGTGTTCGGCATGCATTTATACTCTTTACAGTTGGAGCCTTCAGATAGTGAGCCATCACTCTCAGTGAAATGGGGACAAGGGGAGTTTGCTGCTGGTGTCAGAAGTGGGGACAGAATCTGAGAATCAAAGCTATGGATAGTATTCCTATACATTTGATGGTAGCCATATAGTCAGAAAATAGCAGCCCCCCCGCCCCCCGTCCCGGTCCTGAGCAACTGGCCATTCTGTCTGTATTCAACAGTGTGTACCTTGCCAGCTGTCTAGGAAGTTCAGCATTGTGCACCATCCCATGGACTCCTACACCACCAGATTTCATGCTCCATACCTATTGCTTTACGTTTCATTCTAGAACACATCCCTGATGAGCTGCTGCATTAAACTGTGGCAATATTGTAGGTGTGTTTTGTGTGTGTGTGTGTGTGTGTGTGTGTGTGTGTGTGTGTGTGTATGTATGTTTGGGGGGTTCCTGAATAGACTTAGCCTCCCTGACTGCAGGCTTCAGAGGGTGCTGGTGCCTATGAACTTTGCTCAACTGTGACTGCTGGACAGAGAGAGCTGCGAATAGGCCCCTCCTGGTTCTGTCCTACACTCCCAGTTATGATAGGCAGTGAAGCAAATCATTTGGGCAATTGCCTGACCTTAATGGAAGAGAAAGGGCTCCTCTCTTGCCTGAAAGGAACATCCAAGTATGTGCTTAATGTTTAGTTTTCCTGGAAAAATAATTTATCTGGCAGGCAAAAGAGGGTGAATTTGCCTTAGGAAAAGGATTGTGTCATATCCACAACTCCTGCAGCCCCTTCTATACATTCACATGGCTGAAAAGCTTGCATTCAGTGGAAGAGCAACCGACCATCTACTAGGGAAAGTTTTTAGTTTTCATTCGAAGAAAACTATGTTGTATAAAGAAAAATAGAGATGCATTATTGGGAAGCTTTTTGGGGATAATCCAACAATCTACTGAAATCCAGAGATTTTTGAAGGAGTATGCAAAACATAAAACAGGTCTGACTGCTCAGTGTTACAATTTTAAGGGAACCTGCCTTCTTGGAATTCTGCCTTTTAAGAATCCATCCTTTTGTACTTGAAAGACCTTTTGACTTTTCCAGAGTCATGTGTGGAAGAGTAAAAAATGCCTAAGTAGGATCTCACTTTAGACTAGTTCAGGTGATAACAGCTCTCTTCAGTGAAGATGAATATTCTTGGGATGGGAGAGAAGGATCTCTGGAATCAGCAGGAATAAGAAGCCTGAATGACAAGAGGGAACAACGGAATGAAAGGGGAAATGAGTGGGTACCAATACCAGGCTAATTTAGGATATCCTTGATAAAGGGAGACTTATAGACTATCTATATCAGTGTCTTTCCAAAACCAAACAATAAACAAACAAACCAAAAAAAAAAAACAAACCATGTTTTTAAACATTGGAACCCTTTGTTCAAACCAGAACCCCATTATGCATAAAATGAACACAAGTGGGGCTACTCTGCTTAAAGTGGGAGTTAGTGCCCTGAGGATCTCTGTTTACTGAGCCTCTCTTTCTGCTGCTGAGGCTAAGAGAAAAGTGAGGTAGCACTATACTCAGCTGACTAGTAAGAACCGATGTTCAACATACATTTGGGGAGCTGTTTTGTTAAATATAGTCATTATTAAAAATTAAATTATATAAAGTTACAATTAAGTTATATTAAAGATAAAGCTAATGAAAATTTAATAATCATTACTTTCTCATGATTTCACTACACTTCACTATTATCTATGCTAGTGATTTATATCTATTGTATCTGTGTGGTAGAGATAATCTACAATGATATTCTGCTGCTTATCTCTTTCTAACTCCTTGTTCAGTGATGTCATGCTGGGAACTTGAAATTGGCCACAGTGAGAGTATTTACAGCATGGAGATCATCAAACATGGCCACGGTGGGAGTATTTACAGCATGGAGATCATCAAACACTATAAATCAGCACCCTTCCCCCCACCAACTGAGAGAGCCAATTGCTAAACATTTCCAGACATACCTTTGACTACACTGTAAGTCCTCACTTCTCCAGAAACTATATTTCCAGGAGCCTCAACCATGAGGAACACAGTTTAGAACTCAGGAGAGGAAAAGGAAATGCAGCCGAGTGACCATTGCCACAAAACACATATACTTTATTCTTTGGAAGAGACAAGTCACTGCATGGCCCCAGCCCAGACAAATATGTGTTCAATAATGGGGCAGATGAGAAGCAACATGGTGACAACAGCATGAATTGACAGCTGACATTGGGAGGTCTTGGCATTACAATCTTGAGCCTTATATGTACTCCAAGGGCAAACAACCCAAGTTATTCTTAAGAACCTCAAAGACCTCACTGTACCACAGCCCAGCACAGTCCAGGAAGTGAGAGTGTTGATATTTATGACTCCATCAAAATGGGCTAAATTACAGCAAAACAAGGTCCATAAAAAGGCTCCAGGTCTGTGCAGTTTACCGGTGTCCACAGCACTTAGCACAGTGCTTTGTGCATAGAAGACCCTTAAATAATTATTTATGGAAAGAATCAAACCAATTTTTGTAAGCAAAGTCCTGGCCCATTTCACCATTATTTCCAGAAAAGGTAATTTAGGATGTTTTTGTTTCAGAAAGCAGTAGAGTATGCATACATTTTTTAAAATGTGTCTTTATTATTGAAAGTATTATAGATGTCCCCTTTGAAAATCTATCTAAAACTGAGTTCTACAAGTATTGATACCTGAAGGCAAAAGTATTCATTGTTGGATAATTCATTGGTGTGAGACCTCTAATGCCCCAATGGTATCTGATAAATAGGAAATTACTTTATCCAGAAGGTGAGCAGATTGTCAGTAGCACAGGTCCTCTCCTTACTGACCCTACTGCAAACAGGTTTGCCATTCCTCTTCTCTCTCTTCTGTGATGGCTCCCTTCACTTTCCAGTCTCTCGTTCCCCTCCCCTCTACCCCTCTTTCTTCCTCTGTCCTTCTCATGCCCTTAGCCTGCCAGTCATCATCTAAATGCTCACCATGCAAAGTCCTGCCTGAGCCCCCTCAGGCTGGAGATTGCTCCTCTCATACCCAAACAGCGTCTTTAGTAGACATGTCCATCTGTCTACAGTCTTTACAAAAGGAAACTCAAATAATGCCAAATACTTCTCTTTTTGCATTTCTCAATTTATACTGGTGTGTGTGTGTGTGTGTCTCAAATCACTGTGCTGTGCCCAGAGCACCTTTTATGCCTTTATGACTTCACAACCTAAATTGGCATATCTGGAGTTACAACATTGCAGAAGAGGAGCTTGAGCATATTTCCTGATTTTAATTAAGTCTTTTGGGGTTACAGTGACCCAGATGCAACTATCTAGCTGATTTAGGCAGACTCCAAAAGGAGCCTAGGCAGGAGTTTCTGGGTTAACTGAAGGCTTTTGTCAGAAAAGACTCAACTTGGCACGTCATGAGGCTCAAATTGTATGGATAGTTGCTACGGTGGTGTTCTTTCATTCTCTGGTGGTAAGGTTAGTGATCTGACTGTTGTTCTTCAGGGACAATTTAGGGTCCTTCTAAAGGATTCTGAGGTTTGTGGCCAACCTTAGTGAGCTTTGTTATTTCTGTTCCATGGTTCTGCAGGTGACTGCCCACAGGTGAGCTGTGAGACTGAGTCCTACAGGCTGACTCCATAGCCACCCCAGATTACTTCATTTTGCAGACAAAAATCTCTCACTATAGGAGTTCAGTCAATAGGGAGAGGAAATTCAGAAGTGAGTTTGAGTTAGGAAAAGTAATCTGAATGATTCTAGCAGGGCATCTGACTTCTAGAAGCTCTGCTACTAAGTAGGTGAACAGTACTGGCAATGTTAATTAACTTCTCTGTGCCCGTTTCCACATCTGTAAAATTAGGTTAAGGATAGCACCTAACTCACAGTGTTGTGGTGAGGATTAAATAAACAATATATCTAATGTGCTTACTCTAACACTTAGCACATAGTATGTGGTTTAAAGGGGGTCAGTTAAAATTTAAAAAATAATTCAAAATTGTGGATTTCTTAATAAACATAGCAGAGTTGGAATAAAGTGTATAGCAAGATTCTTCAGACCTAATCCTTCTGCTGTGAGATCTGTGGCTGCTCCCTGCCATTGTGGTGTGTGTCTCTGCCACTGAATAATGGAGCATGTGGAAGAGTCTCTGAGTTAGGGAGCCCACAGAAAATGGTCACGGTAACAACAATGTTAGACAATTGGGAACTGTAGTGACAGCTTCCGAATGTCACAATCATTTGTGTGCCTGTGGGACCACATATGAGAATCCAGGCCTGGGCCCCTCATGCACTTGTTGACTTCACCTCTAATGCCTGAAGGTTCTACCAGTAACTCAGGGGTCATGTTGGTAGTCCCTGGACCTTCCTGGCACCCCTTTCTTACCCTACCTGCTGCCCACCCTCCAGGCTTATACCAAAGACCCCACACATATCAACCCACTTTTCTCTCTCTCTTTTTTTTTATCCTCACCCAAGGACATAGGGAGAAAGGGGGGAGGGAGGAAGAAAGAGGCGGGGCGGGGGGAGAGGGAGAGAGAGAAATATCAATGTGAGAGAGAAACATCAATTGGTTGCCTTCCGTACGTGCCCCAACTGGGGATCGAAGCCGCGACCCAGGTATGTACCCTGACCAAGAATTGAACCGGCAATCTTTTGGTGCACAGAACAGCACTCAACCAACTGAGCCATTCCAGCTGGGCTCTGTTTGTTTGTTTTTTACATTAGGTGGAAAGCTGATCTTCTTAAAAGAGTGGGGATCCTGCCTCTACCTTCACAATACTTTGATTTAGAAAAGACAGGGAACTTTAGTTTTTCACACTGAAATGTGAACACTTCAAGCAATGTGACAAGTCAATGGAGTCCTCTGGCATTTTGGCTCCCTCACATGACATAGAGACCTGTCTGCCTAGTCTACCTAGTGCTAATTCTGAGGGTGATTTAGATTCAGAGCTGGGTTTTCCAAGACTCCGGAAGGGATCTATTTGGGGTCAGTGCATGGCTTCATGGGTCTTTGGGAACTCAAGGCCTCACAGAAGTCTGGATCTTGGCTCATGATTATCCTTGAAACATTGTATCTGGGATTCCTAGGACTGCTTCTAGTAGGGGTTCAACTCCACAAATCTTAAAATAGTATTTCTTGAGGAAAAGTATTTCTTCAAGTCCATATCAGGAATGATAATAGGATGGCTGCCTCCCAAGGTTTGCAAGTTGTGCAGAATTTAGCTAAAAGAAAAATTTCAGTCCCTTTTTGTTAATTGTGCCAATGCTTTCATTTTTCAGGATATTTCAGTTCAATCCCAGATCTGGTTTCTAGAGTCACATTTTCCCAATCAAATCCTTCCCATTTACAGAGAAGAGCCTTATGTCTGAGTGTGGGATTTGAATTTTCCCAGGTGCTTGGAGTTATGGATAGTTTTCATATTCAAAGCTGCACATGCTTTGGAAATGTGACCCTCATGATTGCAACAGGAGGCAATCATCTTTGATGGGGAGAGGCAGTGGCAGAAGCTCATATGGGAGTTTGCGGGCTCTGTCCTTGGACCTCAGCATTTCTCTGGCATCTTGCTTATCTCTGTCTATTCTCATGCCTTTAACTAACACCATTAGTGGAACTTCCATTCCTAAGAGCAGTTTGTCATTGGAGCCCCTGCTTCTCTAACTGCTTATAGCAGCATTGCCCAAGCTTGGGAAGTTGTTAGAAAAATACCCAAGTGATTCTTACAATCAGACAAGTTCAGGAAGCCCAGGCAATTTTCACTCAAATGCCCCCCATCACCCCAAGCACAATTTGATTAAAGCCATACACTCATTCTAAAATCAACTCATCCTAAAAACTGCTGAAAGAATAAGGAAGATCTACACGTGGTCATATGGAACAATCTTCAAGAAGGCGTATGAAGTGATAAAAAAAAACAAGCTGCCAATATTGTTGTGAAAAGTTGCTTACCTGGCCTCTGTGGAGCTAACTCTGAGGATTAAAGAATGCTCTCCACTTCCTCCATAAAACACACTGATGTTGGATGCGCTGGTATGCTTCTGCTAAGTAGGTCCAGGTACCTCTGCTTTAACTGAGTTTTAATTAACTGACCAACCACTCCTCCAATTACACAGGTAAGAGAGAGCTTATGATAGTTAACAGAAAGATTTACAGCCTAAACCTATCTATTTTAAAAAAGGATCTACAAATACACATATAGGCTTGTAAATGCACATCAAGTTTCAGGAAATGTGAAGGGTGGTTAATTCTGGGAAGAAGTACTGTGTCTGGGGTAGAAAGATTCACTATATATACCCTTTTGTACTGTTTTAACTTTTTACTATGTTCATGAATTACTTTCCCTAAATTTTTACTTTGAAAAATTTCCAACATACCGAGATCGAAAAAGTAGTACTATAAATATACCTATACCCATTAAGATTCCACAATTAACATTTTGACATATTTATATACTATATATCTATATCAATCTATTTACCTACCTACCTACCTTCCTACCTACCTATCTATATCTATCTATTCTTTGTTGAATCACTTAAATGTAAGTTACAGGCATCATGATATACTACCCTAAATTCTTCAGATGAATCTACTAAGATAAGAGATTCTCTCTCCTCACCATAAACCATTATCCCACCTAGAAAAATAAATAATCTAATATCATGTAATTTCAAATTCATATTCAAATTGTCCCAATATACTCCAAATGTTTTCTATAGTTTTTTTTAAATAAGAAAGAATCCAAAATTAAGATTTGTGCACTGAATTTACTATGTCCCTTTAGTGTTATTTAATATAAAATGGAGCATGTTCTCGATTATCTGATGTATAACATTGACTTTTTCAAGAGTTCAGGTTAGTTGTACTGTAGAATATCCAATATTCTGAACTTGTCAGTTCCATTGTGGTACACATTATTTTCTCAATAAAAAGATTTAATAGCAGTAGTAATAAAGGAAATCTGGCCCTGTTTCATATAAACAACTTTCCAATGAGTTTATCTTCCCAATATCTCCAACAGTGGTATTACCCAGTCTTCTGGTCCTTAGAGCTGATTCTTTAATCCACTCTCCTTGCATTCTCCATATTCAGGCAGTTCTCAAGTATTTCAATTTGCCCTTTGACATGCCTCATGTTTCTCTGCCTTTTCCAGTCCCACTATGTCCCTCCCCCAGGTCAGGCTTTCAATGCCTCACCCTAAATTGCTGCAACTACTTCTTAAATAACCCCTCTACTATTAGAATCTTCCTATAAACATATGTTGCCCCATGAATATAGAAGAAACACTACTTTTGTGACGTCACTCCTCTCTGAAAAACTATCAATGGCTCCCTATTTCTTACTTTTCAGCAAAATCCCATCTTTTTTCAGTCAGAGACAGCTTTGAACATAGCCTTCAGCATCAGGGATAGTTTTCTATTTAAATCCTATAACTGCCAATTACTTGACGAGTAGCCTTGGAGAAGTTGCTTGGTTTATCTGGCCTTCTATTTTCTTATTTGTAAAATAGAAATAACAATCATGCCTGCCTCTCAAGTTTGTTCAGCACACACATGCAGAGCTCACACTTCTTTTAAGGGTCTCTCCAAAACTGGCCCTTTCTTTGAGTCTCAGCTCAAGTCCTGACTCCTCCAGGAAGACTTCTGATCCATAGCCATCTTCCCTTTCTGAATTTCCATAGCATAGTGGTCTACAGGGAATAACTTAGCGGATGCTAGTTGCTATGGATCAAATGTTTGTGTTGCCCCTCCCCCCAACCAAATATGTTGAAACCTAATCCCCAATGTTTACATTTTCATCTTATCTGCTAGTTTGGATGAGTAAGGGCCCCACAAGGGCAGGAGCAGATCTGTTTCTCCTAGAGCTTCCAGAGCTAGAGCTACACTGAGCACTCAGCAGCTGAAAGCTTATCACTTGACTGAATGTGAAAAGATGCTTTGTGGAACTTTAGTCTTCCTTTCAACTCTGAGAAAATATGACTCTGAGACTCTCTGACTTAGGTGAGATAGGAAGGACCATGGGCTGTGACTATCATACAATAATCAATCATAGCAATTGCTCTTATTTATAGAGTGTCTATTATGTACCCAGCACTTTGAGTTTATATTTTATTTGATTCCAACTTGATAGATGAAGAAATAGAGGCTCGTAGAGGGTAAGTGTCTTTCCCAGGGTCAAAACTATTTACTGCTGAAGCCAATAATTTTGATTGTTGTTACTCCTCACCCAAGGATATTTTTTCCATTGCTTTTTTTTTAGAGACAGCGGAAGGGAAGGAGGGAGAGGGAGAGAGAGATGGGAGACACATTGATTGGTTGCCTCCTGCACGTGCCCCCACCGGGGCCAGGGATTGAACCTCTAACCCAGGTACATGCCCTTGATGGGGAATCAAACCTGCGACCCTTTGGTGGGTAGGCAGATGCTCTAACCACTGAGCAGCACCGGCCAGGGCAATACAGAGCCAATATCCTTTCCCTGTTGCCTCGGTAGTAACAGTGAACACTGTGTTAATTGAAAGAGGAATAATTTATTAGAGTTGCTGTGAATAGAATCAAATTTATTCCAGTATTATCCTTTATAAACCAGAATATCCACTCGTACAGTAGTGTTGTATTACCAGTGATGGAACAGCTTCCATGAATTTTTGCCCCTCATAAACAAGACCCAGACAGGCTTCTCTGTGGCCATGGAAAAGAAAGAAGCAGAGCAGCCTACACTGGAAAAGACCTGAGGGTCCCCATGTCTGTTTCAAAGGGCCCTAAACTGACCATCAGGATTAATGGGAACTCCCAGAAGGTTAAAAGCATTGATAAAGAATTAAGTAGAAAAGCAAAAAAAGAGAAAATGATAACATGGCAACTAAATGTGGAAAAGAATAGGAGATTACCTTAGGAAATATATGTTCAGGGAAATCCAACATAAAACCCTAAAACACACACACACACACACACACACATAAACACTCACGCAATTAGGGAGTGGTGTGTTTGTATGTGTATATGATGTTGATTTTATATGAATACATGTGTGTGTTTGTCCAATCTTTGGATTTAAATATAGAACAGGCCAAATTCAGAGTCAAACTGCCTTTTTCTCAGCAGCCACTTCATCACCCCGGCATCACATTTCTCACCTGGACCCATCTGGGAAACACCAAGGTCTTCCTGAATCATCATACTCCATGCTGGCCACCAAAGGCATAAGGTGACCTAAGTGAAGACTTCACACAGGACATATGCAAAGAGTCATAAAACCCCAAGGGAAAGTGGCAACAGAGGCAGAGTTGTGCCTGCCAAATTTCCAAGGGGAAGAAGGAACTTAATGCATCTGTATTTGCACTCAGCATTGGAAAAATGTATCTCAGTCACTGGAACTGAAGGGGGGTGGATTTTACCTTCATAGGAGAGTCAATGTTTATGAAAATACTGTTGATGACCTGATATATGTGTGTCTTTATATAAATAGAGTTATATAGTCACTTTACTAGATTGCATCTGTTACCTGCTTACATTTTTTACTCTGCTGCTTTAAATCAACAGTTTGAAAATAAGGATAATCTGTTGCCTCTACAGTGTTTCCAGTTTAGTATTTTGCTTTGAGTATAAAAGAAACACATATCTGGTGTTTACCCTTGAGATAATCACTGACTAAATGAATTACACCTGCTTTCATTTGTTCATTTGTTAGGAACCATAGTGCTTTGACAGAGTTCATTCACAGAAACAAGGTGGGGAGGGCATACCACTGTGGTGTTGGTAATTCTTAGAGAAACCAAGTAGTAAGCTGGCTGTTTATAGTGCTTGCTATTGCCAACACAGACTTTCACTTTTTTTCTGTTTTTGTTTTTTAATTTTTTTTCCTTTATTGATTTTTCAGAGAGAGAGGAAGGGAGAGGGAGAGAGAGATAGAAACATTGATGAGAGAGAACATCGATTGGCCCCCTCCTGCATTCCCCACACTGGGGATCGGACCCACAACCTGGGCATGTGTCCTGACTGGGAATCAAACCGGCGACCTCTTGGTACATGGGTCAACACTCAACCACTGAGCCACACAGGCCAGACCAGTCTTTCACTTTTTAATTCAGAAAACATATGTCAAGTGTATCAGGACCTGTGCTAGCTACAGGGGATACAAAGCAAATAAAACATGTCCACTCTTGGAGATTCCAAAATGGCGGCGGAGTGAATAAAAGCTACACAACCACCTCCAAGGACCAAACTGGAATTACAACTAAAATAAAGACAAATTGTCAGGAAAAAGCATCAGAAAAGCAGCTTGCGAGGACCACATAGTCAGGGACACTGAATCGATCCTAGTAGGATTGCAGAGGCACGGGAAGGGGGCTGGGAGCCCACAGACAGCAGCAGTCCTAGCTGTGAGCAGCACCCTCGGGGTTAAAGCCCAAAGCCGACTTCACAGTGCAGAAGGCCAGAACAGAGTGTTAAAATAGCCACAGCCACTAACCTTGAGCTCCAGCAGAGGGAGGGCGGATTGGACTGGAACTGTGTGGGGACACTCGGGATTTGGAGGGTGCTCAGAGCTTTGGTTGAGTTGCAGCCACGCAGGACGGTGGCCATCTTACTCCTTCCCAGGGCTCTGGGGAGAGGTGGCGACCCCTCTCTCAGAGATTCAACCTCACCCAGGTGGGCCATTGAAATGCAAATCGAGGCTCATTAACAACCAGCATCTGCCCCACACTCGGGGGATCCTCTTATGCTGAACACCTGAGAGAGTTTTTCATTCAATTGAGAACCCAAGGCTATTCAAGTAACCAAGACTATTAGCCTCTAGGCAAAAAGCTAGAGGATAACTTAACCTTTGCTGGGCTTGCAAATCTACCCAGGAAAGTAAGACTTGACAGTGGTGTTTAACGTGGGTCCTCCCATGCTCATCCAAACCCAGAAGAGGGATACACAAACATCAGAACACCAACAACCACAGGGAGAATTTGGCAGGCTCCAAAACCCACTGAGATAACCAAAATGGTGAAACAAAGAAACAAATCCCAAAAGAAAGAACAAGAGACCTCTACCAAAGATGAGATAAAGGAAATTCAGTTAAGCAAGTTATCAGAGGTAGAATTCAGAGTCATGATCTTGAGGAAGCTCAACAGCATGAGTAAGGATATCAATACCATGAGTAAAGAAATAAAAACATTGAAAATCAACCAAATGGAAATGAAAACCCACCAAGAAGATATGAAGAATGACATAGTAGAAATAAAGAACACATTGGAAGGACTAAACAGCAGAGTAGAGGAAGCTGAGGACCAGATCAGTGAATTAGAAGACAGGGTAGAAAAAAATCAACCAATCAGAAAACCAAAAGGAAAAAAAAAAGAAAAAACAGGAAGACAGCTTAAGAGAACTGTGGAACAACTGGAAACGTAATAATATTCGCATTATTGGAGTCCCTGAAGAAGAAGAAAATGAGCAAGGGTTAGAGAATATATTTGAAGAAATAGTGACAGAGAACTTCCCTAATTTGGTGAAGAAAGAAGGCATTCAAGTTCAAGAAGCACAGAGAGCCCCAAATAAGAAGAACCCAAACAGGCCCACACCAAGACACATAGTAATTAAAATGCCAAAAATTAAAGACAAAGAGAGAATCCTAAAGGCAGCAAGAGATAAGCAACACGTTACCTACAAAGGAACCCCCATAAGGTTATCATCTGATTTCTCAACATAAACACTACAGGCCAGAAGGGAATGGCATGAAGTAATCAAGGTCATGAAAACAAGGATCTGAATCCAAGACTACTCTAGCCAGCAAGGCTGTCATTCAAAATAGAAGGTCAAATAAAGAGCTTCTCAGACAAAAAAAAGGCTAAGGGAATACATTAGCACCAAACCAGCACTGCAAGAAATGTTAAAAGGACAGCTGTAATTAGTAGAAGAAATAGGAAGGAAAGTAGAACCACACTAAACAAAAATGGCAATAAATAAGTACATATCAATAATCACTAAATGTAAATGGATTGAATGCTCTGACCAAAAGACACAGAGTAGCGGATTGGATAAGAAAGCATGACCCATATATATGTTGTTTACAAGAGACCCACCTCACAACAAAAGACTCACATAGGCTGAAAGTGAAGGGATGGAAAAAAATCTTCCAAGCAAATGGAAAGGAAAAAAAAGCTGGGGTAGCAATACTCGTATCTGATAAAATAGACTTGAAAATGAAGGCCATAACTAGAGATAAAGAAGGCGACTACATAATATTGAAAGGGTCTATCCAACAGGAAGACATAACCTTGGTAAACACATATGGACCTGATATAGAAAGAAGCAACAAAATATATTTAAAATCTTCTGGAGGACTTCAAAGGAGAAATCAACAGCAATACAATCATAGCAGGGGACTTCAACACCCTGCTGACATCACTGGATAGATCCTCTAGACAAAAAATTAACAGGGAAACAGAGACTCTAAACGAAGCACTAGACTAAATGGATTTAATAGATATTTACAGAGAACTACATCACAAAATTACAGAATTCACATTCTTCTCAAGTGCACATGGGACATTCTCTTTTTTTTTATTAATTTATTTTTGTTACAGATGTTTCTCCTTGTTTCCCCATTGACACCATCCTCCCCATTCCCCCCACCCCGTCCCCAGCTTTGTTGTCCATGTCCATCACTTATGCACACATGTGCATAAGTTCTGTGGTTTATCTCTTCCCTCCTCCCCATCCCCTCTTCTGAGGGGTGTCAGTTTATACCCTACTTCCACATCTCTGGGTCTACCCTGTTCCTCAGACTGTTATGTTCATTATATTCCACAAATAAGTGAGTTCATGTGATATTTGTCTTTCTCTGCTTGGCTTGTTTCGCTTAGGATAATACTCTCGAGGTCCCTCCATGTCGTCTCAAAGGATAAGAGATCTTTCTTTCTTACAGCTGCATAGTACTCCATTGTGTATATGTACCACAGCTTTTTTTATCCATTCATACACTGATGGACACTTGGGCTGTTTCCAGATCTTAGCTATTGTAAATAGTGCTGCTATGAACATGGGGGTACATGTATTCTTTCTGGTTGGTGTTTCAGGCTTCTTAGGGTATATTCCTAGAAGTGGGATCACTGGGTCAAATGGCAATTCAATTTTTAATTTTTTGAGGTAACACCATAGTGTTTTCCACAGTGGCTGCACCAGTCTGCATTCCCACCAGCAGTGTACAAGAGTCCCCTTTTCTCCACACCCTCGCCAACACTTGTTGTTTGGTGATTTGTTGATGGCGGCCATTCTGACAGGTGTGAGGTGATACCTCATTGTTGTTTTAATTTGCATCTCTCTGATGATTAGTGATGTTGAGCATTTCTTCATATGTCTCTTAGCCATTTGTATGTCCTTTTTGGAGAGGTGTCTATTTAGTTCCTCTGCCCATTTCTTAATGGGGTACTTTGTCTTACTTTTATTGAGTTGTATGAGCACTGTGTATATTTTGGAAATTAACCCCTTATCTGATGTATCATTGGCAAATATGCTCTTCCATAGAGTGGGTTCCCTATCTGTTTTGATGGTTGTTTCTTTGGTTGTGCAGAAGCTTTTGAGTTTGATGTAGTCCCATGTGTTCATTTTTTCCTTTGTTTCCGTTGCCTTAGGTGATGTATCAGTGAAGATTCTACTGCGTATGATGTCCGAAATTTTGTTGCCTACATTTTCTTCTAGGATTTTTATGGATTCACGAGTCACATTTAAGTCTGTTATCCATTTTGAGTTTATTCTTGTGTATGGTGTAAGTTGATGATCTAGTTTCACTTTTTTGCATGTAGCTGTCCAATTTTCCCAACACCATTTATTAAAGAGGCTGTCTTTACTCCATTGTATGCTCTTGCCACCTTTGTCAAATATTAATTGAGCATAATGTCTTGGGTCAATTTCCGGATTCTCTGTTCTGTTCCACTGGTCTATATGCCTGTTCTTGTGCCAGTACCAGGCTGTTTTGATTACAGTAGCTTTGTAGTATAACCTGATATCCGGTATTGTGATCCCACCTACTTTGTCCTTCTTTTTCAAGATTGCTGTGGCTATTCGGGGTCTTTTTTGGTTCCATATGAACTTTTGAAATATTTGTTCTAGTTCTGTGAAATATGTCACTGGTATTTTGATGGGGATTGCATTGAATCTATAGATTGCTTTGGGTAATATGAACATTTTAATGATGTTAATTCTTCCAATCCATGAACAAGGTATGTGCTTCCACTTTTTTATATCTTCCTCTATTTCTTTTTTCAATGTCCTGTAGTTTTCTGCAAATAGGTCCTTTACTTCTTTGGTTAAATTTATTCCTAGGTATCTTAATTTTTTTGCCGCAATGGTAAATGGAATTGTTTTTTTAGTTTCTCTTTCCGTGAGTTCATCATTGGTGTATAAGAATGCCGTTGATTTCTTGACATTAATTTTGTATCCTGCTACTTTGCCAAATTAATTTATTAAGTCTAGTAGATTTTTGATGGAGTCTTTAGGGTTTTCTATATATAATATCATATCGTCTGCGAATAATGACAGTTTCACTTCCTCCTTTCAAATTTGGATTCCTTTTATTTTTTCTTCACGTCTGATTGCTGTGGCTAAGACTTCCAGTACATTGTTAAATAAGAGTGGCGAAAGTGGGCATCCCTGTCTTGTTCCTGTTCTTAAGGGAAATGTTTTTAGTTTTTGCCCATTGAGTATGATGTTGGCTGTAGGTCTTTCATATATGGCCTTTATTATATCAAGATAGGATCCCTCTACTCCCAAATTGCTGAGCGTTTTTATCAGAAATGTGTGCTGGATTTGTCGAATGCTTTTTCAGCGTCTATTGATATGATCATGTGGTTTTTATCTTTCATTTTGTTTATGTGGTGTATCACATTTATTGATTTGCGAATGTTGAACCAGCCTTGCATCCCTGGGATGAATCCCACTTGGTCATGGTGAATAATGTTTTTGATGTATTGCTGGATCCGATTTGCTAGTATTTTGTTTAGGATTTTGGCATCTACGTTCATCAGGGATATTGGCCTGTCGTTTTCTTTCTTTGTAGTGTCTTTATCTGATTTTGGAATTAGAATTATGCTAGCCTCATAAAACGAGTTTAGAAGTCTTCCTTCATGTTGTATTTTTTAAAATAGTTTGAGGAGAATGGGTGTTAGTTCTTCTTTGAATGTTTGGTAAAACTCCCCTGTGAAGCCATCCGGGCCTGGAGTTTTGTTTGCTGGGAGAGTCTTGATTACATCTTCAATTTCCTTAGCTGTTATTGGTCTGTTCAAGTTTTCTATCTCTTCCCGGTCCAGTTTTGGGAGACTATGTGTTTCTAGAAATTTGTCCATTTCACTTAGATTGTCGAATTTTTTGCCATATAAATGTTCACAGTATTTGCTAATGATCCTTTGTATTTCTGTGGTGTCAGTTGTTACTTCTCCTCTTTCATTTCTGATTTTGTGTATTTGGGTTCTCTCTCTTTGTTTCTTGGTGAGTCTAGCAAAGGGTCCATCAATCTTGTTTATTTTTTCAAAAAACCAGCTCTTTGTTTCATTTATCCTTTGAATTGATTCTCTGGTTTCTATGTCATTTATTTCTGCTCTGATCTTTACTATTTCCTTTCTTCTACTTGCTGTGGGTTTTTCTTTTTGTTTGCTTTCTAGTTCTTTAAGTTGTGAGGTTAGATATTCTATTAGAAATTTTTGTTGTTTCTTGAGGTAGGCCTGTAGTGCTACGAACTTCCCTCTCAGAACAGCTTTCGCTGCATCCCATAGATTTTGTGTTGTTGTGTGTTCATTTTCATTGGTTTTCAGGAAGATTTTAATTTCTTACTTGATCTCCTTGGTAACCCATTCATTGTTTAATAACATGCTATTTAGCCTCCATGTATTCAAATGTCTTTGCATGTTCTTGTTGCAATTGATTTCTAGTTTCATGCCATTGTGATCTGAGAAGATGCTTGATATGATTTCAATCTTCTTGAACTTGTAGAGACTTTGTTTGTGTCCTAACATGTGGTCTATATTTGAGAATGTCCCATGTGCACTTGAGAAGAATGTGAATTCTATAGTTTTGGGGTGTAATTCTCTGTAAATATCTATTAAATCCATTTGGTGTAGTGCTTCGTTTAGAGTCTCTGTTTCCTTGTTAATTTTTTGTCTAGAGGATCTATCCAGTGATGTCAGCGGGGTGTTGAAGTCCAATGCTATGATTGTATTGCTGTCAATTTCTCCTTTGAAGTCCTCCAGAAGATTTTTAATATATTTTGGTGCTCCAATATTCGGTGCATATATGTTTACCAAGGTTATATCTTCCTGTTTGATAGATCCTTTCAATATTATGCAGTGACCTTCTTTGTCTCTAGTTATGGCTTTCGTTTTGAAATCTATTTTATCAGATATGAGTATTGCTACCCCAGCTTTTTTTTTTCCTTTCCATTTGCTTGGAAGATTTTTTTCCATCCCTTCACTTTCAGCCTATGTGAGTCTTTTGTTGTGAGGTGGGTCTCTTGTAAACAACATATATATGGGTTATGCTTTCTTATCCAATCCGCTACTCTATGTCTTTTTATCGGAGCATTCAATCCTTTTACATTTAAGGTGATTATTGATATGTACTTATTTATTGCCATTTTTGTTCAGTGTGGTTCTACTTTCCTTCCTATTTCTTCTACTGATTACAGCAGTCCTTTTAACATTTCTTGCAGTGCTGGTTTGGTGCTAATGTATACCCTTAGCCTTTTTTTGTCTGAGAAGCTCTTTATTTGACCTTCTATTTTGAATGATAGCCTTGCTGGATAGAGTCGTCTTGGATTCAGATCCTTGTTTTTCATGACCTTGATTACTTCATGCCATTCCCTTCTGGCCTGTAGTGTTTCTGTTGAGAAGTCAGGTGATAGCCTAATGGGGGTTTCTTTGTAGGTAACTTGTTGCTTTTCTCTTGCTGCCTTGAGGATTCTCTTTGTCTTTAATTTTTGGCATTTTAATTACTATGTGTCTTGGTGTGGGCCTGTTTGGGTTCTTCTTACTTGGGACTCTCTGTGCTTCTTGAACTTGAATACCTTTTTTCTTCACTAATTTAGGGAAGTTTTCTGTCATTATTTCTTCAAATATATTCTCTAACCCTTGCTCAATTTCTTCTTCTTCAGGGACTCCAATAATGCGAATATTATTACGTTTCCAGTTGTCCCACAGTTCTCTTAAGCTGTCTTCCTGTTTTTTCATTGTTTTTTCCTTTTGGTTTTCTGATTGGTTGATTTTTTCTACCCTGTCTTCCAATTCACTGATCTGGTCCTCAGCTTCCTCTACTCTGCTGTTTAGTCCTTCCAATGTGTTCTTCATTTCTGCTATGTCATTCTTCATTTCTTCTTGCTGCTTCTTCATTTCTTCTTGCTGCTTCTTCATTTCCACTTGGTTGGTTTTCAGTGTTTCTATGTCTTTGCTCATGGTGTGGATGTCTTTACTCAAGGTGTTGATGTCCTTACTCATGCTGTTGAGCTTACTCAAGATCATGGCTCTGAATTCTAGTTCTGTTAACTTGCTTAACTCCCTTTCATTTATCTCATCTTCGGTAGAGGTCTCTTGTTCTTTTATTTGGGCTCTGTTTCTTTGTTTCCCCATTTTGGCTATCTCAGTGGTTTTTGGAGCCTGCCAAATTTTCCTGTGGATGTTGGTGTTCTGTTGTTTGTGGCTCCCTCTACTGGGTTTGGATGAGCGTGGGAAGACCCACGTTAAACACCACCCTGGAGTCTTACTTTCCAGGGTAGATTTGCAATCCCAGCAGAGGTTAAGTTATCCTCTAGCTTTTTGCCTAGAGGCTAGTAGTCGTGGTTGCTTGAAGAGCCTTGGGTTTTCAGTTGATTGAAAACCTCCCTCAGATACACTAACTGAAATAAAGAATAATTTACAGAGGACTTCCGGTCAAGATGGCGGCATAGGTAAACGCGGTATCGCGTCCTCCCACAACCACATCGAAGTTACAACTAAACTACAGAACAACCATCATTCAAAATCACCTGAAATCAAGCTGAATGGAAGTCCTACAACTACGAAATTAAAGAAGAAGCCGCATCCAGACTGGTAGGAGGGTGGAGGCACGACGGGCTGGTCCCACACCCACGTGTGCTGGATAAAAATTAGGAGGTACACATCGGCTGGGACGGTCCTCCCAGAGGACTGAGGGGTCCCTGTGCCACACCAGGTGCCCAGCTCAGGGTTCCAGTGCCAGGAAGAGAATCCCCATAATTTCTGGCTGGAAAAACCAGCGGGAACTGAGGCTGAGGCGGCTGGAGCCCCTGGCAGCTCCTCTTAAAGGGCCTGCACACGGACTTACTCGGACTTGCTCTCTCCAGGCTCCAGCATGGGGGAGGCAGCCTGAAAGGCACCAGAATCATATGGGGAAGAACTGAGCTGTTTGGCATTAGAGCAAGGGCTGGAGAGGCAGCTTTCTCCTGGACAGACCTGCTATCAGAGGCTTTTGTTCCTTTGGTAAGCCCTTCCCTGGGCCTGCAGATGCCTCCATATCTGGGACTCCAGCTACCTGGCTCACACTGCTGGCCCCGCCCTGGTGATTCCCTGAGGCCCTGCCCCACCCAACTTTCAGGCCCACCCAAGCTGTTGCCAGTTGCTTGACCACAGGATTGGCCTGTCTTGGCTCCTGCTTCAGCTTTTCGTAAATTCTTTCAAACAAGCAGCATCTGGTCTCAGCTAGCCCCATACCTCTCGCTAAGTAATACATAGAAACAAACACAGGGAGGCAGCCAAAATGAGGAGACAAAGAAACAGGTCCCAAATGAAAGAACAGAACAAAACTCCAGGAAAACAACTAAGTGAAATGGAGTTAACCAACCTAACAGATGCTGAGTTCAAAATACTGCTTATAAGGATGCTCAATGGACTCAGTGAGAACCTCAGTGAACTTAGTGAGGGCCTCAAGAGCATAAAAAAGGACCAGTCAGAAATGAAGGATGCATTAACTGAAATAAAGAATAGTTTACACAGATGCAATAGTAGAGAAGGTAAAGCCAAGAAGCAAACCATCGATTTGGAATATAAGGAAGCAAAAAACACCCAATCAGAACACCAAAAAGAAAAAAGAATCCAAAAAAATGAGGATAGTGTAAGGAGCCTCTGGGACAACTTCAAGCGTGCCAACATTCGCATATTGGGGGTGCCAGAAGGAGAAGAGAGAGATCAAGAAATCAAACACCTATTTGAAACAATAATGGCAGAAAACTTCCCTAACTTGGTGAAGGAAACAGTCATACAAGTCCAGGAAGCACAGAGAGTCCCAAATAAGATGAACCCCAAAAGGCCCACACCAAGACACATCATCATCAAAATGCAAAAGGTTCAAGACAAAGAGAAAATCTTAAAAGCAGCAAGAGAAAAGCAGTTAGTTACCTACAAGGGAGTTCCCATCAGAATGTCAGCTGATTTTTCAAAAGCAACTTTGCAGGCCAGAAGGGAGTGGCAAGAAATATTCAGAGTGATGAAAAGCAAGAACCTACAACCAAGATTACTCTATCCTGAAAAGCTGTCATTTAGAATCGATGGCCATATAAAGAGTTTCCCAGACAAGGAAAAGCTAAAGGAGTTCATCACCACCAGACCATTATTATATGAAATGTTGAAGGGTCTTCTTGAAGAAAAATATAAAAAAATATAAACAAACAAAATGGCAATAAATACCTATCCATCAACAATTGAATCTACAAATAAAATGAACAAGCAGAACAGAAACATTCTCATAGATACAGAGAACTTTTGTTGGTTACCAGATGGGTGGGGGCTGGGGGTATGGGTGAAAAAGGTGAAGGGATTAAGAAGCACAAATTACTTGTTAGACTGACAAACCTTAAAGAGAAGGAGGGTTGGGGGTGGGAATAAACAAACCAAAGAACTTATATGTATATATGCATAACCAATGGACACAGACAACAGTGTGGGGAAAGGCAGGAGGGGGGCAGGAATGGGGAGGATGGGGGGCAATGGGGGATAAAATAAATTAATAAAAATAAAAGAAAAAATAAAAAAATAAATAAAAAAAAAAAAAAAGAAAAGAAAACCTCCCTCAGGTGTTCAAGGTGAGAGGATTTCCTGAGGGTAGGGCAGATGCTAGTACTTAATGAGCCTCAGTTTGCATTTCAATGGCCCACTAGGGTGTGGCTGGATCTCCAAGGGAGGGGCTGCCACCTCTCCCTAGAGCCCTGGGATGGAGTAAAACAGCCAGGCCACAGTCCTGCGTGGCCGCAACTCAGCAAAAGCTCTGAGCGCCCTCCAAATCCCGAGTGTCCCCACACAGTTACAGTCCAGTCCGCCCTCCCTCTGCCGGAGCCCAGGTGAGTGGCTGTGGCTATTTTAGCATTCTGTCCCGGCCCTCTGTGCGGTGGAGCCGGCTCAGGCTTTAACCCCGAGGGCGGGCGCTGCTCAGGGCTAAGGCCGCTGCTGTCCGTGGTCTCGCAGCCCCCCTCTCGCTCCTCCGCAATCCTACCAGGATCGAGTCATTGTCCCTGGTTGTATGGTCCTCGCAAGCTGCTTTTCTGTTGCTTTTTCTCGATGATTTTTCTTTATTTTAGTTGTAATTCCAGTTTGGTCCTGGGAGATGATCTGTGTAGCTTCTATTCACTCCGCCGCCATTTTGGAATCCTCACATGGGACATTCTCAAAGATAGACCACATGTTAGGACACAAACGAAGTCTCTACAAGTTTAAGAAGATTGAAATCATATCAAGCATCTTCTCAGATCACAATGGCATGAAACTAGAAATCAATTGCAACGAGAACATGCAAAGACATTTGAACACATGGAGACTAAATAGCATGTTATTAAACAATGAATGGGTTACCAAGGAGATCAAGGAAGAAATTAAAAACTTCCTGGAAACCAATGAAAATGAACACACAACAACACAAAATCTATGGGATGCATGAAAGGAATTCTGAGAGCGAAGTTCATAGCATTACAGGCCTATGTCAAGAAACAAGAAAAATTTCTAATAGACTAACCTCACAACTTAAAGAACTAGAAAGCAAACAAAAGAGAAACCACAGAGCAAGTAGAAGGAAGGAAATAGTAAAGATCAGAGCGGAAATAAATGACATGGAGACCAAAAAAAAAAAACAATTCAAATTATCAATGAAACAAAGAGCTGGTTTTTCGAAAAGATAAACAAGATTGATGGACCCTTAGCTAGACTCACCAAGAAACAAAGAGAGAGAACCCAAATACACAAAATCAAAAATTGAAGAGTAGAAGTAACAACTGACTACACAGAAATAAACAGGATCGTTAAGAAATACTATGAACAATTATATGGCAACAAATTCGACAATCTAAGGAAACGGGAAAATTTCTAGAAACACATGGTCTCCCAAAACTGGACTGGGAAGAGATAGAAAACCTGAACAGACCAGTAACAACTAAAGAAACTGAAGATGTAATCAAGACTCTCCCAGCAAACAAAACCCCAGGCCCAGACAGCTTCACGGGAGAGTTTTACCGAACATTCAAAGAAGAACTAACACCCATTCTCCTCAAACTATTTCAAAAAATTCAACATGAAGGAAGACTTCTAAACTTGTTTTATGAGGCCAGCATAATTCTAATTCCAAAACCAGAAAAAGACACTGCAAAGAATGAAAACTACAGGCCAATATCTGTGATGAACATAGATGCCAAAATCCTGAACAAAATACTAGCAAATCAGATCCAGCAATACATCAAAAAAATAATTCACTATGACCAAGTGAGATTCATCCCAGGGATGCAAGGCTGGTAGAATATTCGCAAATCAATAAATGTGATACACCACATAAACAAAATGAAAGATAAAAACCACATGATCATATCAATAGAAGCTGGAAAAGCATTTGACAAAATTCAGCACTCATTTCTGATAAAAACACTCAGCAATGTGGGAATAGAGGGATCCTATCTGAACAAAATAAAGGCCATATATGAAAGACCTACAGCCAACATCACACTCACTGGGCAAAAACTAAAAGCATTTCCCTTAAGAACAGGGACAAGACAGGGATGCCCACTTTCGCCACTCTTATTTAACATAATACTGCAAGTCTTAGCCACAGCAATCAGACATGAAGAAAAAATAAAAGGGATCCAAATTGGAAAGGAGGAAGAGAAACTGCCATTATTCGCAGACGACATGATATTATATATAGAAAACCCTAAAGACTCCATCAAAAATCTACTAGACTTAATAAATTAATTTGGCAAAGTAGCAGGATACAAAATTAATGTCAAGAAATTGACGGCGTTCTTATACACCAATGATGAAATCACAGAATGAGGAACTAAAAAAACAATCCCGTTTACCATCGTGGCAAAAAAAATTAAGATACCTAGGAATAAACTTAACCAAAGAAGTAAAGGACATATTTGCAGAAAACTACAGGACATTGAATAAAGAAATAGAGGAAGATATGAAAAAGTGGAAGCACATACTTTGTTCATGGATTGGGAGAATTAACATCATTAAAATGTCCATATTTCCCAAAGCCATCTATAGACTCAATGCCATCCCCATCAAAATACCAGTGACATATTTCACAGAACTAGAACAAATATTTCAAAAGTTCATATGGAACCAAAAAAGACCCCGAATAGCCACAGCAATCCTGAAAAAGAAGGACAAAGTAGGAGGGATCACAACACCGGACATCAGGTTATACTACAAAGCTACTGTAATCAAAAAGCCTGGTACTGGCACAAGAAGAGGCATACAGACCAGTGGAACAGAACAGAGAACCCGGAAATTGACCCAAGACATTATGCTCAATTAATATTTGACAAAGGTGGCAAGAGCATACAATAAAGTAAAGACAGCCTCTTTAGTAAATGGTGTTGGGAAAATTGGACAGCTACATGCAAAAAAATGAAACTAGACCATCAACTTATACCATACACAAGAATATACTCAAAATGGATAAAAGACTTAAATGTGACTCATGAATCCATACAAATTCTAGAAGAAAATACAGGCAACAAAATTTCGGACATCATACGCAGCAGAATTTTCAATGATACATCACCTAAGGCCACAGAAACAAAGGAAAAAAATGAACACATGGGACTACATCAAGCTAAAAAGCTTCTGCACAGTAAATGAAACAACCATCAAAATGGAAAAGGAACTCACTGTATGGGAGAGCATAATTGCCAATGATACATCAGATAAGGGGTTAATCTCCAAAATATATAGAGTGCTCATACAACTCAACAAAAGGAAGACAAAGAACCTAATTAAAAAATGGGCAGAGGAACTAAATAGACACCTCTCCAAACAGGACATACAAATGGCTAAGAGACATATGAAGAAATGCTCAACATCACTAATCATCAGAGAGATGCAAATTATAACAACAATGAGGTGTCACCTCACACCTGTCAGAATGGCCGCAATCAACAAATCATCAAACAGTAAGTGTTGGGGAGGGTGTGGAGAAAAGGGGACTCTAGTACACTGCTGGTGGGAATGCATACTGGTGCAGCCACTATAGAAAACACTATGGTGTTACCTCAAAAAATTAAAAATTAAATTGCCATTTGACCCAGTGATCCCACTTTGGGGAATATACCCTAAGAAGCCCAAAACACGAATCGCAAAGAATATATGTGCCCCCATGTTCATAACAGCACTATTTACAATAGCTAAGATCTGAAATAGCCCAGTGTCCACCAGTAGACGAATGGATAAAAAAGCGGTGTTACATATACACAATGGAGTACTATGCAGCTGTAAGAAAGAAAGATCTCTTATCCTTTGAGACGACATGGAGGGACCTGGAGAGTATTATCCTAAGAAAAACAAGCCAAGCAGAGAAAGACAAATACCACATGATTTCACTTATTTGTGGAATTTAATGAACAGAGCAGTCTGAGGCACAGGGTAGACCCGAGATGTGGAAATAGGGTACAGACTGACAACCCTCAGAAGAGGGTGTGGGGGTGAGGGAAGAGATAAACCACAGAAATTATATGCATATATGCATAACTGATGGACATCAACAGCAAAGATGGGGACGGCGTGTGGCGAATGGGGAGGAAGGTGTCAATAAGGAAAAAAGGAGAAACATCTGTAACAAAAATAAATTAATGAAATATATATATTTCATATATATATATATATAAATGTCCATTCTTGTCCCAGTTTCTTTTAAGGATCTCATGATCAAATGAGAGGTAAGTCTCTTTAGAAAAGGCATTCAGGGATTTCTGGTCATTTTGCAATGACCTTCTCCACTCCAAATGCATCATTTAAAAATATTTTAAGTATGTAGTAGAAATCAAAAGGAAAAACTAATGAATTTTAGTGTCAGAAATGACTAGCTCAAAGCAACAGCATCGAGCAGGAATTGCAAATACACAGGCTACAGAGGAATCAAAAGAAGACATGCATTTTGGGTACAGGGTTTTTAAATAACAAGGTGGAGATAGGAGTGGGATCTGAGCTCCTATATAAAGCCAACAGCTGGAAGGGCTGGCTTATAAATGGCAGTAGGGGTAGGAAAAAAAACCCCACAGTTCAGAAGTGTACTTTGAGCTGAGAGTGGGAAGAGTCACATAAGCCAAGGTATTGCGGCAGGCCTCCTAGGTAAAACAATTCCTACCAAATCACAATAATAACAACACTGACCAAGTACTTAATTATGTGCTGGACACTGTACTAACTGCTTTGTTTATACTAACTTATTCTTGGAACAGCCTTCTTTGACAGATATTGAAACTAAAGAACAGAGAGATTAAGTGACATGTCTAAGGTCACATGGCTACTAAGTGGCAGAGCCAGAATTCAAACCCAGGTAGTGTAGAACATGAATCTGTGTTTGTAACTGCCAACTTTGAAGTTGAATTTATAACCAAAACTTCCTATGTCCATGAGGAAATTAACCACCATGAGACAGGTAAAACAAATGAGATAATTCACATCTTGAGAACTATATCTAATAAACAAACCTGAAAGGGACTTTAAAATAACTATGCTTAGAATGTTCAAAAAGATTTTTTTTTAATTGAAAGAATTGCAAGGCAAGAAGATAAGAGTTTGAAAAATATGGTTGGACTTGAAAAAAATATGGTCATTGATTGAAATAGAAAAAAGGACACTCAAAAGATGGATTAAAGAGCAAATCTGACACAGCTAATGCAAGGATTGGTGAAATAGAAGATAAGCCTGAGGAAATCATCCAGAATGCAAAACAGGAATAAAAGATGGGAAATATGAAAGAGACATTAAATTACATAGAGGATAAAATGAGAAGTTCTAACAAGTGTCCAGTAAAAGAGGATATAGTGAATGGGGAAGAGGCATTATTTGAAAAATAATAGAAGAAATTTTCCAGAGTTGTTGAAAGTCAGGAATCCTCTAACTTACTGTCTTAATATCAAGGTCAGGTACTTGCAGGTAGGTCAGCAGTCTTCATGGGAGGAGGCTAGCATCTTAGCCCTGCCACTGCTACTATAATAGCTCAAAAGTGCCAAGTTCTTTATAAAGTATAGACCAATGTTTCTCAACTTTTTTTTCATTATTGTCTCCCCTCCTCCCAGGAGCCTTTTTAAACATGTTTTCCTAATCACTCCTCCCCTGCCATGAAATTTCAATACCAAAGATACACTGTATATCAGTTTATGTACTTTATGTAGTGTATTCTATACAAACATGACAGGTTGCTCTCATCACCTGGGAGGAAGACTATTCTACTTTGTTCTCCCTCCTCCTTTGCCTGGCTTACTACTCATTTTTCAGGTATAAGGTTAAATGCCACATCTTGAACCTCCCAGAATAGGTCAGACACCTATGTTATATGATCTTCTTTAAAGTTTTTATGAAAGTGTAAGTAAATAATGATCTGTGTAATTATTGATTGAGCAGGGTCCAAACCTCTTTTACATTCTGTTGTCACTCCAGAGCCTAGCACAATGGCTGCTACATGGTAGATCTCAAAAAGCTGACTAAATAAATGAGTACAATGAGTGATATTACCTGAGCAGATGAGAGGAAAATCACAGCCTTCAGAGGGATCTTGGAAAGTTATTTTAACTGTTCCTCAGTTTATGAGAAGAACTATTGCTTAATTACTTCTGATAGAGCAAAGTATGTCCTTTTCTTAAAACCACACTACAGTAATTCCCTTTTCCTTTAAAAGTTCTCATTATTTGGAAGAAAAAGGTGATCAAGAAGCTGTTGAGAGTAGAGACCGACCTCTTTTTGGAAAAAAAAAAATAAAAATAACATCTAAAATCATTTCCTGTTTTAAAAGAGCCAAGGAAATTGCCAGCTTCAAAGAAACCCTGTAGTAAATCATTTTGTTATAAGGAATAATGGACCAAATTGAGTGAAGAGTCTCTTTATATCCGAAACCAAAACAAACAGGTTGAAATTTGGTATGGTCACAGTAATTGTTCATATCAGCTTATGAGAGTCAATTATCAAATTTTCAGAAATTTTAAGAGCTGGTTGTTAAATATAATCATTATTAAAATTAAATTATACAAACTTACAATTAAATAAATTAAGTTAAAAACAAAGCTAATAAGTACTCAAAACTCATCACTTCCTAATTATTTTACTACACTTTACTATTATCCATGCTGATGAGATTTGTTATATCTTTTGTATCTGTAGCAGAAATACTATATAATGTTTTGCAACTACTCATCTCTTTGCAACTCCATGTTCAGTGATGTCAAGTTGGTAGTTTGAAATTAACCATGGTAGGAGTATTTACATCACAAAAATTATCAAATACTACAAATTAGTGCTTAAGCTATTGTTTTCTTGATTTATATTCCATTGTATGTATATACTACATTTTCTTTATCTATTCATCCATCAATGGACGTTTAGGTTTCCACATCTTGGTTATTATGAATAAAGGTGCAATGAACCTAGGAGTGAAAATATTTCTTTGAGATCCTGATTTCAATTCCTTTGGATAAACACTCATAAGTGGAATTGCTGGATCACATGGTAATTCTATGTTTAATTTTTTTTGAGGAACTTCCACACGGTTTTCCATAGAGACTGAGCCATTTTACATCCCAACAATGTACAAGGGTTCCAATTTCCCCACATCCTCACCAACACTTGTTATCTTTTGATTTTCTTTTACCTCCTCACCATCCTATCCTTTTGGTAGTCACCATACTGTTGTCTGTGTATTTGATTTTTGATAATAGACATCCTAACAGCTGTGAGGTGATATCTCACTGTGGTTTTGATTTTCATTTCCCTGATAATTAGTAGTTTTGTATATCTTTTCATGGACCTGCTGGTCATTTTTATGTCTTCTTTGAAGAAATGTCTACTTTGGTCCTTTACCCATTTTTAAATTGGATTATTTATTTATTTATGCTATTGATTTATAGGAGTTTCTTTTTTTATTTTTTTACTAATTTATTTTTGTTACAGATGTTTCTCCTTTTTTCCCCATTGACACCCTCCTCCCCATCCCCCCACCCCGTCCTCAGCCCTGTTGTCCATGTCCATCAGCTATGCATACATGCACAAGGTTCTGTGGTTTATCTCCTCCCTCCCCCCCCACACCCTCCTCTGAGGGGTGTCAGTCTATACCCTACTTCCACATCTCTGGGTCTACCCTGTTCCTCAGACTGTTATGTTCATTATATTCCACAAATAAGTGAGATCATGTGATATTTGTCTTTCTCTGCTTGGCTTGTTTCGCTTAGGATAATACTCTCGAGGTCTCTCCATGTCGTCTCAAAGGATAAGAGATCTTTCATTCTTACAGCTGCATAGTACTCCATTGTGTACATGTACCACAGCTTTTTTATCCATTCATCCACTGATGGACACTTGGGCTGTTTCCAGATCTTAGCTATTGTAAATAGTGCTGCTATGAACATGGGGGTACATGTATTCTTTCTGGTTGGTGTTTCAGGCTTCTTAGGGTATACTCCTAGAAGTGGGATCACTGGGTCAAATGGCAATTCAATTTTTAATTTTTTGAGGTAACACCATAGTGTTTTCCACAGTGGCTGCACCAGTCTGCATTCCTACCAGCAGTGTACTAGAGTCCCCTTTTCTCCACACCCTCGCCAACACTTGTTGTTTGATGATTTGTTGCTGGCGGCCATTCTGACAGGTGTGAGGTGATACCTCATTGTTGTTTTAATTTGCATCTCTCTGATGATTAGTGATGTTGAGCATTTCTTCATCTGTCTCTTAGCCATTTGTATGTCCTTTTAGGAGAGGTGTCTATTTAGTTCCTCTGCCCATTTTTTAATTGGGTTCTTTGTCTTCCTTTTGTTGAGTTGTATGAGCACTCTATATATTTTGGAGATTAACCCTTTATCTGATGTATCATTGGCAATTATGCTCTCCCATAGAGTGGGTTCCCTATCTGTTTTGAAGGTTGTTTCTTTTGCTGTTCCCTCCTGATTTTTATTGGCCACACATGGGTGTCGGAGAGGCCATCTGTGCTTCCGCCCCTCCTACCAGTTTTGATGTGGATACTTCTTTAATTTGGTAGTTAGAGGACTTTCATTCAGTTCGATTTCTGGTGGTTATGAATGATAGTTGTGCTGTAATTTAGTTGTAATTGTGATGTGGTTGTGGAAGGAGGTGATACCGCGTTTACTTATGCCGCCATCTTGACCGGAAGTCCTACAAAATTCCTATTTTTAAAAATTGAAGCATAGGGGGGGAGAAAAATGGCGGTGGAGTGAATGGAAGCTACACAGATGATCTCCCAGGATCAAACGGGAATTACAAATAAAATAAAGACAAATCATTGGGAAAAAGCAACAGAAAAGCAGCGGGAGAGGACCATACAACCAGGGACACTGAATGAACCTGGTAGGATCTGCGGAGGCGCATGAGGGTGGCGGGCTGGGAGCCCACGGACAGCAGCGACCTCGGCTGTGAACTACGGCACGGCTGTGAGCAGCGCCCCGCCTCTAAGCGGCGGCCCCGACTGGGAGCTGCGGCCCCAGCTGTAAGCGGAGCCCCGCCTCTAAACGGCGGCCCCCGGCTGGGAGCTGCGTCCCTGGCGGTAAGCGACGCCCCGCCTCTAAACGGCGGCCCCAACTGGGAGCTGCGGCCCCGGCTGGAAGTGGCGCCCCCGCTGGAAGCCGCAGCCCCGACTGGAAGCGGCGCCCCGGCTGGAAGCGTCGCCCCGCCTGTAAGCGGCGCCCCGGCTGTAAGCGGCGGCCCGGTTGGGAGCTGCGGCCCGTATGGTAGCGGCGGAGGCGGCGCCGGCCCTCAGGGATAAGAGCACCAGCTGCTCCACAGAGCAGAGGGCCGGGACAGAGCGCTAAATAGCCACAGCCACTCACCTGGGGCTCCGACAGAGGGAGGGCGGACTGGACTGGAACTTTGAGGGGACACCTGGGATTTGGAGGGCGCTCAGAGTTTGTGCTGAGCTGTGGCCACAAAGGACGGTGGTGGTCAGCCCCTCCTTCCCTGTTGCACAGACCAGCAGCCAAGTTTGCTCCATCCAGGAACTGTGGAAGCCCCTCCCTCGGAGATCCCCAGGTGAGGTAAAGAGGTAAAGAACTGCAAATTGAGGCTCATTAACAACCAGCATTGGCCCCACCCTCAGAAATCCTCTTACACTGTAAACATCTGAGGGAGGTTCGCATTCAACGGAGATCCTAAGGCTTTTCAAGTAACTGAGGCTAATAGCCTCCAGGCAAAAAGCTAGATCATAACTAAACCTTTCCTGAGCTTGCAAATCTACCCAGGAAAGTGAGACTTGACAGTGGTGTTGAAGGAGGGCCCTCCATGCTCATCCAAACCCAGTAGAGGGAGCCACAAATAGCAGAACACCAACACCCACAGGGAAAATTTGGCAGGCTCCAAAACCCACTGTGATAGCAAAAATGGTGAAACAAAGAAACAGATCCCAAATGAAAGAACAAGAGAACTCCACCGAAGATGAGATAAATGAAATGCAGCTAAGCAAATTATCAGAGGGAGAGTTCCGAGCCATGATCTTGAGGAAACTAAACAGCATGAGTAAGGACATCAACACCATGAGTAAAGATATAGAAACTCTGAAAACCAACCAAGTGGAAATGAAGAATGACATAGCAGAAATAAAGAACACATTGGAAGGATTGACCAGCAGAGTAGAGGAAGCATAGGACCGGATCAGTGAATTAGAAGACAGAGTAGAAAAAATCAATCAATCAGAAAACCAAAAGGAAAAAACAATGAAAAAACAGGAAGATAGCTTAAGAGAACTGTGGGACAACTGGAAACGTAATAACATTCGCATTATTGGAGTCCTCGAAGAAGAAGAAAATGACCAAGGGTTAGAGAATATATTTGAAGAAATAGTGACAGAAAACTTTCCTAACCTGGTGAAGGAAGAAAGCATTCAAGTTCAAGAAGCACAGAGAGCCCCAAGTAAGAAGAACCCAAGCAGGCCCACACCAAGACACATAATAATTAAAATGCCAAAAATCAAAGACAAAGAGAGAATCCTAAAGGCAGCAAGAAATAAGCAACAGGTTACCTACAAAGGAAACCCCATTAGGCTATCATCTGACCTCTCAACAGAAACACTACAGGCCAGAAGGGAATGGCATGAAGTAATCAAGGTCATGAAAAACAAGGATCTGAATCCAAGACTACTCTATCCAGCAAGGCTATCATTCAAAATAGAAGGTCAAATAAAGAGCTTCCCAGACAAAAAAAGGCTAAGGGAATATATTAGCACCAAACCAGCACTGCAAGACATGTTAAAAGGACTGCTATAATTATGAGAAGAAATAGAAAGATAACTAGAACCACACTGTACAAAAATGGCAATAAATAAGTACATATCAATAATCACCTTAAATGTAAATGGACTGAATGCTCCAATAAAAAGACACAGAGTAGCTGACTGGATAAGAAAGCATGATTCACACATATGTTGCTTACAAGAGACCCACCTCACAACAAAAGACTCACATAGGTTGAAAGTAAAGGGATGGAAAAAAATCTTCCAAGCAAACGGAAAGGAAATAAAAGCTGGGGTAGCAATACTCATATCTGATAAATTAGATTTCAAATTGAAGACCATAACTAGAGACAAAGAAGGCCACTACATAATATTGAAAGGGTCTATCCAACAGGAAGATATAACCTTGGTAAACATATATGCACCCAATATAGGAGCACCAAAATATATTAAAAATCTTCTGGAGGACTTCAAAGGAGAAATCGACCACAATACAATCATAGCAGGAGACTTCAACACCCCACTGACATCACTGGATAGATCATCTAGACAAAAAATCAACAAGGAAACAGAGACTCTAAATGAAGCACTAGATCAAATGGATTTAATAGATATATACAGAGAATTACACCCCAAAACTGCAGAATTCACATTCTTCTCAAGTGCACATGGGACATTCTCAAAGATAGACCATATGTTAGGGCACAAACTAAGTCTCTACAAGTTCAAGAAGATTGAAATCATATGAAGCATCTTCTCAGACCACAATGGCATGAAACTAGAAATCAATTGCAACAAGAACATGCAAAGACATATGAACACATGGAGGCTAAATAGCATGTTACTGAACAATGAATGGGTTACCATGGAGATCAAGGAAGAATTTAAAAAATTCCTGGAAACCAATGAAAATGAACACACAACAACGCAAAACCTATGGGATACTGCGAAAGCAGTTCTGAGAGGGAAGTTCATAGCACTACAGGCCCACCTTAAGAAAGAAGAAAAATTTCTAATTGACTACCTAACCTCACGACTTAAAGAACTGGAAAGCAAACAAAAAGAAAACCCTAGAGCAAGTAGAAGGAAGGAAATAGTAAAGATCAGAGCAGAAATAAACGACATGGAGACCAAAAAAACAATTCAAAGGATCAATAAAACAAAGAGCTGGTTTTTTGAAAAGATAAACAAGATTGATGGACCCTTAGCTAGACTCACCAAGAAACAAAGAGAGAGAACCCAAATACACAAAATCAGAAATGAAAGAGGAGAAGTAACAACTGACACCACAGAAATACAAAGGATCATTAGCAAATATTATGAACATTTGTATGGCAAAAAATTCGACAATCTAAGCCAAATGGACACATTTCTAGAAACACGTAGTCTCCCAAAACTGAATCGGAAAGAGATAGAAAACTTGAACAGGCCAATAACAACGAAGGAAATTGAAGATGTAATCAAGACTCTCCCAACAAACAAAAGCCCAGGCCCTGACGGCTTCACGGGGGAGTTTTACCGAACATTCAAAGAAGAACTAACACCCATTCTCCTCAAACTATTCCAAAAAATTCAAGAAGAAGGAAGACTTCCAAACTCGTTTTATGAGGCCAGCATAATTCTCATCCCAAAACCAGAAAAAGACACTACAAAGAAAGAAAACTACAGGCCAATATCCCTGATGAACATAGATGCCAAAATCCTGAAGAAAATACTAGCAAATCGGATCCAGCAATACATCAAGAAAATTATTCACCATGACCAAGTGGGATTCATCCCAGGGATGCAAGGCTGGTACAATATACGCAAATCAATAAATGTGATACATCACATAAACAAAATGAAGGATAAAAACCATATGGTCATATCAATAGATGCTGAAAAAGCATTTGACAAAATCCAGCACCCATTTCTGATAAAAACGCTCAGCAATTTCGGAATAGAGGGATCATATCTCAACATTATGAAGACCTACAGCCAACATCATACTCAATGGACAAAAACTAAAAGCATTTCCCTTAAGAACAGGAACAAGACAAGGATGCCCACTTTCACCACTCTTATTCAACATAGTACTGGAAGTCTTAGCCACAGCAATCAGACGTGAAGAAAAAATAAAAGGGATCCAAATTGGAAAGGAGGAAGTGAAACTGTCATTAATCGCAGATGACATGATATTATACATAGAAAACCCTAAGGACTCCATCAAAAATCTACTAGACTTAATTAATGAATTTGGCAAAGTAGCAGGATACAAAATTAACGTCAAGAAATCGACAGCATTCTTATACACTAATGATGAACTCACAGAAAGAGACATTAAAAAAACAATCCCATTTACCATCGCGGCAAAGAAATTAAGATACCTAGGAATAAACTTAACCAAAGAAGTAAAGGACCTATTTGCAGAAAACTACAAGACATTGATAAAAGAAATAGAGGAAGATATAAAAAAGTGGAAGCACATACCTTGTTCATGGATTGGAAGAATTAACATCATTAAAATGTCCATACTACCCAAAGCAATCTACAGATTTAATGCAATCCCCATCAAAATACCAACGACATATTTCACAGAACTAGAACAAATACTTCAGAAGTTCATATGGAACCAAAAAAGACCCCGAATAGCCACAGCAATCTTGAAAAAGAAGGACAAAGTAGGAGGGATCACAATACCGGACATCAGGTTATACTACAAAGCTACTGTAATCAAAACAGCCTGGTACTGGCACAAGAACAGGCACATAGACCAGTGGAACAGAACAGAGAATCCGGAAATTGACCCAAGACATTATGCTCAATTAATATTTGACAAAGGTGGTAAGAGCATACATTGGAGTAAAGACAGCCTCTTCAATAAATGGTGTTCGGAAAATTGGACAGCTACATGCAAAAAAATGAAACTAGATCATCAACTTACACCATACACAAGAATAAACTCAAAATGGATAAAAGACTTAAATGTGACTCATGAATCCATAAAAATCCTAGAAGAAAATGTAGGCAACAAAATTTCAGACATCATACGCAGCAAAATTTTCACTGATATATCACCTAAGGCAACAGAAACAAAGGAAAAAATGAACACATGGGACTACATCAAACTCAAAAGCTTCTGCACAGCAAAAGAAACAACCATCAAAGTGGAAAGGCAACCCACTGTATGGGAGAGCATAATTGCCTATGATATATCAGATAAGGGACTAATTTCCAAAATATATAGAGTGCTCATACATCTCAACAAAAGGAAGACAAAGAACCCAATTAAAAAATGGGCAGAGGAACTAAATAGACACCTCTCCAAACAGGACATACAAACGGCCAAGAGACATATGAAGAAATGCTCAACATCACTAATCATCAGAGAGATGCAAATTAAAACAACAATGAGGTATCACCTCACACCTGTCAGAATAGCCGCCATCAACAAAGCATCAAACAACAAGTGTTGGCGAGGATGTGGAGAAAAGGGGACTCTAGTACACTGCTGGTGGGAGTGCAGACTGGTGCAGCCACTATGGAAAGCACTATGGTGTTACCTCAAAAAATTAAAAATTGAATTACCATTTGACCCAGTGATCCCACTCCTAGGAATATACCTTAAGAAGCCTGAAACACCAATCAGAAAGAATACATGTACCCCCATGTTCATAGCAGCGCTATTTACAATAGCTAAGATATGGAAACAGCCCAAGTGTCCATCAGTAGATGAATGGATAAAAAAGCTGTGGTACATATACACAATGGAGTACTATGCAGCTTTAAGAAAGAACGATCTCCTATCCTTTGCGTCAACATGGGAGGACCTGGAAACTATTATCCTAAGTGAAACAAGCCAAGTAGAGAAAGACAAACATCATATGATCTCACTTATTTCTGGAATATAATGAACATAACAGGGTGAGGAGCAGGGTAGTCCCGGGGACGTGGAAGTGGGGTACAGACTGACATCTGTCAGAAGAGGGGGTGGGGGAGGGGAGCGATGAACACAGAACTTGTACGCATGTACTCATAACCAATGGACATGGACAACAAAAATGGGGATGGGGCAGGGAGGGAGGGGGAGGGGGTTTCAATGGGGGAAAAAAAGGAGAATCATCTGTAACAAAAGTAAATTAATAAAAAAAAATAATAATAATAAAAAAAAAAAATTGAAGCATAATAGTTAAGTACAGTCGTCCCTCGCCCCTTTGCGCTTCAACTTTCGCGGCTTCACTCTATCATGGTTTTTTCAAATATATTCATTAAAAAGTTTATCGAGACAGTGAAAATGATACAGTGCATGCTCGGTTGTCTGAGTCAATCATACACCCTTGTATTGCAATTAAAATTAAAATCACTGTACATATGGACTGTATGCCTACATATTTGAGTACCCCAGGAATCCTTCAACGCCAGGTGCAACCACTAGTGTCTGGAACGGATTAACCACAATAAACGAGGGACGACTGTAAATAACTTCCACTAACCTTAAATGTAAACTTCATGATTGTGTGTATGCTAGTCAATATCCCTCAAGGGTAGCCACCAAGTCACTGACCTCTATTATCACTGATTAGTTTTGTCTAGTCTTGATCTTCAGAGGAGTGGAATCATATAGTATCTATTTTTGTGTACTCTCTTTAGCTCAATCTAATGCTGGCAAGATTTATTCAAGTTTTGCATGTAATAACAGTTCCTTCCATTTTATTGCTAATTAGAATTCCATTGCATGGACATACCACAATTTATTTATCCATTCTGTTCATGACCACTGAAATTATTTACAGGTTTGTGCTATTATGGATCTAGAAGTAGAAAAGTTAGGATGTAACAGTGGAAATGATAGATTCCCTAGTAGTAATAGCTCACTTTTATTGAATGCCTATTCTGTACCAGATATTTTACATAGTTCTAATTCTCCTAACAACCTTGGGCAAGACAATGCCATTATTTTCTTTTCACAAGGGAGGAAATTGAGACTGAGAGAGACAGGTTGGGTTCTCTGGGAAGCAGATGCTCTGATAATTAAGAGTGAAAATGGTTTAATGAGAATTAATAACTGTAAAAGAAAGGGGGAGGAAACAGAATTGGGCAAGGAAACTGTCAGACCATGGTGCAAACCTGTCAAAGTCTAGCAGACCAAAGGGGAGCTCCAAAGCAAAGACTGCCTCCTAGAGTACTCTTCCATGTGGTAGAAATGGGCCTTGGATGGCCTCCCCGATCAGTCATTGGCAAGGGGCCACCCCAAGAAGAGCATAACCTTGGCTCCAAAGCTGAGACAGACCCTAAAGGAGCTAATAGCTGTGGGCTGTCAGCTAACCATACTCCTCACAGCTGGGAAGGAGGTTCTTTCTCAATAGGAATTCTGAGCAGTGTGTCTCTATGTCCATCACGGCAAGTAATGCTGAATCAGGGACTCAAACCCAGGTTATCTGGAGCCAAATTCTGTTTCTCTTTCCACTCTGGCACACTGCTCCCCCCAAGCAAGGAACTCTTCTAGTCAAGAGGTAATGAAGGAGAGAGGAAAATGGCGGTGGAGTGAATGGAAGCTACACAGACAATCTCCTAGGACCAAACAGGAATTACAACTAAAATAAAGACAAATGGTCAGGAAAAAGCAACAGAAAAGCAGCAGGAGAGAACCATACAACCAGGGACAATGAATGAGCCGGGTAGGATCTGCAGAGGTGCGTGAGGGTGGCAGGCTGGGAGCCCATGGAGAGCAGCAGCCTGAGCTATGAGCAGCGGCAGCGCCCGCCCTCGGGGTTAAGACCCCAAGCTGCTCCACAGTGCAGAAGTCTGGGACAGAGCGCTAAATAGCCACAGTCACTCACCTGGGGCTCTGGCAGAGGGAGGGCGGACTGGACTGGAACTCTGTGGGGACACCTGGGATTTGGAGGGCGCTCAGAGTTTGTGCTGAGTTGTGGCTACAAAGGATGGTGGTGGACAGCCACTCCTTCCCAGTTACACAGAACAGCAGCCAAGTTTACTTCTTCCCTGAGTTGTAGCAGCCCCTCCCTCAGAGATTCCCAGGTGAGGAAAAGAGGTAAAGAAATGCAAATTGAGGCTCATTAACAACCAGCATTGGCCCCACCCTCGGGAAATCCTCTTACACTATAAACACCTGAGGGAGTGTCTCATTCAACTGAGATCCTAAGGCTTTTTAAGTAACTGAGGCTAATAGTTACAGGCAAAAAGCTAGAGCATAACTGAACCTTTCAAGAGCTTGCAAATCTACCCAGGAAAGTGAGACTTGATAGTGGTGTTTAAGGAGGGCCCTCCATGCTCATCCAAACCCAGTAGAGGGAACCACAAATAGCAGAACACCAACACCCACAGGGAAAATTTGGCAGGCTCCAAAACCACTGAGACAGCAAAAATGGTGAAACAAAGAAACAGATCCCAAATGGAAGAATAAGAGGACTCTACCGAAGATGAGATAAATGAAATGCAGTTAAGCAAATTATCAGAGGTAGAGTTCAGAGCCATGATCTTGAGGAAACTAAACAGCATGAGTAAGGATATTGACACCATGAAAACCAACCAAGTGGAAATAAAGAATGACATAGCAGAAATAAAGAACACATTGGAAGGACTGACCAGCAGAGTAGAGGAAGCGGAGGGCTGGATCAGTGAATTAGAAGACAGAGTAAAAAAATCAATCAATCAGAAAACCAAAAGGAAAAAACAATGAAAAAACAGGAAGATAGCTTAAGAGAACTGTGGGACAACTGGAAAAGTAATAACATTAGCATCATAGGAGTCCCCGAAGAAGAAGAAAATGAGCAAGGGTTAGAGAATATATTTGAAGAAATAGTGACAGAAAACTTTCCTAACCTGGTGAAGGAAGAAGGCATTGAAGTTCAAGAAGCACAGAGAGCTCCAAGTAAGAAGAACCCAAACAGGCCCACACAAAGACACATAATAATTAAAATGCCAAATATTAAAGACAAAGAGAGAATCCTAAAGGCAGCAAGAAATAAGCAACAGGTTACTTACAAAGGAACCCCCATAAGGCTATCATCTGACTTCTCAACAGAAACACTACAGGCCAGAAAGGAATGGCATGAAGTAATCAAGGTCATGAAAAACAAGGATCTGAATCCAAGACTACTCTATCCAGCAAGGCTGTCATTCAAAATAGAAGGTCAAATAAAGAGCTTCTCAGACAAAAAAAAAGGCTAAGGGAATATATTAGCACCAAACCAGCAGTGCAAGAAATGTTAAAAGGACTGCTGTAATTAGTAGAAGAAATAGGAAGGAACATAGAACCACACTAAACAAAAATGGCAATAAATAAGTGCATATCAATAATCACCTTAAATGTAAATGGATTGAATGCTCCAATCAAAAGACACAGAGTAGCTGACTGGATAAGAAAGCATGACCCATATATATGTTGTTTACAAGAGACCCACCTCACAACAAATGACTCACATAGGTTGAAAGTGAAGGGATGGAAAAAAATCTTCCAAGCAAACAGAAAGGAAAAAAAAGCTGGGGTAGCAATACTCATATCTGATAAATTCGATTTCAAAATGAAAGCCATAACTAGAGACAAAGAAGGTCACTACATAATATTGAAAGGATCTATCCAACAGGAAGATATAACCTTGGTAAACATATATGCACCCGATATAGGAGCACCAAAATATATTAAAAATCTTCTGGAGGACTTCAAAGGAGAAATTGACAACAATACAATCATATCAGGGGACTTCAACACCCCGCTGACATCACTGGATAGATCCTCTAGACAAAAAATTAACAAGGAAACACAAACTCTAAACGAAGCATTAGACCAAATGGATTTAATAGATATATACAGAGAATTACATCCCAAAACCACAGAATTCACATTCTTCTCAAGTGCACATGGAACATTCTCAAAGACAGACCACATGATAGGACACAAAGTAAGTCTCTACAAGTGCAAGAAGATTGAAATCATATCAAGCATCTTCTCAGATCACAATGGCATGAAAATAGAAATCAATTGCAACAAGAACATGCAAAGACATATGAACACATGGAGGATAAATAGCTTGTTATTGAACAATGAATCGGTTACCATGGAGATCAAGGAAGAAATTAAAAACTTCCTGGAAACTAATGAAAATGAACACACAACAACACAAAATCTATGGGATGCAGCGAGAGCAGTTCTGAGAGGGAAGTTCATAGCACTACAGGCCCACCTCAAGAAAGAAGAAAAATTTCTAATTGACTACCTAACCTCACAACTTAAAGAACTAGAAAGCAAACAAAAAGAAAACCCTAGAGCAAGTAGAAGGAAGGAAATAGTAAAGGTCAGAGCAGAAATAAACGACATGGAGACCAAAGAAACAATTCAAAGGATCGATGAAACAAAGAGCTGTTTTTTTGTAAAGATAAACAAGATTGATGGACCCTTAGCTAGATTCACCAAGAAACAAAGAGAGAGAACCCAAATACACAAAATCAGAAATGAAAGAGGAGAAGTAACAACTGACACCACAGAAATACAAAGGATTGCTAACAAATAGTATGAACATTTATATGGCAACAAATTCGACAATCTAAGCGAAATGGACAAATTTCTAGAAACACATAGTCTCCCAAAACTGAACCAGGAAGAGATAGAAAACTTGAACAGGCCAATAACAACGAAGGAAATTGAAGATGTAATCAAGACCCTCCCAGCAAACAAAAGCCCAGGCCCTGCCGGCTTCACGGGGGAGTTTTACCAAACATTCAAGGAAGAACTAACACCCATTCTCCTCAAACTATTTCAAAAAATTCAAGAAGAAGGAAGACTTCCAAACTCGTTTTATGAGGCCAGCATAATTCTAATTCCAAAACCAGAAAAAGCCACTACAAAGAAAGAAAACTACAGGCCAATGTCCCTGATGAACATAGATGCCAAAATCCTTAACAAAATATTAGCAAATCGAATCCAGCAATACATCAAAAAAAATTATTCATCATGACCAAGTGGAATTCATCCCAGGGATGCAAGGCTGGTACAATATTCACAAATCAATAAATGTGATACATTACATAAACAAAATGAAAGATAAAAACCACATAATCATATCAATAGATGCTGAAAAAGCATTTCACAAAATCCAGCACCCATTTCTGATAAAAACACTCAGCAATTTGGGAATAGAGGGATCATATCTCAACATTATAAAAGCCATATATGAAAGACCTACAGTCAACATCATACTCAATGGACAAAAACTAAAAGCATTTCCCTTAAGAACAGGAACAAGACAAGGATGCCCACTCTCACCACTCTTATTTAACATAGTACTGGAAGTCTTAGCCACAGCAATCAGACATGAAGAAAAAATAAAAGGGATCCAAATTGGAAAGGAGGAAGTGAAACTGTCATTATTCGCAGATGACATGATATTATACACAGAAAACCCTAAAGACTCCATCAAAAATTTAATAGACTTAATAAATTAATTTGGCAACGTAGCAGGATACAAAATTAATGTCAAGAAATCAACGGCATTCTTATATACCAATGATGAACTCACAGAAAGAGAAACTAAAAAAACATTCCCATTTACCATCGCAGCAAAAATTTAAGATACCTAGGAATAAACTTAACCAAAGATGTAAAGGATCTATTTGCAGGGAACTATAGGACATTGAAAAAAGAAATAGAGGAAGATATAAAAAAGTGGAAGCACATACCTTGTTCATGGATTGGAAGAATTAACATCATTAAAATGTCCATACTACCCAAAGCAATCTATAGATTTAATGCAATCCCCATCAAAATACCAACCAAATATTTCATAGAACTAGAACAAATGCTTAAGAAGTTCATATGGAACCAAAAAAGACCCTGAATAGCCACAGCAATCTTGAAAAAGAAGGACAAAGTAGGCGGGATAAAAATACCGGACATCAGGTTATACTACAAAGCTACTGTAATCAAAACAGCTTGGTACTGGCATAAGGACAGGCACATAGATCAATGGAATACAACAGAGAACCCAGAAATTGACCCAAAACATTATGCTCAATTAATATTTGACAAAGGCGGCAAGAGTATACAATGGAGTAAAGACAGCCTCTTTAATAAATGGTGTTGGGAAAATTGGACAGCTACATGCAAAAAAATGAAACTAGACCATCATCTTACACCATACACAAGAATAAACTCAAAATGGATAAAAGACTTAAATGTGACTCATGAATCCATAAAAATCGTAGAAGAAAATGTAGGCAACAAAATTTCAAACATCATACACAGCAGAATCTTCAGTGATATATCACCTAAGGCAACAGAAACAAAGGAAAAAATGAACACATGGGACTACATCAAACTCAAAAGCTTTTGCACAGCAAAAGAAACAACCATCAAAACAGAAAGGGAACCCACTGTATGGGAGAGCATAATTGCCAATGATACATCAGATAAGGGGTTAATCTCCAAAATATATAGAGTGCTCATACAACTCAACAAAAGGAAGACAAAGAACCCAATTAAAAAATGGGCAGAGGAACTAAATAGACACCTCTCCAAACAGGACATACAAATGGCCAAGAGGCATATGAAGAAATGCTCAACATCACTAATCATCAGAGAGATGCAAATTAAAACATCTATGTGGTATCACTTCACACCTGTCAGAATAGCCGCCATCAACAAAGCATCATACTACAAGTGCTGGCGAGGGTGTGGAGAAAAGGGGACTCTAGTACACTGCTGGTGGGAATGCAGACTGGTGCAGCCACTGTGGAAAACACTATGGTGTTACCTCAAAAAATTAAAAATTGAATTACCATTTGACCCAGTGATCCCACTCCTAGGAATGTACCCTAAGAAGCCTGAAACACCAAACAGAAAGAATACATATACCCCCATGTTCATAGTAGCGTTATTTACAATAGCTAAGATCTGGAAACAGCCCAAGTGTCCATCAGTAGACGAATGGATAAAAAAGCTGTGGTACATATACACAATAGAGTACTATGCAGCTGTAAGAAAGAAAGATCTCTTATCCTTTGCGACGACATGGGAGGACCTGGAAACTATTATCCTAAGTGAAACAAGGCAAGCAGAGAAAGACAAATATCATATGATCTCACTTATTTCTGGAATATAATAAACATAACAGTCTGAGGAACAGGGTAGTCCCAGAGATGTGAAAGTAGGGTACAGACTGACAATTGCCAGAAGAGGGTGTGGGGGAAGGGTGCGATGAACCACAGAACTTGTACGCATGTACTCATAACCAATGGTCATGGACAACAAAACTGGGTACAGGGCAGGGAGGGAGGGGGAGGAGTGTGACAATGGGGGAAAAAGGAGAAACATCTGTAACAAAAATAAATTAAAAAAAAAGAGGTAATGAATATCTTCACAGCATGAACCAGTCATCAGATACTGGATAATGACAAAACTAGGAGCAGTCAGGATACCTTTCTGTCCTCGGCAGTCTGCTTCAACTGTCAGGTTCTCACTGTTAATTTGAGTCCCATCAGCAAAAGTGGGAAGGACATATGTAGAGTAAATCCACTGCCACTTGCTGAAGTGCTGCCCAAAATGTGCAGCTATGTGTGAGGCAAACAAAGTACATGCAAAAGCATTTCCTTTGATAAAATACAAACAAACATGAATCCAGCTCCTCTGCTTTCTTAAGTCTGTGGTCTAACTACAGCTTAAACTCAGAGTAAGCAGTCTTGAAAAGGTTAACACTAGATAAAGTTCCCGTCTAAGGGGAAAGGAGCCTTAGTCAGAAAGAAAGGCAGAATGTTTATGAAGAGAAATTGCATCTACATTGAAGATTACTTTCCAGAGAAAAGAAACTTGGTACTGGAAACACATGTAACTTTCCAACATGACTTGCTTCTAGGTTGACATTAAACCCAATTTCAGTGACTACTATTTCCCTGAGCTGTGCCCTTTCTCTGCAGAGTAGAGAAATAAGAGGCCTCTGGGTGTGCTAGCCTGAGACATTGGGACTCTTGGGGGCCCTCCATATCTGACCATTCTTTTCTGTCAGTTAAAAATGCCGTGGACCAAAAACAAACCCTCACATTTATGGTCAATTTACTTTTAACAAGAGTATCAAGACAATTCAATGGGGGAAAGAATAGTCTTTTAAATAATTGGTGCTATGATAAGTGGATATCCACATGCAAAATAATGAAGTTGGACTCTTACTTTATACTATATAAAAATTAAATAAAAATAGCTAAAAGATCTAAATAGAAGAGCTCAAGCTATAAAACTCTAGGAAACAAACATAGGTGTAAATCTTTCTGACCTTGGATTAAGCAATGGTTTCTTAGTTATGACACTAAAAATATAACCAACCAATGAAAAATAGATAAATGGAACTACATAAAATTTAAGAGCTTTTGTGCTTCAAAGCACACAATCAAGTAAGTGAAGAGACCACCCACAGAATGGGATAAAATGTTTGTGAATTTACAATCTGATAAGAGACTTGTATCTAGAATATATATAGAATACTTATAACTCCATCAGAAAAACACAAATAACTCAAATATGATCAAAGTATCTTAATAGATAGGCCTCCATAGAAGATATACAAATTGCCAATAAATATATGAAAAGATGCTCAACATAAGTAATCATTAGGTAATTGCAAATCAAAACCACAATGAGATAACACTTCACACCCACCAGGATGGCTATATTAAAAAGTAAATGGAAAATAACAAGAGTTAGTGAGGCTGTGGAGAAATCAGAACCCTCAGACATTGCTGGTAGGATTATAACATTGTGCAGCCACTTTAAAAAAAAAAAAAGTTCGCATTTCCTCAAAAATTTAAAGCTAGTTTCCTTATAACCCAGCAGTTCCACTTCTAGGTATATACCCAAGAAAATTTAAAACAGATGTCCACACAAAAACTTGTATATTATGTTCATAGCAGCATTATTTACAATAGCCAAAAAGTGGAAACAAGTCAAATGTCCATCTCAACACATAAATATAAACAAAATATGGTATATCCATGCAATGAAATATTACTTAGCTATAAAAAAGAGTGAAGTACTGACACAGGCTACAACATGATGAGCCTTGAACACATTTGCTAAGTGAAATAAGTCAGATAACACGGGACTACATGTTGCATGATTCCATTTATATGAGATGTTCATAATATGCAAATCCCTAGAGACAGAAAGTAGATCAGAGGTTGCTAGGAGGTAGAAGGGAGGAAAGAAGCAAAGCGACTGCTAATGGCTACAGGGTTTGTTTTTGGAGCCATGATAATGTTTTTGAGTAGGAGTGATTGTTTCACAACTATGTGAATATACTATGGTAGGTGAATTATATCTCCATAAAGGTGCTAAAAAAGTGCTGTGAAACTCTAATAACCTGGCACTAACATCCTTGAATTCCTCTAAGCATCCCTGGATGGGTGGTCAGTTTTATTCAATTCCAAATTCCTGGGCCTATATAAACAGCCAGAAGTTAGACATTAAGGTTGGAGCTGCTTTTATCTTTTGCTCCCAAGTAATATTTTTCTAAATGATGTTAGCAGCTATTGTCAGATGGCCAATTTGGACATATGTGCCTTGGATAATTTTTACCCTGAATGTAGTATCTACTTCAGAGGCTATGCTTGGGATAGCTTCCTTCTTAAAGATCCACATCTGGTTAGTCAAAGATAAACTGGAATGATACCCATGTGTTACCATGTCTATAGCAACACAGAACACACACACCAAAATGGATAAAACAAAATGACTGACAATACTTAGTGTTAACAAGAATGTGTATAAAATGCAACTCTGATACTTTGCCAGTGGAACTTTAAATTAATAAAACCACTTTTGTAACGGTTCATTGCCTATTAAACCTAAACAGATGCATATCCTATGACCCAGCAATTCCACTTCTGGGTGTACACCTAATATAAATGAATAAATGTGTTCACCAAAAGAAAAGTACAAGAATGGACATAATAGTCTCAAACTAGAAATAATTCAAATGTTTGTCAACTAGATAAAGGATAAATTGTGATATATGCATACAAGGGAACACTAGTCAGCAATTAAAAAAACTACTGGTACACATGACAATGCAGGTATATCTCATTTATATATATGTAATGTTGAACAAGAGAAGTCAGACATAAAGCATATTACATGATTCAATGATTCCATTTATATCAAGTACAAAAAGAGGCAGAACTAATAATCTATGGTGATGGAGGTCAGAATAGTGGACTGGAAGGGAACAAGAAGAAGCCAGAGATGTATAAACAGGAACACATGCATGCAACAATTTACAAAGCTGTACCATGAGGTTTGAACACTTTAACTGAATGTATATTATATCTCAATTAAAGAAAAAGAAAATACAGAATTCCAAAATGGTGGCGGAGTGAATGGAAGTTACACAGACCATCTCCCAGGACTAAAATGGAATTACAACTAAAATAAAGACAAATCGTCAAGAAAAAGCAAGAGAAAAGCAGCTTGCGAGGACCATACAACCAGGGACACTGAATCGATCCTCGTAGGATTGCAGAGGGATGAGAGGGGGGCTGGAAGCCCACAGACAGCAGCGGCCTTAGCTGTGAGCAGCACCCACCCTTGGGGTTAAAGACCGAGCCAGCTCCACAGCGCAGAGGGCCGGGGCAGAACGCTAAAATAGATGCAGCCACTCACCTGGGCTCCGGTAGAGGGAGGGTGGACTGGACTGGAACTGTGTGGAGACACTCGGGATTTGGAGGGCGCTCAGAGCTTTTGCTGAGTTGCGGCCATGCAGGACTGTGGCCTGGCCTTCTTACTCCATTTCAGGGCTCTGGGGAGAGGCAACAGCCCCTCCCTCGGAGATCCAGCCACACCCTAGTGGGCCATTGAAATGCAAACTGAGGCTCATTAACTATTAGCATCTACCCTACCCTCTGGATATCCTCTCACACTGAACACCTGAGGGAGGTTTTCATTCAACTGAAAACCCAAGGCTCTTCAAGCAACCACAACTAATAGTTTCTAGGCAAAAAGCTAGAGGATAACTTAACCTTTACTGGGCTTGCAAATCTACCCTGGAAAGTAAGACTCCATGGTGGTGTTTAAAGTGGGTCCTCCCATGCTCATCCAAACCCAGTAGAGGGAGCCACAAACAACAGAACACCAACATCCACAGGAAAATTTGGCAGGCTCCAAAAACCACTGAGATAGCCAAAATGGGGAAACAAAGAAACAGATCCCAAATGAAAGGACAAAAGACGTCTACCGAAGATGAGATAAATGAAAGGGAGTTAAGCAAGTTAACAGAACTAGAATTCAGAGCCATGATTTTGAGGAACCTCAACAGCATGAGTAAGGACATCAACACCATAAGCAAAGACATAGAAACATTGAAAATCAACCATTTGGAAATGAAGAAGCACCAAGAAGAAATGAGGAATGACATAGCAGAAATGAAGAACACATTGGAAGGACTAAACAGCAGAGTAGAAGAAGCTGAGGACCGGATCAGTGAATTAGAAGATGGTAGAAAAAATCAACCAATCAGAAAACCAAAAGGAAAAAAACCAATGAAAAAACAGGAAGACAGCTTAAGAGAACTGTGGGACAACTGGAAACGTAATAATATTTGCATCATTGGATCCCCGAAGAAGAAGAAAATGAGCAAGGGTTAGAGAATATATTTGAAGAAATAGTGACAAAGAACTTCCCTAATTTGGTGAAGAAAGAAGGCATTCAAGTTCAAGAAGCACAGAGAGCCCCAAATAAGAAGAACCCAAACAGGCCCACACCAAGACACATAGTAATTAAAATGTCAAAAATTAAAGACAAAGAGAGAATCCTAAAGGCAGCAAGAGATAAGCAACAGGTTACCTACAAAGGAACCCCCATAAGGCTATCATCTGACTTCTCAACAGAAACACTACAGGCCAGAAGGGAATGGCATGAAGTAATCAAGGTCATGAAAAACAAGGATCCGAATCCAAAACTACTCTACCCAGCAAGGCTGACATTCAAAATAGAAGGTCAAATAAAGAGCTTCTCAGATAAAAAAAAAAAAAAAAAAAAAAAAAAAAAAAAAAAGGCTAAGGGAATACATTAGCACCAGACCAGTAAATCAATAAATGTGATTCGCAAATCAATAAATGTGATACACCACATAAACAAAATGAAAGATATAAACGACATGATCATATCAATACATGCTGAAAAAGCATTTGACAAAGTCCAGCACCCATTTCTGATAAAAACGCTCAGCAATTTGGCAATAGAGGGATCATATCTTGGTATAATAAAGGCCATATATGAAAGACCTACAGCCAACATCATACTCAATGGACAAAAACTAAAAACATTTCCATTAAGAACAGGAACAAGACAGGGATGCCCACTTTCGCCACTCTCATTTAACATAGTACTGCAAGTCTTAGCCACAGCAATCAGACGTGAAAAAAAAAAATAAAAGGAATCCAAATTGGAAAGGAGGAAGTGAAAACTGTCATTATTCGCAGACGACATGATATTATATATAGAAAACCCTAAAGACTCCATCAAAAATCTACTAGACTCAATAAATGAATTTGGCAAAGTAGAAGGATACAAAATTAATGTCAAGAAATCAACGGCATTCTTATACACCAATGATGAACTCACAGAAAGAGAAACTAAAAAAACAATTCCATTTACCATCGCGGCAAAAAAATTAAGATACCTAGGAATACACTTAACCCAAGAAGTAAAGGACCTTTTTGCAGAAAACTACAGGACATTGCCCTGGCCGGTTTGGCTCAGCGGTTAGAGCGTCGGCCTGCGGTCCAGAGAGACCCGGGTTCGGTTCCCGCTAAGGGCATGTACTTTGGTTGCAGTTTGTCCCCGGCCCTGGTTGGTCGTGCGGGTGGCAGCCACTCGATGTGTCCCTTTCACATCGATGTTTCTCTCTCTCTCTATTCCTCTCTCTCCCTCTTACTCTGTCTGAACAAAAAATGAAAAAATGTCCTCAGGTGAGGATAAAAAAAAAAAAAGAAAACTACAAGACATTGAAAAAAGAAATAGAGGAAGATATAAAAAAGTGGAAGTACATAACTTGTTCATGGATTGGAAGAATTAACATGATTAAAATGTCCATATTACCCAAAGAAATCTATAGATTCAATGCAATCCCCATCAAAATACCAGTGTCATATTTCACAGAACAAATATTTCAAAAGTTTATGTGGAACCAAAAAAGACCGAATAGCCACAGCACTCTTGAAAAAGAAGGACAAAGTAGGTGGGATCACAATACCGGATATCAGGTTATACTATAAAGCTACTGTAATCAAAACAGCCTGGTAGTGGCACAAGAACAGGCATATAGACCAGTGGAACAGAACAGAGAATCCGGAAATTGACCCAAGACATTATGCTCAATTAATATTTGACAAAGGCGGCAAGAGCATACAATGGAGTAAAGACAGCCTCTTTAATAAATGGTGTTGGGAAAATTGGACAGCTACATGCAAAAAAATGAAACTAGACCATCAACTTACACCATACACAAGAATAAACTCAAAATGGATAAAAGACTTAAATGTGACTCGTGAATCCATAAAAATCCTAGAAGAAAATGTAGGCAACAAAATTTTGGACATCTTACCCAGCAGAATCTTCACTGATACATCACCTAAGGCAACAGAAACAAAGGAAAAAATGAACACATGGGACTACATCAAACTAAAGAGCTTCTGCACAGCAAAAGAAACAACAATCAAAGTGGAAAGGCAACCCACTCTATGGGAGAGCATAACTGCCAATGATACATCAGATAAGGGGTTAATCTCCAAAATATATAGAGTGCTCATACAATTCAACAAAAGGAAGACAAAGAACCCAATTAAAAATGGGCAGAGGAGCTAAATAGACACCTCTCCAAACAGGACATACAAATGGCTAAGAGTCATATGAAGAAATGCTCAACATCACTAATCATCAGAGTGATGCAAATTAAAACAACAATGAGGTATCACCTCATACTTGTCAGAGTGGCCGCCATCAACAAATCACCAAACAACAAGTGTTGGCGAGGGTGTGTAGAAAAGGGGACTCTAGTACACTGCTGGTGGGAATGCAGACTGGTGCAGCCACTGTGGAAAACACTATGGTGTTTCCTCAAAAAATTAAAAATTGAATTGCCATTTGACCCAGTGATCCCACTTCTAGTACTATACCCTAAGAAGCCTGAAACACCAATCAGAAAGAATACATGTACCCCCATGTTCATAGCAGCACTATTTACAATAGCTAAGATCTGGAAACTGCCCAAGTGTCCATCAGTGGATGAATGGATATAAAAGCTGTGGTACATATACACAATGGAGTACTATGTGGCTGTAAGAAAGAAAGATCTCTTATCCTTTGATTCAACATGGAGGGACCTCGAGAGTATTATCGTAAGTGAAACAAGCCAAGCAGAGAAAGACAAATATCACATGATGTCACTTATTTGTGGAACATAATAAACATAACAGTCTGAGGAACAGGGTAGACCCAGAGATGTGGAAGTAGGGTATAGACTGACACCCTTCAGAAGAGGGAGTGGGGGGGAGGGAAGAGATAAACCACAGAACTTATGTGCATGTATGCATAATTGATGGACATGGACAACAAAGCTGGGTACGGGGTGGGGGGATGGGGAGGAGGGTGCAATGGGGAAAAAAGGAGAAACATCTGTAAAAAAAATACATTACTAAAAAAATAAAAATAAAAAATTACTTTCAGCTTAAAAAAAAAGAAAAAGAAATTATAAATTAAGGTTGGAAAATATTTGTTATAAAACGTGAGAACTAGAAGGGGCCATAGGTATCATATCCAACCCCTTCTGTTACAGATTAGGAAACCAAAAGAATAAAAGATCCCCCCCACAGTTAAATAAAAATAAAAATTAAAAAAATATTGCCCAGGGCCACAAGCTTATTGGTATAAGGATCAAGACAGATAATAACAGTGTGCTATCTTTGAATATTTATTATTTTCCAGGAGCTGTGTTCAGTTAAGTGATTTAGTGCTCACATTGACCCTATGAGGTGAGTGGGTGTTGTTATTATGTCCATTTTATAGGTGAAGAACCTAAGGCCACATAGCTACCAAGTGAAGGGGCCAAGATGCCAGTCCAGGCAGTCTTATTCCAGTGCCCATACCCATAGCCACTCTGCCTAGAGTTGAATGCCTGAATATAATCTGGTGCACTGGATCCTGGGTATCATGCTCTATTTTTCATTTTTCACATTATTTCTTCAAAAGGGCCTCTGAGAGCCCTGGAAAGGACTGGTGGTCTAAACCCAGTCATAATGCCCAGTTTACACTTGTCTATAATAATTCCACATAGGTGAATCCTTTCCTTCACACAAAGGCTTTGAGCCTGAAAACAGAAAGTCCTAGGATTTGGAAAGATTTCCCCCTGGCTGGTCCAAATATCCCTGGGTTTGGGCAGGATGGGCTAAGTGTGAATCCTTCAAACCATGCCTTCTCCCACCCCAGCTAGTCTCCCAGTGAGCAAGTACATTGTTGTCTCTAACCAAAATCAAATGAGTAGCCATTGTTACACTGGTGGCAATATTGTAGGCAGGCCCATTGGAAATGGGTCTACCTTTGGAGAATGGCCTCCCAGACACTGCTTCTCAAGGTGGACCTAGGGCCTGGTTCTGGCCTTTGTGCTCTGGACTGGAAGGAGGAAATTCACCCACAGAGGGGTCTGCTGAGCCTGAACATCTATCCACAGTGGCAGTTGGAAGAGGTGTGTCATGAGGGACTGCCTCTTTTTCTGACCCTTCCCACCTTTCCAGAATCTTCTTCATGGGCTTAGTGGTCATATGTGGTTCAATTAAGTTCATCCAACATGTCCAGAGTGTCTACCCTAAGAATTCAGGGATGACTTGATTCACCTGCCCTAAAAGAGTTCATTTTCTAGTGGGGCAGATTGCAGAGCCAGACAGCTTGAGTTCAAATTCAGGCCTCATCAGTTCCTACCTGTGTGACACTGGGCAAGTTCCTTAACCTCTTGGTTTCCTAGTTTTATTCATCAATAAAGTCAGGATACCAATAGCATTGTAGAGTTGTGATGATTCAATGTTAATACATGGAAGGATTTAGAACAGTATAAACTATTGTTATACAGTGTGAGAAGTACTGTGATGGAAGAAAGCACAGCATTTTATGGGAGCACTGAGGAGAAGGCCAAACTCAGACAGAGGGAATCAGGCAAGGCTTTCCAAAGGAGGTGACACAAGAAGTGAGTCTTGAAAGATGAATAAGGGTTAGCATGGAGAAGCAATGGAGAGAGAACATTGTGGACAGAGGGAAGAGCATGAGCTGTGACAAAAGCTGGAAAATGCTTAGAACAAGCAGGGCACTAGGGGTACAGTCAAGAGTTCCTGGAGCTGGAGGCACAGAGCAATAGTGTATGAGGCTAAAGAGGTTGATGGGATAGGTTCCAATGGCAGAAGCCTTAGAAACCTGACTACTTTCCCTGAAGTCTCCTTTCCCTCCCTCTGAACCACGCCAGCCTGCTCTTGACCATGGGGCTTGCCCTGGATTTCGATAGAACCTTGGCTGGGGTTCACAAGAGGCTGTAACAATCTCCAGGAAATGCTGAGGTGATGAGGATGGCCCTGCATACGGCTAATGTAACTGTCACTCCAGTTTCTCCCCCACCCGCCCCCCTTCCCCCAAACACATTTTTGTCTCTGTCTCTGGAAAACATGTGTGCAAGCAAAGTTTGGCTATGTGGCAGATGAAAATTTATTTGACAACAGAAAGGCAACAACAGTCCATCTACACAGAGTCCCTAACCCAGCCTCATATGTTCACCCAAAAAACAAGTCTGAAAAGTCCAACTCCCCTGGGTGGTCCCATTCCACCTTGAGGACTGTCCTTGATGCATGTTTCCCACTGACCTTACAGCAGCGACCTAGCAGGCAAAGGCACCCTACTGCCTCATGCTTGAGGAATGCCTCCTAAGCTCCCTCCCACCTCCAGCCTCCTGGCTTCCAGAACTCAACAGCTTGCCTCTTGTGGGCCAATGTTTGCAGAAAATGTTTGCAGACTTCATAGCATGCCACTTCCAGGAATAATTAGCAGTCAGGCAGCCAGTCTTTCACTCAGGTCTGGTGAACGAAAACCTCAAGAATGTGTGTGGGAGGGGTAGAGGAGGTTAGGGGGTGTTTGCCTAAGTGAAGCTTGCCAGCCTGCCTAGCTGACTCAGTTTGCTAGCCCCTGAATCCCAGTGCCTGAGCACACATGTATCCATCCAAGCACACCACCCAAGGAACCTGCTCTGCTTGGCCTCCACAGAACTGAGGGTCATTGGCTAGTCTTTCTGTTGTACCATGGAACACCAAATTACAGTGCAGCCTCCAGTCCTGCCACATAAACAAGGCAAGGAGTTGCCTGAGCTCATACCAAGAGCTAGTGGTCATGGGCAACTTTCCCAATTGCCTTGAAGATTTCACATCTGAAAATCTCCCTCCCCCATTGCCACCTAACAAAGACATTGCTGGATTTTGAGTTCATAGACCCATCTGGGCATCAACCACATGGTGAGCAGTTGGGGATGTTCTGAGAAGACTGTGATCTATGCTATGCTTTGTAGTTTCCAGCACTATTTTGCGGAATCAAAGCAGAATATGATTGCTTTGCTTCCTTGTTAAAAAAAAAAAAAAAGTTAACTCCATGAGGAGAAACTCCTGTGACACATTGGTTTTGGTCAGGCATCCAACTTTTGGCTAAGACCCAGTTTCTCCCTGTGAAAATCCAGTTATTAGTTTTATATATAGGCCACTGAGTAAATTTTGCAAAGAATTTATCCTGCTGAATTGCAAAGTAGCTGAAAAAACTGGAATAACAGGGTATTTTTGCAAAATAAAATTTAACAGAAATAAATGTAAAGTCCTGTAGTTTGGTCTAAAAATCAATTGCACAAATATAGGATAGGGGAAGACTGGCTTAATGGTATAATATGCAAAAAAAAAAAAAAAAAAAAAAGCAGGGGTGCTTAGGAGTTTCTGGTGATGTCAGCCCACTGTAAGTCAATGTGTAATGTGGCCAGTAAACCAAAACAAAAATGTAGTTTTAGGTTGCATTCACAAAAGTCTAGCCTTCAGAATAAAGGAGCTCTGTCTAGCCACAGAGGTCAAGCCAAACCCTCATGAGTCATTGGATTCCATTTTGGGCACCACAGACTGGTGGGTAAGGGGATAGAGAGTGATAAGCTGGGTGGGGGAGTTCAGTTTTCTTATTATCTATCCCCCTACTAGACTGTAAACTCTGTGAGGGCAAGAATCACACTTGTTTCATCCACTTTTGTATCCCCAGTACATAGTGCAGTGCCTCTCACATAGTATGTGCTCAGTAAATGGAACCAAGAGACCAAATAAACAAATAAAATATTTTTCAGTTGGTTGTTCAAGAATGCCAAACCCCTTCTGGATATGAGATTCCCACCACTGGAGGACTGCAAAGAGAGGCTGGTTAGCTATTTGGTGTAAGGACTATAAAGGGGGTTTCAGGAATCATTAGATAACCTTGAAGTGCCCCCCTCCTCATAAGTTCCAAGGGCTTAAAATAACATCCACTGTGGGAAATTCGGAGGCTGACACATTCTTTCTGGGTGGTCCCAATACCCTAGCTGGCTATGTACTCAGAGGCATGAGTTCTCTCATGTACTTCCTTGCTCAATCTGTCTTGCTCTCTACTTGCTGTCTATTTTGACGCTAAATGGTGTCTCTAGAGTGTTCTCCTGTTGCTGTACTAAAATCAGGCAATACTCAGTTTATCTTTCTCAAGGACTGAGAATAGTAGTGCTGCCAATCTAACCAGCTGTTTGGAGATACATCCTCACCCTGAAGAAAATATCTTTAATAACTATTAACCTCAATAAAAACTCATGATTCTGATGAAAAAGAACAAGAAACTCTTTCAGAAATCATGATTGGTACCCCAAAAGGGAGCTTCATTTGAAGAAACCCCAATTCACAATCTACTAGTGAACAACAAGGGGGTGACTACTTACTGCACAGAAGTTGCTGCATTAACAATGCCGTATAATAGGTGACTCACTGGTGGATGAGGAGAGGGGCCAGGATCGGGATTTAAGAAACTGGATCTAGTGAGTTTTTCCTCTCTATTGAATGCACTGCTAGACACGTCCACAAATTGTGTCATTTCAGAGGCTCCTACAGCCATACCATTAAAGGCAAACTTGAGACTTACTGGGGGCTGCGGGGAGGTACAAATTCCTTATGTAAGTCATGAGAAGATGGATTTTCCCCCTCTGTATCTGTTTAAGCTGAAATGGCCCTTTTGGGGAATCCAGTCAGTGCTGACAGGGAGAAAGGAGAGAGAGAGATAGAGATAGAGATAGAGATAGAGATAGAGATAGAGATAGAGATAGATAGAGAGAGAGAGAGAGAGAGAGAGAGAGAGAGAGAGAGAGAGAGAGAGAACATTCCAGGCTTGTGAATTTACTGAAATTATGCTGGGCAAGCTTATTGAGAGAAAGGGAGAAAGAAAGAAAGAAAGAAAGAAAGAAAGAAAGAAAGAAAGAAAGAAAGAAAGAAAGAAAGAAAGAAAGAAAGAAAGAAAGGAAGGAAGGAAGGAAGGAAGGAAGGAAGGAAGGAAGGAAGGAAGGAAGGAAGGGGGAGGGAGGGAGGGAGGAGGGGAAGGAAGGGAAGGAAAGTAAAAGAAATAAAGGAAAAAGAAAAGAAAGGGGCAAAGAGAAGGGATAGGAAGAAAGGAAGGAAGGAAAGAAGGGAGGGAGGAGGGAGGGAGAAAAGGAGGAAATGGGGATGGAAGGGAGGTTGGGAGAGAAGGAAGGAAGGAGGGGCAAAAGAAAAGTTGAGTAGATTTGTGATAAGATATGAGAAAGGAAGTGGCCCTTTTCAATGGCCATTTCTGTCCAGGCTAGAAACTGTATCATGTGAAAGTTTCACCATAGTCCTAAAAATTAAATTCTACAAACAGAGATATTTAGTGGACCAAATTATTCCAAATAAGAAATGGCATAGAATGCATTGCTCATCCTGGTACCCAAGCCCTCTGACCTAATGAGGCTTTTCCAGATTGCCATCTTGGTAGTAGAGAGATGGTGCTTATTCACAGTGAGTCTCAAATGCTGGAGAGATTTGTGGACGGTTAGGCTGACACTGCCTTTTTATCTCCATCTGCAGAGGGAGGAATGGGGTTCGCCTTGTTCTCTGACATAACTTAATCCTAGAATAAGGGCCCAAAGAACTTCAAACAGTGTGACCTAGGCACTGCTGGCCAGTCCACAAATGTTCCTCATTTGTCTTTTACTATTCTGTTAATGATACAAGTGTCACTGTAATCTAGCACAGGGCTGGACAACATTGTTCACACAGTCTCTATCTATTCTGGAGATGAAAGGGAAAATGTTCAACAAATGGGTATTTCTAGAGGCTACCACCCTTTATTTATTTATTTTTTGAAACTACACACCTGTTGGATGTGGTTACAAAAATTCCCCAGAGGGATAAAACACAAGACACTTGCTTTGGACACCAAAATCTTGGCCCAACAGCCCACTTGAGAGCCATTTACGATATGGCGTTTTTGTGATATTTCACAAGTTGAGTGGATATGAGAAGACACCAAAGTTGTCCAAATGGACCCGATATCATGGATCTTCCTCAGAAATTATAGCTTCAGGATGACATGTGGAAAAAATTCTAAGCACTGGATCCTAAAACTCATTTTCTCAGCTTCACACCTCAGTGTCTCTTGGGAAGCTTGAAAAGAACTCATGGAGGCACCCTCAATCTTTGCAAAGCCAGGAGAGCCTCCATCTCAAAGACCATTCAAGAAAGAAATAGGTGAGGCTGGGGTAGAGAGTTGGGAGGTTTTTGTGTCTCCAGAAGACCCAAACAAGGAAAGCTTACACATCCAGTAAAAGAAGGCCAAAGCGAGAAAGGACTTGAAACAAAATAAACTTCATTCCTAGAGCTTTCTTCCCATAACCTCAACCATATGCACTGTGATCCCTAAGTTTCTGTGATGCGCTGAAATGGGTAATTTAGAGTTGTAAAAAGCAAATATTAACAGCCTCTTGAATGAGTTGACTGGATGCTCCACTTTCCTACGGCTTACAGAGTGGCCTTTATATGGCTATATTGGTTTCATTTACACGTGGCCCAAGAGAGACCACACAACATGCTTTGGCACTTTCAGGTTGTTGAAGAAATTATTTTGGCGCATTCAAGGAAAACTTGAAAATGAGTTCCCTCACTGGTTTCTTATTCCTTCCTCTTCCTGTCTCTATAGCTGGAAATACAGATTAGACCCACTCTTTCAGCAGAATGGGGCAAAGAAGATCCACAGGATAGCAGTTTGGATATGTTTAGTAAGGAAAAACTGATAAGGAAACACCTGTTTACTATCCTCAATTCCCGGTAGAGGGTGTTTGGGTAAATCATGAAACTACCTGGATCTCAGTTGCCAGATCCATAGTATGTGGAGAACAATAACATTGATTTGTCTGAGGGATGAATTGGGGAGCTGAATTGGTCATCACTTGAGATCTCATCCAGCTCTGCAATCTAGGCTCACAGGCTTTGTTCTGGGCCCATAGACAACCATTGTTGCTGAACTCTGTTAATGGCTGAGCTGGTTTATAATCCAGAAGGAAAAGTAAGCTATCACATCTCAGCAGAGCCCACTGCTGCCATCTGGCCTCTTCCTTCTTTCCTATACTGGAATTTGAGAAAAGGCAAGCCCAAGACAAAAGCTGGTGATGTTTTCTTGTCCCCAAAGACCTCTCCAAATATTTCCTCTAACTGTGGTCTGGAAAGAAATAAAACTGCCCCTGTGCCCCTGCCACCTCTGTCCTCAGGGGATTAAAGCAGAGTTGGAACTCACAGTGTGGACAACCAAGACAGAAAATCTGAGCTCACAAGACTCCTTTTGGGGCAGAGATAGAGAGATTGAATTTCAAGATGGACAAGACCACCACATCATTGCTCCACTCCCTATTGTTCTGAGTGAGGCAGCCTAGCCTCTTTCTGTGTACCCCAATGGTAGAATATGTGCTAGCAGAGGCAGGAGCAAAAGAGGAGGCAGGGACAAAGGAGTCTTTATTTAGCAATGACCTTCCATAAGTCACTTAACCCTTCCATGCCCCTTGCTGCCATGTGACTCAAGTCATAATTTATTGGTTACAAATGTTTCAGTTGCTCAATGAGAAGTAATGGAAAAAGGGTGAACTTGTATAGTTATTCTACTAAGGAAACTTTGTCCATTCAAAGTCAGGTTACAGAGTGGTCCTTATTTTAATTAGAAAGCATCTGGAAATTGGAAAGCCTGTTTAGCCCAGAGCCTCCTTGGAGAGTAATTGATGCATGTCATCTGGCTGGGCCAACCCATGGCTCCCTCGGTGGGGCTGCAGGGGTCGGGGAGTGGAGGCTGCCTAAGCCTGGCACATTTTTTGTAATTGGAGCGGATAAACTGTACCACAGTTATTGCTCCCTTCGCAGATGTTATGGGGCTGCTCCTGCATACCATCCTCAACTAGTCCACACCCAACAGATCCACCTTCCATGTCTTTGGCTTTGCTAACTGTGTTCTAAGAGAAAAGGATCTCAGACTTTAAGCTTGCACTTATTCCCAGAGATGGCTAGAGAACCCAATGTCAGGGTGTGTTCCTGACAACTAGCAACTGATACAAAAACATTCTAGATAACCCTTTGTAACTGGGATTTCATGTGGGCAATATGCTCTGGGCCCTGTTCCTCACAGTACACAGAATGACTGGACAGAATAGAATGCTCATTGGCTAGGGAGATACAAAACCTATCTCATTTCTGACTGTAGCTTTAAAGAGGTCCATTCTCTTGTCTGTGCCTCACTGTCCTCGTCGCAGAATATCTGTGGGTCTCAAACAGAGCTGATCACAGAATCTACTGTGCAGTGGCATCATAGAATTGTGGTTAGGAGTATGGACTGCCTGGCCCTGTCTGGTTTGGCTCAGCGGTTGGAGCATCAGCCCGCAGACCAGAGAGTCCCAGGTTCGGTTCCCGCCAAGGGCATGTACCTTGGTTGCAGTTTGTTCCCGGCCCCAGTTGGGGTCGTGTGGGTGACAACCACTCATTGTGTCTCTCTCACATCGATGTTTCCCTCTCTCTTCCTCCCTCTCTCCCTCCCGCTCTATCTGAAGATAAATGCAAAAATGTCCTCGGGTGAGGATAAGAAAAAAAAAAAAAGAGTATGGACTGCCTGGATTTGAATTATGACTCTACTACTTCCTACCTGGGTGACCTTGGGCAAATTACTAAACCTTCCTGTGCCTTAGCTTTCTCATCAGTAAATTGGGAATATTAAAATTATTATTGTGAGGATTAAATTAGTTAATATGTGCAAAGTACTTACAACAGTAGCACTAACGGATATATAAGTGTTTGCTACATGAGTAAACTTGATCAAAATGCAGACTTCTGGACTCGGTCCTGGGAGATTTTGGTTTAGTGGGTTTGGAAGGGGCCTTGGCAATACAGATTTTAAGAAAGCCCTCCAGGTGATTCTGAAGCCGACCCACTACTGACTACATGGTCCTTAAGCTCCGGATCAGTTGAGCATCATGAGAGAGGTACATTCTCTCAACAAATATTAACTGAGGGACTATTGTGTGCTGTGCACTGTGCCAGGTGCTGGGGATACAGCATTGAACAAGTCAGGCATGAACTCTGCCTCAAGAAGCTTACCCTATAGTGGAGAGAGACACATATTTAACAAGTAACCATATAAATACATAATAAGTTAAATAAATACCTGATATAATATAATTTCAGAGAATAATAAGTGCTCCAAATAAAATGGATGCCTGTCAGGATCCTGCTTTCATGAGGGTAATCTGGGAGGCCCATTAAAGAAAGTGACAGGAGCTGAGACCACTTGTATTACTATCTAGGGAAACAGCTAGTGCAAAGGCCCTGAGGTAAGACCAAGATGAAAATATTCCAGGAAAATAAAGATCAGAGTGGCTAGAATGTGGCAAGTAAAGGTGAGAATAGTAGGAAATGGGGTTGGAGGCATAGGTGGGAGCCATATAATGGGGACCATTGTGGAGAGTTTAGATTTTATTTTAAGTGCACTGGAAAACCATTGAGGGTTTTTTTGTTTTTTTTGTTTTTTTTTTGTTTTTGTTTTTTTACAGATTATGCAGGCTTAAGTTTATTTCAGACCACACTCCAGTGTTATTCTTCAATTTTTTTTTTTTTTGAGAAGAGTGATTTTTATTTACGAGCAGTTATATCTCTCGGTTTCTAAAGTCCCAGTTCCCTTAAACTAGTCCTGAAAGATGGGCAGCTGGGGATTCAGAAGAGCTAAAGCAAATGCAGTGCCCAGAGTTTCCATTCCATGGTGGAGTTGAGTCCGGCATGGCGTTAGGCTAGTTCCAGTCCATTGCAGTCCATTGTGTGGGGGGTCCACATGGCTGTGGGCCATGTGGGCAAGTGCAGACCATGAGAGCCCTGCAAGCCAGGGGTCAGGCATGAGCAGCAGTAGAGCAAGAGAAGGGAGAACTCCCTTTGTTCAGGAGTTAAAGTATCTCAGATATCATGCCCTTGCAGTGGCTATGCCTATTCTGGCCAATTACTTGTTCCCAGGTATGATTGACAGGTAAGCATCTTCCCACTTCACTCATACCTTACTGGACATGCATCTAAACTGTCTCTGTCCAGTCCCTTCCCCCATCGATCTGTGAGGAACGGACCTGAAGAATGGTAAACTGCAGCTTCCTGGCACAAATGGCATGCTTATATTATCTAGTCCTGCCTTTGTTCCTTTCCTGTTAATTAATAACTGGGTTATTAAAACAGTATCAATTGGATAGCTCATATTAGTCCTCTGATGCTCCGGCCATTCTCACTCCCTCTGGAACATTCCTTGCTCCTCTGATGGGATCCTATGGCCCCAGGTGTACACTGGAGCACCTCGGGTCTACTTCTCTTAGCATGTTCTACACAGCTGGTGTCGTCACTGTTAGCCGAATGTCTGCCTCCTTCACTTCACTTCGAGCTTCTGCCATTGTTACTGTAGGTAGCTCTCTGTGGCCATGGCTGTTTTTGTTGCTTTCTGGTTAGCTCTCCTGAATGACAGGCAACTTGGGCTCTGGGTGTCCAGCAGTACGTCCCACTGTGTCACACAGTACTGTCATCTGTGTAGCTTCAAACTGCCTCTTTCTTACCAGCATCAAGGTGATGTCGTGCCTCACATACAAACATACAAAAAACAAAACTAAAAGCAACATCAAAGACACGTATGTATTGAAAATTTTGTCATTATAAAATAATTAAATTTACTTGCAATTTACAAAATGGCTTTAAGTGAATTTTTTGTGAAAATAACTCAAAGCTACCTTGGTTCTGTTTCTTTTTTTTATCAATTTATTTTTCTTACAGATGTTTCTCCTTTTTTCCCCATTCACATCCTCCTCCCCATCTCCCCCAACTGGTCCCCAGCTTTGTTGTCTATGACTATCGGTTATGCGTACATGCATATAAGTTCTGTGGTTTATCCCTTCCCTCACCCCCACCTCCTCTTCTGAGGGTTGTCAGTCTGTACCCTACTTCCACATCTCTGGGTCTACCCTGTTCCTCAGACTGTTATGTTCATTATATTCCACAAATAAGTGAGATCATGTGATATTTGTCTTTCTCTGCTTGGCTTGTTTCACATAGGATAATATTTTCCAGGTCCTTCCATGTCATCTCAAAGGATAAGAGATATTCCTTTCTTACAGCCGCATAGTACTCCATTGTGTATATATACCAAAGCTTTTTTTATCCAGTCATCTACTGATGGACACTTGGGCTGTTTCCAGATCTTAGCTATTGTAAATAGTGCTGTTATGGACATGAGGGCACATATATTCTTTCTGTTTGGTGTTTCAGGCTTCTTAGGGTATATTTCTAGAAGTGGGATCACTGGGTCAAATAGCAATTTAATTTTTAATTTTTTGAGGTAACACCATAGTGTTTTCCATAGTGGCTGCACCAGTCTGCATTCCCACCAGCAGTGTACTAGAATCCCCTTTTCTCCACACCCTCGCCAACAATTATTGTTTGATGCTTTATTGATGGCGGCCATTCTGACAGGTGTGAGCTGATACCTCATTGTTGTTGTAATTTGCATCTCTCTGATGATTAGTGATGTTGAGCATTTCTTCATATGTCTCTTAGCCATTTGTATGTCCTGTTTGGAGAGGTGTCTATTTAGTTCCTCTGCCCATTTTTTAATTGGGTTCTTTGTCTTCCTTTTGTTGAGTTGTATGAGCACTCTATATATTTTGGAAATTAACCCATTATCTGATGTATCATTGGCAATTATGTTCTCCATACAGTGGGTTCCCTTTCCATTTTGATGCTTGTTTCTTTTCTGTGCAGGAGCTTTTTAGTTTGACGTGGTTCATGTGTTCATTTTTTCCTTTGTTTCTGTTGCCTTAAGTGATGTATCATTGAAAATTCTGCTGCGTATGATGTCTGGAATTTTGTTACCTACATTTTCTTCTAGGATATTTATGGATTCACGAATCACGTTTAAATCTTCTATTCATTTTGAGTTTATTCCTGTGTATGGTGTAACTTGATGGTCTAGTTTCATTTTTTTGCATGTAGCTGTCCAATTTTCCCAACACCATTTATTAAAGCGGCTGTCTTTACTCCACTGTATGCTCTTGCCACCTTTGTCAAATATTAATTCAGCATAATGTCTTGGGTCAATTTCTGGGTTCTCTGTTCAGTTTCATTGATCTATATGCCTGTTCTTTTGCCAGTACCAGGCTGTTTTGATTACTATGGCTTTTTACTATAACCTGATATCCAGTATTGTGATCCCTCCTACTTTGTCCGTCTTTTTCAAGATTGCTGTGGTTATTCAGGGTCTTTATTGGTTTCATATAAACTTTTGGAGTGTTTGTTCTTGTTCTGTGAAATATGTCGTGGTGTTTTGATAGGGATTGCATTGAATCTATAGATTGCTTTGAGTAGTATGGACATTTTAATGATGTTAATTCTTCCAATGTGTGAACATGGTATATACTTCCACTTTTTTGTATCTTCCTCTATTTCCTTTTTCAATGTCTGTAGTTTTCTGCAAATAGGTCCTTTAGTTCTTTGGTTAAGTTTATTCCTAGTTATCTTAATTTGTATTCTGCCATGGTAAATGGGATTGTTTTTTCAGTTTCTCTTTCTGTGAGTTCATTATTGGTGTATAAGAATGCCGTCGATTCCTTGATGTTAATTTTGTATCCTGCTGCCTTGCCAAATTCATTTATTAAATCTAGCAGATTTTTGATTGAGTTTTTAGGGTTTTTTATGTATAATATCATGTCATCTGCGAATAATGACAGTTTCACTTCCTCCTTTCCAATTTGGATCCCTTTTATTATTTCTTGTCTGATTGCTGTGGCTAAGACTTCCAGTACTATGTTAAGTAAGAGTGGTGAAACTGGGCATCCCTGTCTTGTTCATGTTCTTGAGGAAAATGTTTTTAGTTTTTGCCCATTGAGTATGATGTTGACTGTAGGTTTTTCATATATTGCCTTTATTCTGTCGAGATATGATCCCTCTATTCCCAAACTGCTGAGCGTTTTTATCAGAAATGGGTGCTGGACTTTGTCAAATGCTTTTTCAGTGTCTATTGATATGATCATATGGTTTTTTTCTTTCATTTTGTTTATGTGGTGTATCACATTTGTTGATTTGCAAATATTGCACCATCCTTGCATCCCTGGGATGAATACCATTTGGTCGTGATGAATAATTTTTTTAATGTATTGCTGGATTCGATTTTCTAGTAGTTTGTTCAGGATTTTGGCATCTATGTTCATCAGGGATATTGGTTTGTAGTTTTCTTTCTTTGTAATGTCTTTATCTGGTTTTGGAATTAGAATTATGCTGTCCTCATAAAACGAGTTTGGAAGTCTTCTTTCTTCTTTAATTTTTTGGGATAGTTTGAGGAGAATGGGTGTTAGTTCTTCTTTGAATGTTCGATATAACTCCCCCATGAAGCCATCCAGGCCTGAGCTTTTGTTTGCTGGGAGAGTCTTGATTACATCTTCAATTTCCTTAGTTGTTACAGGTCTGTTCAAATTTTCTATCTCTTCCCAGTTCAGTTTTGGGAGACTATGTGTTTCTAGAAATTTGTCCATTTTTCTTAGATTGTCCAATTCGTTGCCGTATAATTGTTCATAGTATTTGTTAACGATCCTTTGTGTTTCTGTGGTGTCAGTTGTTACTTCTCCTTTTTTATTTCTGATTTTGTGTATTTGGGTTCTCTCTCTTTGTTTCTTGGTGAGTCTAGCTAAGGGTCTACCAATCTTGTTTATCTTTTCAAAGAACCAACTCTTTGTTTCACTGATCCTTTGAATTGTTTTTTTTGGTCTCTATGTCCTTTATTTGGGAGGTTGAGCATTTTTTCACATGTCTCTTGACAATTTGTATGTCCTGTTTGGAGAAATGTCTATTTAGGTCCTCTTCTTATTTTTTAAATTTGGTTCTTTGTCTTTCTTTTGCTGAGTTGTATGAGTGCTCTATATATTTTGGAAATTAGCCCCTTATCTGATGTATTTTTGGCAAATATGCTCTCTCATATAGTGGATTCCCTTTCCATTTTGATGCTTCTTTCTTTCGCTGTGCAGAAGCTTTACAGTTTGATGTAGTCCCATGTGTTCAATTTTTTCTTTGTTTCTATGGCCTTAGGCCTGTATCAGTGAAAATTCTGCTGAATGTGGTGTCTGAAATTTGTTCCCTGCATTTTCTTCTATGATTTTAATGGATTCATTGGTCACATTTAAGTCTTTTATCCATTTTGAGTTTATTCTTGTGTATAGTGTAAGTTGGTGGTCTAGCTTCATTTTTTTTGTATGTAGCTGTCCAATGATCCCAACACCATTTATTGAAGAGGCTGTCTTTACTCCACTGTGTGCTCTTGCCAAATTTGTCAAATATTAATTCAGCATAATGACTTGGGTCTTTTTCTGGGTTCCTTGTTCTGTTCCATTGATCTATATGCCTGTTCTTGTGCCAGTACTAGGCTGTTTTAATTACTATAGCTTTTCAGTATAACCTGATATGCAGTATTGTGATCCCTTTTACTTTGTTCTTTTTCAAGATTGCTGTACCAATTCGAGGTCTTTTATGGTTCCATATAAACTTTTGAAGTATTTGTTCCAGTTCTGTGAAATGTGTCCTTGGAATTTTCATGGGGATTGCATTGAATCTATAGATTGCTTTGAGTAGTATGGACATTTTAATGATGTTAATTCTTCCAATGCAGGAACAAAGTATATGCCTTCACCTTTTTATATCTTCCTCTATTTCTTTTTTCAGTGCCCTGTAGTTTTCTGAGAATAGGTCCTTTACTTATTTGGTTAATTTTATTCCCAGGTATCTTAAATTTTTTTTTTTTTTTTTTTGCCGCAATGGCAAATGAGGTTGCTTTTTTTAGTTTCTCTTTCATTGAATTCATTGTTGGTGTACAAGAATGCCGTCGATTTCTTGACATTAATTTTGTATCCTGCTACATTGCCAAATTCATTTATTAAATCTAGTAGATTTGATGGAGTCTTTAGGGTATTCTATGTACAGTATCATGTCATCTGCGAATAATGACAGTTTCACTTTCTCCTTTCCAATTTGGATCCTTTTTACATTTTCTTTATATCTAATAGCTGTGGCTAAGACTTCCAATAGTGTGTTAAATAAGGGTGGTGAGAGTGGGCATCCCTGTCTGGTTCCTGTTCCTAAGGGAAGTGCTTGTAGTTTTTGTCCATTGAGTATGATGTTGGCTCTAGGTTTTTCATGTATGGCCTTTATTATGTCAAGATATGATCCCTCTACTCCCTCATTGCCATTTTTATAAAAATTGGTGCTGGACTTTGTTAAATGCTTTTTCAGCATCTATTGATATGACCATATGGTTTTTATCTTTCGTTTTGTTTATGTGGTGTATCACATTTATTGATTTGCGAATAGTGTACAATCCTTGCATCCCTGGGATGAATTCCACTTAGTCATGATGAATAATATTTTTGATGTATTGCTCGATCCAATTTGCTAATGTATTGTTAAGGATTATGGCATATGTGTTCATCAGGACATTGCCCTATAGTTTTCTTTCTTTGCAGTGTAGTGTCTTTATCCAGTTTTGGAATTATAATTATGTTGGCCTCATACAATGAGCTTAGAAGTCTTCCATCTTCTTGGATTATTTGGAATAGTTTGAGGAGAATGGGTGTTAGATCTTTGAACGTTCAGTGAAACTCCCCGTGAAGCCATCTGGGCATGGGCTTCTGTTTGTGGGGAATTACTTTTCTTTTCTTTAAAAATTTTTTTTTTCCTTTATTGATTTTAGAGAGAGAGGAAGTGAGGGGGAGAGAGAGATAGGAACATCGATGAGGGGGAATGTCAATTGGCCGCCTCCTGCATGCTCCTCACTGGGTAGTGGGCCCACAACCTGGGCATGTGTCCTAACTAGGAATCGAACTGGTGACCTCTTGCTGCAGGGGTCGACACTCAACCTCTGAGCCACACCGGCCAGACATGGGGATTTCTTGATTACATCTTCAATTTCATTAGTTGTTATTGGTCTGTTTAAGTTTTCTATCTGTTCCCAGTTCAGTTTTGGGAGACTGTGTTTTTCTAGAAATTTGTCCATTTCGCCTAGATTGTCCAGTTTTTTGGCGTATATTGTTTGTCTTATGTTTTAATGATCCTTTGTATTCCTGTGGTGTCAGTTGTTACTTCTCCCTTTCATTTTTGATTTTGTGTATTTGGGTTTTCTCTCTTTGTTTCTTGGTGAGTCTACCTAAGGGTCTACCAATCTTGTTTATCTTTTCAAAGAACCAGCTCTTTGTTTCATTGATCTTTTTAATTTTTTTTTTTTTTAGTATCTATGTCACTTAGTTCTTCTCTGACCTTTACTATTTCTTTCCTTCTACTTGCTCTTGGTTTTTTTTTCTGTTTACTTTCTTGTTCTTTGAGTGGTAGGGTTAGAAAGACAATTAGGAATTTTTCTTGTTACTTGAGGTAGTCCTGTAGTGCTATTAACTTCCCTTTCAGGACTGCTTTTGCTACATCACAAAGATTTTGTGTTGTTTGTGTTCATTTTCATTCATTGGTTTCCAGGAAGATTTTAATTTCTTCCTAGATCTCCTTGGTAACCCATTCGTTGTTTAATAACATGCTATTTAGCCTCCATGTGTTTGAATGTTTTTGCTGTAATTGATTTCTAGTTTCATGCCATTGTGGTCTGAGAAGATGTTTGATATGATTTTAATCTTCTTGAATTTCTAGAGACTTACTTTGTGTCTGAACATGTTGTCTATCTTTGAGAATGTCCCGTGTGCACTTGAGAAGAATGTATATTCTACAACTTTGGGGTGAAATGTCTTGTAAATATCAATTAAGTCCAGCTGATCTAGTTTGTCATTTAAGGACTCTGTGTCCTTGTTAATTTTTTGTGTAGAAGATCTATCCAGTGGTGTCTGTGGGGTGTTAACGTAATCCACTATGATTTTATTGCTATTAATCTCTTTTTGAAGTTTTTAAATATATTTTGAAATATATCCAGAAGTTTTAAAATATATTTTTGTGCTCCTGTGTTTGTCGCATATATGTTTAGCAGGGTTATATCCTCTTGTTGGATTATTCCTTTTTATATTATGTAGTGACCTTCTTTGCCTCTTATTATGGCCCTCGTTTTGAAGTCTATCTTATCAAATATGAGTATTGCTACACCAGCTTTTTTTAAAATTTCCATTTGCCTGGAAAATTTTTTTCCATCTCTTCACTTTCATCCTGTGTGAGTCTTTTGTTTTGAGGTGGGTCTCTTGTAGACAGCATGTATACAGGTCATATCTTCTTATCCAATCGGCTACCCTATTTCTTTTATTTGGGGCATTTAAGCCATTTACCTTTAAGGTTATTATTGATAGATACTTATTAATTGCCATTTTTGTTTTATGCTTGTGTTCCCCCCTCTCTCTCTGTCTCTCTATTTCTTTTTATAGTAGTCCCTTTAGCATTTCTTGCAGTGCTGGTTTAGTGGTGGTAAATTCCTTTAGCTTTTTTTTGTGTCTGTGAAACTCTTTATTTCACCTTCAATTTTGAGTGATAGTGTTGATAGTGTTGCTGGATAAAGTAGTCTTGGATTCAGACTCTTGCCTTTCTTTACTTTGTGCACTTTATGTCACTCTCTTTTGGCCTGTAGTGTTTCTATTGTGAAATCAGCTGACAATCTAAAAAATATGGAATGTTTCATGAGTTTGTGTGTCATCCTTGCACAGGGGCCATGATAATCTTCTCTCTTTCATTCCAATTTTAGTATATGTGCTGCTGAAGCGAGCACCTGACTTATGCTTTTGAAAGGTTGATTTGTCTGCTGTGTTGGATGTAGACTAGGGAGGCAAGAGTTAAAGCAGAGAGATCAGTGAGGAGGTTGTTGTCATGGTCCAGGTATGAAATGATGGTGGCTTGGACAAAGATGGTAGTAGTGGAGGGAGTGAGAAGTGGTCAGACTTTGGATGTATTTTGAATATGAATATGAAGCCACATGGTTTTCCAATGGATTAGATGTGGGGGATAGGTAAAGAGAGAAATCCAGAATGAGGCTCAATATTTTCGCCTGAGTAAAGGGGTGGTGATATCATCTCTCACTTTCCACTGGCTGAAATCACCACCTGTACCCTATATGCTTGCCCTGCTGTTGTATTTCATTCTCTACATAGCAGCCAGGCTGATCGTCTCAAATGCAAATCAGGACATATCACCCCCTTGATCTCTAGCCTCAAACTAATGGTTTCCCATAACACTTAGAATAAAACCAAAATTTTTTCCATGACCCACAATTCCCTATGTGCTATGTTTCCTGCTAACCTTTCCAAATTTATTTCCTGTCACTTTGCTGGTCATTCTCAATGAAACACTCACCCTGGACTCGTTGTTTTTCAAACATGGGAAGAAGGAGTCCTTTAAAGGCCTTTACACTAGTTGTTCTCTCTGCTTCTAGCACCTTCCCCGAACCTTCTTATTCCTTGCTACTGTGCTTCAGTTCTCTACTTGAATGTCACCTCTTTCAAGAGACTTTCCTTGAGAACTCCATCAAAAGTAACAGACCCTGTCATCTCCTATTTTCTTGTCCTCCTACCGTGCTACATTTTCTTCCTAGCACTGTTATATTGTATTGCATTACATTAATTATATTATATTGTATTATACGATATTATACAGGATTGGGCAAAAGTAGGTTTACAGTCATGACTTTGCAAAACAGTTTATTCTTGTATTATTATTTATTAAGTATTGTATTATTTTCCATACAAACAACTATAAACCTACTTTTGCCCCACTGTATATAAAATAATAAATATAATATATAATATAACATAATATTGTATCATTATTATATTCTTATGTTAATTATATCCTGGCATTACTTATTATATCCTGGCATTATGTATTAAATACTTATCTATTTATTATCTATATCCCTATAGTATACTATAATTTCTGTGAGTTCATGGACTTTGTTTTGTTTTCTACTGCATCCCCAGTGCCTATAATATCCCTGGTACATAATAGGTGTGGTAGATCGAATGTTGGTACCTAAAACAATATGTTCATGTCCTACCCTCAACAACCTGTGAGTGTGACCATATTTGGACAAAGAGTCTTTGGAAATGTAACTAAGTTAAGGATCTTGAATGCTAAAAAAGAATTTGATAGCTAGGAATAAACTTAACCAAAGAAGTAAAGGACCTATTCACAGATAACTATAGGTCATTAAACAAAGAAATAGAGGAAGATATAAAAAGTGGAAGCATATACCTTGTTCATGGATAGGAAGAATTAACATTAAAATGTCCATATTACCCAAAGAAATCTATAGATTCAATGCAATCCCCATCAAAATACCAACAACATATTTCACAGAATTAGACCAAATACTCCAAAAGTTTGTATGAAACCAAAAAAGACTCTGAATAGGTACAGCAATCTTGAAAAAGAAGAACAAAGTAGGAGGGATCACAATACCAGATATCAGGTTATAGTAAAAAGGCATAGTAATCAAAACAACCTAGTACTGGCACAGAACAAGCATGTAGATCAATGGAACAGAACAGAGAACCCAGAAATTGATCCAAGTCATTATGCTGAATTAATATTTGACAAAGGTGGCAAGAGTACACAGTGGAGTAAAGATAGCCTGTTCAATAAATGGTGTTGGGATAATTGGACAGCTACATGCAAAAAAAATGAAGCTAGACTACCAACTTACACCATATACAAGAGTAAACCCAAAATGGATAAAAGACTTAAATGTGACCCATGAATCCAAAAATATCCTAGAAGAAAATGTAGGCAACAAAATTTCAGATATCACATGCAGCAGAATTTTCACTGATACAAAACCTAAGTCAAGAGAAACAAAGGAAAATATGAACACATGGGATTACATCAAACTAAAAAACTTCTGCACAACAAAAGAAACAAGCACCAAAACGGAAAGGGATCCCACTATATGGGAGAGCATAATTGCCAATGATACATCAGATAAGGGGTTAATTTCCAAAATATATAGAGTACTCATACAACTCAACAAAAGGAAGACACAGAATCCAATTAATAATTGGGCAGAGGACCTAAGTAGACACCTCTCCAAACAGGACATACAAATGGCCAAGAAAGATATGAAAAAAAGCTCAATGTCAGTAATCATCAGAGAGATGTAAATTAAAACAACTATGAGGTATCACCACACACCTGCCAGAATGGCTGCCATCAACAAATCATCAAACAATAAGTGCTGGCAAGGGTGTGGAAAAAAGGGGACTCTAGTACACTGTTGGTGGGAATGCAGCCACTGTGGAAAACAATATGGTGTTTCCTCAAAAAGTTAAAAATTGAAGTGCCATTTGACCCAGTGATCCCACTTCTAGGATTATACCTTAAGAAGCCTGAAACACCAATCTGAAATAATATATGTACTCCTATGTTCATAGCAGCACTATTTACCATCGCTAAGATCTGCAAACAGCCCAAGTGTCTATCAATAGATGAGTGGATAAAAAAGCTGTGGTGCATATACACAATGGAGTACTATGCAGCTGTAAGAAAGAAAGATCTCTTATCCTTTGAGACAACATGGAGGGACCTGGAGACTATTATCCTAAGTGAAACCAGACAAATCAGAGTAAGACAAATATCACATGATCTCACTTATTTGTGGAATATAATGAACAAAATAAGCTGATAAAAAAAATAGATCCAGAGACGTGGAAGTAGGGAACACACTGACAAACTTCAGAAGGAAGGGGGATCAGTGGAGGTGAGAAGAGGTAAACCAAAGAACTTATATGCATATATGCATAACCAATGGACATAGACAACAGTGCAGTGAAGGAGGGATGCAAGAGTGGTGGTAAAAAGGAGGGGCATCTGTAATACTTTCAACAGTAAAGATAATTTTTTAAAAAAAGTTAAGGATCTTTAGATGATGTTATATGAATTACTTGGATGTGCCTAAATCCAATTTCAAGTGTCCTTATAAGAGAAAAGAGGGAAATGAGAAGGCTATGTGAAGACAAAGGCAGAGACTGGAGTGACACAGCTACGAGACAAGAAATGCCTGGAACCACTATAAATTGGAAGAAGCAAGTAAAGACTCTCTCCTATAGCCTTTGAAGAGAGCACAGTCCTACTGACACCTTGATTTGGTACTTCTGGCCTGCAGAACTATATGATAAATTTCTGTTGTTTTAAGCCTTAGCAAATTTGTGGTACAGCAACCACAGGGAACTGATACAGTAAGTGTGCAATATTGTATAATGTAAGAATGAATGAATGACTATGAACAAGGATAAAATGGGAAACAGGCAGAGTCAAGAATCATGAGTTTGGTGTTCAACATACTGTCTGAGATGCCTATTACATGTGCAAGAAAGATGTCAAGTAGGCAGTGGATTTATGAGACGGGTGGGTAGGAGAGGTCAAAGCTAGAAATATCCACTTGGGAGCCATCGACCATGGGGCTAGATTATATCACCACTAGACAGCATAGTTAATAGTTCTGAAGATGGCCAAGGGGGAAGCTGTATTTAGAGTGCTGTTCTTATTCAGCAATGGTTCTCAACCTGAGGTGATTTTGCTGCTTGACACCTGCCCCCTGCTGCATGGGGCATTTGGCAGTCTGGAAACATTTTTCCTACTGGCATCTAAAGGGTAGAGGCCAAGGATGCTGCTAAACATCTTACAACGCACAAGGCAGTCCCCACAACAAAGAGTTATCTGTGCAAAGATGTCAATAGTTCTAAAGTTGAGACCCTGAGATAATAGCTTAACTGTCCTAGATTTGTGGCCTTTAAAAATCTGTTTTGTGCTGCACACATTATCTTTCTAAACTCTTATTTATAAAGTTTCAGAAAAAGGATCAAGAGGTATAAATCAATCCTCCACTACCAAAATTAATGTGTAACTAAGAGCAATATACTTCCTTTTTCTTTCTTTCATTTTTTTTAAGTAAGCAGATCTCATTTATTAATTTAAAATAAACAGTTATTGAAAATTACAGGGTTTATAGAATCTAGTTAATTTGAAAAACATTCAATTGATAACAAAACATTGACACTTATATTGACATATTAGTTTTAAACATTTATAAAATATTTAACAGTGTTTTATTTTTAATCGATTCAAGTATCTTATTTAAGCACTATTTTTACTTGGCCTGAGCAGATCAGCCACAGGAAGTGCCCGCAGGTATACATATTATATATTGATACCCAAACATATTTAAACATAGTACATGCCCAAACTGTGTCAATCATTAATCATAGAGAATCCAAATAATCTGATTTTTCTTTGCAATTTTAACATTGTGTGGTCTATAATGATGATATAAAGGGGCTCCAGGATACCAAAAAGAAGATTATGTTGTGTCTTTATTGTAGTCATATTCTTTGAAAATAGGAAATTCATTTCCATAGTAACTCTCTATTGGTCAAAAGTTAAATTATTTATGCTACAGTAGAGCAGGAGTGTGTGTTCTGAAATTTTAGCTTGGAACCTCAATATTTAACTAGAATTTGGTCAACAGACTCAATTGGACTCCATTATTGGGCCAGTGTGTCTGGAGACGAGGGAGCTCAGAACCAAACTTTATTCCAAAAAGTATTATGGAAAATAATGAGTAATAATGTAGTCCCAAATTCTAGTTAAATATACTTCCTTTTTCTGAGCTTCTGGATCTTTTGGGTGGCTATGCATGAAGGTAAGGAGGAGGTTGAATGCATTAGCTACAATCTGCGCTTCCTGCCAGACCCTGGTGTCTGTGAGTCTCAATTTTTCCTCCAATAAGAGGTAAATTTGCAGTTGGTCAAGCCATTGGGTAGACTTTTCAGAACTAGCTGGCAAAGAGCAGAATGAAAGCTACCTCTTAGGCACAGAAACCGAATTTTCTAGGAAAGCCCCAATTTCAAACATTCTATGATCCTGAATCTCCAAAAGGGCATGTGTTTTTCTGTGTCCCAATATTTTGATTTGGAAATTTCTCTCTTATCACTAACAGAGCACCTACTAAGTGCCAGATACTGTTCTAAGTAATTTGCGTGTATCACTCCAGTTAATCTTCACAATGATCCTGGAGGTAGTACCATTATTATTCTCTTTGACAGATGAGGAAACTAGGGATCAGAGGTTAAGTAACTTGATTAAGGTCACACAGACAGCAAATGACAGCTGAGATGAAGACCCAGGTTTGCCTGATACCAGGTGCACCATGTTAGCTATTTCATTGCCTGTTTTTTTCCCATCATATTCCAGTGCCCTGGTTCTATTTAGAAATAGAAGGAGAAGCAGGTCCTGCCTCAAATGTCAACCATTTATTGGTCTTTGGAAGAGCTTCTGTATGAGCCACTATTTAAAAAATAAACAAAATAAAACTACCTTCTCCTACCCCTACATCACTTGGGTGCAACCTTTCAAGATAATGATGCAGTTCAGGGATTGGAAGTTCTATTTGGGGCATTGACTGTAATTCTAGACTTTTCATCTGTATGCCTTATTTAAGGCCAATATTAAAGTGTCTGTGCACTGCACTTTTAATTAGAACAAGGCAGACACAGTGGTGCAGAGGGTCATTTCAACAGTCACTGTACCTTCAGTCATGGCTATTTCCTCCTTTCTTGAAATCAGGAGTAATTAAACCTAAAAGAAAACTGCAAATGATTCCAGTGCTCTTAGATCAAGCCCTTCATTGTACAGGTGAGCATTTTGAATTTTAATGGCTTAAGACTTGCCTAGAATTATACAAGTAAGTTAGGGAAAGAATTGCAATCAGACTCATGTGACTCAGTCAGAAAAATTCTGCATGACAAGGGGTCCTCATCAAAGAAGGGCCCTGCTCTTGTTAGGGCCTAAAATTGTATTAGCTGCTATTTTGTTAGAGTATCTTTGTTGTTTCCACTGGCTCCTTGAAAAACTGGTAATTATTCTACATTGGAGCAACCTACTTAAATTGATCAGTGGCTATCAACAGAGTTTAAAATAACCAAACTACAATAGTCATTATTCTAAAGTAGATCCAATATGGTGGTGAATTATGTGGAAGCTACACTCATCTCCTCCTAGGACCAAACTGGAATTGCAACTAATGTAAAGAAAAATCATCTTGAATGACCAACTGAAAATTGGCTAGAGAGAAGCCTTATAACCAAGGACTTACAGAGGAGGCTACATCAAAACTGGTAGGAGGTGCAGAAGCATGAGAGGGTTGACCAGGCACTCACAGAAAGCAACTGAGGTTCTGGAGGGATATTTCAGCTGTGGGGGGGTTCTCCCTGAGAATTTGAGGATCTAAACCCCAAGCCAGACTCTCCAGTCCAGAGCACCAGAACTGGAAAAGGTGCCCATATAACATCTTGTTGTGAAAAGCAGCAGGGTTTCTGTCCAGCAGGGAGAGAAAGCTAGAAATGCAGGCACCCTCTTAAAGGGCCAATACACAAAATTTTGTTCACAGCCACTTACCCTGGGCTCCAGCAGAGGGAGGGCAGAGTGGACTAGAGCTGTCTGAGGAGAGTCTGGCGTTGGTGGCTCTGGGAAAAGAGCTGAGATATCAGCTGCTAGGATTCCCATGATAAGTCATTTCCCTATAATGGAGAAGCCATCTTTCTCAGGCAGAGCATTCCTCTCCCTCCAGCATCAGCCTGGGGGTAAACAATAGCCCCACCTGTTGGAATCCTTTTCATCCCACCCTATGGAGCTTACGCCCTACTGAGGAGTATAGACTGAGGCTCTTTAAGTGACCAAGATGAACAGATAGCCTTCAGATAGAGGTGGATATGTGGGTGCTTTGAGACTTTTGATGACCTGCCCCTGGGTCCAGTGCTAGTAAAAGTAGACCTTGGTGTGCAGCCTGGTACTTTCCACATGCACACAGACACAGCAGAAGGAGCCACAAGCTGTGGACTGCTAATAGCTCCAAACAGATTACCCAGGGCCAGTCACAGACAGTATCTGACATTGGCCTGCACTACAGTTCCTACAAAGAGGCCCAGAACCAATGCACCCAGTAACCAGCTTCAGACAACAATAATGCAGGATCCAATGAGCTTCACAAGCAGCATATCCACAGGATATCAGCAGGCACCAAATCCTGGTGAGGTGAATTCTACTTCATGTGATCAGCACCAGCACAGCAGCTTGCATGCTGTGTTGTGGTTGAGCCTCACTGTCAGTCAGGCTGAGGGTTGATACCGTGCATGAATGGGCCAATAGCAATCAAGACACAATTACAACAAGAGGGCCCACATAACACACACAAAGGACATTCTTAGAGCACCCAGCTCAGGTGATCAGGGAGACTGCACCACTGGGTCCCACATGTCATCTACTACATAAGGTCACCCTACCAAAACTAGGAGTCATAGTAAATTTACCTAATACATAGAAACAAACACAAGGAGGCAGCCAAAATGGGGAGACAAAGAAACAGGTCCCAAATGAAAGAACAAGAGAATTCTCCAAAAGAAGAGGTGAACAAAATGGAGGTAAGCAATTTATCAGACATAGAATTTAAAGTAATAATTATAAGGCTGCTCAACAGCATGAAAAAGGACATAGAAACCATAAAAAAGAACCAGTCAGAAATGAAGAATGACATATCTGACATAAAGAACACACTGAAATGAATAAACAGTAAGTTTGATGAAGCAGAGGATCAAATCAGTGATTTTGAACACAAAGTAGGAAAAATCACCCAATCAGAGCAGCAAAAAGAAAAAGAATTTTTAAAATGAGGATAATTTAAGAGGCCTTTGGGACAACATAAAGCATAAAATAATCCGCATTATAGGGGTACCTGAAGGAGAAGAGAAATAGCAAAGGATTGAGAACATATTTAAATAGATAATGACTGAAACTTCCCTAACCTGGTGAAGGAAAAAGACATACAAATCTAAGAAGCACAGAGTCCCAAACAAGATGAACTCAAAGAGGTCCACATTAAGACACATCATAATTAAAATGGAAAAAGTTAAAAACAAAGAGAATCTTAAAATCTGCAAGAGAAAATAAGTCAGTTACCTACAAGGGAGCTCCTATAAGACTGTCAGCTGATTTCTCAACAGAAACATTTCAGGCCAGAAGGGGTTGGCATGAAATATTCAAAGTGATGAAAACCAAGGACCTACAACCAAGGCCACTTTATTCAGCAAGGCTATCATTTAAAATTGAAGAAGAAATAAAGAGCTCCACAGACAGGAACAAGCTAAAGGAGTTTGCTACCAACAAATGAGCATTACAAGAGATATTAAAGGACTTGCTTGAAGAAGAAGAAGAAGAAGAAGAAGAAGAAGAAAAAGAAGAAGAAGAAGAAGAAGGAGGAGGAGGAGGAGGAGGAGGAGGAGGAGGAGGAGGAGGAAGAGGAGGAGAAGGAGAAGAAGAAGAACAACAATAACAGCAACAACAACACAGGAACATAGTTAAAAAATGGCAATATATATGTACCTATTAATAATCACTTTAAATGTAAATGGCTTAAATGCTCCTATCAAAAGACATAAGCTAGCTGAATGCATAAGTAAACAAGACCCATGTATATGCTGTCTACAAGAGACCCACTACAGAATGAAAGACACACACAAACTAAAAGTAAAGGGATGGAAGAATATATATCATGCAAATAGAATGGGAATAAAAAGCTGGGGTAGCCATACTTATATCAGACAAAATATACTTTAAAACAAAAGCCCTTGTAAGAGACAAAGAAGGACACTACATAATGTTAAAGGGAAAAATCAATCAACAGGATATAACACTTGTAAACATTTATGCACCCAACATAGGAGCATCTAAATATTTAAAGTAAATCTTGATGGACATAAAGGGAGATATTGGCAGCAATATAGTAATAATATGGGATTTTAACACCCCATTGACATCAATGGATAGATCTTCCAGACAGAAAATCAACAAGGAGATGGCAGCCTTAACTGACACATTAGATCAAATGGATTTAATTGATATCTTCAGAGCATTTTATTCCAAAACAGAAGAATATACATTCTTTTCAAGTGCCCATGGAACGTTTTCTAAGACAGACCACAGGTTAGGACACAAAACAAGTCTCAATAAATTCAAGAAGATTGAAATAATGTCAAGCATCTTTGACCATAATGCTATGAAACTTGAAATCAATCAGAAGAAGAAAACTGGAAAACACAAAAGGACAAGGAGGCTAAATAACATGTTACTAAACAATGAATGGGTGAACAATGAGATCAAGGAAGAAACCAAAAGATAACTTGAAACAAATGAAAATGAGAACACAACAACCTGAAATCTGTGGGATACAGGGAAAGCACTCCTAAGAGGGAAATTCGTAGCATTACAGGCCAATCTCAAGACACAAGGAAAGAGCTCAAATAAACAATTTAACTTTACACTTAAAAAAAAAACTTGAAAAAGAACAACAAACAAAGCACAGAGTGAGTAGAAGGAAAGAAATAATAAAGCTCAGAGGAGAAATAAACAAAATAGTCTAAAAAAACAATACAAAAGATCAATAAAACCAAGAGTTTGTTCTTTTTATTTTACTTATTTTTTGATTATTTTATTTTATATTTTTAAGTCTATTAATTTATTTTTGGTTACAGATGTTTCTCCTTTTTTCCCCATTGACACCCTCCTCCCCCTCCCCCCCACCCCGTCCCCAGCTTTGTTGTCCATGTCCATCAGTTATGCATATATGCACATAAGTTCTGTGGTTTATCTCTTCCCTCACCCCACCCCCTCTTCTGAGGGGTGTCGGTCTGTACCCTACCTCCACATCTCTGGGTCTACCCTGTTCCTCAGACTGTTATGTTCATTATATTCCACAAATAAGTGAGATCATGTGATATTTGTCTTTCTCTGCTTGGCATGTTTCGCTTAGGATAATACCCTCGAGGTCCCTTCATGTCGTCTCAAAGGATAAGAGATCTTTCTTTCTTACAGCAGCATAGTATTCCATTGTGTATATGTACCAAAGCTTTTTTATCCACTCATCCACTGATGGACACTTGGGCTGTTTCCAGATCTTAGATATTGTAAATAGTGCTGCTATGAACATGGGGGTACATGTATTCTTTCTGATTGGTGTTTCAGCCTTCTTAGGGTATATTCCTAGAAGTGGGATCACTGGGTCAAATGGTAATTCAATTTTTAATTTTTTGAGGTAACACCATAGTGTTTTCCACAGTGGCTGCACCAGTCTGCATTCCCACCAGCAGTGTACTAGAGTCCCCTTTTCTCCACACACTCGCCAACACTTGTTTGATGATTTGTTGATGGCGGCCATTCTAGCGGGTGTGAGGTGATACCTCATTGTTGTTTTAATTTGCATCTCTCTGATGATTACTGACGAGCATTTCTTCATATGTCTCTCGGCCATTTGTATGTCCTGTTTGGTGAGATGTCTATTTAGGTCCTCTGCCCATTTTTTAATTGGGTTCTTTGTCTTCCTTTTGTTGAGTTGTATGAGCACTCTATGCATTTTGGAGATTAACCCCTTATCTGATGTATCATTGGCAATTATGCTCTCCCATACAGTGGGTTCGCTTTCCGTTTTGATGGTTGTTTCTTTTGCTGTGCAGAAGCTTTTGAGTTTGATGTAGTCCCATGTGTTCATTTTTCCCTTTGTTTCTGTGGCCTTAGGTGATGTATCAGTGAAAATTCTGCTACGTATGATGTCCGAAATTTTGTTTCCTACATTTTCTTCTAAGATTTTTATGGATTCACGAGTCACATTTAAGTCTTTTATCCATTTTGAGTTTATTCTTGTGTATGGTATAAGTTGATGGACTAGTTTCATTTTTTTGCATGTTGCTGTCCAATTTTCCCAACACCATTCATTAAAGAGGCTGTCTTACTCCATCATATGCTGTTGGCAACTTTGTCAAATATTAATTCAGCATAATGTCTTGGGTCAATTTCCGGATTCTCTGTTCTGTTCCACTGGTCTATATACCTGTTCTTGTGCCAGTACCAGGCTGATTGGATTACAGTAGCTTTGTAGTATAACCTGATATCCGGTGTTGTGATCCCACCTACTTTGTCCTTCTTTTTCAAGATTGCTGTGGCTATTTGGGGACTTTTTTGGTTCCATATGAACTTTTGAAGTATTTGTTCTAGTTCCGTGAAATATGTCACTGGTATTTTGATGGGGATTGCATTGAATCTATAGATTGCTTTGGGTAAAATGGACATTTTAATGATGTTAATTCTTCCAATCCATGAACAAGGTATGTGCTTCCATTTTTTTTTATAACTTCCTCTATTTCTTTTTTCAATGTCCTGTAGTTTTCTGCAAATAGGTTCTTCAGTCCTTTGGTTAGGTTTATTACTAGGTATCTTAATTTTTTTTGCCACGATGGTAAGTGGAATTGTTTTTTTAGTTTCTCTTTCTGTGAGTTCATCAATGGTGTATAAGAATGCCATTCATTTCTGGACGTTAATTTTGTATCCTGCTACTTTGCCAAATTCATTTAGTAAGTCTAGTAGATTTTTGATGGAGTCTTTAGGGTTTTCTATATATAATATCATATCGTCTGCGAATAATGACAGTTTCACTTCCTCCTTTCCAATTTGGATCCCTTTCATTTTTTCTTCATGTCTGATTGATGTGGCTAAGACTTCCAGTACTATGTTAAATAAGAGTGACGAAAGTGGGCATCCCTGTCTTGTTCCTCTTCTTAAGAGAAATGTTTTCAGTTTTTTCCCATTGAGTATGATGTTGGCTGTAGGTCTTTCATATATGGCCTTTATTATATCAAGATATAATTCCCATTATCCCACATTGCTGAGCGTTTTTATCAGAAATGGGTGCTGGACTTTGTCAAATGCTTTTTCAGCGTCTATTGATATGATCATGTGGTTTTTATCTTTTATTTTGTTTATGTGGTGTATCACATTTATTGATTTGTGAATATTCTACCAGCTTTGCATCCCTGGGATGAATCCCACTTGGTCATGGTGAATTATTTTTTTGATGTATTGCTGTATCCGATTTGCTAGTATTTTGTTTAGGATTTTGGCATCTACGTTCAACAGAGATATTGGCCTGTAGTTTTCTTTCTTTGTCGTGTCTTTTTCTGGTTTTGGAATTAGGATTATGCTGGCCTCATAAAACGAGTATGGAAGTCTTCCTTCTTCTTGAATTTTTTGAAATAGTTTGAGGAGAATGGGTGTTAGTTCTTCTTTGAATGTTCGGTAAAACTCCCCCGTGAAGCTATCCGGGCCTGGGCTTTTGTTTGCTGGGAGAGTCTTGATTACATCTTCAATTTCTTTAGCTGTTATTGGTCTGTTTAAGTTTTCTATCTCTTCCTGGTCCAGTTTTGGGAGACTATGTGTTTCTAGAAATTTGTCCATTTCACTTAGATTGTCGAATTTGTTGCCATATAAATGTTCATAGTATTTGCTAACGATCCTTTGTATTTCTGTGGTGTCAGTTGTTACTTCTCCTCTTTCATTTCTGATTTTGTGTATTTGGGTTCTCTCTCTTTGTTTCTTGGTGAGTCTAGCTAAGGGTCCATCAATCTTGTTTATCTTTTCAAAAAACCCGCTCTTTTTTTTCATTGATCCTTTGAATTCTTTTTCTAGTCTCTATGTCACTTATTTCTGCTCTGATCTTTATGATTTCCTTCATTCTACTTGCCCTGGGTTACTCTTTTTATTTGCTTTCTAGTTCTTTAAGTTGTGAGGTTAGATAGTCTATTAGAAATTTTTCTTGTTTCTTGAGGTAGGCCTGGAGTGCTATGCACTTCCCTCTCAGAACTGCTTTTGTTGCATCCCATAGATTTTGTGTTGTTGTGTGTTCATTTTCATTGGTTTGCAGGAAGTTTTTACTTTCTTCCTTGATCTCCTCAGTAACCCATTCGTTGTTTAATAACATGCTATTTAGCTTCCAAGTGTTCAAATATCTTTGCATATTCTTGTTGCAATTGATTTCTAGTTTCATGCCATTGTGATCTGAGAAGATGCTTGATATGATTTCAATCTTCTTGAACTTGTAGAGACTTAGTTTGTGTCCTAACATGTGGTCTATCTTTGAGAATGTCCCATGTGCACCTAAGAATGTGAATTCTGCAGTTTTGGGATGTAATTTTCTGTCGATATCTATTAAATCCATTTGACCTAATGCATCATTTAGAGTCTGTGTTTTCTTGCTAATTTTTGTCTAGAGGATCCTTCCAGTGATGTCAGTGGGGTGTTGAAGTCCCCTGCAGTAATTGTATAGCTGTCGATTTCTCCTTTGAAATCTTCCAGAAGATTTTTAATATATTTTGGTGGTCCTATATTGGGTGCATGTATGTTCACCAAGGTTATGTCTTCCTGTTTGATAGATCCTTTCAATATTATGTAGTGACCTTCTTTGTCTCTAGTAATGGCCTTCCTTTTGAAATCTATTTTATCAGATATAAATATTGCTTCCCCAGCTTTTTTTCCCCTTTCCATTTGCTTGAGGATTTTTTTCCATCCCTTCACTTTCAGCCTATGTGAGTCTTTTGTTGTGAGGTGGGTCTCTTGTAAACAACATATATATGGGTCATGCTTTCTTATCCAATCCGCTACTCTGTGTCTTTTGATTGGAGCATTCAATCCATTTACATTTAAGGTGATTATTGATATGTACTTATTTATTGCCATTTTTGTTTAGTGTGGTTCTACTTTCTTTCCTATTTCTTCTATTGATTACAGCAGTCCTTTTAACATTTCTTGCAGTGCTGGTTTGGTGCTAATGTATTCCGTTAGCCTTTTTTTTTTTTTTGTCTGAGAAACTCTTTATTTGACCTTTTATTTTGAATGATAGCCTTGCTGGGTAGAGTAGTCTTGGATTCAGATCCTTGTTTTTCATGACCTTGATTACTTCATGCCATTCCCTTCTGGCCTGTAGTGTTTCTGTTGAGAAGTCAGATGATAGCCTTATGGGGGTTCCTTTGTAGGTAAACTGTTGCTTATCTCTTGCTGCCTTTAGGATTCCGTCTTTGTATTTAATTTTGGGCATTTTAATTACTATGTGTCTTGGTGTGGGCCTGTTTGGGTTGTTCTTACTTGGGACTCTGTGCTTCTTGAACTTGAATGCTTTCTTTCTTCACCAAATTAGTGATGTTTTCTGTCACTATTTCTTCAAATATATTCTCTAACCCTTGCTCCTTTTCTTCTTCTTTAGGGACTCCAATGATGCAAATATTATTACGTTTCCAGTTGTCCCACAGTTCTCTTAAGCTGTCTTCCTGTTTTTTCATTGTTTTTTCCTTTTGGTTTTCTGATTGGTTGATTTTTTCTACTCTGTCTTCTAATTCACTGATTCCCTCCTCAGCTTCCTCTACTCTGCTGTTTAGTCCTTCCAATGTGTTCTTCATTTCTGCTATGTCATTCTTCACTTCTTCTTGGTGCTTCTTCATTTCCACTTGGTTGGTTTTCAGTATTTCTATGTCTGTGCTCATGGTGTTGATGTCTTTATCCATGGAGCTGATGTCTTTACCCATGCTGTTGAGCTTCCTCAAGATCATGGCTCTGAATTCTAGCTGTTAACTTGCTTAACCCCATTTCATTTATCTCATCTTCGGTAGAGGTCTCTTGTTCTTTCATTTGGGATCTGTTTCTTTGTTTGACCATTTTGGCTATCTCAGTGGGTTTGGAGCCTGCCAAATTTTCCCTGTGGATGTTGGTGTTCTGCTGTTTGTGGCTCCCTCTACTGGTTATGGATGAGCATGGGATAACCCACTTTAAACACCACCAGGGAGTCTTACTTTCCAGGGTATATTTTCAAGCCCAGCAAAGGTCAAGTTATCCTCTAGCTTTTTGCCTAGAGGCTATTAGTCGTGGTTGCTTGAAGAGCCTTGGGTTTTTAGTTGAATGAAAACTTCCCTCAGGTGTTCAGGGTGAATGGATTTCCCGAGGGTAGGGCAGATGCTAGTAGTTAATGAGCCTCAGTTTTCATTTCATTGGCTCACTAGGGTGTGGCTGGATCTCCGAGGGAGTGGCTGCCACCTCTCCCCAGAGCCCTGGGATGGAGTGAGATGGCCACCGTCTGTGTGGCCGCAACTCAACAAAAGCTCTGAGTGCCCTCCAAATCCCGAGTGTCCCCACATAGTTCCAGTCCAGTCCACCCTCCCTCTGCAGGAGCCCAAGGTGAGTGGCTGTCGCTGTTTTAGTGCTCTGTCCTGGCCCTGTGTGCTCTGGAGCCAACTTGGGCTTTAACCCTGAGGGCAGTGCGCTGCTCACGGCTATGGCTGCTGCTCTCCGTGGGCTCCCAGCCCCCTTCTCATGCCTCCGCAATCCTACCAGGATAGATTCATTGTCCTTGGTTGTATGGTCCTCGCAAGCTGCTTTTCTGTTGCTTTTTCCTGACGATTTGTCTTTATTTCAGTTGTAATTCCCGTTTGGTCCTGGGAGATGGTCTGTGTAGCTTCCATTCACTCTGCCACCATTTTGGAATCCAAAAGCTTGTTCTTTGAAAAGATAAACAATATTGACAAACTTTTAACTAGATTCATCAAGAAACAGAGAGAGGACCCAAATATATAAAATCAAAAATGAAAGAGAAGTAACAACTGACACCAAAGAAATACAAAGGAATGTAAGAAAATATTGCGAACAACAGTATGCCAACACATTGGAAAACTTGGGCAAAATGGATAAATTCCTAGAAACATACAACCTTCCAAAACTAAATCAGGAAGAATCAGAGAATCTGAGTGGGCAGATTATAACTAGTGAAATTGAAATAGTAATGGAAAAGCTCCCAACAAACAAAAGCCCTGGACTGGATGGCTTTATACGTAAATTTTATCAAACATTCAAAAAAGAACTAACACCTATCCTTCTCAAACTATTCCAAATATTAAAGAGGAGGGAAGACTCCTTTTACAAGGCCACCATTATCCTACTTCCAAAACTAGATAAAGGCATAACAAAAAAGAAAAGCATAGGCCAATATTCCTGATGAACACAGATGCTAAAATATTCAAAAAAATATTAGCAAACTGAATCTAGCAATACAATTAAAAGATGATATGCTCAGCCAGTGTGGCTCAGTTGGTTGAGCATTATCCCATGTACCAGGAGGTTGCTGGTTCAATTCCTGGTCAGGGCACATGCCCAGCTTGTGAGCTCAATCCTCAGTAGGGGGCATGCAGCATGCAGCCGATTGATATTTCTGTCTCATGAATGTTTCTATCTCTCTCCCTCCCCTTCCTCTCTTTGAAATCAATAAAAATACATTTTAAAAATATAAAAATAAAATAAAAAGATTACATACCATGATCAAGTGGAATTTGTTCTGTTGATGCAAGGTTAGTACAATATCCACAAAACAATAAACATGATCCACCACATAAATAAAATGAAGGATAAAAACTGCATGATCATGTCAATAGATGAAGAAAAAGCACTTGATAAAATCCAGCACCCATTTATGATAAAATCTCTCAGCAAAGTGAGAATAGAGGGAACATACCTCAGTGTAATAAAGGCCATATATGACAAACACACAGCCAACATCATACTCAATGGGCAAAAACTAAAAGCATTTCCCTTAAGATATGGACCAAGAGAGGGATGTTTGCTTTCACCACTCTTATTCAACATAGTACTGGAAGTCTTAGTCACAGCGATTAGACAAGAAGAAGAAATAAAAGGCATCCAGATTTGAAAGCAAAAAGTACAACTCTTATTTGCAAATGACAAGATATTCTACAGAGAGAACCTTAAAGATTACACTAAAAACTACTAGAACTGATTAATCAATTCAGTAAACTATCAGTATACAAAACAAATCTCCAGAAATCAGTTGCATTTTTATACACCAGTAATGAACTATCAGAAAGGGAAACTAAAAAACTATCCCATTCACAATGGCTTCAAAAAGAATAAAATATCTTGGCCCTGGCCAGTTTGGCTCAGTGATTAGAGCACTGGCTTGCAGACTGAAGATTAGGGATTCAGTTTCTGGTCACGGGCACATACCCGAGTTGCAGTTTTGATCCCCAGCCCCCGTCAGGGTTTATATGAGAGGCAGCCAATTGATGTGTTTCTCTCACATCGATGTTTCTCTCTCTCTCTCTCTCTCTCTCTCCCTGTCTTTATCTAAAAAATCAATGGAAAAATATCCTTGGGTGAAGATTAACAAAAAAATTATATATAGATACCTTACCTATAATTTGAAAAAAAAAAAAAAAGAATAAAATACCTGGGAATAAATTTAGCCAAGGGTGTAGAAGACCCCTATACTCAGAAAATTATGACACTCAAGATAGAAATTCAAAAAGATACAAATAAGTAGAAGTATATACTGTGTTCATGGATTGGTAGAATAATATCATTAAAAATGTCTATAATACCAAAAGCAATCTACAGATTCAACACAATTCTTATCAAGATATCAATGTCATATTTTCACAGAATTGGAACAAGTATTCCTAAAATTTATATGGAACCACAAAAGACCCTGAATAGCCACATCAATCTTGAGAAAGAAGAACAAATTTGGAAGAATCACACTACCTGATATCAAACTATATTACAAGTCAAAACAGCATGGTACTGGCATAAAAACAGACATATAAATCAATGCGACAGAACTGAGAGTCCAGAAATAAACCCACACCCTTATTGTCAGTTAATATTTGACAAAGGAGGCCAAAACATACAATGAGCCAAAGATAATTTATTTAATAAATGGTGCTGGGAAAATTGGACAGATACATGCAAAAATAAATAAATAAATAAAACTAGACCACCTTCTTACACCACACACATGAATAAACTAAAAATGAGTTAAAGAGTTAAATGTTAAACTTGAAACCATAAAAATCGTAGAAGAAAACATAGGCAGTAAAATCTCAAATATTTCTTGTAGCAATATTTTTTTTCTGATATATCTCCTTGGGCAAGGAAAACAAAAGAAAAACAAACAAATAGGACTACATCAAACTAAAAAGTTTTTGCACAACAAAGGAAACCCTCAACAAAATGAAAAGGGAACCTACTGAATGGGAGAACATATTTGCCAATGATACCATCTGATAGAGGGTTAATTTCCAAAATATATATAGAATTTATACAACTCAACACCACGAAGACAACCATATAAAAACGAGCAAAGGACTGGAATAAACACTTCTTCAAAGAGGACATACAGATGGCCAGTAAACATATGAAAAATGCTCAGTGTCACTAATCATCAGAGAAATGCAAATTAAAACCACATGAGATGTTACCTCACACCTGTCAGAATAGCTATCATCAATAAATCAACAAAGAACAAGTTTTGGTGACGATGTGGAGAAAAAGGAACACTTGTATACTGTTGGTGCAAATAGAAATTCATGGAGCCACTGTGGAAAGCAGTATGGAGTTACCTCAAAAAATTTAAAATGGAACTGCCTTTCTACTTCTGGGAATTTATCCAAAGAAGCCTGGAACACTTATTTAAAATAATATATGTACCCTTATGTTCATTGGAGCATTATGTACAATAGCCAGTGTACACAAGTAGATGAGTGGATAAAAAAGCTATGGTACATTTACACAATGGAATACTATGCAGCTGTAAAAAGGAAGAAAAATTTACCTTTTACAACAGCATGGGTGGACCTGGAGAACATTATTCTAAGTGAAATAAGCCAGTCAGAAAAAGTCTAGTACCATATGATTTCACTCATATGTGGAATTTAATGAACAAAATAAATTAACTAGCAAAATGGAGACAGATTCATAGATAGCAAGCAGGTTGAGAGCTCTGGTGGGGATTGTTGGGGTTGTGGAGGGATTGTGAAAAAAGAATAAAAAGAGAAAGAACTCATGGGCACAAACAGTAGTGTGGCGATTGTGGTGGGTGTGAATGGAGGTGGAAGAAGGTATGGGGGTGGTAAGAGATGGAAATAAAATAAAGAGAAAAAAATAAAGTTTAAAAATGTAAAATAAAATAATGAAACTACAGTCCTTGAGCTGTCACAATACTGTGCATGATGAGAATCAAATGGTGGTAAACACTTCGGTTGCTAAGAGGACAAAATCCTCTTGGGAAGATGTCATTGAGGAAACGAGGCTGCCTTAAAGGATCACGGAGAGATGGAGATGCTGTTCCAAGCAAGGGTGGATCGATTGAGCTAAAGTGCAGATGTGGAGTAGTAATATACATAGAGTCTCAACTTGTGCACACACATGTGCATATGGACACATTTATTAATTCAACAACTATTTATTAAGCACCTACTCTGTGCCAGGTCCTGGAGGTATATTCATTTAAGAGTCTGCAAAGGACCACAAATTTAAGAGATGGTGAGTGCAATGAAATGGCAACAGTGAGGATAGTGATGAAGAAGGTAAAGATGAAAAATATGAAGATTATATATATATCCCGTGAAGGCAGAGATATTTGGTTTATTCACTGATGATTCCAGAGTGCCAAGCACAGTACTCAGGACATAATAGGAACTCAGAAAAATATTTGTTAAAAAACATGAATGTGTCATCATCATCAGCAACAACATCATCATGGTTGCAACTGGATGGCACACTAAGAGGCTAATCCTAGATTTTGATTCAGTGCCTTCCCCTCTTTGGGTATCAATTTACTAATTTTTACAACAAGAAGCTTTTTTCTTGGCTTTTAATTTTAAAGATGCTATATAAATAATGTTGTGTCCTTATTGACTCATTATTTCAGGAGCCACATATATAAGTTTGCTCTGTTGTCGGTGATGTTAGGTTTTTAATTTCAAAGGGGGTAAAGATACATTGACAATGGAGAAATTGGGCAGACACCACCATAAACAAAAATATTACACTAACATAACTTTGTGCCCTAAAGTTTCAGCATATATTGTCGATCATTACCTGAATTAAGAGGGTTGCAAAATGGTAATCTGCTATTTCATTTGATTTGTTCTATATTTATTTTTTCACATTCTTCTGGGCAACAGGATTTTTAAGGCTTTTTCTTGCTCAGATATTCTGTGCTTCTAAAATTAAATCTGATTTTATGTATCTGGTAACAGGCACTTTAGAGTGTAGGGCCACTGACAGATGAAGCTCTTCATGGGACAGCTGGATAGGGCATGAAACCCAGGCTGGTGGTCCAGTCAGGGAGGCAAGCAAGCTCATATATGTTCTGAGGGGCTCAAGGGTAAAGGAAGAACCCTTTGTTTGCCCAATAGCTCCTTCTGTCTTGGTCAGAGTTATTAAGCCTGGCCTTGCCATGATGACCCAAGTGCCCCCCTATCTGCTTTTTTTTTTTTTTTTTTTTATCCTCACCCGAGGACATTTTTTCATTTTTTGTTCAGATAGAGTGGGAGAGAGAGAGAGGAAGAGAGAGAGAGAGAAACATCGACGTGAAAGGGACACATCGAGTGGCTGCCACCCGCACGACCAACCAGGGCTGGGGACAAACTGCAACCGAGGTACATGCCCTTAGCGGGAACCGAACCCGGGTCTCTCTGGACCGCAGGCCGACGCTCTAACCGCTGAACCAAACCAGCCAGGGCCCTATCTGCTTTTGATTATAAAATGTAAGCTAATCAGATGATCTAGGAGGAATGTTACATTAATCCCTTTAAAGCCAAACTCAGACAGTAAGTGGAAATAAAGCAAAAGGGCATATAAACACTTCAATTGTGAAACCAAGATGTCATTTTCATCCTTGTCCAATTCACAAGTAGTAGAGATAAGTCCAGGAAATATGTGCAATATTATTTTGTGTGTGATTTATTTGTTCAATTTCAATGCTTTCTTTTTCCCTTTCTCCATCTCCAGAATTTTCCATGAAGTTCCAGTACACTAAGAAAAATCAAGGGTTAGATAACTTCAAAGTTTTCACTTTTTCTGTAACTGAAGCTGCAAAATTGATTTTTGTTGTGTGGGTTTAGCAATGAAATGAAATTTGGCTTAGTATTAGGGCCCTAGAATCATCCTAGAACTGTGGCCATTTCTCCCACTATCTTCAGAGATCCTAGACATGTCAGCTAGAGCATCCTTTCTCTGTCATTATGAGCTTACTCACCCTCCATCATAAATATAAAAAATGGAGGGTGTTGAGGGAGGGGGATGGAAAGAGATAATCCAAAGAACTTATATGCATATATGCATAACAAAAGTGACACAGACAATAGTGTTGTGAAGGCAGGGGTGGGTGGGAGCCAGGAGGAGGGGGTCAATGGGAGAAAAAAGGAGAGACATCTGTAATATTTTCAACAGTAAAGATAAATTTGTAATCAAAAATTGGAGGGGTGAATTTCACAAGCTTGTTTAGATGGGCTTACTTGAGGGAAACTAGAATCTAGATTCTTTTTCTAGAAGAAATTCTAGTCAGTTCTCACCACATTATAGTATAAAGATCTGTGTCACAAATCTTTTCCACCATGGATTACCAGAGGTTTGCACAGAGTGGCCTTGTATAATTTATCTTTCTCTGCTTCCCAACATGGGCTAATTCAGCCCAGACTGAAAAGAGATGATAGGGTTGGCTTTTGGTAAAATCTGGAATAGGTAGGGTTCTTTCAGAGTTCTCTCTATAACACTGAGCCCCAAAATAGACTGTCTATGTAACTAAAAAAAATACTGCAAAGTGACTCACACTAGCTATTTGTGGCAAGAGGCTTGGAAGGACACTTATTGCACCATGAAAGTCCTCTGGAGCTGCCACAAGTTAACACCGGCTTTGTGCAAATCCCTCTTGATGCCCACATTAGTCTGTGTGGGTACCATGTGTAAGGCCTGAAAACTGAGTTGGGCATCTGTAATCACATTGGCCTAGATCTAAAGCAAAAACCTATGTTGGCATGCCACTACAGGCAAGGTGACAGAAGCCTCTTGTACACTGCCTGGTTGCATTAACCTGGGTTGAAATGCTCAGAAAGATAAAGGATGACCTTGTCACCCCACTGTGAAGCTGGCCACATCAAGTATTGATCAGTCTTGGACTAGAATTGGGCAGATGAAAAGAGTTAGAAAAAAGGACTGAAGATGGAACTTTCATATGACATGCAAGAAATTGGTGGGCTTACCAAGTCTTATCAATAGTCTAAATTGAGTTCCAAAAGAAAGGAGCCCACTGGTGCTTTGAGTTTTTCCCCATCACCTTCAACAGAAGGATCCTTTTTACATATCTCATCCTGACTCCCAACTATACGAAGGCAAATGAATGTCTCTTCAAAACTTCTAATGTGAACTCAGGATTTGGCATCATTCAGGAACTAAGAGAGTTTCTAGTGATTGAATCTGATGATCTCTGTAATAGCTAGAATGTTATCATGTGCTCTTCCATTAAAAAAAAAGCACACACTGTCTGGCCAGTGTGGCTCAGTGGATTGAGTGTTGCCCCATGGACTGAGAGGTCCTGGTTTGATTCCCAATCAGGGCACATGCCTGGGTTGCGGGCTAGATCCCCAGTAGGGGGTGTACAGGAGGCAGCCGATCGATTGATGTTTCTCTCACACATCAATGTTTCTATCTCTTTCTCCCTTCCTCTGTCTCTAAAAAGTCAATAAAAACATAAATTAAAAAAAGCACACACTACAGCCATGGCTGGTTTGGCTCAGCTTCTCACATTTTTGTTTCTTTCTTTCTCTCTCTTTCCCTCCCTGTCTCCCTTTCACTCTACCTAAATTCAATGGAAAAATATCCTTGGATGAGGATTAACAAAAAAAAAAAACACAAACAAAAAACCCACACTGCAGTTGTCCTCTGCTTTGATCTACTACGTTTTCATTTATACTTGTGCTACCAATGAATTAAAAATGTCAGTATTTTCGCTCCAGGCTAGGGAAGCCCTGCCCATAGGATTACCTGGGATCCTACCCTGCAGGGCTTCAGCCAGGAGGCCCAGGACCCATCAGAGACAGCGATTCACATTGGTCTGCACCAGAGAACTTCCCAGGAAGACAGGGATCCACAAACAAGGGGTCATATCCAACTACAGTGGAGAAAAATCCAGTAAAGCAAACATATATTTTATGGTAAGTACTCTAAAAGACATCAGTTAAGAAATCAGAGATGGTGGTGGAGTGAATGGAAGTTACACAGACCATCTCACAGGACAAAACTGGAATTACAACTGGAATAAAGACAGAATATTGGGAAAATCCAACTGAGGAGCAGCTGAAGGACAGCCAGTGCAACCAGGAACAGAGAGGATGATAAATTGAGCCTGGTAGGAACTGCGGAGGCACATGGGGGCAGGCTGGGAGCCCATGGACAGCAATGAGGGCTGTATTAGCAGGTTGCACTTCCTGCTGAGAAAGCAGGAGTTATAAAAAGCACCAAATCAGCTACAGCCGCTCACCTGGGGCTACAGCAGAGGTAGGGTGGACTGGACTGGAACTGTGTGGAGAGAGTCAGGGCTCCTGGCTCAGGAGAGAGCTGAGAGCTGGACAGGAGGGCACAAGGAGTCTTGTGTTGAATCACCCCCTCAAAGGACAGTAGCCATTTACTCAGAGAGCCCTTTCCCAGAGCCCCTGGAAGAAGCAATGGTCTCTCTTGCAGGAATCCTACACCACCAGGCCAGGCCAAAGAAATGCAAATTGAGGCTTATTAATATCTAAAGTCTGATAGTGAGCAAGTGCCTCACCTGCTGGAAATCCTCTTACACCAGAGGGATTTTTCATTCACCTGCAGGGCTACTAATGGAGGCTCATAAGGTAACTGAGACTAATAGCCTCCAGGCAAAAAGCTAGAGGATAATTGAACCTTTTCTTGGCTTGAAAATCTACCAAGGAAGGTAAGACTTGACAGTAGTGTTTAATGTGGATCCTCCCACACTCATCCAAACCCAGTAGAGGGAGCCACAACCAGCAGAACACCAACACCCACAGGGAAAATTTGGCAGGCTGAAAAACCCACTGAGACAGCACAAATGATGAAAGAAAGACACAAATCCCTCCAAAAAAGAACACGATAATTATGCAGGAAAAAAAATAAATGACATAGAATTAAGCAAGATATAAGAGGGAGAGGTCAGAGTAATAGTCATGAGGAAGCTCAAGAGCAGGTGTAAAGAGCTCAACAGTATGAGTAAAGATATAGAAACACTGAAAACCAACCAATTGGAAATGAAGAATGACACAGTAGAAATAAATAATATATTGTAAGGAATAACCAGCAGAGTAGAGGAAGCGGAGGACTGAAGCAGTAAATTAGACGAGAGGGTAGAAAAAAAAATCACCCAATCAGATAACCAAAAAGAAAAAACAATTTAAAAACAGGAAGCTAGCATAAGAGAACAATGGAACAATATGAAACGTAAAAAACCGCATCATTGTTGTGCCAGAAGAAGAAAAAAATAAGCAAGGGTTAGAGAATATATATGAAGAAATAGAGACAGAAAATTTCCCTAGCTTGATGAAGGAAAAAGGCATACAAATCCAAGAAGCACAGAGAGCCCCAAGTAAGAGCGCAAAGAGGCCCACACCAAGACACATAATAATTAAAATGCCCAAAATTAAAGACAAAGAGAGAATCTTAAAGGCAGCGAGAGATAAGCAACAGGTTACTTACAAAGGAACCCAAATAAGGCTATGAACTGACTTCTCAACAGAAACACTACAAGCCAGAAGGGAATGGCATGAACTAATCAAGGCAAAGAAAAACAAGGATCTGAACCCAAGACTACTCTATCCAGCAAGGCTATCATTCAAAACAGAAGGTGAAATAAAGAGCTGTCCAGACAAAAAGAGGCTAAGGGAGTATATTAGCACCGAACCAGCACTCCAAGAAATGTTGAAAGGACTACTTTAATAATAAGAAGAAATAGGAAGAGAAACATAACCAGAATAAACAAAAATGGCTATAAATAAGTACATATCAATAATAACCATAAATGTAAACAGATTAAATGGTCTAATTAAAAGACACAGAGTAGCTCAATGGGTAAGAAAACATGACTCATTATATATATATATATACATATATATATATATATATATATATATATATATATATATATATATATATATAGTTTACAAGAGAACCACCTCACAACAAAAGACTCACATAGGTTGAAAGTGAAGGGATGGAAAATAATTTTCCAAGAAAACAGAAAAGAAAAAAAAAAGCTGAGGTAGCAATACTCATATCTGATAAAAAAAAAGACTTCAAAATGAAGGCCATAACTAGAGACAAAGAAGACCACTAAATAATATTAAAAAGATTTATCCAACTGGAGGATATAACCATGGTAAACGTATATGCACCTAACACAGGAGCACCAAAATACATTTAAAAACTTCTGGAGAAATTCAAAGGAGAAATCGACAGCAATACAATCATAGCAGGAGACTTCAACACCTCTCTGACACCCCTGGATAGATACTCTAGACAAAAAATGAACAAGAAAACAGAGACTGTTAAAGATGCACTAGATCAAATTGATTTAATAGATATCTAAAGGGAAGTACAACCCAAAACTGCAGAATTCACGTTATTCTCAAGTGCACATGGGACATTCTCAAAGAAAGACCACATGATAGGACACAAAATAAGTCTCTATAAATTCAAGAATATTGAAACCATATCAAGCATCTTCTCAGATTACAATGGCGTGAAACTAGAAATCAATTACAACAAAAACATGTAAAAACATTCAAATACCTGGAGGCTAAATAGCATGTTCTTAAACAATGAATGGGTTACCAAGTAGATCAAAGAAGAAATTAAAAACTTTCTGGAAACCAATGAAAATGAACACACAGCAACACAAAATCTAGGGGTTGGAGTGAAAGCAGTATTGAGAGGGCAGTTCATAGCACTGCAGGTCTACCTCAAGAAACAAGAAAAGTTTCTAATTGACTTTTTAACCCTACAACTTAAAGATCTACAAAGCAAACAAAAAGAAAAACCCAGAGCAAGTATAAGAAATAGTAAAGGTCAGAGCAGAAATAAACAACATAGAAACTAAAATAAATTAAAAAAATTCAAAAATCAATGAAACAAAGAGCTGGTTCTTTGAAAAGATAAACAAGGTTAATGGACTCTTAGCCAGACTCACCAAGAAACAGTAAGAGAGGACCCAAATAAACAAAATCAGAAACGAAAAAGGAGAAGTAACAACTGACACCACAGAAATACAAAGTATCATTTAAAAATCCAGTGAGCAATTACATGCCAAAAAATTGGACGATTGAAGCAACATCGACAAATTTCTAGAAACACACAGTCTCCCAAAACAGAACTGGGAAAAGATAGAAAACTTAAACAGACCAATAACAATTAAGCAAATTGAAGATGTAATCAAGTAATTCCCAGCAAACACAAGCGTAGGCCCAGACGAATTCATGGGGGAGTATTACTGAACATTCAAAAAAGATCTAACATCCATTCTCCTCAAACTATTCCAAAAAATCAAAGAAGACAGAAGACTTTCAAACTCATTCTATGAGGCCAACATAATTCTAATTCCAAAACCACATAAAGACACTATAAAGAAAGAAAACAACAGGCCAATATCCCTGATGAACATAGATGCCAAAATCCTGAACAAAATACTAGCAAATCGAATCCAGCAACACATCAAAAAAATTATCCACGATGACCAAGTGGGATTTATCCCAGGGATACAAGGATGGTACAATATTCGCAAATCAATGAATATGAAACACCACATAAACAAAATGAAAGATAAAAACCATATGATCATATTAATAGATGCTGAAAAACCATTTGACAAAATCCAGCACCCATTTCTGATAAAAACGCTCAGCAATTTGGGAATAGAGGGACCATATCTCCATATATTATAAGCCATACATGAAAAACTTACAGCCAACATCATACGCAGAGGGCAAAAACTAAGAGCATTTCTTTAAAAACAAGAACAAGACAGGGATGCCCATTTTCACTACTCTTATTTAACACAGTACTGGAAGTCTTAGCAACAGCAATTAGACAAGAAGAAAAAATAAAAGACACCCAAATTGGACAAAATGAGGTAAAACTGTCATTATTTGCAGATGACATGATATTGTTCATAGAAAACCCTATTGACTCCATCAAAAATCTACTAGACTTAATAAATGAATTTGGCAAAGTATCAGTATACAAAATTAACATCAAGAAATTGACCACATTCATTTTTTTTATTAATTTGTTTTTGTTACAGATGTTTCCACTTTTTTCCGCATTGACATCCTCCCCCCATCTACCCCGCCCCATACACAGCATTGTTGTCCAAGTCCATCAGTTATGCAGACATGCATGAGTTCTGTGGTTTATCTCTTCCCTCCCGCCTACCCTCTCTTCTGAGGGTTGTCAGTCTGTACCCTACTTCCACGTCTCTGGGTCTACCCTGTTCCTCAGACTGTTATGTCCACTATATTCCACAAATAAGTGAGATTATGTGATATTTGTCTTTCTTTGACTGGCTTGTTTCACTTAGGATAATACTCTCCAGGTCCCACCATGTCGCCTCAAAGGATAAGAGATCTTTCTTTCTTACCGCTGCATAGTACTCCATTGTGTATATGTACCACTTCTTTTTTATCCATTCCTCTACTGATGGACACGTGGGCTGTTTCCAGATCTTAGCTATTGTAAATAGTGCTGCTATGAACATAGGGGTACATATATTCTTTCTGGCTGGTGTTTCAAGTTTCTTAGGGTATATTCTTAAAAGTGGGATCACTGGATCAAATGGCAGTTCAATTATTAACTTTTTGAAGTAACACCATAGTGTTTTCCACAGTGGCTGCACCAGTCTGCATTCCCACCAGCAGTGTGCTAGAGTCATCTTTTCTCTACACCCTCGCTAACACTTGTTGTTTGAAGATTTGTTGATGGCGGCCATTCTGACAGGTGTGAGGTGATACCTCATAGCTGTTTCAATTTGCATCTCTCTGATGATTAGTGACATTGAGCATTTTGTCATATGTCTTTTGGCCATTTGTATGTCCTGTTTGGAGAGGTGTCTATTTAAGTCCTCTACCCATTTTGTAATTGGGTTCTTTGTCTTCCTTTTGTTGACTTGTATGAGCACTCTATATACTTTGGAAACTAACCGCTTATCTGATGCATCATTTGCGATTATGGTCTCCCATAGAGTGGGATCCCTTTCCATTTTGATGGTTGTTTCTTTTGCTGTGCAGAAGCTTTTTAGTTTGATGTAGTCCCATGTGTTCATTTTTTACTTTGTTTCTCTTGCCTTAGGTGTTGTATCAGTGCAGATTTTGCTGCGTATGATGTCTGAAATTTTGTTGCCTGCACTTTCTTCTAGAATTTTTATGGATTCACGAGTCACATTTAAGTCTTTTATCCATTTTGAGTTCATTCTCGTGTATGGTGTAAGTTGGTGGTGTACTTCATTTTTTTGCAAGTAGCTGTCCAATTTTCCCAACACCATTTATTGAAGAGACTGTCTTTACTCCACTGTATGCTCTTGCCACCTTTGTCAAATATTAATTGAGCATAATATCTTGGGTCAATTTCTGGGTTCTCTATTTTGTTTCATTGATCTATATGCCTGTTCTTGTGCCAGTACCAGCCTGTTTTGATTACAGTGGCTTTGTAATATAACCCAAATCCGGTAATGTGATCTCTCCTGCTTTGTCCTTCTTTCTCAAGATTGCTGCAGCTATTCAGGGTCTTTTTTGGTTCCATGTAAACCTTTGGAGTGTTTGTTCTAGTTCTGTGAAATATGTCATTGGTATTTTGATGGGGATTGCATTGAATCTATAGATTGCTTTGGGTAGTAAGGACATTTTAATGGTGTTAATTCTTCCAATCCATGAACAAGGTATATGTTTCCACTTTTTTATACCTTCCTCTATTTCTTTTTTCAATGTCCTGTAGTTTTCTGTAAATAGGTCCTTTACTTCTATGGTTAAGTTTATCCCTAGGTATCTTAATTTTTTTGCTACAATGGTGAATGGGATTTTTTTTTAGTTTCTCTTTCTGTGAGTTCATCATTGGTGTATAAGAATGCTCTCGATTTCTTGACGTTAATTTTCTATCCTGCTACTTTCCCAAATTCATTTTTTAAGTCTAGTAGATATTTGATGGAGTCTTTAGGGTTTTCTATGTACAATATCATGTCATCTGCCAATAATGACAGTTTCACTTCCTCCTTTCCAATTTGGATCCCCTTTATTTTTTATTCATGTGTAATTGCTGTGGCTAAGACTTCCAGTACTATGCTAAATAAGAGTGGCGAAAGTGGGCATCCCTGTCTTGTTCCCATTCTTAAGGGGAATGCTTTTTGTTTTTGCCCATTGAGAATGATGTTGACTATAGGTTTTTCATATATGGCCTTTATTATGTTGAGATATGGTCCCTCTATTCCCAAATTGCTGAGCGTTTTTTATTAGAAATGGGTGCTGGATTTTGTCAAATGGTTTTTCATCATCTATTGATATGATCATATGGTTTTTATCCTTCATTTTGTTTATGTTGTGTATGACATTTATTGATTTGTGAATATTATACCATCCTTGCATGCCTGGGATGAAACCCATTTGGTCATGATGAATAATTTTTTTGCTATATTGCTGGATCTGATTTGCTAATATTTTGTTAAGGATTTTGCCATCTGTGTTCATCAGGGATATTAGCCTGTAGTTTCCTTTCTTTGTAGTGTCTTTATCTGGTTTTGGAATTAGGATTATGCTGGCCTCATAAAATGAGTTTGGAAGTTTTCCGTCTTCTTGGATTTTTTGGAATAGTTTGAGGAGAATGAGTATTAGATCTTTTCTGAATGTTCGTTAAAACTCCCCTGTGAAGCCATCTGGGCCTGTGGTTTTGCTTGCTGGGAGCTTCTTAATTTTATCTTCAATTTCCTTTGTTGTTATTGGTCTGTTAAAGTTTTCTATCTCTTCCTGGTTCAGTTTTGGGAGACTGTGTGTTTCTAGAAATTTGTCCATTTCTCCAAGGTTGTCCAATTTGTTGGCGTATAATTGTTTATAGTATGTCTCAATGATCCTTTGAATTTCTGTGGTGTCAGTTGTTACTTCTCCTTTTTCATTTCTAATTTTGTTTATTTGGTTCCTCTCTTTTTGTTTTTTAGTGAGTCTGGCTAAATATCCATTGATGTTGTTTATCTTTTCAAAGAACCAGCTTTTTGTTTCATTGATCTTTTGAATTGTGTTTTTAGTCTCTATGTCGTTTATTTTCTGCTCTGACGTTTACTATTTACTTCCTCCTACTAGCTCTGGGTTTATATTTTTGTTTACTTTCTAGTTCTTCAAGTTGTAAGGTTAGAAAGTCAATTAGGAATTTTTCTTTTTTCTTGAGGTAGGCCTGTAGTGCTATGAACCTCCCTCTCAGGACTGCTTTCACTGTGTCCCATAGATTTTGTGTTGTTGTTTGTTCATTTTCATTGTATTCCAGGAACTTTTTAATTTTATCCTTGATCTCATTAGTAACCCATTTATTCTTTAATAGCATGCTATTCAGCCTCCAAGTATATGAATGTTTTTGTGTGTTTTTATTGTAATTGAGTTCTTGTTTCATGCCACTGTTATCTCAGAAGATGCTTGATATGATTTCAATCTTCTTGAATTTGTAGAGACTTACTTTGTGTCCTAACATGTGGTCTATCTTTGAGAATGACCCATGTGCACTTGAGAAAAATGTACATTCTGCAGCTTTGGTGTAAAATATTCTGTAAATATCAATGAAGTCCAACTGATCTCGTTTGTCTTATAAGGATTCTATGTCCTTGTTAATTTTTTGTCTAGAAGATCTATCCAGTGGTGTCAGTGGCATGTTGAAGTCACCCACTATGATCATGTTGCTAATTTTCTGTCCCTTGATGTCCTCCAGAAGTTTTTAAATATATTTTGCTGCACCCGTGTTTGGTGCGTATATCTTTACCAGGGTTATATCCCCTTGTTGGATTGATCCTTTTAATATTATGTAGTGACCTTCTCTGTCTCTTATTATGGCCCTTGTTTTGAAGTCTATCTTGTCAGATATGAGTATTCCTACACCAGCTCCTTTTTCATTTCTATTTGCTTGGAAATTTTTTTTCCATCCCTTCACTTTCATATTGTGTGAGTCTTTTGTGAGGTGGGTCTCTTGTGGACAGCATATATACGGGTCGTGTTTTCTTATCCAATCAGCTACCTTATGTCTTTTGATTTGAGCATTCAAGCCATTTACATTTAAGGTAATTATTGAGAGATAGTTATTAGTTTGCATTTTAATTTTATGCCTGTGTCTCTCTCTCTGTTTCTTCTTCTTCTTACAACATTCCCTTCAGCATTTCTTGCAGTACTGGTTTGGTGGTGGTAAATTCCTTTAGCTTTTTTTTTGTTATCCATGAAGCTCTTTATTTGTTCTTTAATTTTGAATGATAGCCTTGCTGGATAGAGTAGTCTTGGATTCAGACCCTTGCCTTGCATTACTTTGTACACTTCATGCCACTCCCTTCTGGCCTACAGTGTTTCTATTGAGAAATCAGCTGACAATCTAATGGGAGCTCCCTTGTAGGTAACTTTCTGTCGCTCTCTTCCTTCCTTTAAAAGTCCCGCTGCTGGTGGCTGGGGAGTGCTGCTGCCTTGTGGGGTTCAGCTCCTGCTCAGCCTTTGCTGTAGTTTTTGGGGATGAGTCTCTGCTGCTGATCTGTGCTTCTGTTGCCTGGGGATGGATGTCTGGTCCCCAGCCTCTGTTGCTGGGAGTATATCTCGATTCTGATTGGGTTGCTACTGTGGGGGATGGTGCTGGGCTCCTGGCTGTTTGTAGCTTCAGCAACTGGCACCTGGCAGCTCTGCTACTGTGCACTTGTCTGTGTTGATACAGGGTGTCCACTGGTCCGATGGTGCCAGGTGCACTGGAGGGATCAGGTCGCTGGGCCCTAGCAGCTCCCACGGCCTCCTCCCAGGGAAGACCTGGGATCTTCCAAAAAGGTGGACCTCCCTGCAGAGCATGGAGAAGTGCCCTGAAGAGCCGCTTACCATGGTAGCTGGCTGCTCCTGGTCCATATCACTGGAATCTGCTGCTCCGTGTCTCTGCACTGCAAGAGTTTGGTCATCCACATTCACTTCCACTCACACTCTCACACACCAGCTCACTCTCTCATGCACTCACCCTCCCTCCAGTTCTGCCGGCCACCATCTTCTTCCAGATCTTGACCACATTCTTATACACCAATAATGAACTCACAGAAAGAGAAATTAAAAAAAAAAAGGCCATTTATCATTGCAGCAAAAAAACTAAGATACCTAGAAATAAACTTAACCAAAGAAGTAAAGGACCTGTTTGCAGAAAACTACAGGACATTGAAAAAAGAAAAAGAGGAAGGTATGAAACAGTGAAAGCATATACCTTGTTCATGGATTGGAAAAATTCACATCATTAAAATGTCCATACTACCCAAAGCAATCTATAGATTCAATGCAATCCCCATCAAAATACCAACGACATATTTCATGGAAGTAGACCAAGTACTCCAAAAGTTTATATGGAACCAAAAAAGACCTGAATAGCCACAGCAATCTTGAAAAAGAAGAACAAAGCAGAAGGTGTCACATTACCAGATCAGGTATACTACAAAGCCATAGTAATCAAAACAGCCTGCTACTGGCACAAGAACAGGCATATAGACCAATGGAACAGAACAGAGAACACAGAAACTGACCCAAGATATTATGCTCAGTTAATGTCTGACAAAGGTGGCAAGAGCATACAATGGAGTAAAGACAGCCTCTTTAATAAATGGTGTAGTGAAAATTGGACAGCTACATGCAAAAAAACAACAACAAAAAAAATGAAGCTAGACCACCAACGTACACCATACACAAGAATAAACTCAAAATGCATAAAATACTTAAATGTGCCTAATGACTCTATAAAAATCCTAGAATAAAATGTAGACAACAAAATTTCAGACATCACACACAGCAGAATTTTCACTGATATAATTCCTAATACAAGAGAAACAAAGAAAAAAAATAAATGAGACTACATCAAACTAAAAAGCTTCTGCACAGCTAAAGAAACAACCATCAAAATGGAAAGGGAACCCAGTATATGGAAGAGCATAATTGCCAATGATACATCAGATGGGCTAATTTCCAAAATATATAGAGTACTCATACAACTCAACAAAAGGAAAACAAAGAATCCAATTAAAAAATGGGCAGAGGACCTAAATAGAAACTTCTCCAAATAGAACTTACAAATGACCAAGAGACATATGAAAAAATGTTCAATGTCACTAATCATCATAGAGATGCAAATTAAAACGACTGAAGTATCACCTCACACCTGCCAGAATGGCTGCCATCAAGAAATTATCAAACAGCAAGTGCTGGCGAAGGTGTGGAGAAAAGGGGACTCTAGTACACTGCTGGTGGGAATGCAGACTGATGCAGCCACTATGGAAAGCAATATGGTTTCCTCAAAAATTAAAACTTGAACTGCCATTTGATCCAGTGATCCCACTTCTAGGAATATATTTTATTTTTTTAATGTTTTTATTGATTTTAGATAGAAAGGAAGGAAGAGGGAGAGAGAGATAGAAACATCAATGAGACAGAACATCGATTGGCTGCCTCCTGCTTGCCACCCACTGGGGATCAGGTCCACAACCTGGGCATGTGCGCTGATCAGGAATTGAACCGGTGACCTCTTGGTGCATGGGTCGATGCTCAACCACTGAGCCACACCAGCCAGGCTAGGAATATATTTTAAAAAGCCTGTAACACCAATCAGAAAGAATATATGTACCCCTATGTTCATAGAAGCACTATTTACTATTTGCTAATATCTGGAAACAGCCCAAGTGTCCATCGATAGATGAGTGGATAAAAAAGTTGTGCTACAAGTACACAATGGAATACTATGCAGCTGCAAGTAAGATCTCTTATCCTTTGAGATGACAAAGTGGGACGTGGAGGGTATTATGCTAAGATTAATAAGCCAATCAGAGAAAGATAAATATCACATGATCTTGCTCATTTGTGCAATATAATGAACAATATAAGCTGATGAACAAAATAGACCTAGTGACATAGAAGTAGGGTACAGACTGACAAACCTCAGAAGAGGGGGATGGGGATGGGGGAGGGAAGAGATAAACCACAGATCTTGTATGCATGTATGCATGTATGCATAACCAGTGGATATAGAAAACAATGCTGGGGTTCGTGGGATCAGGAGGAGGGTGTAATTGAGGGAAAAGGAAGAAATATTTGTAATAAAAATAAAATCTTTAAAAAAAATCTCAATATTTTCAAACTTGCATTGCAGGGAGACATGTCATGTGTCCTAGCTACTTCCCATTGCCCTACTGAATATGACTTTATATCTAGTCCACTTCATACCAAGTCATTCACGAACTGACAGATTCAGTGCCCTCAGGTCAGATGTCCACCCACGACTAAAGAAGTAACCACTCAGTTTTCAAAGAATAGTCTAGGGCTATTTTCTTCAGCAAGGAACTGTGGCCATGTAGTTTCCATTAGAACAAAATGGTGGAGATGGCAGAATCCATAATTTACATATCTTGTCTAACATTTCTGTCAGGAGGTGAGATAATTACAGTCCCACTGGACAGCCATTATATCGGAATGTGTTGATGGTCATCACTTTCAGCTTTGCCTAAAGCTGATCCTAGGCATAGCCCTTGAATCACATAGAGTATATGCAGGGCCATCTTCAACTTGAATTATGTAAGAAGACAGCCTCACCCAAGCTTCTTTTTCGATGGCAGAAGGTCAGTGGTTCTCAACCTGTGGGTTGCGACCCCTTTGGGGGTCGAATGACCCTTTCACAGGGGTCGCCTAAGACCATCGGAAAACACATATTTCCTATGGCGATTCATAACAGTAGCAAAATTACAGTTATGAAATAGCAACAAAAATAATTTTATGGTTGGGGGTCACCACAACATGAGGAAATGTATTAGAAGGTCGCGGCATTAGGAAGGTTGAGAACCACTGCAGAGGGTGATGGTGGAGAATAAATGGCTTTTCCCATCTTGAAAGGCTGCCTAGCCTTTCCAGAGGGCCTCAGCAGAACAGCTGTCAGCCTCTAGGGAGGAGGAGCTTTGACCCTGCTGAGTGAGTGGCCATATGTCATGTGCCCTCACTGAGGAACATGCTCTAACTTGTGTCCCCTGCTATATTTGAGCTGCTGAAAGTAGACCCAGCTGGAACTAAGTTATCTGCAGCATTAGGCGGCAACACCAGATCACTACTTTTACTAAGTTGAGGCTTAGAGTGAAACAGTGAAACAGGAGCTGAGCCTAGCACCAGAGACATAGAAATCCCTTCTCAAATTCCTCACTCTACTGCCACTGTCCTTTAGCTTAGTTTAGCTCCAGCAATAGTTCCCATCCTGGGCCACAGCCTGGTGGGTTTGGGAAGGAGAAGCATGCAAATATATGGAATGCAGAAGCTAAATGAAATGACATCTCTTCTCTCTCTCTCTTTTTCTTTGGTCAGGACTTGGGAAATACTGGTTATTTCACATGAATGGAAAAATTGTGTCAGGAGTCTAGTGCCTGGTGGAAGAATTGGTAAGGTCTCCTGAGAAGAGCTCAAACTTGAACTTAAAATAAAATTTTCCAAAAACACAGGGCTCACCAGAATTTTTCAAGTAGAGGGCTCTGTACACATCTTTGACAAGAAAAATTCAACATTTTCTACATTTGGAACTGTAGGGGAGAGGTAGGTAGGTAACAGTGACTCTTTGGCACTATAAAAGCTTGTGTTCCCTTATCAGGGCTTAAAAATAATATTTTCCCCTGCCCAGTATCTAAGGAGTCATTTTGAGACAGACACCTGTTCAGCAATCTGAGAGCTCCAGACAGAAGATGGAGACATTCATTTTCCTTTACTCATAGTGCAGGGGCCAGGGAGGACTGATTTTGTGGCAGTGTTCCATTCTGGCCTGGATAGCAGTTGATCTGGGAAGAACAATCCAGGATGACACTGAGACACCATCCATACAGCCTTGGATTACCAAGTTAGCCCCAAAGCCAGCTAGGAGAATACTTTGGAACCTGGAACGGATATACGCCAAGAGGCCCTAACTGGAGGTCTGCCACTGATGAAGTTACAATGTGGTGGAGTGTAAGAATACTCACACAAGAACCAGGACATCTGGGTTTTAGCCAACTAACTCCCTGCATGACCTTGAGCAAATATATTTCCTTCTCTGAGACTCTCTGTCCTCTGTGCAATTAAGGGTGGAACTATGTGAGTTAGGAGTCTTCCTACATATCTGTCATTCTATGGTTTGAAGAAAGGGAAGTTGGTGGCCAAAAGCATGTCTTGCAGGGTACAATGCCAAACCTAGTGTATACCAAGGAGGGCAGAATCACTGGTTTGACTCTAGTGTGGGCTGTTTAGTTCTTTTTTATTTTATTTTTTTTATTTTTTATTAATTTATTTTTGTTACAGATGTTTCTCCTTTTTTCCCCATTGACACCCTCCTCCCCATCCCCCCACCCCATCCCCAGATTTGTTGTCCATGTCTATCAGTTATGCATACATGCGCATAAGTTCTGTGGTTTATCTCTTCCCTCACCCCCCACCGCCTCTTCTGAGGGGTGTCAGTCTATACCCTACTTCCACATCTCTGGGTCTACCCTGTTCCTCAGACTGTTATGTTCATTATATTCCACAAATAAGTGAGATCATGTGATATTTGTCTTTCTCTGCTTGGCTTGTTTCGCTTAGGATAATATTCTCGAGGTCCCTCCATGTTGTCTCAAAGGACAAAAGATCTTTCTTTCTTACAGCTGCATAGTACTCCATTGTGTATATGTACCACTGCTTTTTTATCCATTCATCCACTGATGGACACTTGGGCTGTTTCCAGATCTTAGCTATTGTAAATAGTGCTGCTATGAACATGGGGGTACATATATTCTTTCTGGTTGGTGTTTCAGGCTTCTTGGGGTATATTCCTAGAAGTGGGATCACTGGGTCAAATGGCAGTTCAATTTTTAATTTTTTGAGGTAACACCATAGTGTTTTCCACAGTGGCTGCACCAGTCTGCATTACCACCAGCAGTGTACTAGAGTCCCCTTTTCTCCACACCCTCGCCAACACTTGTTGTTTGATGATTTGTTGATGGTGGCCATTCTGACAGGTGTGAGGTGATACCTCATTGTTGTTTTAATTTGCATCTCTCTGATGATTAGTGATGTTGAGCATTTCTTCATATGTCTCTTAGCCATTTGTATGTCCTTTTTGGAGAGGTGGGCTGTTTAGTTCTATTGAAAAGTAAATAAACAGAGAAAAATGCCTTTTACTGGATCGAAATGCCACTTGATCTCAGCCAGCCATCTTGTTTAGCATAGGAAGAACTAGAAGAGAGTATGAAATATAAAATACTTTGTATAAGCCCTGTTTACTGCTGGACAAACATCTTGATACCCAGCCCTTCTCATGGTAGGTCAGCAGGGGTCAGCATCCTTGAGAAAGGATATCACTTGTATTATTATTATAACATTTTTTTCAATATATATGTAGGTATACTCCCCAATACTTTTTATTGTTCTGTCACATGACTCAGACATATGTGTGAATAGATTTATCCTACATTTATATATGTGTTTGTCTGTATATATATACATATATACACATGCAAATATAGCTATATGCCCATAAATGATACTTGTGAATTTTTTTTATTTTTTTCTTTATTGATTTTTTAAAATTAATTTATTTTTGTTACAGATGTTTCTTTGTTTATCCCCATTGACACCCTCTTCCCGATCCCAACCCTAGCATTATTTTCTATGTTCCTTGGTTGTCCATAAATGCATACAAGTTCTGTGGTTAATCTCTTCCCTCCCCATAACCCCTTCTTCTAAGGTTTGTCAGTCTGTCTCTTACTTCTATGTCTATTGGTCTATTTTGTACATTAGTTTATTTTGTTCATTATATTCCACAAATAACTGAGATCATGTGGTATTTGTCTTTCTCTGATTGGCTTATTTTGCCTAGCATAATACTCTCCAGATCCCTCCATGTCGTCTCAAAGGAAAAGAGATCTTTGTCTTACAGCTGCATAGTATTCCATGGCGTATATGTACCACAGCTTTTTTATCTACTCATCTATTGATGGATTTTGGGCTGTTTCCAGCTCTTAGTAATTGTAAATAATGCTGCTAGGAACATAGGGGTACACATATTCTTTCTGGTTGTTGTTTCAGGTTTCTTAGGGTATATTCTTAGAAGTGGGATCACTGGGTCAAATGGCAGTTCAATTTTTAAATTTTTGAGGTAACACCATAGTGTTTTCCATAGTGGCTGCACTAGTCTGCATTCCCACCAGCACTGTACTAGAGTCCCCTTTTCTCCACACCCTCACCAGCACTTGTTTGATGATTTGTTGATGGCAGCCATTCTGGCAGGTGTGCGGTGATACTTCTTAGTTGTTTTAATTTGCAACTCTCTGATGATTAGTGCCATTGAGCATTTCTTCATATGTCTCTTGGCCATTTGTATGTCATTTTTGGAGAGGTGTCTATTTAGGTCCTTTGCCCATTTTTTAATTGGGTTGTTTGTCTTCCTTTTGTTGAGTTGTATAAGTACTCTGTATATTTTGGAAATTAACCGTTTATCTGATGTAACGTTGGCAGTTATGATGTCCCATACAGTGGGTACACTTTCCGTTTTGATGCTTGTTTCTTTTGCTGTGCAGAACCTTTTCAGTCTAATGTAGTCCCATGTTTTCATTTTTCCCTTTGTTTCTATTGCCTTAGGCATTGTATCAGTGAAAATTCTGCTGTGTGTGATGTTTGAAATTTTGTTGACTGCATTTCCTTCTCGGATTTTGATGGATTAATGGGTCACATTTAAGTCTTTTATCCATTTTTTTATTAATTTATTTTTGTTACAGATGTTTCTCCTTTTTTCCCCCATTGACACACTGCTCCCCTTCCTCCCCCACCCCATCCCCACCTTTCTTGACCATGTCCATCGGTTAAGCATACATGCATATAAGTTCCGTGGTTTATCTCTTCCCTCTGCTCTACACCCTCTTCTGAGGATTGTCAGTCTGTACCCTAATTCCAGGTCTCTGGGTCTACTCTGTTCCTCAGACTGTTATGTTCATTATATAACAAAATAAGTGAGATCATGTGATATTTGTCTAACTCTGCTTGGCTTGTTTTGCTTAGGATAATACTCTCCAGGTTCCCCCAAGTCGTCTCAAAGGATAAGAGATCTTTTTTTCCAACCGCTGCATAGTACTCCATTGTGTATATGTACCACAGCTTTTTTATACATTCATCTACTGATGGACACTTGAGCTGTTTCCAGATCTTAGCTATTGTAAATAGTGCTGCTATGAACATTGGGGTATATATATAATTTCTGATTGATGTTTCAGGCTTCTTATGGTATATTCCTAGACGTGGGATCACTGGGTCAAATGGCAATTCAATTTTTAATTTTTTGAGGAAACACCATAGTGTTTTCCATAGTGGCTGCCCCAGTCTGCATTCCCATCAGCAGTGTACGAGAGTCCCCTTTTCTCCACATCTTTGCCAACACTTGTTTGATGATTTGTTGATGATGGCCATTCTTACAGGTGTGAGGTGATCCCTCATTGTTGTTTTAATTTGCATTTCTCTGATGATAGCATTTCTTCTTATGTCTCTTGGCCATTTGTATGTCCTGTTAGGAGAGGTGTCTATTTACATCCTCTGTCCAATTTTTAATTTGGTTCTTTGTCTTCCTTTTGTTGCGTTGTATGAGTACTCTGTATATTTTGGAAATTAACCCCTTATCTGATGTATCATTGGCAATTATGCTCTCCCACACAGAGGTTTCCCTTTCTATTCTGATGGTTGTTTCTTTTGCTGTGCAGAAGCTTTTTAGTTTGATGTAGTCCATCCAATGTGTCCATTTTTTCCTTTGTTACTGTTGCCTTAGGTGATGTATCAGTGAAAATTCTGCTGCTTATGATGTCTGAAATTTTGTTGCCTATATTTTCTTCTAGGGTTTTTATGGATTCACGAGTCACATTTCAGTTTTTTTAATCCATTTTTAGTTTATTCTTGTGTATGGTGTAAGTTGATGGTCCAGTTTCATCTTTTTGCATGTAGCTGTCCAATTTTCCGAACACCATTTATTAAAAAGGCTGTCTTTACTCCATTGTATGCTCTTTCCACCTTTGTCAAATATTAATTGAGCATAATGTCTTTGGTCAATTTCCGTTTTCTCTGTTCTGTTCTACTGATCTATATGCCTGTTCTTGTGCCAGTACCAAGCTGTTTTGATTACAGTAGCTTTGAAGTATAATCTGATATCCAGTATTGTGATCCCACCTACTTTGTCCTTCTTTTTCAAGACTGCTGTGGCTATTTGGGGTCTTTTTTGGTTCCATATTAACTTTTGAAGCATTTGTTCTAGTTCTGTGAAATATGTCATTGGTGTTTTAGTGGGGATTGCATTGAATCTGTAGATTGCTTTGGGTAGTATGGACATTTTAATGATGTTAATTCTTCCAATCCATAAACAAGGTATGTGTTTCTACTCTTTTATACCTTCCTCTATTTCTTTTTTCAATGTCCTGTAGTTTTCTGTAAATAGGTCCTTTACTTATTTTGTTAAGTTTATTTCTAGGTATCTTAATTTTTTTGCCACGATGGTAAATGGGATTTTTTTTTTTAGTTTCTCTTTCTGTGAGTTTATTATTGGTGTATAAGGATGCTGTCGATTTCTTGATGTTAACTTGTATCCTGCTACTTTGCAAAATTCACTTATTAAGGCTACTAGATTTTTGATGGATTCTTTAGGGTTTTCTATATATAATATTATATCATCTGTGACTAATGACGGTTTCACTTGCTCCTTTTCAATTTGGATCCCTTTTATTTTTTCTTCATGTCTGATTGCATGGCTAAGACTTCCAGTACTATGTTAAATAAGGGTGGCAAACGTGGCATCCCTGTCTTGTTCCCGTTCGTAAGGGAAATGCTTTTAGTTTTTGCCCATTGAGTATGAAGTTGGCTTTAGGTCTTTCATATATAGCCTGCATTATGTCCAGATATGATCCCTCTATTCCCACATTGCTGAGTGTTTTTATCTGAAGTGGGTGCTGGATTTTGTCGAATGCTTTTTCAGTGTCTATTGATATGATCATATGGTTTTTATCTTTAATTTTGTTTATGTGGTGTATCACATTTATTGATTTGCGAATATTGTACCAGCTTTGCATCCCTGGGATGAATCCCACTTGGTCATGGTGAATAATTTTTTTGATGTATTGCTGGATCTGATTTGCTTGTATTTTGTTAAAGATTTTGTCATCTATGTTCATCAGGGATATTGGCCTATAGTTTTCTTTCTTTGTAGTGTCTTTTTCTGGTTTTGGAATTAGAATTATGCCTGCCTCATAAAACGAGTTTTGAAGCCTTCTTTCTTCTTGAATTTTTTGGAACACTTTGAGGAGAATGGCTGTTAGTTCTTCTTTAAATGTTTGGTAAAACTCCCCCGTGAAGCTGTCTGGGCCTGGACTTCTGTTTGCTGGGAGGTTCTTGATTACATCTTCAATTTCCTTTATTGTTATTGGCCTGTTCAAGTTTTCTATCTCGTCCCCGTTCAGTTTTGGGAGACTATGTGTTTCTAGAAATTTGTCCATTTCTCTTAGATTGTCGAATTTGTTGCTGTATAATTGTTCGTAGTATTTGTTAAGGATCCTTTGTATTTCTTTACTGTCAGTTGTTACTTCTCTTTCGTTTCTGATTTTGTGTATTGGGGTTCTCTCTGTTTTTGGGTGAGTCTAGCTAAGGGTCCATCAATCTTGTTTATCTTTTCAAAAAACCAACTCTTTGTTTCATTGATCCTTTGAATTGCTTTTTTTTTGTCTCTATGTCGTTTATTTCTTCTCTGATTTTTACTATTTCCTTCTTGTACTTGCTCTGGGATTTTCTTTTTGTTTGCTTTCTAGTTCTTTAAGTTGTGAGGTTAGATAGTCAATTAGAAATTTTTCTTGTTTTTGATGTAGGCCTGGAGTGCTATGAACTTGCCTCTCAGAACTGCTTTCGCTGCATCCCATAGATTTTGTGTTGTGTGTTCATTTTCATTGATTTCCAGGAAGTTTTTAATTTCTTCCTTGACCTCCTTGTTAACCCATTTATTGTTTAATAACATGTTATTTAGCCTACATGTGTTTGAATGTTTTTGCATGTTTTTGTTGTAATCGAGTACTACTTTCATGGCATTGTGATCTGAGAAGATGCTTGATATGATTTTAGTTTTCTTGAATTTGTTGAGATTTACTTGGTGTCTTAACATGTGGCCCTGTGTGCACTTGAGAAGAATGTGTATACTACAGCTTTAGGGTGAAATGTTGTGTAAATATCAATTAAGTCCAGCTGATCTAGTTGGTCATTTCAGGACTGTGTGTCACTGTTAGTTTTTGGCTAGAAGATCTGTCCAGTGGTGTCAGTGGGGTGTTAAAGTCACCCACTAGGATTGTATTGCTATTGATCTCCCCTTTGACGTCCTCCAGAAGTTTTTAAACGTCTTTTGGTGCTCCTGTGTTTGGTCCATATATGTTTACCAGGGTCATATCCTCTTGTTGGATTTTTCCTTTTAATATAACATAGTGACCTTCTTTGTCTCTTATTATGGCCCTCATTTTGAAGTCTATCTTATTAGATATAAGTGTTGCTACACCTGCTTTTTTTTCATTTCCATTTTTCTCGAAAATTTTTTTCCATCCTTTCACTTTCATCCTGTGTGAGTCTTTTGTTGTGAGGTGGGTCTCTTGTAGACAACATATACATGGGCCATGTTTTCTCATCCAGTTAGCTATCCTATGTGTTTTGATTGGGCCATTTAAGCCATTTGCATTTAAGGTTATTATTGATAGATATTTATTGGTTGCCATTTTTACGTTATGCCTGTGTTCCTATCTCTCTCTCTCTCTCTCTCTCTCTCTCCTTTTCTTCTTACAACAGTCCCTTTAGCATTTCTTGCAGTGCTGATTTGGTGGTGGTAAATTCCTTTAGCTTTTTTTTTGTTTGTAAAGCTCTTTATTTTACCTTAAATTTTGAATGATAGCCTTGCTGGGTAGAATAGTCCTGGTTTCAGCCTGTTGCCTTTCATTACTTTGTACATTTCATGCCACTCTATCTGGCCTGCAGTGTTTCTATTGAGAAATAAGCTGACAGGCTAATGGGAGCTCCCTTGTAGGTAACTTTCTGTCTCTCTCTTGCTTCCTTTAAGATTCTTTCTTTGTCTTTAATTTTTGCCATTTTAATTATGATGTGTCGAGCTGTGGGTCTTTTGGGGTTCATCTTGCTTGGGACTCTCTGTGTTTCCTGGACTAGTGTGACTTTTTCCTTTGCCAAATTAGGCAAGTTTTTTTTATCATTATTTCTTCAAACAGGTTCTCTATTCCTTTCTCTGGTTTTTCTCCTTCTGGTACCTCTATGATGTGAATGTTTTTACATTACATATTGTGCCAAAGCTCCCTTAAACTCTTCTGTTTTTGATTTTTTCCCCCATTTGCTGCTCTATTTAGGTGTTATTTTTTACCTTTTCTTCTAACTCACTGATTCATTCTTCAGCTTCTAATCTACAATTCATTCCTTCTAAGGTATTTTTCATATCAGCTTTGTCGTTCTTTATTTCCTCTTGATTTTTATTCATAGCTTCTACCACATTTTTTAAGCTGAAAGAGTTCCTGCTGAGCTCTCTATAATTCTCATTAAGTTGCTTGTAGTTCTCATTGAATTGTTTTTGCACTCTTAAAATCATTGCTTTGAATTCTTTGTCTGAAAAATTGCTTTCTTCCATTTTATATAGCTCTTTTCCTGGTGATTCCTCCTTTTCTTTCATTTGAGTGTTATTTCTTTGTTTCCCCATTTTAGCCGTCTGGTAGTTCTAGACCCGGTGAGGGATGTTGGGATGTGTAGACAGGTCAGTGCGTATCAAATAAGGCTGCTGTGCCTCCCAGACTCTTCTGGTGCATGGCGCCTCTTGCCTGTTGTGTGTCCTGGAGGGTTGACTACTGGTGGCTGGTATTGTTCTGTGCTTGTAGGCACTGCTCTGTATCACACAGGTCCCACTGAACCTGCAGTTCCTGCTGGTGCCACAGGCAGCTGTATTGCACAGGCCCCATGGAAGTTGCTGTCCCCACTGGTGTCACAGGCAGCTATATCACATGGGCCCCGCTGTAGACCCAGGTCCTGCTGCTGGTGTCTGGGGAGCATTGCTGCCTCATGGGGCTCAGCTCCTGCTCAGCCTCATGGGGATGTGTCTCAGCTGCCAATCTGTGTTGCTGCTGCCGGTCGATGGATGTCTGCTCCTGAGCCTCTGTTGCTGGGGGTGTATCTCGGCTCTGATCTGGCTGCTGCTGTGGGGGATGGTGTTGGGCTCCCAGCCACTTGCAGAAGGTCTCTGTTGACACAGTGGGGCCCACTGGTCGGATGGTACAAGGTACACTGGTGGGCTCAGGTTGCTGGGCCCTAGCTGCTCTTGCTGCCTCCTCCCAGAAAAGACCAGGGATCTTCAAAAATGGTGGGGCTTCCCAGCTGCATAGGGAGAAGCACCCTGATGAGCCACTTAATGTGGTAGCCAGTTGTTCCCTGTCCACAGCACAGGAACCTTCTGCACAGCGTTTCTGCACTGCTTGAGGTTGCTCATCCACACTCACACCCACTCACACTCTCTCTCACACTTCCTCACTCTCTCACACACTCACCCTCCCACAAGTCCTGCCTGCTGCGATTTCCAGGAACTCAGCCCACCTCCATTTATTAAAGAGGCTATCTTTACTCCATTGTAGGCTCTTGTCACCCCTGTCAAATATTAATTGAGCATAATGTCTTAGGTCAATTTCTGGGTTCTCTGTTCTGTTCCATTGACCTATATGCCTATTCTTGTGCCAGTACCAGGCTGTTTTGATTACAATGGCTTTGTTGTATAACCTGATATCCGATATTGTGAGCTCACTTACTTTGTTCTTCTTTTTCAAGATTGCTGTGGCTATTCGGGGTATTTTTTTGTTCCATATAATCTTTTGGAGTATTTGTTCTAGTTCCATGAAATATGTCATTAGTATTTTAATGGGGATTGCATTGAATCTATATATTGCTTTGGGTAGTATGGAAATTTTGATGATGTTAATTCTTCTAATCCATGAACAAGGTATATGATTTCACTTTTTAATATCTTCCTCTATTTCTTTTTTCAATGTCCTGTATTTTTCTGAGAATAGGTCCTTTACATCTTTGGTTAAGTTTACTTTCGGTATCTTAGTTTTTTTGCTGCTATGGTAAATGGGATTGTTTTTTAGTTTCTCTTTCTGTGAGTTCACTATTGGTGTATAAGAATGCTGTTGATTTGTTGATGTTAATATTGTATCCTGCTACTTTGACAAATACATTTTTTAAATCTAGTAGATTTTTGATGGAGACTTTATGGTTTTCTATGTACAATATCATGTCATCTGCAAATAATGACAGTTTCACTTCCTCCTTTCCAATTTGGATCTCTTTTATTTTTCCTTCATGTCTAATTGCTGTGAGTAAGACTCCAGAACTAAATTAAATAAGAGTGGCAGTAGTGGGCATCCATGTCTTGTTCCTGTTTTGTTTTGTGTTTTATCCTCAGCCAAGGATATTTTCCCATTGATCTTCAGGTAGAGTGGGAGAGGGAGGGAGTGGGGGGGTGAGAGAGAGAGAGAGAGAGAGAGAGAGAGAGAGAGAGAGAGAGAGAGAGATGAGAGAGACACATCAATTGGTTGCATTCCACACGACTCCAACCAGGGCCTGGGACCAAACCACAACCAAGGTACGTGCCCTTGACTGGAATTGAACCCGAGACTCTTTGGTCTGCAGGCCGATGCACTAACCACTGAGAAAAACTGGCCCAGGCTTGTTCTTGTTTTTAAGGGAAATGAGTTTAGTTTTTGCCCAATGAATATGATGTTGGCTGTAGGTTTTTCATACGTGAACTTTATCTAGTCAAGTTATGATCGCTCTATTCCGACATTGCAGAGCTTTTCTGTCAGAAATGGGTGCTGAATTTTGTTGAATACTTTTTCAGCATCTATTGATATGATCATATGCTTTTTATCTTTCGTTTTGTTTATGTGGTGTATCACATTTATCGATTTTCGAATATTGTGTCAGCCTTGTATCCCTGGGATGAATCCCACTTGTCATGGTGAATAATTTTTTGATGTATTTCTGGATCTGACTGGCTAATTTTTTTTTTAAGGATTTTGGCATTTGTGTTCATCAGGGATATTGGCCTGTAGTTCCCTTTCTTTGTAGTGTCTTTATCCAGTTTTGGAATTAGGATTATGCTGGCCTCATAAAACGAGTTTGGAAGTCTTCTGTTTTCTTGGATTTTTTGGAATAGTTAGAAGAGAATGGGTATTAGATCTTCTTTGAATGTTTGGTAAGACTCCCACGTGAAGCTGTCTGCGCCTGGGCTTTTGTTTGCTGGGAGAGTCTTGATTACATCTGCAATTTTCTTCATTGTACTTGGCCTGTTCAAGTTTTCTATCTCTTCCCGGTTCAGTTTTGGGAGACTATGTGTTTCTAGAAATTTGTCCATTTCACTTAGATTGTCCAATTTGTTGGTGTATAATTGTTCATAGTATTTGTTAACAATCCTTTGTATTTCTGTGGTGTCAGTTATTACTTCTCCTCTTTCATTTCTGATTTTGTGTATTTGGGTTCTCTCTCTTTGTTTTTTGGTGAGTCTATCTAAGGGTCCATCAATCTTGTCTATCTTCTCAAAAAAACAGCTCTTTGTTTCATTCGTCCTTTGAATTGTTTTTTTGGTCACCATGTCCTTTATTTCTGCTCTTATCTTTACTATTTCCTTCCTTGTATTTGCTCTGGGGTTTCCTTTTTGATTGCTTTCTAGTTCTTTAAGTTGTGAGGTTAGGAAATCAATTCGAAATTTTTCTTTTTTCTTGAGGTGGGCCTGTAGTTCTATGAACTTCCCTCTCAAAACTGCTTTCGCTGCATCCCATAGATTTTGTGTTGTTGTGTGTTCATTTTCATTGGTTTCCAGGAAGTTTTAAATTTCTTCCTTGATCTTCATGGTAACCCATTCATTGTTTAATAATATGCTATTTAGCCTCCATGTTTTCAAATGTCTTTGCATGTTCTTGTTGCAATCGATTTTTAGTTTCATGCCATTGTGATCTGAGAAGATGCTTGATATGATTTCAATCTTTTTAAACTTGTAGAGACTTAGTTTGTGCCCTAACGCGTGGTCTATCTTTGAGAATGTCCCATGTGCACTTGAGAAGAATGTGAATTCTGCAGTTTTGGCGTGTAATTCTCTGTATATATCTATTAAATCCATTTGATCTAGTGCTTCATTTAGAATTTCTGTTTCCTTGTTAATTTTTTGCCTAGAGGATCTATCCAGTGATGTCAGTGGAGTGTTGAAGTCTCCTGCTATGATTGTATTGCTCTCAGTTTCTCCTTTGAAGTCCTCCAGAAGATTTTTAATATATTTTGGTGCTCCTATATTGGGTGCATATATGTTTACCAAGGTTATATCTTCCTGTTGGATGGACCCTTTCAATATTATGTAGTTGCCTTCTTTGTCTGTAGTTATGGTCTTCATTTTGAAATCTAATTTATCAGATATGAGTATTGCTACCCCAGCTTTTTTTTCCTTTCTGTTTGCTTGGAAGATTTTTTTCCATCCCTTTACTTTCAACCTATGTGAGTGTTTTGTTGTGAGGTGTGTCTCTTGTAAACAACATATATGTGAATCATGCTTTCTTATCCAGTCAGCTACTCTGTGTCTTTTTATCAGAGCATTCAATCCATTTACTTTTAACGTGATTATTGATATGTACTTATTTATTGCCATTTTTGTTCAGTGTGGTTATATTTTTCTTCCTATTTCTTCTACTAATTACAGCAGTCCTCTTAACATTTCTTGCAGTGCTGGTTTGGTTCTAATATACTTCCTTAGCCTTTTTTTCTTCTTCTTTTTTTTTTTTGTCTGGGGAGCTCTTTATTTGACCTTCTATTTTGAATGATAGCCTTGCTGGATAGGGTAGTCTTGGATTCATATCCTTGTTTTTCATGACCTTGATTACTTCATGCGATTCCCTTCTGGCCTGTAGTGTTTCTGTTGAGAAGTCAGCTGATAGCTTTATGTGAGTTCCTTCGTAGGTAACCTGTTACTTATCTCTTGGTGCCTTTAGGATTCTCTCTTTGTCTTTAATTTTTGGCATATTAATTATTATGTGTCTTGGTGTGGGCCTGTTTGGGTTCTTCTTACTTGGGGCTCTCTGTGCTTCTTGAACTTGAATGCCTTCTTCCTTCACAAAGTTAGGAGTGTTTTCTGTCACTATTTCTTCAAATATATTCTCTAACCCTTTCTCATTTTCTTTTTCTTTAGGGACTCCTATGATGCGAATATTATTACATTTCCACAGTCCTCTTAAGCTATCTTCCTGTTTTTTAATTGTTTTTTCCTTTTGGTTTTCTGATTGGTTGATTTTTTTCTACTTTGTCTTCTAATTCACTGATCCAGTCCTCCACTTCCTCTACTCTGCTGGTCAGTCCTTCCAATATGTGCTTTATTTCTGCTATGTCATTCTTCATTTCCACTTGGTTGGTTTTCAGTGTTTCTATATCTTTACTCATGATGTTGATGTCCTTACTCATGCTGTTTAGTTTTCTCAAGATCATGGCTCTGAACTCTACCTGTGATAATTAGCTTAACTGCATTTCATTTATCTCATCTTTGGTAGAGTTATTTTGTTCTTTCATTTGGGATTTATTTCTTTGTTTCACCATTTTAGCTATCTCAGTGCGTTTTTGAGCCTGCCAAATTTTCCCTGTGAGTGTTGGTGTTCTGCTATTTGTGGCTCCATCTACTGTGTTTGGATGAGCGCGGAGGGCCCTTTTTAAACACCACTGTCAAGTCTCACTTTCCTGGGTAGATTTCAGATTTCCTGAAAGGTTCAGTTATCCTCTAGATTTTTACCTGGAGGCTATTAGCCTCAGTTACATGAAAAGCCTTAGGTTCTCAGTTGATTGAGAACCTCCCTCAGGTGTTTATAGTGTAAGAGCATTTCCCGGAGGGTGGGGGCGATGCTAGTTGTTAATGAGCCTCAATTTGCATTTCTTTGCTTGTCTGGTTTGGGTCAAATCTCCGAGGGAGGGGCTGCCACAGCTCCAGGAAGGAGCAAGGTTGCCACAGTTCTGTGTGACCAAGAAGGAGCAAGCTGGCCACCGTCCTTTGTGGCCACAGCTCAGCACAAACTCTGAGCGCCCTCCAAATCCCAGGTGTCCCCACAGAGTTCCAGTCCAATCCACCCTCACTCTGCCGGAGCCCCAGGTGAGTGGCTGTAGCTATTTAGTGCTCTGTCCCGGTCCTCTGCGCTGTGTAGCAGCTTGGGATCATAACCCCGAGGGTGGGCACGCTGCTCACAGCTAAGGGCGCTGCTGTTCGTGGGCTCCCAGCCTACCACCCTCTTATGCCTCCACAGATCCTACCAGGCTCATTCAGTGTCCCTCTCCCACTGCTTTTCTGTTGTTTTTTCCTGACGATTTTTCTTTATTTTGGTTGTAATTCATGTTTGATCCTGTGAGATCATCTGAGTAGCTTCCATTCACTCCACCGCCATTTTCTCTTTTTCCTGTGTGAGTCTTTTGTTGTGAGGTGGGTCTCTTATAGACAGGATGTATATGGGTTTTGTTTTCTTATCCAATCAACTACCCTATGTCTTTTGATTGGAGCATTTAAGCCATTTACATTTAAGGTAATTATTGATAGTTAGTATTTGTTGCCATTTTAACTTTATGCCTGTGTTCCTCTTTCTCTCTCTGTTTCTTCTTCTTACAGCAGTCCCTTTAGCATTTCTTGCAGTGCTGGTTTGGTGGTGGTAAATTCCTTTATTTTTTTTTTTTTTTTTTTTTTTTTTTTTTTATCCATGAAGCTCTTTATTTCTCCTTCAATTTTGAATGATAGCCTTGCTGGATAGAGTAGTCTTTGATTCAGACCCTAGCCTTGCATTACTTTGTACACTTCATGCCACTCCGTTCTGGCCTGCATTGTTTCTACTGAGAAATCAGCTGACAGTCTAATGGGAGCTCCCTTGTAGGTAACTTTCTGTCTCTCTCTTGCTTCCTTTAAGATTCTTTCTTTGTCTTTAATATTTGCCACTTTTATTATGATGTGTGTAGCTGTGGGTCTTCTGGGGTTCATCTTGCTTGGGACTCTGTATTTCCTGGACTTGTGTGACTTTTTCCTTCACCAGTTTAGGGAAGTTTTCTGTCATTATTTCATCAAACAGGTTCTCTATTCCTTTCTCTGACTCATCTCCTTCCGGTATCCCTATAATGCAAATGTTGTTACGTTTCATATTGTCCCACAGCTCCTTTAATCTTTCCTCCTGCTTTTTAAAATTTTTTTCCATTTGCTGCTCTATTTGGGTGTTTTCTCTACCTTGTCCTCTAAGTCACTGATTCAGTCTTCAGCTTCTTCTAATCTACTATTGAACCCTTCTAAGGTATTTTTCATAATAGCTATGTCTTTCTTTATTTTCTCTTGTTTTTATGCATAGCTTCTACCTATTTATGCATAGCTTCTACCTCTTTTTTTAAGCTGATGTAGTTCCCAGTGAGCTCTTCATAATTCTTGTTAAGTTGCTTGTAGTTATCACCAAATTGTTTGAGCACCCTTGAAATCATTGCCTTAAATTCTTTATCTGACAAGTTGCTATCTTCCATTTCCTGTAGTTTCTTTTCTGGTGATTCCTCTTTTTCTTTCCTTTGGGTGTTGTTTCTTTGTCTCCCCATTTTAGCCGTCTGGTAGCTCTAGACCTGGTGAGGAATGTTTGGATGTGTTGGCCGCTCACTGTATACCTAATAAGGCTACTGTGCCTCCCAGACTGTTCTGTTGCCTGTTGCCTCTTGCATGCTGCGGATCCTGGAGGATTGACTACTGGGGGCTGGTATTGGTGTGTCCTGGTAGGTGCTGCTGGTGGATCACGTGGTCCCCTCTGGATCTGTGTTCCCAGCTGATCACTGGTGCCACCTGTAGCTGTATAGCTCAGACACTGTTGGAGCCTGGCTTCCTGCCCGTACCTTTGGCAGCTGTGTTGCACTGGTCTCACTGGAACCCTGGCTCCCCACCGATCTTGTGGGCTGCTTGGTCCTGCATGCCTCTCTGGTGCCCCAGCACCCCACAGGTCCCGCAGGCTGCTGGATCACACAGTTCCTTTGGAGACCCGACTACATGCCTATCTTGTGGGCAGCTGGGTCACGCAGTCGTCTCTGGTGCCCTAGCACCCCACAGGTTCTGGGGGCAGCTGGATCACACAGTTCCTTAGAGATACAACTCCATGGCTATCTATTGGCCTGCTGGATCACGAGGGATCTCTGTTGCCCCAGCACCCCACAGGTCCTGCTGGCTGTTGGATCTTACAGGTCCCTCTCAAGTCTGGCTTCCCACAGCTCTGGTGGGCTGCTGGGTACCACAGGTCTCTGTGCAGCTCCAGGTCCCATTGCTGGTGGCTGGGGAGTGCTGCTGCCCTTTGGGCTCAACTCCTGCTCAGCCTTTGCTGTAGTTTCCGGGGATGGGTGTCTGCTGCTGATCTGTGCTTCTGTTGCCTGGGGATGAATGTCTGCTCCCCAGCCTCTGTTGCTGGGGGTATATCTGGACTCTGATCAGGCTGCTACTGTGGAGGATGGTGCTGGGCTCCCAGCCGTTTGTGGCTTTGGCAACCGGCACCTTGGCAGCCCTGCTACTGTGCACTGGTCTGTGTTAACACAGGGTGTCCACTGGTCCAATAGTGCCAGGTGCACTAGTGGGCTCAGGTTTCTGGGCCCTATCTTCTCCCACTGCCTCTTCCCAGGGTAGACCTGGGAACTTCCAAAATGGTGGGACCTCCCCAAGGTGCAGTGAGAAGCATCCTGAATGGCTACTTATGGAGGTAGCCGGCTGCTCCCGATCCACAGCACATAAACCTGCTGCTCCGCATCTCTGCACTGCACGAGTTTGGTCGTCCACCTTCATGTCCACTCACACTCTCTCACACACTAGCTCACTCTCTCACCACTCACCCTCCCTCTGGCCCTGCCCGCCGCCATATTTCTATATTTGTGTATTCATTTTCATTGGTTTCTGGGAATTTTTTAGTTTCTTCCTTGATCTCTGTGATAACTCATTCATTGTTTAATAACATGCTATTTAGGGTCCATGTTTTTAAATGTTTTTGCGTGTTTTGTTATAATTGATTTCTAGTTTAAAGCCGTTGTGATCTGAGAAGATGCTTGATAGGATTTCAATCTTCTTGAACTTGTGAAGACTTAGTTTTTGTCCTAATATATGGTCTATTTTTGAGTGTGTCCCATGTGCACTTTTGAATAATTTGAATTCTGCAGTTTTGGGGTGTTATTCTCTTTAGACATCTATTAAATCCATTTGATCTAGTGCATCTTTAACAGTCTCTGTTTCCTTGTTAATTTTTTGTCTAGAGTATCTATCCAGTGATGTCATTGGGGTGTTGAAGTTCCCTGCTATGCTTGTATTGCTGTCAATTTCTCCTTTGAAGTCCTCCAGAAGAATTTTAATATATTTTGGTGCTCTTATGTTGGGTGTATATATGTCTACCAAGGTTATATCTTCCTGTTGTATAGATCCTTTCAATATTATGTAGTGGCCTTCTTCGTCTCCAGTCATGGCCTTCATTTTGAAGTCTATTTTATCAGATATGAGTATTGCTACCCAAGCTTTTTTTTCCTTTCCATTTGCTTGGAAGATTTTTTTTCATCCCTTCACTTTCAACCTATGTGAGTCTTTTGTTGTGAAGTGTCTGTCTTGTAAACAACACATATATGAGTCATGCTTTCTTATCCATTCAGCTACTCTGTGTGTTTTGATCAGAGCATTTAATCTGTTTACGTTTAAGGTTATTGATATGTACTTATTTATTGCCATTTTTGTTTATTCTGGTTATGTTTTTCTTCTCATTTCTTCTGCTTATTACAATAGTCCTTTTAACATTTCTTGCAGTGCTCTTTTGGTGCTTATATAGTCCTTTAGCTTTTTTTTTCTTTTTTTTTTTGGTCTGGGAAGCTCTTTATTTCACCTTGTGTTTTGAAAAAAATTTTTTTTCGTAATTGATTTTAGACAGAGAGGAAGGTAGAGGGAGAGAGAGTTAGAAATATTAATGAGAGAAAACATTGGCTGTCCACCTCCTGCATCCCCCACACTGGGTATTTGGTCTACAACTTGGGCATGTGCCATGACTGGGAATCGAACTGACAGCCTCTTGGTGCATGTGTCGATAATCAACCAGTGAACCACACCTGCCAGGCTATTTCACCTTCTATTTTGAATGACAGCCTTGCTGGATAGAGTAGTCTTGGGCTCAGATCCTTGTTTTTCATTACCTTGATTACTTAATGCCATTCCTTTCTGTCCTCTAGTGTTTCTGTTGAGAAGTCAGGTGATAGACTTATGGGAGTTCCTTAGTAGGTAATCTGTTGCTTATCTCTCACAGCCTTTAGGATTCTCTCGTTGCCTTTAATTTTTGGCATTGCAATTATTATGTGTCTTGGTGTGGGCCTTTTGAGTTCTTACTTGGGACTCTCTGTGCTTCTTGGACGTGTATGCCTTTTTCCTTCACCAAGTTAGGGAAGTTTTCTGTCACTATATCTACAAATATATTCTCTAAACCTTTCTCAATTTCTTGATTCAGATATTGTTACTTTTCTTGTTGTCCCACAGTTCTGTTAGGCTGTCTTCCTGTTTTTTAATTGTTTTTTCTTTTTGGTTTTCTGATTGCGTGATTTTTTTCTACCCTGTCTTCTAATTCACTGATTCAGTCCTCAGTTTCCTCTACTCTGCTGTTTAGTCCTTCCAATGTATTCTTTATTTCTGCTATGTCATTCTTCATTTCCAATTTGTTGGTTTTTAATGTTTTTATATCTTTCCTCATGCTGTTTTGCTCTTTACACCTGCTATTGAGCTTCCTCATGATTATTACTCTGACTTCTCCCTCTGATATCTTGCTTAATTCTATTTCATTTTTTTCTTCTCCTGCAGAATTATCTTTTCTTTCATTGGGGATTTTTCTTTTTGTTTCACCATTTTGTCTCTCTCAGTTGGTTTTGGAGCCTGCCAAATTTTCCCTTTGGGTGTTTGTGTTCCACTGGTTGTGGTTCCTTCTACTTTGTTCCGATCAGTGTGGGAAGAGCCACATTCAGCACCACTGTCAAGTCTTACTTTCCTGGGAAGATATGTAAGCCAAGGAAAGGTTCAGTTATCTTCTAGCTTTTTGTCTGTTGGCTATTAGTCTTATTTACTTGATAAGCCTGGATTTGTAGCCCAGCTGCTGAATGAAAAATCCTTCAGCTGTAAGTGGATTTCTGGTGGGTGAGGCACTTGCTCACTTCAGTCTTTAGATGTTAATGAGCCTTAATTTGCATTTATTTTACCTTGCCTGGTGGTGTTGAATTCCTGCTGGAGGTGCCATTACTTCTTCCTTGGGCTCTGGGAAGGGAGTCTCTGAGTAAGATGGCTACTGTCTTGTGAGGGAGTGATTCAGTGCAAGACTCCTCTTGTCCTCCTGTCCAGCTCTCTCCTGAGCCAGAAGCCCCGGGCTCTCTCCACACAGTTCCAGTCCAGGCTGCCCTCCCTCGGCTGGAGCCCAACGTGAGTGGTTGTAGCTGATTTGGTGCTTTTTAAAACCCTCGCTTTCTCAGCAAGAAGCACACACATGCTAATATAGCCCTCATTGCTGTCCGTGGGCACCCAGCCCATTCCAGTTCCTACCAGGCTGTATTTGGAATCCTCTCTCTGTCCCTGGTTGGACTGGTTTTCTTCCAGCTGCTCTTCAGTTGATTTTTCGCAATGTTTTATCTTTATTTTAGTTGTAATTCCAGTTTGATCCTGGGAAATGGTCTGTGTAGCTTCCATTCACTCTGCTGCCATCTCCGTTTTTCCCCTATTTGCTACTATTTTGTTGAGGATTTTGCATCTATTTTCATTCAGGGATATTGACCTATAATTTTCATTCTTTGTAGTGTCTTTATCTGGTTTTTGAATTATCATAATATTCATTTCATATAAAGAGCTTGGAAGTCCTGTTTCCTCTTGAATTTTTGGAATATTTTGAAGAATATAGGTGTTAGTTCTCCTTTGAATGTTTGATACAATTCCCCTGTGAAGTCTTCTGGTCCCAGATTTTGTTTGCTTGGAGGTTTTTTATTATTATTATTACTGCTTCAATTTCATTAGTTGTTATTTTTCTTTTCAGGTTTTCTTATTTTTCCTGATTGAGTTTTGGAAGATTGTATGTTTCTAGGAATTTGTCCATTTCTCCCAGGTTGTCCAATTTGTTGGTGTATAGTTGTTTCTAATATTTTCTTACAATCCTTTGTATTTCTGTGGTGTCAGTTGTTACTTTACCTCTTTCATTTCTCTCTCTCTCTTTTTCTTGTATTGACGTCCTCCTTGTTTCTTGATGCATCTAGCTAAAGCTTCATAAATCTTATTTATCTTTTCAGAGAACCACTTCTTTGTTTCATTGATATTTTTGTATTCTTTTTTAATCTTTCTGTCATTTATTTTTATTTTGATCTTTATTATTTCCTTCCTCCTACTTCCTCTGGGCTTTTCTTGTTTTTCTTTTCCCAATTCTTTTAGTTGTATGGTTAGATTATTTATTTGAGATTTTTCTTATTCCTTCAGTTATGCCTGTAGTGCTATAAACTTCTTTCTCAGGGCTGCTTTCACTGTGCCCCATAGATTTGATGTTGTTTTGTTTTCATTTTCATTAGTTTCCAGGAAGATTTCATTCTTCATTGATCTCACTAGTAACCCTCTTATTGTTTAATAACATGCTATTTAGCCTCCATGTGTTTGAATGTTTTTGAGAGTTTTTATTGCAGTTTATTTCTACTTTCATGTTACTGTGATCTGAGAGGGTGCTTGATATGATTTTAATCTTCTTGAACTTGTAGAGACTTATTTTGTGTCCTAACATGTGGTCTATCTTTGAAAATGTCCCATGTGCACTTGAGAGGAATGCATGTATATTCTGCAGCTTTGGGATGAAAGTTTATGTAATTATCAATTAAATCCATCAGATCTAATGTGTCATTTAAGGTTGTTATTTCCTCGATAATTTTTTTTGCCTGGAAGATCTATCCAGCGATATCAGTGGGGTGTTAAATCCCCTTCTATGACTGTATTGCTGTTGATTTCTCCCTTAAAGTTCTCCAATAGCTTTAAAACTATATATATTTAGGTGCTCCTATTTTCAGGGCATATTTGTTTACCACGGTTATATCCTCTTGTTGGATCTATCCATTTAGTATTTTGTCTTGACCTTCTTTGTCTCTTACTATACTCTTTATTTTGAAGTCTATTGTTTCAAGTACAAGTACTGCTATGCCTGCATTTTCTTTCAATTTCATCTGTGTGAAAAATTTGTTTCCATTCCTTCACTTTCATCCTGTGTGTGTTTTGTTCTAAGATGGGTCTACTGTAGACAGCATACATACAGGTCATGTTTTCTTATTTATTCAGCCCCCTTGTTTTTTGATTGGAGCATTTAGTCCATTTACATTGAAGATTATTATTTTTTGTTTGTTTGTTTGTTTCAAAGGCCACAAACTTTACTGACATTTGATCCCTCAAAGCCTGTTCATTCTTAGTTTATTTATTTATTTATTTTATTTATTTATTTTTTTACTTTTGTGTTTATCTGCTTTATATATATATATATTTTTATTAATTTATTTTTGTTACACATGTTTCTCCTTTTTTCCCCATTGACACCCTCCTCCCCATCCCTCTGCCCCTTCCCCAGCTTTGTTGTCCATGTCCATCAGTTATGCATACATGTGTATAAGTTCTGTGGTTTATCTCTTCCCTCCCCCCCACCCCCTCTTCTGAGGGTTGTCAGTCTGTACCCTACTTTCACATCTCAGGGTCTACCCTGTTCCCCAGACTGTTATGTTTATTATATTCCACAAATGAGTGAGATCATGTGATATTTTTCTTTCTCTGCTTGGTTTGTTTCGCTTAGGATAATACTCTCGAGGTCCCTCCATGTCGTCTCAAAGGATAAGAGATCTTTCTTTCTTACAGCTGCATAGTACTTCATTGTGTATATGTACCACAGCTTTTTTATCCATTCATCCACTGATGGACACTTGGGCTGTTTCCAGATCTTAGCTATTGTGAATAGTGCTGCTATGAACATGGGAGTACATATATTCTTTCTGATTGGTGTTTCAGGTTTCTTAGGGTATATTCCTAGAAGTGGGATCACTGGGTCAAATGGCAATTCAATTTTTAATTTTTTGAGGTAACACCATAGTATTTTCCACAGTGGCTGCACCAGTCTGCATTCCCACCAACAGTGTACTAGAGTCCCCTTTTCTCCACACCCTCGCCAACCCTTGTTGTTTGATGATTTGTTGATGGCGGCCATTCTGACAGGTGTGAGGTGATACCTCATTGTTGTTTTAATTTGCATCTCTCTGATGATTAGTGATGTTGAGCATTTCTTCATATGTCTCTTAGCCATTTGTATGTCCTGTTTGGAGAGGTGTCTATTTAGTTCCTCTGCCCATTTTTTAATTGGGTTCTTTGTCTTCCTTTTGTTGAGTTGTATGAGCACTCTATATATTTTGGAGATTAACCCCTTATCTGATGTATCATTGGCAATTATGGTTGAAGATTATTATTGATAGGTATTTATTGCCATATTTTTTATGCCTATATTCTTATCTCCCTACATATTTCTTCTTACAGGGGTCTTTTTAATATTTCTTGCAATGCTGGTTTGGTGGTAATAAAATCCATTAGCCTTTTTTGATCTGGTAAGCTCTTTATTTCACCTACAATTTTTAAGGATAACCTTGCTGGATAGAGTACTCTTGGCTACAGATCTGTACTTTTCATCACTTTGAGTACTTTATGCCATTCCCTTCTCACCTGTAGAGTTTCTGTTGATAAATCAGCTGGCAGCCTTCTGGGATCACCTTTATAGATAACTGACTCTGTCTCTCTTGTTGCCCTTAAAATTCTCTCTTTGTCTTTAATATTTGCCATTGTAATTATCATGTGTCTTTACATAGGTCACTTTAGGTTCATTTTGATTGGGAATCTGTGCTTCCTGAACTTGTGTGACTTTTTCCTTCACCATGTTAGGTAAATTTTATGTCATTATTTCTTCAAAGAGGTTCTCTATCCTTTGTTCACTTTCTACTCTCTCTGGTACCCTATGATGCAGAAATTGTTATGTTTCATGTTTTTCCAAAGCTCCTTTAAAGTGTCCTCATGATTTTAAGCTTTTTTTTTTCTATTCTGGTTGAATGATTTTTTCTGCCTTGTCTTGAAATTAACTGATGTGATCATATGCTTCTTGTAGCCTACTGTTAATTCCTTCCAGTGTATTATTTGTTTCAGTTATGTCATTCTTCATTTCTGACTAGTTGTTTTTTAGAGTGTCTATGTATTTTTCATGCTGTTGGGTATGCTAAAAAGAATTACTTTATACTCTGTTTTTGATAAATGACTTGCCTCCATTTTATTTAGCTTTGTTTTCTGGAGATTCCTCCTATTCTTTCATTTGACGACTGTTTCTTTGTTTCACCATTTTTGCTGTTTCTTTGTGTTTGTTTCTGTGTATTGGATAAGATTGCTATGCCTCCTAGACTTGGTGAAGTGGCCTTCTTGTGGAAACCAGTGGTACAGTCCCCTTGATCATCTGAGCTGTGTGCTCTAGGAATGTTTCTTATGTGGGTTTTATGGGCTCTCCTGTTATATCTGGGTCTTGATTACTGTTGTCCCATTCATGGTTGGGCTCAGCCCTCAGGCTTGCTGACTGTGTGGCTCAACTTCAACCACATCATGCCAACTGTTACACAGGTGCTGAGAGAACATAACAATACATAAAAAGACTAAACCAAAAAAGAAAAAAAAAAAAAGAACAAAAACTATAACAAAAAAGAGTAAAAAAATTAAAAAGTAAAGAAAAAATACTAAAAGATATGAGACCAAAGAATTAACAGAGAAAAAACAAAAAGAACCAGAAAACAGAATATGAAAGAAAGAGAAAATAAATAGAATAAGAATAAAACAAGTAAAAATGAAATAATAATTTTTAAAAGTAATAATAATGAGTAAATTAAAATACAGAATAGGAAAGAAAAGATGGGGAAAGAAAAAAGGAAAAATAAAGTAAAATAATAAAAATTATAAAGAATAACAAAAAAAGAAAAGTGAGAGAGAAAAAAAGAATATAATAAAAGGAAAGAGAAATAAGAGATATGAAAGAAAAAAGAGAAGAAAAAATCCTTTGGATTTCCTATTTGTGGAGCTCACTGTATTTTGCTCTGAAATTATTGAATATGGCCCCTTGGTGTGTCAGTCTCTGGCCTCCTGGAAGATCCTCTTGTGAAACCTAATGTGAGTCACTGTCTCAACCTGGCCCTGGGCAAACTGACTGAAGCAGGGCAGGGTAGAGTCCCAAGTAGTCCAGCCACCCAGGCTTCTGTAGCCCAGAGGCTATGTATACCATGGGTCTTGCATCTTGAATGCCCTTGTTGTGAGTTACTTACCCTTCGCCATGGAACTGGGCTCTCCATAGGTATCCAGTTCCTGACCAAGATGGTTTAAAGACTCGTGTTGGGGGTGGTGCTAGTTGCTGTAGGAAGTGGGGCAGGCACTTCCTGTTCTTCTAATGTCTCAGCTCTGTCTGCCTGGCTGGTGGCCCTTCACCATCACCTCAACCAGGAGAAGATAAAACATATTTTAAAATTACCCAGAGAATAGAGGAATCATCTCCTGACAAAATAAAGGCCATATATGAAAAACCTACAGTCAACATCATACTCAACTGGCAAAAAATAAAAGCATTTCCTTTAAGAACAGGAACAAGAAAGGGATGCTCACTTTCACCACTCTTATTTAACATAGTACTGGAAGTCATAACGACAGCAATTAGACATGAAAAAAAAAAATAAAAGGCATCCAAATTGGAAAGGAGGAGGTGAAGCTGTCATTATTTGCAGATTGCATGATATTGTACATAGAAAACTCTAAAGACTCCATCAAAAATCTACTAGACTTAATAAAAGAATTTGGCAAAGTCGCAGGATACAAAATTAACATGAAGAAATCGACTGCATTCTTATACACCAAAAAAGAACTGACAGAAAGAGAAACTAAAAATAAAAACAATCCCATTTACCATTGTGGCAAAAAATTAAGATATAGGAACAAACTTAACCAAAGAAGTAAAGGACCTATTTGCAGAAAATCACAGGACACAGAAAAAAGAAATAGAGGAAGATACAAAAAAATGAAAGCACATACCTCGTTCATGGATTAGAAGAATTAACATCATTAAAATGTCTATACTACCCAAAGCAATCTATAGATTCAATGCAATCTTTATTAAAATACCAATGACATATTTCAAAGAACTAGAAAAAATACTTCAAAAGTTTATATGGAACCAAAAAAGACCCCAAATGGCCACAGCAATCTTGCAAAAGGACAAAGTAGGAGGGATCACAATACCGGATATCAGACTATACTACAAAGCTACTGTAATCAAAACAGCCAGGTACTGGCACAAGAACAGGCACATAGACCAATGGAACAGGACACAGAAACTGGAAATTGACACAAGACATTATACTCAACTAATATTTGACAAAGGTTGCAAGAACATACAATGGAGTAAAGGCACCCTCATTAATAAATGGTGTAGGGAAAATTGGACAACTACATGCAAATAAATGAAACTAGACCACCAACTTACACCATACACAATAATAAACTCAAAATAGATAAAAGACTTAAATGTGACTTGTGAATCTAGAAAAATTCTAGAAGAAAATGTAGGCAACAAAATTTCAGACATCATACACAGTAGAATTTTCACTGATACAATGCCTAAGGCAAGATAAACAAAGGAAAAAATGAATACATGGGAGTACATCAAACTAAAAAGCTTCTGCACAGCAAAAGATACAACCATCAAAATGGAAAGGGAACTCACTATATGGGAGATCATAATTGCCAATGATACATCAGATAAGGGGTTAATTTCCAAAATATATAGAGTACTCATACAATTCAACAAAAGGAGGACAAAATTCCAATTAAAAATGGGCAGGGGACCTAAAGAGTAATCTCTCCAAACAGGACATACAAATGGCCAAGAGATATGAAGAACTGCTAATCATCAGAGAGATGTAAATTAAAACGACTATAGGTATCACCTCACACCTACCAGAATGGCTGCCATCAACAAATCATCAAACAACAAGTGCTGGCGAAGATGTGAAAAAAAGGGAACTCTAGGACACTGCTGGTGGGAATGTAGACTGGTGTAGCCACTATGGAAAACAATATGGTGTTCCCTCAAAAATTAAAAATTGAATTGCCATTTGACCCAGTGATCCCACTTCCTGGAATATAGCCTAAGAAGCCTGAAACACCAATCAGAAAGAATATGTGTACCCTTATGCTCATAGCAGCATTATTTACAATTGCTAAAACCTAGAAACAGCCCAAGTGTCCATCAATAGATGAGTGGATAAAAAATCTGTGGTACCTATACACAGTGGAACACTATGTAACTGTTAAGAAAGAAAAATCTCTTATCCTTTTAGACGACAGGGAGCGACCTGGAGTGGATTATGCTTAGTGAAACAAACCAATCAGAGAAAGACAAATACTACATGATCTCACTTATTTGTGGAATATAATGAACAAAATAAGCTGATGGACAAAATAGACCCAGAGACAGAAATGAGTACGGTTCAGACTGACAACCTCAAAGGAGGGGGGCAAGGAGGGGAGGGATGAGATAAACCAACGAACTTATATGCATGTATGCATAACCAATGTATATAGACAATAATGCTTGGGGGGCTGGTGGGATCGATAAGAGGGTTTCTGGGGGAAAAGGAGAAACATTTGTAACAAAAGTAAATTAATTAATAAAAAAAGATTAAAAAAAAAATCAGCCCCGCTTAACAGTCCACTGTTTCAGCATGGCTGGTGCCTGCTAGGCAGAGCCTCCATCTAGGCTCCAAACAGGCCAAGTATCTGAGTCCCACAAGCCTCTGAACCCACCCACATGGGTTCAGATTTACAGCCCAGAACAATTCCACTTTTGCTCAGGTCACTGCAGGATATGGCAAAACCAGCCTCTCCATAGGTTGAGAAAGGAGCTCATTCCCTGCATTCCAGGTGGGCAGAACCAATCCTCTTTCCTGGGCCATGTTGTCTGGCCCCCATCCTGCTCTCTGCCCAAAGTTCTTCCACAGAATAAAGGGTCCCTCAGATTCACTGCTGGATATACTGTTCAGAACCCTCTGCTGGCCCAGAGTTCCACTGTATGGCTCCTCCCACAGACACAGATCATGGAAAACTTCCCAGGTGGGATGATGGTGGGGCACTCGTGTCACTTCCTCTGGTGAGTCTCAGCTTCAGGCTCCCACCACTGTATTCCTTCCATGGTCTCCAAAGCCAGTATTACCCCAGCCACATCTTGGTTGCTCTACCTTTGATGTGCCTTTGAATCAGCCATTGATTTGCCTCTGCCTCTTTATTTCCTCTGCCACCATCTCAAATCGAGTTCTTGTAAGTGCATGCATAGATTCTTTGAAGACCCCACTCACTGATCTAATTTCATTCTTTCCATCCTGTTGGCCACTGCAAGATTAATCTTCCTACAAGCCTGCTTTCAGTATGTCACCCACCCTGCTCAAAATTCTTCAAGGGTTGACTATCGCTTATTGTATCAAGTTTATTATTTTTATTTTTTTTCCTTCCTTCTTTCTTTCTTTCTTTCTTTCTTTATTTATTTTTGTTACAGATGTTTCTCCTTTTTCCCACATTGACACCCTCCTCCCTGTGCCTCCCAGCCCTGTCCCCAATTTTGTTGTCCATGTCCAATGGTTATGCCTACATGAATATAAGTTCTGTGGTTTATCTCTTCCCCCCCACCCCCTCTTCTAGGGATTGTCAGTCTGTACCCTACTTACACGTCTCTGGGACTACCCTGTTCTTCACACTGTTATGTTCATTATATTCTACAAATAAGTGAGAACATATGATATTTGTGTTGCTCTGCTTGGCTTGCTTCACTTAGGATAATACTTTCCAGGTCCCTCCATGTCATCTCAAAGCATAAGAGATCTTTTTTTCTCACAGCGGCATAGTACTCCATTGTGTATATGTACCACAGCTTTTTTATCCATTCATCTACTGATAGACATTTGGGCTGTTTCTAGATTTTAGCTATTGTAAATAGTGCTGCAATGAACATGGGGGTACATATGTTCTTTCTGATTGGTGTTTCAGGCTTCTTAGGGTATATTCTTAGAATTGGAATCACTGGGTCAAATGGCAATTCAATTTTTAATTTTTTGAGGTAACACCACAGTGTTTTCATAGTGGCTGCACCAGTCTGCATTCCCACCAGCAGTGTATTAGAGTCCCCTTTTCTCCACACCCTCCCCAACTCTTGTTGTTTGAAGCTTTGTTGATGGCGGCCATTCTCACAGTGTGAGGTGATACCTCATTGTTGTTTTAATTTGCATCTCTCTGATGATTAGTGATGTCGAGCATTTCTTCATATGTCTCTTGACCATTTGTATGTCCTGTTTGGAGAGGTGTCTATTTAGTTCCTCTGCCCATTTTTTAATTGGATTCTTTGTCTTCCTTTTGTTGAGTTGTATGAGCACTCTATATACTTTGGAAATTAACCCTTTATTTGATGTATCATTGGCAATTATGCTCTCCCATACAGTGGGTTCCGTTTACATTTTGTTGGTTATTTCTTTGGCTGTGCAGAAGCATTTTAGTTTGATGTAGTCCCATGTGTTCATTTTTCCCTTTATTTCTGTTGCCTTAGGTGATGTATCATTGAAAATTCTGCTGGGTATGATGTCTGAAATTTTGTTGCCTACATTTTCTTTTAGGATTTTTATGGATTCACTAATCACACTCAAGTCTTTGATCCATTTTGAGTTTATTCTTGTGTATGGTGTAAGTTGATGGTCTAGTTTCATTATTTTGCATGTAGCTGTCCAATTTTTTTTTTCAGCTTTTATTTTTTTTTTATTTTTTTAAAAATTTTATTGTTGAATGTATTACAGATGTTCCTCATTTTTCCCCCATTTCCCCCCTCCTCCCCATTTCCACCCCCCTCTTGCTTTTACCCACACTGTTGTCTGTGTCCATTAGTTATGCATATATACATATAAGTTCTTTGGTTTATTTCTTCCCACCCCCCAACCCCCCTTCCCTTTGAGGTTTGTCAGTCTAACAACCAATTTATACTTCTTAATCCCTTCACCTTTTTCACCCCTCCCCCCAGCCCCTACCCATCTGGTAACCAACAAAAGTTCTCTGTATCTATGAGAATGTTTCTGTTCTTCTTGTTTATTTTGTTTGTAGATTCAATTGTTGATAGATATGTATTTATTGCCATTTTGTTTGTTCATATTTTTTTATCTTTTTCTTCAAGAAGACCCTTCAACATTTCATATAATAATGGTTTGGTGGTGATGAACTCCTTTAGCTTTTCCTTGTCTGGGAAACTCTTTATATGGCCATCGATTCTAAATGACAGCTTTGCAGGGTAGAGTAATCTTGGTTGTAGGTTCTTGCTTTTCATCACTCTGAATATTCCTTGCCACTCCCTTCTTGCCTGCAAAGTTACTTTTGAGAAATCAGCTGACAGTCTTATGGGAACTCCCTTGTAGGTAACTAACTGCTTTTCTCTTGCTGCTTTTAAGATTCTCTCTTTGTCTTGAACCTTTTGCATTTTGATGATGATGTGTCTTGGTGTGGGCCTCTTGGGGTTCACCTTGTTTGGGACTCTCTGTGCTTCTTGGACTTGTATGTCTTTTTCCTTCACCAAGTTAGGGAAGTTTTCTGCCATTATTGTTTCAAATAGGTTTTCGATTTCTTGTTCTCTCTCTTCTCCTTCTGGCACCCCCAAGATGCGAATGTTGGCACGCTTGAAGTTGTCCCAGAGGCTCCTTATGCTATCCTCATTTTTTTTTGGATTCTTTTTACTTTTTGCTATTCTGATTGGGTGTTTTTTGCTTCCTTATATTCCAAATCGATGGCTTGCTTCTTGGCATTACCTACTCTACTATTGAATCTGTGTAAATTATTCTTTATTTCAGTTAGTGCCTCCTTTATTTCTGACTGTGCATCCTTCATTTCTGACTGGTCCCTTTTTATGCTCTTGAGGCCCTCACTAAGTTCACTGAGGTTCTCACTAAGTCCATTGAGCATCCTTATAAGCAGTGTTTTGAACTCAGCATCTGTTAGGTTGCTTATCTCCATTTCGCTTAGTTGTTTTCCTGGAGTTTTGTTCTGTTCTTTCATTTGGGACCTGTTTCTTTGTCTCCTCATTTTGGCTGCCTCCCTCTGTTTGTTTCTATGTATTACTTAGCAAGAAGTATGGGGCTAGCTGAGACCAGATGCTGCTTGTTTGAAAGAATTTAGGAAAAGCAGAACAGTACATTTCTGGGTACATTTGCAAGACAGGCCAATCCTATGGTAAAGCAACTGGCAACAGCTTGGGTGGACCTAAAAGTTGGGTGGGGTGGGGCCTCTGGGAATCACCAGGGTGGAGCAAACAGTTTGAGCCAGGTTGCTGGAGTCCCAGATATGGCGGTTGTCTGCCATCCCAGGGTAGTGCTCACAAAAGGAACAAAGTCCTCTGATAGCATGTCTGTCCAGGAAATAGCTGCTTCTCTAGCCCTCGCTCCAGTGCCAAACAACTCAGGTCTTCCCTATATGACTCTGGTGCCTTTCAAGCTGCCTCCCCCATGCTGGAGCCTGCAGGGTGTGAGTCCAAGTGAGTACATGCGCAGGCCCTTTAAGAGGAGCTGTTGGGGTTCCAGCTGCCTCAGCCTTAGTTCCCGCTGGTTTTTCCAGCCAGAAGTTATAGGGAATTCTCTTCCTGGCACTGGAACCCTGAGCTGGGCACCTGGTGTGGGATAGGAACCCCTCAGCCCTCAGGGAAGACCTTCCCAGGCTAGGTATCCTCCTAATTTTTATCTGCCACATGTGGTTGTGGAACCAGCCCATTTCACCTCCGCGCCTCCTACCAGTCTGGATGCGGCTTCATCTTTAATTTTGTAGTTGTAGGACTTCCATTCAGCTTGATTTTAGGCGGTTTTGAATGATGGTTGTTCCGTAGTTTAGTTGTAACTTTGATGTGGTTGTGGGAGGACGCAATACCGCATTTACCTATGCCGCCATCTTGACCAGAAGTCCCATATGATCATATGATTTCTATCTTTCATTTTGTTAATGTGTTGTATTACATTTATTGATTTGTGAATATTGAACCAGCCTTGCATCCCTGGGATGAATCCCACTTGGTGATGGTGAATAATTTTTTTGATGTATTGCTGGATCCGATTTGCTTGTATTGTGTTAAGGATTTTGGCATCTATATTCATCAGGGATATTGGCCTGTAGTTTACTTTCTTTGTGGTGTCTTTTTCTGGTTTTGGAATTAGAATTATGCTGGCTTCATAAAACAAGTTTGGAAGACTTCCTTTTTCTTGAATTATTTGGAATAATTTGAGGAGAATGGGTGTTAGTTCTTTCAATGCTCGGTAAACTCCCTCATGAAGCCGTCAGGGCCGCGGCTTTTGTTTGCTGGGATAGTCTTGATTACATCTTCAATTTCCTTCATTGTTATTGGTCTGTTCAAGTTTTCTATCTCTTACCGGTTCAGTTTTGGCAGACAAGTATTTCTAGAAATTTGTCCATTTCACTTAGATTGTCCAATTTGTTGCCATATAATTGTTCATAGTATTTGTTAATGATTCTTTGTATTTCTGTGGTGTCAGTTATTACTTCTCCTCTTTCATTTCTATTTTGTGTATTTGGATTTTCTCTCTTTGTTTCTTGGTGAATCTAGCTAAGGGTCCATCAATCTTCTTTATGTTTTCAAAACACCAGCTCTTTGTATCATTGATCCTTTGAATTGTGTTTTTGGTCTCCATGTCATTTATTTCTGCTCTGATCTTTACTATTTCCTTCCTTTTACTTGCTCTGGGGTTTTCCTTTTATTTGCTTTCTAGTTCTTTAAGTTGTGAGGTTAGGTAGTCAATTAGAAATTTTTCTTCTTTCTTGAGGTGGGCCTGTAGTACTATGAACTTCCCTCTCAGAACTGCTTTTCTTGCATCCCATAGATTTTGTGTTGTTGTGTGTTCATTTTCATTGGTTTCTAGGAAGTTTTTAATTTTTCCTTGATCTCCTTGGTAACCCATTCATTGTTCAATAACATGCTATTTACCCTCCATGTTTTCAAATGTCTTTGCATGTTCTTGTTGCAATTGATTTCTAGTTTCATGCCATTGTGATCTGAGAAGATGCTTGATATGATTTCAATCTTCTTGAACTTGTAGAGACTTAGTTTGTGTCCTAACATGTGGTCTATCTTTGAGAATGTCCCATGTGCAGTAGAGAAGAATGTGAATTCTACAATTTTGGGGTGTTATTCTCTGTAGATATCTTTTAAATCCATTTGATCTAGCGCTTCTTTTGGAGTCTCTGTTTTCTTGTTAATTTTTTGTCTACATGATCTATCTAGTGTTGTCAGCCAGGTGTTGAAGTACCCTGCTATGATTGTATTGCTGTCAATTTCTCCTTCAAAGTCCTCCAGAAGATTTTTAATTTATTTTGGTGTTCCTATGTTGGGTGCATGTATGTTTCCCAAGGTTATATCTTCCTGTTGGATAGATCCTTTCAATATTATGTAGTGGCTTTCTTTGTCTTTAGTTATGGCCTTCAAATTGAAATCAAATTTATCAGATATGTGTATTTTTACCCCAGCTTTTTATTCCTTTCCATTTGCTTGGAAGATTTTTTTCCATCCCTTTTCTTTCAACCTATGTGGGTCTTTTGTTGTGAGGTAGGTCTCTTGTAAACAACATATATGTGAGTCATGCTTTCTTATCTAATCAGCTACTCTGTTTCTTTTTATCAAAGCATTCAAACCATTTACATTTAAGGTGATTATTGATATGTAGTTATTTATTGCCATTTTTGTTTAGTGTGGTTCTATTTTTCTTCCTATTTCTTCTACTAATTACAGCAGTCCTTTTAACATTTCTTGCAGTGCTGGTTTGGTGCTAATATATTCCCTTATTTTATTTTCATTTTTTTTTTTTGGTCTGGGAAGCTCTTTATTTGACCTTCTATTTTGAATGATAGCCTTGCTGGATAGAGTAGTCTTGGATTCAGATCCTTGTTTTTTATGACCTTGATTACTTCATGCCATTCCCTTCTGGCCTCTAGTGTTTCTGTTGTGAAGTCAGCTGATAGCCTTATGGAGGTTCCTTTGTAGGTAACCTGTTGCTTACCTCTTGCTGTCTTTAGGATTCTCTCATTGTCTTTAGTTTTTGGCATTCAATTATTATGTGTCTTGGTGTGGGCCTATTTGGGTTCTCCTTACTTGGGGCTCTCTGTGCTTCTTGAATTTGAATGCCTTCTTCGTTCACTAAGTTTGGAAAGTTTTTTGTCACTATTTCTTCAAATATATTCTCTAACCCTTGCTCACTTTCTTCTTCTTTGGGGACTCCTATGATGCAAATATTATTCTGTTTCCAGTTGTCCCACAGTTCTCTTAAGCTGTCTTCCTGTTTTTTCATTGTTTTTTCCTTTTGGTTTTCTGATTGGTTGATTTTTTCTAACCTGTCTTCTAATTCACTGACCCAGTCCTCAGCTTCCTCCACTCTGCTGGTTAGTCCTTCCAGTTTGTTCTTTATTTCTGTTATGTCATTCTTCATTTCTTTTTATTTATTTTTGACTTCTAATTTGTTGATTTTCAATGTTTCTATATCTTTACCCATGGTGTTGATGTCTTTACTCATGCTGTTGAGCTTCCTCAAGATCATGGCTCTGAATTTTACCTCTGATAACTTGCTTAACTGCATTTCATTTATCTCACCTTTGGTAGATTTTCTTGGTCTTTCATTTGGGATTTATTTCTTTGTTTCACCACTTTGGCTATCTCAGTGGGTTTTGGAGCCTTCCAAATTTTCCCTGTGGGTGTTGGGTTTCTGCTGTTTGTGTCTCCCTTTTCTGGGTTTGGATGAGCATGGGAGGACCCATGTTAAACACCACTGTCAAGTCTTACTTTCCTGGGTACATTTGCAAGGCCAGAAATGTTCAGTTATCCTCTAGCTTTTTGCCCCGAGGCTATTAGTCTCAGTTACTCAGGGCCTTGGAATGTAACTCTCTGGTATTCTATGTAAGAGGATTTCCAGTGGGTGGGACATATGCTGGTTGTTAATGAGCCTCAATTTGCATTTCTTTGGCTCACCTGGAAGGGACTGAATCTATGAGGGAGTGGTTGCTGCTTGTCCTCACAGCTCTGGGAGGGAGCAGGCTGGCCCCTGTCCTGTGTGGCCAGGAAGGAGCAAGCTGGCCTCCATCCTTTGTGGCCACGACTCAGCAAAATCTCTGAGCACCCTCCAAATCTCGAGTGTCCCCACAGAGTTCCAATCCAGTCCACCCTCCCTCTGCCAGAGCCCAAGGCGAATGGCTGTAGCCAATTCAGTGGTCTGTTCCAGCCCTCTGTGCTGTGGAGCGGGCTTGGGACTTTAACCCTGAGGGTGCTGCTCACAGCTAAGACCACTGCTATCCCTGGGCTCCCAGCCCACCACCCTCTCACACCTCCGTAGTTCGTACCAGTGTTCCTGGTTATATGGTCTTTTCCTGCGGCTTTTCTGTTGCTTTTTCCAACGATTTGTCTTTATTTTAGTTGTAATTCCCGTTTGGTCCTGGGAGATCGTCTGTGTAGCTTCCATTACTCTGCCGCCATTTTTCCTATCCTACTGTAGCAAGTTTAAATTAACTTGTCATTCAACAGTCTTCTATTATTTCAGAACATAAATCCACTGCTTCAGCCAGGGTTCTGTCATCATTGTGTCACTAAAAACCATACACCACACTCATTCTTGCTTTCATACCTTTTGTAGTGTTTATGCCCCCTTCCATCTCCTCTGATCTGCAAATCATTCCACCGTTTAGGGCCTATGTTAAGGTTCAGTTCCTCCTTCAAGCTCTCCTTTATTTCTCTGGCATGCCCAGAATACCTCCTGTGTCTGTTGCCTACCCTATAATATTTTAGAAACTAATCAGATGATATAAATGAAAAAATACTAACAGAGTCAGTAGACTTGGGTGCAACTTCTGGCCTTACCTGTGACTCAATGGATAACACTAGCCAAGATCCTCCCCTTCTCTGGGCCTTGGTATCCTCATAAGTAAAATAAGAGTTAAACTACAATAATGTTTCTCAGACACCAGTCATTTGCACAGCACCTTCATGGTTTTTGAATCTGCAATTTGTCTGTACTTTTACTTAAATTTTTCTATCTTGCTTTTTTATTTAAATACATTTTATTGTGGTAATATATACATAAAGTAAATTTTAACACTTTAAACATTTTAAAGTGTACAGTTCAATGACATTAAGTACATGTACAATGTTGGGTAATCACCACCAACAGCACCACCCATCTCTAGAACACCTCCCATCTTGCAAAACTAAAAGTCCATACACTTTAAACAATAATTCTCCATTCCCCACTTGTCAGACTCCTAGTAACTACCATTCTGCTTTCTGCCACTCTGAATTTGACTACTCTAGGTATCTCATACAAGTGGAATCATATAGTATTTATCCTTTTGTGACTGGCTTATTTCACTTACCGTAATGTCCTCAAGGTTCATCTATGTTATAGCATGTGTCAGAATTAAATATATTTTAATAAAATGAAATGATCATATCAGTGAAATAACAGATTTATGAAATGGCTATATTTTTTCTAATATACATTAAAATAAATATTTTAAAATGAAGTTTGTGTGCCTCAGTCCCATCACTAGTATGGCCACCTACTCTTTGGGAAACACATGACTTGATCATCTTCACAGGCCTGTCAAACCCGAAAATTATATGGATCACTGGAGCAATGGTTTTCAATCATGGCTGATTATCAGAATTCCTTAAGTAACTTTGAGAAAGACCTGGGCCCTATTCCAGGCCTACTGAATCAGATTCTTTGGGGATGGTGTTTGTGAGGATCAACCAAGTTTAGAGCCATTGCTCTAACTTGAGGGCAGAGCTCCAGGTCTATGCCTCTTTTATAACACAGTGCTGGTCATAGAGTTCAAGTTAAAAAATATTGTAGTGACTGATGAATTGAGAATTTCCAGATACAAAAGGGAGACAAGATTTTAAATCAATTTTTCCTTTTCAGTAGTGTTTCTCCCTCTACCACATATGTTCCTTTGTAAAATAGGAATAAAGACACTCTACCTTATGGGGTTGCTGTGACTCAAATCAGATAACTTGTGGAAAAACAATGACACTTAATATGAAAATTCATTCTACACTTTGTAAGAGCCCAACGTCATGCCATGATCTGTGGAAGACAGACAAGTTTAAAAACATGAGTCATGCCCTGGCCAGTTTGGCTCAGCTGTTAGAGCGTTGACTCATGGACCTAAGGGTTGCAGATTCGATTCCAGTCAAGGGCACGTACCTGGTTTACAGGTTTGATCCCTAGCCCTGGTCGGGGTTGTGCGGGAAGCAACCAATCGATATGTCTCTCTCACATCGGTATTTCTCTCTCTTCCTCCCTCCCTCCCTTCCACTCTACCTGAAAATCAATGGAAAAATATCCTCGGGTGAGGATTAACATCAACAATAACAAAAAACATTATTCCTGCTCTTACAGAGCTCAGGATATGCTGGAGGAAACCAAACTAACCCAGATGGAACAAGTGAGGAGCAGTGACTTCTGATTAGGGCAGAAATTCAAGCCAGGTGCACTCTGGGCAGTGTTCATGTGTAAGACTTGAGCTGAGCCCTGAAGGGAAAAAATGACTTTGAGAAAGAGACAGGAGAGGCCGGAACATTCCAATAGAAGGGTATGGCATTAGATGTAGCTGATGCAGAATGCTTTCTCCTCAACATCTGGACAAGACAGGTAGGCTGAGGGATGAGACTCTCAATAGTAGAGGCACAAGAAAGAGTCATTTTGGAGCCCTAGAAGTAGTTTCAACTTGGAATCCAGAAAGCAGTGTAGAGGATGGGGGAGGGTGGTAGGTATCAAGGCTCTGAATTGTCAGTAATAACATTATTTGGAACATGAAGAAGGAGACAAGGTCTAGTCAGAATTCATCTCACATAGTTTCTCCTGTTGATATGCTTGGAGGCTTTTGAAAACCAAGATAACATGCAGATTTATATTAGAAAAGCATAAAGCTTTCACATTAGACAAATGAAGACTTGTCACAGAGAGATTATTTTATGAGTATTTGGGAAGATGGACTGTGACAAACATGGAGATTTGGCTTTGGAAGGAAGGGTATAACAGGTTCTCTTCTTTCATTTTATACCTGGGCTCTCCCTCCCAGTCCCTTTACAGTTTGACTCCTGGAGTTGGCCTCAGGTTAGAAAACAACTTTCCTTTGCAAATACTATATTTTTTTATCCCACAGTCTGCTGCTCTCAGCAGAGCCTGTTTCTTGAAGAGCTCTAATTAAACATAGAGGCTCTTTCTTTTCTTTTCTTTTTTATTTACAAAAACTTTATTCATAATCATTGCAAACTTTACTTTCAAATTTTAGTTTCACAAATAACTTTCATGACTAAAATATTACTGTATCCAGCTTCTCAGAGCACCTAGAACTTTAAGGCACACCAGGATGTACACTTGCCCAAACCTCATAATTTCGACAATGATAAATACTTCAGGAAAAGACTGGACAATCTTTTCTTTTACAAAATATATTACTTTTTTTCATATTTTTTCCATTGAGAAGTATTTTGTCTGTTTTTTTCCCCATCACCATTTATCCTTCTGTACTCCCCTCCACCAACCCCTCTCACCACCCATAAACACTGTTGTCCATGTCCATCAGTTCTCTAGGGTTTTTAAAAAATTTTTTTCCTTTTTAAATACAAAACAAGCAAATTTTAAGAATAGAAGGAAGGCCAATACTTTTTACTTTTTTTAAAGTACAAATTGAAATATGTTTTCTTAGAAGTTAGTTATGCTTCTAAGGCTATTACTCAGAATAAGTTTCCAGTATGAATTATAAAACTTTATTATTTTTTCTAATAGTAAATGAATCATTCTAGTCTTTGTTCCTCTTTATTTAAGTTACTTTTAATTCTTATCTAAATGACCATTCATTTTATTAACCTTCTATTTTGTTTTCAAAATTAAATGTTTGGTATAATTTCATTAACTTAATGAAAGAAAGAAAGAAGAAAGAAAGAAAGAAAGAAAGAAAGAAAGAAAGAAAGAAAGAAAGAAAGAAAGAAAGAAAGAAGGAAAGAAAGAAAAAAGAAGGAAGGAAGGAAGGAAGGAAGGAAGGAAGGAAGGAAGGAAGGAAGGAAGGAAGGAAGGAAGGAAGAAAAGGAAGGAAGGAAGAAAAGGACAGAACAGTCAAGGATCAACACCTATACTGAATTGTCCCAAAACTACCACTTAACTAAAATGCCAAAACAAAACCATTGCTCCTGAATTTTTTTCTTAACATCCATATCACACATGAATAGTACAGTTTATTTAACTGTAACTTCTGGTTAACCTCAAAATACAATTAAATTTTTTAAAATTGAAATTTGATCTAGTTTGCTTTGTAATATAAAAAAGAGCGAAAAAAATCTCCTTTATTCTCAAGTCATACGGGAAAAAAAATCACACAAAGCAAGCATAAAGAATGCTTTACCAAGAAGACCTAACACTTTCCAGAATTTGAATGCTTTGTTTCCCCCTAGTAGTTAAGTGCAATCAGGCATGTGACTGACTACCTTTTTTTCAAAGAGTTAAAGAACACACTCAGCCATGTTCTTTGGCAGATAAAAACCACCCTCTGTTTACCAGCTCAGGAAACAGCCCAAAGCAAACACTCCAAATCACAACGTTACCTTCAAATATTCTCATTATCTTTAGATATTGTCCTTTGGGCTTGAAAATAAAAAGCCATCCAGCAAGTTTTATGCTGTTAAAATGGCTCCTGTAGATTGGGGAAGTGGTGTCTGTGCTTCAGCTTATTAGTCATACATGAAACTAAATGTTTCTAAAGGAGGCATGCCCATGTTGCTGTGGGCCCAATTATTCTGCTAGGTCAAACATGCAAATCTACAGGTAAAAACGGAGGGAGAGTTATAGAAAAAGGAGCGAGGTAGAGCCAAGGGGCAAGATATACCTTCATTAAACCATTACTCAGCCCATGTTAATTACCATAATTTAAAATTAACAATAAAATACAACCAGAATCTACAAGGAGGCAGAATTTTAAAATCTTATGTTGTTTTAGAAAAGAAAATGACAATTTTTAAAAGTAATTTTAATATATCTAGTAAATAAAACTATGGGGGAAAAAAGCATGGAAGGGAGATAGAGGCTATTTCTTTTCCTCCTATGGGCTCTACAGAAGTTGATCTCCCCCCACAGAATTGCACTTAGGGCAGCTATTCCTAGTCAGCCCTCTATTCCCTGCAGTCATTACATCAGTTAGCTTAGCCAGCCAGCCAGCCAGCCTTTGTTTGGTGTGGCAGGTCCCTGGCTATCTTAGATAAGGTATTTACAAAGATGTTTAAAAAAAAACTTGACTCTCAGAATTCAGTAATGAGCTTATGACAGGGAAGCCCGTTCACCTTTCTTTTATTTTACTACATTCCTGCCTATGAGACACATTGTTTTCCTGCTCCAATTGGGCATATCTATGGACATCAATCACTGAGTTAATTCACTAAGTAGTCCTTTAGAACCCACATTGTACAAAGCTTTGTGTGTGGCATACAGGAAGTGAAAGGCAAGACCACATCTTCAGAGAAAGGATAATTCTCTCTCTCCCACACCCCATACCACATAGAGAAAACATTTAGTTTCCAAGATGAGGCAATAAAAGGTTAGGGTCAAAATTATTGTGGGGGAAGAGCAATTAATGTCAACAGAATTTGGAAAAGGAAGAGTGAGATCCAGGAAGGGGAAGTGGTCCAGTAAGGCTTCCAGTAGGAAGTGTCTATGAGCTGTATTTGGAAAGTATATTTAGATAATTGAATCATCTTATCACTCTTGAGTGAAAAATCTCAAACAATTCCTCCAGAATCACAGCCTGGCATTCACGGCCTTCAATCTTATGACCCTACCTCCTTTCTTTCCCCCTGCAATAGTAACTTCTTATGTTCTGTTACACAGGCTTCCTCACCCATCCCCAAATACCTGTGGAATTTTGAGCATCCCCACTTGCCTACACTTTGGGTTTCTATGTGCTTCACCTTAACTCCTCTCCTCCCCTACAGTTCTCCAGTGTTACATATTCTTCACTAAGTTGAAAAATCACTTCATCCTGAGCCCTCTGTGCCAACACACATCCAGTTATGTTTCCCTCCCCTGAACTTATTCATTTTTTAATCCTTACCAGAGGATATGTTTTCATTGATTTGAGAGTGAGAGGGAGAGGGAGGGAGGGAGGGAGGGAGGGAGAGGGGGAGAGAGAGAGAGAGAGAGAGAGAGAGATAAAGAGAGAGAGAGAGATGTATGTGAGAGAGAAACATTGATCGATTTTCTCCCACAAATGCCTTGACCTGAGATTGAATCCACAACCTAGGTATGTGCCCTGACCAGGAATCAAACCCTCAACCTTTTGGTGTACAGAATGATGCTCTAACAAACTGAGCCACCTGGCCAGGGCTGAACTTATTTTTAACACATAAGGGATGTCTCTCATTTGATACACCACATGTAAATCACTTGCTATAACAGTTAACAATGGGATGTTATGGGGCACAGCAAAAGCAGTTCTAAGAGGGGAATTCATAGCAATAAATATCTATATTAAGAAAAAAAAGTTCAAATAAACAACATAACTTTACACATCAAGGAACTAGAAAAAGAAGAGCAAACTAAGTGCAAAATTAGAAGAAAAAAAGAACATAAAAAGATCAGATCTGAAATAGAAACTAAAAAGACAATAGAAAGGATCTATGAAACTAAGAGTTGGTTTTTTAAAAAGATAATCAAAATAGACAAACTTTTAGCTAGACTTACCAAAAAAAAAAAAGAATGAGGACTCATATAAAAGTATAAATAAAAGAGGAGACATTACAAATGATACCACAGAAATACAAAGGATCATAAGAGACTACTATTAACAATTACATGCCATCAAATTGGACACCCAGAAGAAATGGATAAATTCCTAGAATCATATAACTTACCAAGACTGAATCATGAAGAAATAGAAAATGTGAACAGAGCAATTACTAGTAAGAAGATTAAAGCAATAATCATAAAACTTCCAACAGCCCTGGCCAGTTTGGCTCAGTGGTTGGAGTATTGGCCAGTGGAGGAAAGAATTGCAGGTTTGATTCCAGTCAAGGGCACATGCCTTGGTTGCGGTTCGATCCCCGGCCCCAGTTGGGGTCATGCGGGAGGCAACCAATAGATGTGTCTCTCTCACATCAATGTTTCTCTTTTCCTCTCCTCTCTCCTCTCCTCCCTTCTCCTCTTCTCTCCTCTCCTCTCCTCTCCTCTCCTCTCCTCTCCTCTCCTCTCCTCTCCTCTCCTCTCCTCTCCTCTCCTCTCCTCTCCTCTCCTCTCCTCTCCTCTCCTCTCCTCTCCTCTCTTCTCTCTCCCTCCCTCCCACTCTATCTGAAGATAAATGGAAAATGTTCATAGCAGCACTATTTACAATAGCTAAGATCTGGAAACAACCCAAGTGTCAATCTGTAGATGAGTGGATAAAAAAGCTGTGGTACATGTACACAATGGAATACTATGTAGCTGTAATAAAGAAAGATCTCTTATCCTTTGAGATGGCATGGAAGGACCTGGAGAGTATCATGCTAAGCGAAACAAGCCAAGCAGAGAAAGACAAATATCACATGATCTCATATAATGAACTAAACAAACTGATGAACAAAATTGACCCAGAGACATAGAGGTGGGGTACAGACTCACAAGCCTCAGAGGAGGGGGGGTTGGGGGAGGAAGAGATAAACCACAGAACTTATATGCATGTATGCATAACCAATAGACATAGACAACAAATCTGGGGATGGGGCGGGGGGTATAGCTAGGAGGGTGTCAATGGGGGAAAAAGGAGAAACATCTGTAACAAAAACAAATTAATTAAGAAAATAAAGAAAGAAAGAAAGAAAAAGAAAAGAAAAACAAACAAACAAACAAACAAAAAACCCTCCCAAGAGAGAAAAACCCAAAACCAGATGGCATCACTGGTGAATTCTAGCAAACATTTAAAAAAGAATTAATATCAATTCTTCTCAAACTTTTCCAAAAACCAGAAGAGGAAATAACACTTTTATACTACTTTTATAAGGCCAGAATTACCCTGATACAAAAACAGACAAAGACACTGAAGACAAGAAAATCACAGACAACTATCCCTGATGAACACTGATAGTAAAATCCTCAAAAAAATTAGCAAACTGAATTTAACAATGCATTAGAAGTATCATACGCCATGATCAAGTAAGGTTATTCCAGGAATGCAAATATGTTTCAACAACTGCAAATCAATGTGATATACCACATTAACAAAATGAAGAATAAAAATCATATGATCATCTCAATAGATGCAGAGAAAGCATTTGACAAAACTCAATGTTCATTCATGAAAAAAAAAAAAAACTCTCAAATAACTGAGAATAGAGGGAATGTACCTCAACATAATAAAGGCCATACATGACAATCCCACAACCAACATCACAGCCAATGGTGAAAAGCTAAAAGTTTTCCCTCTAAGATCAGGAGAGAGAGAAAGGATGCCTACTCTCTCCACTTCTATTCAACATAGTAGTGGACATTCTAGCCAGAGCAATTACGCAAGTAAAAGAAATAAAAGGCATACAAATCAGAAAGGAGAAAGTTAAACTGTCTCATTGGCAGATGACATGATACTATACATAGAGAAACCCAAAGAGTCCACCAAAAAACTGTTAGAGCTAATAAACAAATTCAGTACAAATGCAGGATACAAAATCAATATACAAAAATCAGTTGCATTTCTATACACTAAGAAACTATCAGAATGAGAAATATTTTAAAAATCTCATTTACAATTGCATAAAAAACCACATAGGAATAAATTTAACCACAAAAATAAAAGATCTGTACACTGAAAATGATATGATATTATTGAAAGAAATTGAAGAAGACATGAATTAAATGGAAAGATATCCTATGCTCATGGATTACAAGTGTTATTATTCTTCAAATGTCCATACTACCCAAAGCAATCTACAGATTCAATGCCATCCCTATTAAAACTCTAATGAAATTTTTCACAGAAATAGAAAACATATTTAAAATTTATATGAAACCACCAAGACCCCAGATATCCCAAAAAAAAGCTTCAGAAAGAAGAATAAAGCTTGATGCATCACACTTCCTGATTTAAAACTACATTACAAGGCTAATGTAAAATATAGTGACTATAGTTGATAACACTGTATTATACAATTGCAATTTATTAAGAGAGTAGAACTTAAATGTTCTACCAAAAAAAAAAAAAAAAAAGATAAATACCTGAAGTGACGGATGTGTTAATTAACTAGATGGTTGGGAGTACTTTCATAATGTATACATATATCAAATCACCGTGATGGATACTTTAAATATCTTACAATTTTACTTGCCAATTATACCTCAATAAAGCAGAAAAATGAAATAAAAGCAATTATATATAAAAATAGTTAACCATTAACAAGGCTTTTATGTTACTAGGCACTGAGCTAAGCATTTGGTAAGCATCATTAATTGCATTTGATCAGCAGAACAATCCTATAAGGAAGATGCAATTATTATCCTCATTTTATAGATGAGGGAATGGATATTAGTGGCATTTACTTGGCCAAAGTAATACATTTTGTAAGTGATGAAGCTCGTCTTCTCATTGCCTCTACATGGGTATAGAAAGGTACATCATAATCAAACTATTACATGAATTGATCAACATATAGAAAGAAAGCTTGAGAGAGAGTAGGGGGGAGGAAGGGGTGGGAGGGAGGGAAGGATGGAGAGGGAGAGAAAGCAATTGAATCTGTGTTGGCAATTTTATACACCATTTAACTCAAGCTTTGCCCTGGAGTTAACTCAAATTGGAAGATGTAAATCTGCTGTTCCCTCAGATGGCATTGGTTCCTGTGGGTCTCTCACTGTGTGATTCTTATGCTTACATGTTTACAGTGTGAGTACACAAAACACAATTTATTCTTGTATTATTATCTATTAATTATTGTATTATTATTATTAACATCAATTTGCTTTATGAGTTCAACATGGTCCCTACATGCAGGCCAATTGACTTGGTTCTTGACTAAAGAAAGAATGATCTGGTTGGAGGAAAAAATAAAAACAAACCTGTGTTGGACTTACTGAAAAATATGTCTGTCTCCAATGTAGCACCTTTCAAAGGAATTTTGAGGGTTTTTTTGTTTATAATTTTTCTTGTCTCACTAGGAACCTAACCCTTTATAAGAGAGGACTTCCCCATACTTGTTTTGTTTCCCCAACTGGTGTGAAAACGCCATGTGAATAGAGCCTGTATCATAAACTTATTTGTATGCAGTGCCTAGCCAAGTAACTTGAAAACAATAGGAGCAGAACAAGTCAATGTCAAAGATTAGTCATTAAACATGTTAATTTTTGCAACAAGTTTAAGGTTTCTGGGACACTCCCAAGATGCCCAGAAAACGGAAGGGAAGATTTGTGCTATCATGTAAATCCCATGAGTTGTTGGCATTCTCTGTGCTATTTCTAGAGATGGAATCTGTCTGTTCCCGTGTCCAGCTGGATCAACTGAGCACCTGGCAATTTCCTATTGATGCCCGTTCAGCTGTCACCTTCAAACTACTGGTTCTATTTGCTCAATGTGTCTTCTAGAGCAGGATTGACTATTTTTGGTCTCAGCTACAGCTGTCAGAGTTTCAGGCGTACTTCTTGAATTTCTAGAATAGTTGGAAATATTTGAAGCCTGAAAAAGTAACCATAATGTTCTAAGTATGAAGGAAATATTTAGGCAAGTATCAACGGGCAGCACATAAGGATAATTAAGAAGAATTGAGACCCTGGTGATAAAATGAGATGAGAACAACATAGCTGAGACATCTTAGGTTACTAGCATTTTAGTAGCATATGGTGAATAACCAAACTATTTAAGTTATTTCTATTTATGTGTTGATTAAGGAATTGATCAAATGTGAAACTGTTTGCTATAAATGTAAAATGACAGGTTGGTTGAACACATTTGTTTTGCTCTAACAGAGAATAATTGTAATTCCTCAATTTAAAGTTTGGTTATACGCATGTCCTTAGGAATACTTTGAAAGTCAAGTTGTATCACTTGACATCATTCTTTTTTTACTGTTTCAGTATAGTTTAATACTAGCTTTGATGGGTAAGCACACGATTCTGTGGGGGTACACACAGGAGCACCTTGTCCTGTCATGGGAAGTCAGGAAATCCTTTTTGAGTCTTGTCCTTAAATTTAAATCAATTCAGTCCAACAGATACCAGCAATATATGTTTATTGAAACACAAACAAACAAGCATTTGAAGTGAAAAATCAAAGTCCTCTCTTCATTCCTGGCTCCCCACGCCAACACTCATCCATATCCACATTCTAACTCTCTAGGCATAGCCATTGTTCATAGTTTAATGTATATTTCTACAAGTCATTTTCTGTCAATGTGTGTGTCTACTCGTGTATATACAAATATGAAATCATGTTATGTATACTGTTATATGACTTGTTTTTCTTCCCACTTGACAATATACCATAGGTATCCTTGCATGTTAAGTACATCCAAGTCTATCTCATTCTTTTTAATGGCTGCCCCCTTTTATTTATTTTTTTTATTTTTAAATTTATGTTTACTGTTGAAAAAATACAGATGTCCCTCCTTTCCCCCCCGCATTGACACCCTCCTCTCTGCTGCTGCCCACCTGCCTTCAACACAATGTTGTCTGTGTCCATAGATTATGCATATATGCATACAAGTTCTTTGGTTTATCACTTCCCTCTGAGGTTTATCAGTTTATTCTCTACATCCATTTCTCTGGATCTATTTTTTATTTGCAATCTTATTTTGTTCATTAGATTCCACAAATAAGTAAGATCATGTGATACTTGTGCTTCTCTGACTGGCTTACATTGCTTAGCATAATAGTCTTCTGGTACCTCCATGTTGTCTCAAAGGGTAAAAGATCTTTCTTTCTTATAACTGCATAGTATTCCATTATCTAAATGTAACAAATCATTTTTATCCACTCGTCTACTGATGGACACTTGGGCTGTTTCCAGATCTTAGCTATTGTAAATAGGGGTGCATATATTCTTTCTGATTGGTGTTTCAGGCTTCTTAGGATATATTCTTAGCAGTGGGATCATTGGGTCAAATGGAAGTTCCATTTTTAATTTCTTGAGGAAACACCATATTGTTTTCCATAGTGGCTGCACCAGTCTGCTTCCCACCAGCATTGTACTAGAGTCCCCTTTTCTCCACATCTTCGCCAACACAGGTTGTCTGATGATTTGTTGATAGTAGCCACTCTGGCAGGTGTAAGGTGATAACTCATCATAGTTCTAATTTGCAGTTCTTTGATGATTAGTGATGTTGAGCTTTTCTTTTATATGTCTCTTGGCCATTTGTATGTCCTCCTTAGAGAAGTGTTTATTCAGGTCCTCTGCTTATTTTTTAATTTGATTGTTTATCTCCTTTTTGTTGAGTTGTATGAGAGTACTTTATATATTGGAAATTAATCCCTTATCTGATATATCATTAGCAAATATGTTCTCCCATACAGTGGGTTCCCTTTTCATTCTGATGCTGCTTTCTTTTGCTGTGCAGAAGCTTTTTCGTTTGGTGTAGTCCCATTTGTTTATTTTTTCCTTTGTTCCTCTTGAAAATTCTACTGTGTGTAATGCCTGCAATTTTGCTGTCTTACATTTTCTTCTAGGACTTTTATGTTTCATGACTTACATTTAAGTCTTTTATCTATTTTGAGTTTATCCTTGTGGATGGTGTAAGTTAATGGTTTAGTTTCATCTTTTTTTTTTTTTTTTGCATGTATCAGTCCAATTTTCCCAACATCATTTATTGAAGAAACTATCTTTACTCCATTGTATGCTCTTGCTTTCTTTATAAAATATTAATTGAGCATAATGTCTTGGGTCAATTTCTGGGTTCTCTGTTCTGTTCCACTGATCTCCATGCCTATTCTATTGCCAGTACCAGGCTGTTTTGATTACGCTGGCTTTGTAGTATATCCTGAAATCGGAATTGTGATCCCTCCCCCTTTGTTCTTCCTTTTCAGGATTGCTGAAGCTATTCAGGGTCTTTTTTAATTCCATATGAACTTTTGGAGTTTTTGTTCTAGCTCTGTGAAATATGCCATTTGTATTTTAATAGGGATTGCATTGTATCTATAGATTGCTTTGGGTAGTATGGACATTTTAATGATGTTGAATTTTCGAATCTATGAATGTGGTATATGCTTCCACTTTTGTATATCTTACTCTATTTATTTTTTCAATGTTGGGTAATTTTATTCCTAGGTTTATTTCTAGGTATCTTATTTTTTTTGTTTGTTTGTTTTTGCAATGGTAAATGGTAAATTTTCTTTCTGAGTGTTCATTATCGGTGTATAAAAATGCCATCAATTTCTGGATGTTAATTTGGTATCCTGCTACTTTGCCAAATTAATTTATTAAATCTAGTAGTTTTTTTGTGGAATCTTTAGGGTTTTCTATGTACAATATTATGTCATCTGCAAATAATGTCAGTTACACTTCCTCCTTTCCAATTTGGATGCCTTTTATTTTTTCTTCATGTCTGATTGCTGTGACTAGGACATCCAGATCCTATTGAACAAGAGTGGTGAAAGCAGACATCCCTGTTTTGTTCCCATTCTTAAGGGAAATGCTTTTTGTTTTGTCCATTGAATATGATGTTGGCTGTAAGTTTGGCATATATAAACTTTGTTGAGGTATGATCTTTCTATTCCCACCTTGCTGAGAGTTTTTTTTTTTTTTATAAAAAAATGGATGCTGGATTTTGTCAAATGCTTTTCAGCACCTATTGATAAGATCATATGATTTTTATGTTTCATTTTGTTTATGTGGTGTATCACATTTTTTGATTTGCGAATATTGTACCAGACTTGCATTCCTGGGATAAACCCCAGTTGGTCGTGGTAAATAACTTTTTTAAAAATCCTCACCTGAGGATATTTTTCCATTTATCTTCAGATAGAATGGGAGGGAGGGAGGGGGATAGGGGAGAGGAAGAGAAAGAAAGAGAGAGAGACATCAATGTGAGGGAGACACAACAGCTGGTTGCCTTCTGCACAACACCGACCAGGGCTGGGGATGAACTGCAACCCAGGTACGTGCCCTTGACCAGAATTGAACCCGAGACTCTTTAGTCCATGGGCCAACGCTCAAACCACTGAGCCAAACTGGCCAGGGCAATAATTTTTTAAATATATTGCTGGATCTTATTTGCAAAGATTTTGTTGACGGTTTGGTATCTATGTTCATCAGGGATATTGGCCTGTAATTTTCTTTCATTTTAGTGTCTTTATCTGGTTTAGAAATTAGGATTATGTTGGACTAATAAAAAGAGCTTGGAAGTTTTTCTTCCTCTTGAATTTTTTGGAATAGTTCTTCTTTGAATGTTTGATAAAACTCCTCTTTAAAGCTGTCCAGACCAGGGATTTTGTTTGCTGGGAGTTTATTGACTACAGCTTCAATTTCATTTGTTGTCATTGGTCTGTTCAGGTTTTCTCATTCTTCCTGGCTGAGTTTTGGAAGATTGAATGAGTCTAGGAATTTGTCCCTTTCACCTAGGTTGTCCAATTTGTTGGCATATAATTGTTCATAGTATTTTCTTACAATCCTTAGTTCTTCTGTGATGTCAGTTGTTACTTCACGTCTTTTGTTTCTGATTTTATTTATTTGGGTCCTCTCTCTTTGTTTCTTGGTGAGTCTGGCTAAACATTGATCAATCTTGTTTATTGTCTCAAAGAACAAGCTCTTGGTTTCATTGACCTTTTGCATTATTTTTTTAGTCTCTATGTCATTTATGACCACTCTGAACTTATTTTATCCTTCTACTTACTCTGGGTTTTCTTTTTGTTCTCTTTCTAATTCTTTACATTGTCAGGTTAGACAGTTTGTTAGAAATTTTTCTTGTTGCTTGAGGAAGGCCTGTAAGGCTATGAACTTCCCTCTTCAGCCTGCTTTTGCTGTGTCCCACATATTTTGTGTCAGTGTGTTCATTTTCATTAGTTTCCAAGAAGTTTTTTGTTTCTTGATCTCATTGGTAATCCATTCATTGTTTAATAACATGCTATTTAGCCTCCATGTGTTTGAATGTTTTTGAGTGTTTTTCTTGTAATTGATTTATGGTTTCATGCCATTGTGATCCAAGATGTTTGATATGATTTCAATCTTCTAAAACTTGTAGAGACTTAGTTTGTGTCCTAACATGTGGTCTTTCTTTGAGAATGTCCCATGTGCATGTGAGAAGAATGTGTATCCTGCAACTTTGGGGTAAAATGTTTTGTAAATATCAGTTAAATCCATCTGATCTAGTGCATCATTTAGGGTCTGTTTCCTTGCTAATTTTTATGTCTAGATATTTATCCAGTGATGTCAGTGGGGTGATAAAATCCCCACATTATGATTATATTGCTGTTGGTCTCTCCCTTAAATTCCTCCTGAATTTTTAAACTAAATTTTGGTGCTCTTATATTTGGTTCATATATGTTTACCAGGGTTATATCCTCTTGTTGGATCAATCCTTTAGTATTAAGTAGTGATCTTCTTTGTCTCCTGTTATGGCCTTCACTTTCATGTCTAATTTATCAGATACGAGTGTTGTTACCCCAACTTTTTTTTTTCATGGAAAAATTTTTCCATCCTTTTACTTGCATCTTGTGTGAGTCTTTTTTTATGAGTTGGGTCTCTTGTAGACAGCATATTATGGATCATGTTTTATTATCCAATCAGCTACCTTATGTCTTTTGATTGGGGTATTTAAGATATTTACATTTAAGGTTATTATTGCTAGGTACCTACTGGTTGCCATTTTCATTCTTTATGCCTGTGTTCCTCTCCCTCTCTCTATTACTTCTTCTTATAATAGTTCCTTTAGCATTTCTTGCAGTTCTGGTTTGGTGGTAGTAAACTCCTTTAGCTTTTTTAATTTATTTTTTGTCTGGGAAGATCTTTATTTCACCTTCAATTTTTAATGTTAACCTTGCTTGATAGAGTACTCTTGGATTAAGTCCCTTATTTTTCATTACTTTGTATACTTCCTGCCACTCCCTTCAGGCCTGAAGTGTTTCTATAGTGTAATCAGTTGACAATCTAATGAGAGCTTCCTTGTAGATAACTTTCTGTCTTTCTCTTGCTGCCTTTAATATTCTTTCTTTGTCTGTAATGTTTGCAGTTTTAATTATGATGTGTCAAGATGTGGGCCTTTTGAGGTTCATCTTGATTGGGACTCTTTTTTTTCCTGAACTTGAGTGAATTTTTCCTTCACCAGGTTATGGAAGTTTTCTGCCATTATTTCTTCAAATGGGCCAGCTATTCCTTCTCCTTCTGGTACCCCTGTGATGTGGATGTTGTTATGTTTCATATTGTCTCAAAGCTCCTTTAAGGTATCATCCTGCTTTTTTTTTTTTCCTATGTGGTGCTCTTATTGGTTTTTTTTTTCTACCTTGTTTTCTAATTCAGTTCTCAGCTTCTTCTAATGTACTGTTTAATCCTACCTGGGTATTCTTTATTTCAGCTATGTCATTCTTCATTTCTGATGGGTTGCTTTTTTATTGTTTCTATATATGTTTCCATGCCAATGAAGTTTCCACTGAGTTAATTGTAGTTCTCACTAAGTTGCTTGAACATCCTTATAACCATTACTTTGAACTCTATATCTGACAGATTACTTCTCTCCATTTCATTTATCTCTTTCTCTGGAGATGCCTCCTGTTCTTTCATTTAAGGCCTGTTTCATTGTTTTCCCATTTTTGCTGTTTCTCGGTGTATTTATTCTGTGTATCAGACAAGAATGTTATGCCTCCAAGTCTTAGTGAGGTGGCCTTCTTGTGGGACCCAGTGGAGTAGTCGCCTTCATCTTCTAAGCTGAGTGCTCTATGACTGACCTTTGTGTGAATCATGTGGTTCTCCTGTTGAATTTGGGTCTTGACGGCTGTTTTCCATTAATGGGTGGACTCAGCCCTCAGGGTATATTCTATTTTATTTTAACTTATCTTTATTGTTGAGAAGATGGTGGCAGGCAGGATCAGAGGGAGGGTGAGTGCGTGAGAGAGTGAGCTAGTGTGTGAGAGAGAGTGAGTGGACGTGAAGGTGGATGACCAAACTCGTGCAGTGCAGAGACGAGGAGCAGCAGGTTCCTGTGCTGTGGACCTGGAGCAGCCAGCTACCCCAGTAAGCAGCCCTTCAGGGCTCTTCTCTCTGAGCCACGAGGAGGTCCCACCATTTTGGGAGATCCCGGGTCTTCCCTGGAAGGAGGCAGTGGGAGCTGCTAGGCCCAGCAACCTGAGCCCACCAGTGCACATGGCACCATCAGACCAGTGGACACCCTGTGTCAACACAGACCAGTGCACAGTAGCAGAGCTGTCAAGGTGCCGGTTGCAGAAGCCACAAATGGCCGGGAGCCCAGCACCATTCCCCACAGTAGCAGCCCAATCAGAGTCCAGATATACCCCCAGGAACAGTGGCTGGGGAGCAGACATTCACCCCAGGCAACAGAAGCACAGATCAGCAGCAGAGATCCATCCCCAAAAACTACAGCAAAGGCTGAGCAGGAGCTGAGCCCGACGGGGCAGCAGCACTCCCCAGCCACCAGCAGTGGGACCTGGGGCTCCACAGAGACCTGTGCAACCCAGCAGCCCACAAGAGTGGTGGGAAGCCAGGGCTCAAGAGGGACCGGTGTGATCCAGCCACCCGCAGGACCAACAGGGTGCTAGGGCACCAGAGAGGACTGCGCAACCCAGCAGCCCACTGATAGGTGTGGAGTTGGGTCTCCAAAGGAACTGTGTGATCCACCTGCCCAGAGGACCAGTGGGGTGCTGGGGCACAAGAGAAGCCTGAGTGACCAAGCTGCCCATAATATAGACATGGACATGGGTCTCCAAAGGGTCTGTGTGATCCAAACACCCATGGGACCTGCGGGGTGCTGAGGCACCAGAGAAGCTTGAGTGACCCAGCTGCCCACAAGATAGGCATGGAGTTGGGTCTCCAAAGCAACTGTGTGATCCAGCTGCCCATGGGACCTGTGGGGTTCTGGGGCACCAGAGAAGGCTGTGCAACCCAGCAGCCCACAAGATAGGCATGGAGTTGGGTCTCCAAAGGAACTATGTGATCCAGATGCCCACAAGATCAGCAGGGAGCCAGGGCTCCAGTGAGGCCTGTGCAACACAGCTGCCCACAGTATGGGGAGGGAGCGTGGCTCCAACAGTGCCTGAGCTATACAGCTACAGGTGGCACCAGTGAAAAGCTAGGAACACAGCTCCAGAGGGGCCCATGTGATTCAGCAGCAGCACTTACCAGGACACACCAATATCAGCCCCCAGTAGTCAATCCTCCAGGATCCACAGCAGGCAAGAGACTACATGCAACAAAACAGTCTGGAAGGCTCAGTAGCCTTATTTGATATACACTGAGCTGGCTACACATCCAAACATTCCTCACCGGGTCTAGAGCTACGAGACAGCTAAAATGGGGAGACAAAGAAACAACACCCAAAGGAAAGAAAAAGAGGAATCACCAGAAAAGGAACTACAGGAAATGGAAGACAGCAACTTGTCAGATAAAGAATTCAAGGCAATGATTTTAAGGGTGCTCAAACAATTTGGTGAGAACTACAAGCAACTTAACAAGAATTATGAAGAGCTCACTGGGAACTATGTCAGCTTAAAAAAAAGAAGTAGAAGCTATGCATAAAGAGGTAGAAGCTATGCATAAAAATCAAGAGGAAATAAAGAATGGCATAGCTGTTATGAAAAATACCTTAGAAGGGTTCAATAGTAGATTAGAAGAAGCTGAAGACTGAATCAGTGACTTAGAAGACAAGGTAGAGAAAAACACCGAAATAGAGCAGCAAATGGAAAAAAAAAATTTAAAAAGCAGGAGGAATGTTTAAGGGAGCTGTGGGACAATATGAAACATAACAACATTTGCATTATAGGGATACCGGAAGGAGAAGAATCAGAGAAAGGAATAGAGAACCTGTTTGAAGAAATAATGACAGAAATCTTCCCTAAATTGGTGAAGGAAAAAGTCACACAAGTCCAGGAAACACAGAGAGTCCCAAGCAAGATGAACCCCAGAAGACCCACAGCTAGACACATCATAACAAAAATGGCAAACATTAAAAACAAAGAAAGAATCTTAAAGGAAGCATGAGAGAAACAGAAATTTACCTACAAGGAAACTCCCATTAGACTGTCAGCTGATTTCTCAATAGAAACGATGCAGGCCAGAAGGGAGTGGCATGAAGTGTACAAAGTAATGCAAGGCAAGAGTCTGAATCCAAGACTACTCTATCCAGCAAGGCTATCATTCAAAATTGAAGGAGAAATAAAGAGCTTCACGGATAACAAAAAAAAAAAAAAAAAAAAAAAAGCTAAAGAAATTTACCACCACCAAACAGGACTGCAAGAAATGCTGAAGAGACTGCTGTAAGAAGAAGAAACAGAGAGAGAAACACAGGCATAAAATTAAAATGCAAACTAATAACTAACTATCAATAATTACCTTAAATATAAATGGCTTAAATGCTCCAATCAAAAGACATAGGGTAGCTGATTGGATAAGAATACATGACCCATATATATGCTGTCTACAAGAGACCCACCTCACAACAAAAGACTTACACAGGATGAAAGTGAAGGGACGGAAAAAATTTTTCCAAGCAAATGGAAATAAAATAAAAGCTGGTGTAGTAATACTCATATCTGACAAGGTAGACTTCAAAACAAGGGCCATAATAAACGACAGAGAATGTCACTACATAATATTAAAAGGATCAATCCAACAAGAGGATATAACCCTGGTAAACATACGCACCAAACACGGGAGCAACAAAATATATTAAAAAACTTCGGGAGGACTTCAAGGGAGAGATCAATAGAAACACGATCATAGTGGGTGACTTTAACATGCCACTGATGCCACTGGATAGATCTTCTAGACAAAAAATTAACAAGGACATAGAGTCTTTACAAGACGAACTAGATCAGTTAGACTTCAATGATATTTACGGACATTTTACCCCAAAGCAGCAGAATATACATTCTTCTCAAGTGCACATGGGTCATTCTCGAAAGTAGACCACATGTTAAAACACAAAGCAAGTCTCTACAAATTCAAGAAAACTGAAATCATATCAAGCATCTTCTCAGATCACAGTGGCATGAAACTAGAACTCAATTACAGTAAAAACATACAAAAACATTCAAACACTTGGAGACTAAATAGCATGCTATTAAACAATGAATGGGTTACTAACGAGATCAAGGAAGAATTTAAAAATTTCCTGGAAACCAATGAATACGAACACACAACAACACAAAATCTATGGGACGCAGCGAGAGCAGTTCTGAGAAGGAAGTTCATAGCAGTACAGGCCCACCTCAAGAAACAAGAAAAATTCCTAATTGACTTTGTAACCCTACAACTTAAAGAACTAGAAAGTAAACAAAAATAAAAACCCAGAGCTGGTAGGAGGAAGGAAATAGTAAAGGTCAGAGCAGAAATAAATGACATAGAGACTAAAAAAAAAACAATTCAAAAGATAAATGAAACACAAAGCTGGATCTTTGAAAAGATAAACAAGATTGATGGACCTTTAGCCAGACTCACCAAGAAACATAAAGAGAGGAACCAAATAAACATAATCAGAAATGAAAGAGGAGAAGTAATAACTGACACCACAGAAATTCAAAGGATCATTGAAACATACTATGAATGATTATATGCCAACAAATTGGACAACATAGGAGAAATGGACAAATTTCTAGAAACACACAGCCTCCCAAAACTGAACCAGGAAGAGATAGAAAACTTGAACAGACCAATAACAACCAAGGAAATTGAAGATGTAATTAAGAAACTCCCAGCAACAAAAAATCCAAGAAGACAGAACACTTCCGAACTCATATTATGAGGCCAGCATAATCATAATTCCAAAACCGGATAAAGACACTACAAAGAAAGAAAACTACAGGCCAGTATCCCTGATGAACACAGATGCCAAAATCCTTAACAAAATATTAGCAAATCGGATCCAGCAATACATCAAAAAAAATTTATTGGTGTATAATTGTTCTGTTTTTGTTTCTTGGTGAGTCTGGCTAAAGGTCCATCTTCTGCCTAAGGTGATTATTGATATATACTTATTTATTGCCATTTTTGTTTAGTGTGGTTCTATTTTTCTTCCTATTTCTTCTACTAATTACAACAGTCCTTTTAACATTTCTTTCAGTGCTGGTTTGATGCTAATATATTCCCTTAGCCTTTTTTTTTTTTTTTTTTTTGGTCTGGGAAACTCTTTATTTGTCCTATTTTGAATGATAGCCTTGCTGGATAGAGCAGTCTTGGATTCAGATTTTTATTTTTCATGACCTTGATTACTTCATGCCACTCTCTTCTGGACTATAGTGTTTCTGTTGAGAAGTCAGATGGTAGCCTCATGGAGGTTCCTTTGTAAGTATCCTGTTGCTTATCTCTCGCTGTCTTTAGGATTATTTGTCTTTATTTTTTGGCATTTTAATTATTATGTGCCTTGGTGTGGGCCTGTTTGGGTTCTTCTTACTTGAGGCTCTCTGTGCTTCTTGAACTTGAATTCCTTCTTTCTTCACCAAGTTAGGAAAATTTTCCCTCACTATTTCTTCAAATATATTCTCTATCCCTTGCTCATTTTCTTCTTCGGGCACTCCTGTGATACGAATGTTGGTATATTTCCAGTTGTCCCACAGTTCTCTTAATCAGTCTTCCTGATTTTTAATTGTGTTTTACTTTTGGTTTTCTGGTTGATTAATTGATTTTTTCTACCTTGTCTTCTAATTCACTGATCCAGTCCTCAGCTTCCTCTATTCTGCTCGTTTGTTTTTCCAATGTGTTCTTTATTTCTGCTATGTCATTCTTCATTTCCTCGTGGTTGATTTCCAATGTTTCTATATCTTTACTCATGGTGTTGATGTCCTTACTCCTGCAGTTTAGCTTCCTTAAGATCATGGCTCTGAACTCTACCTCTGATAACTTGCTTAACTGCATTTCCTTTGTCTCATCTTTGGTAGGGTTCTCATGTTCTTTCATTTGGGATTTGTTTCTTTGTTTCACCATTTTGGCTATCTCAGTGGGTTTTGGAGCCTGCCAAATTTTCCCTGTGGGTGTTGATGTTCTGCTATTTGTGGCTCCCTCTACTAGGTTTGGATGAGTATGGGAGGGCCCTCGTTAAACACCACTGTCATGTCTTACTTTCCTGGGTAGATATGCAAGCTCAGGAACGGTTCAGTTATCCTCTAGTTTTTTTGCCTGGAAACTATTAGCCTTAGTTACTTGAAAAACCTTGGGTTCTCTGTTGAATGAGAAACTCCCTCTGGCACTCAGTGTAAGAGTATTTTCCGAGGGTGGGGCAGATGCTGGTTGTTAATGAGCCTCGATTTGCATTTTTTGGCTTTCCTGGGTTAGGTTGAATCTCCGAGGGAGGGGCTACCACAGCTCTGGGAAGGAGCAAGCTGGCCACCATTCTGTGTGACCTTGAAGGAGCAAGCTGGCCACCATCCTTTGTGGCTGTGACTCAGCACAAACTCTGAGTGCCCTCTAAATCCTGGGTGTCCCCACAGAGTTCCAGTCCATTCTGCCCTCCCTCTGCCAGAGCCCAAGGTGAGTGGCTGTAGCTGTTTAGTGCTCTGTCCCAGCCCTCTGCACTGTGGAGCTGCTTGGGATAATTACCCTGAGGGTGGTGCTCACATCTAAGGCCGCTGCTCTCTGTGGGCTCCCAGCCTGCCACCCTCTCGTACCTCCAAAGATCTTACCAGGCTCGTTCAGTGTCCCTGGTTGCATGGTCCTCTCCCGCTGCTTTTCTGTTGCTTTTTTCTGATCATTTGTCTTTATTTTATTGTAATTCTCGTTTGGTCCTGGGAGATCGTCTGTTTAGCTTCCATTCACCCCACCACTATTTACCTCCCCCCAAAAAAACTTGAATTTAAACTAAAATATAGAAAAATCACCTTATTAAATCAACTAAAGTCTAGCTGGAGAGAACCCTTATAACCAAGAACGTAAAGAGGAGCTCACATTGAGTCTCGTAGGAGGTGCAGTGATGTGAGAGGACTGGCTGGGCCCGCAGAGGCAGATGCTGATGTTCCAGAGGGATATCCCAGCTGAAGGAGGTTCCCCCTGAGAAATCTGGGGTCTAAACCTTAATTTGAGCTCTCCTGCCCAGAATAACGGAACAGGGAAAGATGTCCACATAATACCTGGCTGTGAAAAGCACCTAAGGTTCTGTCTTGCAGGGAGAGATGGTTGAAAACACAGATACCATCTTGAAGGGCCAATGAACTAAGTTTCATCTGTAGCCACTCACCTTGGTCTCTGGCAGACGGAGGCCAGAGTGGACTAGAGCAGTTTGCAGAGACTATGGGATTCATGGCTCTGGAGAGAAAGCTGTGAATGCTGATGCCATCTTTCCAGGCAGTTTTCCCATCAAAGCAGCTTTAGATTGCAGGGAAGCAATTGCCACACCCATTGGAAATTCTCACCCCACACACTGGGTGTATTCTATGTCTACCTGAGGAATACAACCTGAGGATTATTAAGTGACTGAAACTAACAGTCATCCATTAGGCAGAGGCAGATCTCTGGGTGCTTTGACTCTTTGCCTGGCCTGCAGCTATGCCCCAGGAGAGTAAAACCAGATCTTGGTGTTCAGCTTGATCCTTTCTATACACTTCCAGCTGAAGCAGAGTGAGCCACAAACAGCAGATCATTAATATCCACATGGAGATTTTGGCAGGCTCCAGACCCTGATGAGGTGAATTGTGCTTCATGTGATAAGCAACTGCAGAGCAGCCTGTTGACTGTGTTGGGGGTTGAGCATCACTGTTAGCCAGCCCGAGGGTTGAGCCCATACACGAATGAGCAAATAGCAATCAAGACTTCATTGCAACAAGAGATATTATTAGAGCATCTAAGACTAGTAATCAGGGAGATAGTGCCACTGGGTCCCGAAGGTCATCTATTACATAAGACCACCCTATCCAGACTAGGAGTCAGAGCAGACCTAATACATAGAAACAACCCCAAACAGGCAGTCAAAATGGTGAAACAAAGAACAAGCCCCAAATGAAATAACAAAAGAAATTTCCAGAAGGAGGACTACATGAAATGGAGATAAGCAATTTATCAGCTATAGAGTTTAAAGTAATGATTATAAGGATGCTCAACAGCATGAGAAAATATATATAGAAACAATGAAAAACAATCAATTGGAAAAGAAAAACAACCAATAGGAAATGAAGAATGACATAGCAAAAATAAAGAATATACTGAACGGCATAAAGAGCAGAGTAGAGGAAGCCGAGGAACAGATCAGCAAATCAGAAGACAAGGTAGAAAAAAATCTCTCAATAGGAGAACCAAAAAGAAAACAAACAATTAAAAAACAGGTGGACAATATAAAAAAAAAAAAAAAACTGTGGGAAAATATAAAATGCAACAATATCTGCATCATAGGAGTGCCAGAAAAAGAAAATAGTAAGCAAGGGTTAAAAATCCTGTTTGAAGAAATACTGGCAAAAAATCCCCTAACTTGGAGAAGAAAAAAATTGCACAAGTTCAGGAAATACAGAGTCCTAAGAAGAAGAACCCAAAGAGACCTACACCTATCACATCATGATTAAAATGCCAACAAAAATGAAGACAAAGAGAGAATCTTAAAGGCAGCAAGGAAAAAGTAATGTGTTACCTACAAAGGAGCTGTCTGCTGATTTCTCAACGGAAACACTACAGGCCAGAAGGGAATGGCAGGAAGTATTCAAAGTAATAGAAAATAAGGATCTGAATCCAAGACTACTCTATCCAGCAAGGCTATCATTCAAAATAGTAGATGAAGTAAAGAGCTTCCCAGACAAAAAAAGCTAAAGGAATTTATTACCACCAAACCAGCACTCCAAGAAATGTTAAAGGGACTGCTTTAATAACAATAAATATATTGAGAGAAATATAGGGATAATGAATGAAAATGGCAATAAGTAAGTACCTATCAATAATGACCTTATATCTAAATGGCTTAAATACTCCAATCAATGGACATAGTGTAGCTGATTAGATAATAAAATATGACCCATATAAATGCTGTCTACAGGAGACCCACATCAGAACAAAGGAATCACACAGGGTGAAAATGAAGGGATGGAAAAATGTATCTATGCAAATGGAGATGAAAAACGCTGGTGTAGCAATACTTATATATGATAACAAAGACTTCAAAATGAAGGCAATAATGACAGGCAAAGAAAGTCACTACTTAATACTAAAAGGACCAATCCAACAAGAGGATATAACCCTAGAAAACATACATGCACCCAATATAGAGGCACCAAAATATATTTAAAAATTTCTGGAGGAATTTAAGGGAGAGATAGACAGCAATGCAGTCATAATAAGGGACTTTAACACCCCACTGACATCACTGGATATGTATTCTAGACAAAAAAATTAACAAGGAAACAGAGACCCTAAATGATGGATTTAATTGATATATATATATATTTTAGTCCTCACTGGAGGACATTTTTGCATGTATCTTCAGATAGAGTGGGAGGGAGAGAGGGGGGAAGAGAGACAGAGAGAAACATCGATGTGAGAGAGACACATCGAGTGGTTGCCACCCACACAACCTCAACCGGGGCCGGGGACAAACTGCAACCAAGGTACGTGCCCTTAGTGAGAACCGAACCCGGGTCTCTCTGGTCCGCGGGCTGACGCTCTAACCACTGAGCCAAACTGGCCAGGGTGGATTTAATTGATATTTACAGAACATTTTACCCCAAAGTTTCAGAATATACATTCTTCATAAGTGCACATGGGATATTCTCAAAAATAGACCACATGTTAGGACACAAACAAAGTCTCTACAAGTTCAAGAAGATTGAAATAATATCAAGCATTTTCTTAGATCACATTGATATAAAATTACAAATTACAAGAAAAACTCAAAAACATTCAAACACATGGAGGCTAAATAGCATACTATTTATGAATGGGTTACCAATGAGATCAAGGAACAAAGAAAAAACTTCCTGGAAACTAATGTAAATGAACATGCAACAACACAAAATTCTATGGAACACAGCGAAAGCAGTTCTGAGAGGGTAGTTCATAGCATTACAGGCCTAACTCAAGGAACAAGAAAAAGTTCTAACAGATTATCTATCCCTAAAACTTAAAGAATTAGAAACAGAACAAAAAGAAATACCTAGAGTAAATAGAAAAATTGTAATAATAAAGTTCAGAGCCGAAAAAAATGACAGAGATTAGTAAACAATACAAAAGATCAATGAACCAAGAGCTGGTTTTCTGAAAGGAGAAACAATATTGATGAACTTTTAGCCCAATGCAGCAAGAAACAAAGAGAAATGACCTGAATAAATAAAACCAGAAATGAAAGATGTGAAGTAACAACTGACATCACAGAAAGACAAAAAATTGTAAGAAAATACTATGAAAAATTATATGCCAACAAATTAGACACCATTGGCCAAATGGACAAATTTCAAGAATCACTGAATCTTCCAAAACACAGCCAGGAAGACTCCGAAAACCTGAACAGACCAATGACAACTAATGAAATTGAAGGTGTAATTAATGAGCTACCAGCAAACAAAAGCCCTGGTCCAAACTGCTTCAGAGGGGAGTTTTACCAAACATTCACAGAAGAAATAACACCTATTCTCCTCAAACTATTCCAAAAAATTCAAGAGGAAGAAAGACTTCCAAGCTCTTTTTATGACTACAGCATAACCCTAATTCCAAAACCAGATAAAGACATTTAAAAAAAATTACAGACTAATATTCCTGATGAACATAGACACCAAAATTGTCAACAAAATCTTAGCAGATCAGATCCAGTATTATATTAAAACATTTATCCACAGAGACCAAGTGAGATTTATCCCAGGGATGCAAGTCTGGTACAATATTTGCAAATCAATACATGTGATACACCACATAAACCAAATGTAAGATAAAAATCATATATGCTAAAAAAGCACTTTACAAAATCCAGCAATCATTTTTGATAAAAACTCCCAGAAAAGTGGGAATACAGGGATCATAACTCAACAAAGGCCATATATGACAATGCTACAGCCAACATCATACTCAATGGGCAAAACCCAAAATCACTTCCCTTAAGAAGAGGAAGAATTCTGGGATGTCTGCTTTCACCACTCTTATTCAACCTAGTACTGAAAGTCCTAGCCAGAGTGATCAAACAAGAAGAAAAAAAAAATGAAAGGCATCCAAATTGGAAAGGAGGAAGTGAAACTCTAATTATTCTCAGATGACATGGTATTTTACACAGAATAACCTAAAGATTCCACCAAAAAAGACACTAGATTTAATAAATGAATTCAGCTAAGTAGCAAGATACAAAATTAACATCAGGAAATCAATGGCATTCTTATACACCAAGAATGAATACACAGAAAGGGAAACTAAAAAATAAAAACCCATTTACCATTGAAAAAAATAATTAAGATACTTGGAATAAACTTAACCAAGGCAGTAAAAGACCTGTTCCCAGAAAACTACAGGGCATTAAAAAAAAGTAATAGAGGAAGATATTTTAAAAATGGAAGCATATACCATGTTCATGGATTGGAAGAATCAACATCTTTAAAATGTCCATACTATCCAAAGCAGTCTATAGATTCAATTCAATCCCTATTAAAATATCAATGACATATTTCACAGAACTAGAACAAAAACTTCAAATATTTATATGGAACCAGAAAAGACCCCAAACAGCCACAGCAATCTTGAAAAGAAGAACAAAGTTGGAGGGATCACAATATCAGATGTAAAGTGATACTACAAAGCCATCATAATAAAAACAGGCTGGTACTGGCACAAGAACAGGCATATAGATCAATGGACCAGAACAAAGAACCCAGAAATTGACCCAAGATATTATGCTCAATTAATATTTGACAAAGAAAGCAAGATCATACAATGGAGAAAAGACAGCCTTTTTAAATAAATGCTGTTGGGGAAATTGGACAGGTACATGCAAAAAAATTGAAACTAGAACATCAAATTACACCATATACAAGAGTAAACTAAATTAGATAAATGACTTAAATGTAAGTCATGACACCATAAAAGTCCTAGAAGAAAATGTAAGCAACATAATCTCAGACATAACATGTAGCAAAGTTTTCACTGATACATTGCCTAGGGCAGCGGTTCTCAACCTGTGGGTCACGACCACTTTGGGGGTCGAACGACCCTTTCCCAGGGGTCACCTAAGACATAACAGTAGCAAAATTACAGTTATGAAGTAGCAACAAAAATAATTTTATGGTTGGGGGTCACCACAACATGAGGAACTGTATTAAATAATCGTGGCATTAGGAAAGTTGAGAACCACTGGCCTAGGGCAAGAGAAACAAAAGAAAAGATTAATAAATTGACTATATCAAACTAAAAAGCTTCTGCACCGCAAAAGAAACCAGCATCAAAATGAAAAGGAAATCCACTGTATGGGAGAACATATTTTCCAATATACATCTGATAAGGGATTAATTTCTAACATATATAAGGTACTCATACAACTCAACAAAAGGAAGACAAACAATCCAATTAAAAATGGGCAGAGGAGCGAGATGGGAAGATGGCAACGGGCAGGACCAGAGCATGGGTGAGTATGAGAGAGAGTGTGAGAGAGTGTGAGTGAATGTGAGCATGGAAGACCAACCTTGAGCAGTGCAGAGACACGGGGCAGAAGATTCCTGTGCTGTGGATGGAAAGCAGAAGGCTACATGGTAAGTGGCAAGCCAGCAGACTTTCCCCAACATAGCTGGGAGGCCCCGCCATTTTTGAGGATACTGGGTCTTCCCTGGGAGGAGGAAATGGGGAGCGGCTGGGGCCCAGTGACCTGAGTCCACTAGAGCACCCTGAACCATCCGTCTAGTGAACTCAGCTGTGTTGGCAGGGTCAGCACACAGTAGATGCCTGCAGCAGTAGCCAAAACCAGCTGGGAGCCGGAGCCCCACCCCCAACAGCAGCAGCTGTTCACCCAGGACTGCAGTGGTGCTGCGGTCTGCAGGCTCCAGGCTCCAGGCCCGTGGTGGCATGCACTCAGCCCAGGCCCCAGGCCCACAGCAGTGGGCGAGCCAGCCCAGGACCCAGGCTCCAGGCCTGTGGCAGTGCAGCAGCCCACCCAGGCTCAAGGCAGCTTGCCCAGGCTTGTGGTGGCACTAGCACCAGGTTGGGAGCCTGGCACCACACCCCACAGCAACAGTGACTGGGCGGGAGTAGAGCCCCACCCCCAACAGGCATTAGCAGCTCAGTCTGGCAGCTGAAACCATCCCCAGCAGCATCAGGAAAGACTGATCAAGGGCAGTGCCCCAGACTAAGCAGCAGGGCTAGGGCAGCTGAGACCTGCCCCTGACAATTGCAGCAGCAAAGTTGGAGTGGAGATCCTCCCCCCAGCAGCAGCAAAATCCCAGGTGCGGAGCATCCTCAGCCCCCAACAGCAATAAAGGATTGGGACCTGAGAGCACCCCCTGACAGCAGCAGCAGCAGCAGCAGTGTGGACACTCGCCCCCACCAGCGACTGATCAGGAGCTGAACCCCACCAGGCTGCAGGGTCTCCCAACAGTACACCAGCAAGACCCATGCACCCCAGCAGCATACCAGAGGGACCCACGAACCCCAGAAGTGCACCAGTAGAACCTACAAACCCCAGCAGCATACCAACAAAACCTATGAACCCCAGCAGCACACTAGCTAGACCCACATGGCCCAGCTGCATACCAGAGGGACCCACAAACCCTAGCAGCATGCCAGTGGAACCCATGCACCCCAACATTGTACTAGTGGAACCCCACGCACCCCAGCAGCATACCAGCAGGTCCTCCACACCCCACCAGGGCACCAGACAAACCCACAAACCCCCTGGCAAGAGCAGCACATATCGGCAGCTAAGACCCATCTCCATCAGCATCAGCAGAAGCCGATCAAGAGCAGTGCCCCAGCTCAAGCAGCAGCGAGTCTCGGGGAGCTGAGACCTGCACAACAGACCAATTCCAGCCACCAGGTGCCAACCCTGCAGGACCCACAGAAGACAAGAGGAGCCATACACTAAAAGAGGCTGGGAAGCACAGCAGCCTTAATTGATACACACTGACCTGCCTAAACATTCCAACATCCCTCACCGGACCTAGAACTACCAGATTGCTAAAATGGTGAGACAAAGAAACAACAGCCAAATGGAAAAAAAAAAAAAAAAAAGAGGAATCACCAGAAATGGAACTACAGGAACTAGAAAAAAGCAATTTGTCAGAAAAAGAATTCAAAGCAATGATTATAAGGGTGCTCAAACAATTTGGTGAGAACTACAAGCAACTTAGCAACATAATAAGAATTATGAAGACCTCACTGGGAACTACTTCAGCTTTAAAAAAGAGGTAGAAGCAATGCATAAAGAGGTAGAAGCTATACATAAAAATCAAGAGGCAATAAAGAATTACATGGCTGATATGAAAAATACCTTAGAGGGGTTCAATAGTAGATTAGGAGAAGCTGAAGACTGAATCAGCGACTTAGAAGACAAGGTAGAGAAAAACACCCAAAAAGAGCAGCAATTGGAAAAAAAAAGTTTAAAAAGCAGGAGGAGAGTTTAAGGGAGCTGTGATATAATGCAGAACGTAAAAACATTTGCATTATAGGGATACCAGAAGGAGAAGAGTCAGAGAAAAGAATAGAGAACCTGTTTGATGAAATAATGGCAGAAAACTTTCCTAAACTGGTGAAGGAAAATGTCACACAAGTCAAGGAAACACAGAGAGTCCCAAGCAAGATGAACCCCAGAAGACCCACAGCTAGACACATCATAATAAAAATGGCAAACATTAAAGACAAAGAAAGGATCTTAAAGGAAGCAAGAGAGAGACAGAAAGTTATCTACAAGGGAGCTCCCATTAGACTGCCAGCTGATTTCTCAATAGAAATGATGCAGGCCAGAAGGGAGTGGCATGAAGTGTACAAAGTACTGCAAGGCTAGGGTCTGAATCCAAGACTGCTCTATCCAGCAAGGCTATCATTCAAAATTGAAGGAGAAATAAAGAGCTTTATGGATTAAAAAAGAGCTAAAGGAATTTACCACCACAAAAACAGCACTGCAAGAAATGCTGAAGGGACTATTGTAAGAAGAAGCAGAAGAAACAGAGAGAGAGGAAGAGGAACACAGGCATAAAATAAAAATGACAATGATTATCTATCAATAATAACCTTAAATGTAAATGGCTTAAATGCTCCAATCAAAAGACATAGGGTAGCTGATTGGATAAGAAAGCATGACCCATATATATGCTGTCTACAAGAAACTCACCTGACAACAAAAGACTCACACACGATAAAAGTGAAGGGATGGAAAAAAATTTACCAAGCAAATGGAAATGAAAAAAAAAAAAGCTGGTGTAGCAATACTCACATCTGACAAGATAGACTTCAAAACGAGGGCCAAATAAGAGACATAGTGGATCACTACATAATATTAAAAGGATCAATCTGACAAGACGATATAACCCTGGTAAACATATATGCACCCAATATGGACTCTCCAAAATATATTTAAAACTTCTGGAGGACTTCAAGGGAGAGATCAATAGCAATACGATCTTAGTAAGTGATTTTAACACCCCACTTACACCACTGGATAGATCTTATAGACAAAAACTTAAGGAGGACATAGAGTCCTTAAATGACGACCTAGATCAGTTGGACTTCATTGATATTTACAGAACATTTCACCCCAAAGCTGCAGAATATACATTCTTCTCAAGTTCACATAGGACATTCTCAAAGATAGACCACATGTTAGGACACAAAGTAAGTCTCTACAAATTCAAAAAGATTAAAATCATATCAAGCATCTTCTTGGACCACAATGGCATGAAAGTAGAACTCAATTATAACAAAAACACATAAAAAGATTCAAACACTTGGAAGCTAAATAGCATGTTATTAAACAATGAATGGATTACCAACGAGATCAAGGAAGAAATTAAAAACTTCCTGGAAATCAATGAAAATGAACACACAACAACACAAAATCTATGGGATGCAGCGAAAGCAGTCCTGAGAGGAAAGTTCATAGCACTACAGGCCTACCTCAAGAAACAAGAAAAATTCCTAATTGACTCTCTGACCCTACAACTTAAAGATCTACAAAGAAAACAAAAGGAAAAACCCAGAGCAAGTACAAGGAAAGAAATAGTAAATGTCAGAGCAGAAATAAATGACATAGAGACTAAAAAAAATTCAAAACATCAGTGAAACAAAAAACTGGTTCTTTGAAAAGATAAAGAAGATCGAAGGACCTTTAGCCAGACTCACCAAGAAACAAACAGAGAGGACCCAAATAAACAAAATCAGAAACAAAAGAGGAGAATTAACAACTGATACCACAGAAATACAAAAGATTATCGAAACATACTATGAACAATAATACGCCAACAAATTGAACAATCTAGGCGAAATGGACAAATTTCTACAAACATACAGTCTCCCAAAACTGAAACTGGAAGAGACAGAAAACTTGAACAGACCAATAACAACAAAGAAAATTGAAGATGTAGTTAAGAAACTCCCAGCAAACAAAAGCCCAGGCCCGGAAGCTTCATGGGTGAGTTTTACCGAACATTCAAAGAAAATCTAATACCCATTCTTCTCAAACTACTCCAGAAAATCCAAGAAGATGGGAGACTTCCAATCTCATTTTATGAGGCCAGCATAATTCTAATTCCAAAACTGGATAAAGACGCTACAAAGAAAAAAAACTACAGGCCAATATCCCTGATGAATACAGATGCCAAAATCCTTAATAAAATATTAGCAAATCAGATCCAGCAATACATAAAAAAAAAAAAATATCCACCATGACCAAGTGGGATTCATCCCAGGGATGTAAGGATGGTACAATATTCGCAAATCAATAAATGTGATACATCACATAAACAAAATGGAAGATAAAAATCATATGCTCATATCAATAGATGCTGAAAAAGCATTCAACAAAATCCAGCACCCATTTCTGATAAAAATGCTCAGCAATGTGGGAATAGAGGGATCATATCTCGACATAATAAAGGTCATATATGAAAAACCTACAGCCAACATCATACTCAATGGAAAAAAACAAAAACATTTCCCTTAGGAACGGGAACAAGACAGGGATGTCCACTTTCGCCACTCTTATTTAACATAGTATTGGAAGTCTTAGCCACAGCAATTAGACATGAAGAAAAAATAAAAGGGATCCAAATTGGAAAGGAGGAAGTGAAACTGTCATTATTTGCAGATCACATGATATTGTACATAGAAAACCCTAAAGACTCCATCAAAAATCTACTAGATTTAATAAATGAATTTGGCAAAGTAGCAGGATACAAAATTAACATTTTAATTAACAATAAGAAATTGATGGTATTCTTATATACCAACAATGAACTCACAGAAAGAGAAACTAAAAAATCAATCCCATTAAACATTGTGGCTAAAAAATTAAGATATCTAGGAATAAACTTAACCAAAAAAGTAAAGGATCTCTTCACAGAAAACTACAGGTCATTGAAAAAAGAAAAAAAGAAAAAAAAGAAAAAAGAAAAAAAGAAATAAAGGAAGCATATACCTTGTTCATGGATTGGAAGAATTAACATCATTAAAATGTCCATACTACCCAAAGCTCTACATAGATTCAATGCAATCCCCATCAAAATACCAACAATATACTTCACAGAAGTGGAACAAGTACTCCAAAAGTTTATATGGAACCAAAAAAGGCCCCGTATAGCCACAGAAATCTTGAAAAAGAAGGCAAAGTAGGAGGGATCACATTATCAGACATCAGGTTATACTACAAAGCCACTGTAATTAAAACAGCCTGGTACTGTCACAAGAACAGACACATAGATCAATGGAACAGAATAAAGAATCCAGAAATTGACCCAAGATAATATGCTCAATTAATATTTGACAAAGGTGGCAAGAGCATACAATAGAGTACAGACAGCCTCTTTAATAAATGGTGTTAGGAAAATTGGACAGCTACATGCAAAAAAATGAAGCTAGACCACCAACTTACACCATACACAAGAATAAACTCAAAATAGATAAAAGACTTAAATATGACTCGTGATTCCATAAAAATCCTAGAAGAAAATGCAGGCAACAAAATTTCAGACATCATACACAGCAGAATTTTCACTGATACATTACCTAAGACAACAGAAACAAAGGAAAAAATGAACACAAGGGACTACATCAAACTAAAAAGCTTCTGCACAGCCAAAGAAACAATCATCAAAATGGAAAAGGAACCCACTATATGGGAGAGCATAATTGCCAGTGATACATCAGATAAGGGGTTAATTTCCAAAATATATAGAGTACTCACACAACTCAACAAAAGGAAGACAGAGAGCCCAATTAAAAAATGGGCAGAAGACCTAAATAGACACCTCTCTAAAATGGACATACAAATGGCCAAGAGACATATGAAGAAATGCTCGACATCACTAATCATCAGAGAGATGCAAATTAAAACAACAATGCGTTATCAGTTCACACCTGTCAGAATGGCCGCCATCAACAAATCATCAAACAACAAGTGCTGGCGAGGGTGTGGAGAAAAGGAGACTCTAGTACACTGCTGGTGGGAATGCAGACTGGTACAGCCACTATGGAAAACACTATGGTGTTAACTCAAAAAATTAAAAATTGAATTGCCATTTGACCCAGTGATCCGACTTTTAGGAATATACCCTAAGAAGCCTGAAACACCAATCAGAAAGAAAATATGTACCCCTATGTTCATAGAAGCACTATTTACAACAGCTAAGATCTATAAACAGCCCAAGTGTCCATCAGTAGATGAGTGGATAAAAATGCTGTGGGACATATACACAATGGAGTACTATGCAGGTGTAAGAAAGAAAGATTTTTTATCCTTTGAGACGACATAGAGGGACCTGGAAAGTGTTTTCCTAAGCAAAAGAAGCCAAGCAGAGAAAGACAATTATCACATGATCTCACTGATTTCTGGAATATAATGAACTAAACAAACTGATGAACAAAATAGACCCAGAGTAATAGAAGTAGGGTACAGACTGACATTCCTCAGAAGGGGGGGGGAGGTAAGGGATAAACCACAGAACTTATATGCATGTATGCATAACTGATGTACATAAACAGAAAAACTGGGGATGGTGTGGGAGGGGATAGGGAGGAGAGAGTCAATGGGGGGGGGGAGGAGAAACATCTGTAACAAAATTAAATTAATAAAAAAAACAATGACAAAAGAATTTACCCATCATATATGCCAAAATTGGGAGTTTATAGTCTCTTATTTCTTTTATTGAAATGGCGCCATTTGTCTCTCCAAATTGAATTATAGTGGTATATTGAGCTTTACAAACTTTTAAGCAAACACTTGTTTTTAAAAGAAAAGAAAAATGGGCAGCGGCCTGGCCTGTGTGGCTTATTGGTTGAATATCGACCCATGCACCAAGAGGTCGCCGGTTCTATTCCCAGTCAGAGCACATGCCTAGTTTGTGGGTCCAATTCCCAGTGGGGGGCATGCAGGAGGCGGCCAATTGATGTTCTCTCTTATCCATATTTCTATTTCTCTCTCCCACTCATTTCCTCTCTCTCTCTAAAATCAATGAAGAAAATATATTTTTTTAAATGGACAGAGGACCTGAATAGACACTTCTCCAAAGCAGACATACAAATGGCCAAAAGACATACGAAAAAATGCCCAATGTCACTAATCATCAGGTAGATGCAAATTAAAATGACTATGAACTATCACCTTGCACCTGCCAGAATGTCAACAGATCATCAAAAAAGAAATTCTGGTGAGGATGTGGAAAATAAGTACTCTAGTACACTGCTGGTGGGAATGCAGACTGTTGCAGCTGCTGTGGAAAACAATATAGGGTTTCCTCAAAATATGAAAAATGGAACTGTCATTTGACCCAGTGACTCCACTTCTAGGAATATATCCTAAGAAGCCTGAAACACCAATCAGAAATAATATATGCACCGTATGTTCATAGCAACACTATTTAAAATAGCTAAGATCTGCAAACCGCCCAAGTGTCCATCAGTAAATGAGTGTATAAAAATGATGTGGTACATTTACACAATGGAATATTATGCAGCTGTAAGAAAGAAAGATCTCTTACCCTTTGAGATGACATGGAGGGACCTGGAGAGTATTATGCTAAGCGAGATAAGCCAATCAGAGAACGACAAGTATCTCATTATGTCACTTATGTGTGGAATATAATAAACAAATAAGGTGATGAATAGAAAATATATCCAGAGACATGGAAGTAGCGAATCAACTGACAATCCTAAAAGGAAAGGTGGGGTGTTGGGATGGGAAGAAGTAAATCAAAGAACTTAAATGCTTATATGAATTTCCAATGGACACAGACAATATTGTGGTGAAGGTGGGCGGTGTGGGAGGTGGTAGAAGAATGTCAATGGGGTAAAACAGATGGGATATTGGTAATATGTTCATATACACACACACACACACACACACACACACACACACACACACACACACACACACACACGCCAGGTCAGTCATCTGTTCTCTTATATTTAACAAAACTTAAATGCTTATATGAATTTCCAATGGACACAGACAATATTGTGGTGAAGGTGGGCGGTGTGGGAGGTGGTAGAAGAATGTCAATGGGGTAAAACAGATGGGATATTGGTAATATGTTCATATATATATACACACACACACACACACACACACACACACACACACACACGCCAGGTCAGTCATCTGTTCTCTTATATTTAACAGTGATTTTGGATTCCTTCATCTGCTATGCTGAGAGAGGCATGGAATCCCTCTTCACTTTTGCTTTTTAATAATTTTACCTTGTGACAATTTTACTTATGTAATGTGAAATGAATAAAACAAAATCAACAAGCCCTCTGCCATTGAGATCCTCCAGATAAAACTATTAGTGGAACTAAAGGCTCTGGAGATGAAGGAGAAAGTGATTGTGGTGCCAGTGAGACAAATCCATAGGTTCAATCCTTAAAAGGATAAATTATCTTCACTTTCTGAATTTATATTCTGATCATGGGATGATTTTGATACAGGTTTTCCAGGGACCACACTTTGAGAAACACTTCCTTAAAGACTAAACAATGTCATGCCTATGGTCTGAAGAAAATTAAAACTTTAAGTCTTTGCCTTTAGATTCTTTATAAATTTTTATTTTCATGGGAACATATGCTTTTGTAATAATTATAATGCTGCTTTCTTCTAGGCAATAAACTACTGATAAAAAGATCACTGAATTAAATCATGTGTTGGAGAACTTAAAAACTTAAATTTTCAGCCCTAGGACTGATTTACTGTCTAATCTTGACTTGCTTTTCTTACAGCCACAGAATAAAATAGAGAATCAAGGGTTTCTTCAAACACAAGGCTTCTGTCATATTTCACTGCCACCATAAAAGGAAATGAGGCATTTCTATACCAGACAGACAGCACAATCTTGGAACTACAGCTTGACTCTTTTATTAACTCCTATATCCATCCACAATTTTGAGTCAAAAATTTAGATTTCAAAACTCACTATGTTCTCTGATTTCCACAGGCTTCTCTCCCCCTAGGTCAGGTCTTGCAAGGAGCTCTCAGCTTATGTTATGCTACTCTGCTTTGAAAAACCCAGCTTAACTACTTTCTTTCCTCCAAGGATCAACTCCTATGTTGATCTATGAAGAGCTAACTACCCAAATATAGATTTACAATAACAAAGCAACTGCTTTGATCTGAATTCAACCAAATAGGGGTATTTGGAGGTCATAGGTAACTGATGAGGGTAGGGTAGTTTCAAAAATTAAAATAATTTTCTTCCTGATAAAAAGAATGTATGTTCATTGTAAAAAAAATTCAAACAAAATAAAAAAGGAAAAGAAAATAAAGTAGCTTTAATCTTAAAACTCAGAGATAACACTCCGAACATTTTGATGAGCAGTTTTCAAAATTCATTCATTCCTTCAAAAATATTTATTAGTGCCTACTCGGTGCAAAACACTTTTAGACTCAAAAGGATACATCAATAAGCAAAGTAAACAAAACAAAACAAAACTCATGCTCTCATGGCCCTATTTACATATACACACAAACACATACACAAATATAATTTTACATTACTAGGCTCATACTATGTATGCTATTTTGTAATCTCTTTAATGTAATACTTTTTTGTGGACTTCTTTATACACCAATAAATATTCATTTTTGCATCATTTTAATATCTTCCTATATTCTGTAGCATATATGCACCATGATTTATTTAATTATCTCCCTATGGACATTTATTTCCAATTTCTTCTAGTATAAAAATAATGTGATGAGTATGCCCTTGTACATGTATATCTTTATATGCCTGTCCAATCATCTTAATAAATTCCTGGTTTTACTCCTACCTTGCTTGCTGTTTCTTTTCAGTCTCTTTTGATGTTTTCCTCTCTCTGTTGAGCCCTCTTTTCTAGCTCCACTACACCCTAGACTATCTCATACAATGCTATGGCTTTAAACAGTATCTATATGTTGTCAGCTTCCAAATGTATATCTACAATCTTGACATCTCTTGAGCTCTAGATTCATATATTCAACTGTCTTCTTGGAATTCCACTTGTATATCTGTCACAGAATCTGGGAATTTAATGTGACTAAGAGAACCCTTAATTTTGTCCCAAAATATACTCCTATTTTAGTCTCCCATCACCCTCCACATAGTTACTTAAGCTCAAAACACAGTATCAATTTGATTTCTTCTCTTTTCTTTACCCTCTGCCCCCATATAATGTATCTTTCAAATCTACCTCTAAAATACAGTTCAAATCTGTCCTGTTATTGTTATATTTATTGCTACATTCACTTTCTACCATTATATTCCAAGCTAGTATAGTCTCTCATTCCCCAATCATTCTCTATTTCATCGACCTGTCTTATTGCCTTCATAATACTTGTTATTATCTGAAATTAAATTTCTTATTTATTTATATATGTACTAGTTTATTTTCCCCTCACTCCATGAGAGGAAGAACCTTGTCTATAGTGTTCACTACTATACCCCAATATCCTAAATCAGTACTTGGCACATAGTAGGTGCTCAATACATTAGAAGTTCTTTTATCTAACCTCCTCTTTATGTACTCTCCTGATTAATCAACTCTTTCCATTTCACCTGTAAAAGATATTGACTGATATCCATGACATGCTGTGTTCTTGAAGGTAGTAGGCCAATCTTTATTATATATCCATGTGCTTTTTCTCACACAAGTTAAGTTATATATTTACTGAGAGCCAGTTGTGTTTGTTCCAAGTCTTGTGCTATATAATTTAAACAAATATTCTGTACACTGATGATATACAGATGTGAAAATGAAGAGTTATTTCTATGAAAGTTGAATGTTTTAGAAAGACTCAATAAAGAAGCCCCTACCATAGAGAATGTTGAATTGTGTATAGCTAAAACAACAATTCAAGATTGGGGAAAATAATAATTATTAGAAAGACTGCTTTGTAAAAGTCTGTAAGATCATGATACACTTTTAAAAAATGGAAACTGTAAATTGAAAACAATGTATTATAAGTGTAGTTTATATTAAGACAATAGAAACTCAAACCGAAGAAGCTAAAATCTTAACTAAGATACATAAAATAAATAAAAACCCAGACACACCATAACAAAAACAAATAGAAAACTCTAAAAATAGCCACAGAGACTAGACAGACAAATAAAAACCTGACATTAAAAAGACTGAAAATAGATAATAATATACTTCACATTAGCAAGAATAGAGCTCAGAAGACAGTGGAATGATATTTACAAAGTGCTGAGGGAAAATATCCATTGACTTAAAATTTTATATTGTTGAATTGTCATTCATGCATGAAGGCAATTCAAACAATACCTTTTCAAACAAAGATGTATAACAAGAAAAAATTAAACCCAGAATGAAGGAATGAGGTTCAAGGAATAATGGAGCAAAAATATTGATAAACGTATAGTCAAGTTATTATAAGCAGCAATATAAAAACAGGGTTTCTTCTTGGTATGATGAAAAATCATTCTAAATTCACCTGATGAAACTCATCTGTTTTAAAATTATGATTTATATATCAATAAAGCTTTTTTTAAAAAAGAAAAAAATTTTAAAAAATCACATAATAATAGTATAATAACCAATTTGGGAGATATTGAAAAGTAAGGTGGAACCAAAATATTGCCCAAGATAGGAAGTAGAAGACTGAAGATAAAAGAAATAGGAAGTAGAAGAATGAAGATAGGAATTACAAAGTTGCAGATATAGGCTACTAAGGTTATTTTATTACTCAAGGGAGATTATATATATATATAATTATATATATATATAATTTATATATATATAAATTTTAAGTTTGGTCCAGTCAATGTGTGCATGTAAAAAAAAAATAAGGGTAACCACTAAAGTAACAGAAATACAATTTCCAAAATTTTAGAGATGCAAGAGAGATTAAAAATTAAATCAACCCAATAAAGTTGGGAAAGAAAAACATTCAATGAGAAAACATAATGAAAGGAAATACAAAATAAGGTAAAAGAATAAATCTAGAGATTCCAAAATGGCAGTGGAGTGAATGGAAACTGCAGACCATCTCCCAGGACCAAACTGGAATTACAACTAAAATAAAGACAAGTCATCAGGAAAAATCAACAGAAAAGAAGCTGGAGAGGACCCATATAACCAGGGACAGAAAAGGGGCACTAAATGAAGACTGGTAGGAACTGTGGTGGCAAGAGAAGGTGGGTGGGGAGCCCACAGATAGCAGCTGTTTTAACTGGAAACAGCTCCCTCGGAGTTAACATTCTGAAGCCAGCTCCACAGTGCAAAGGGCTGGGACAGAGCACTAAATTAGCTACAGCCACTCACATTGGGCTCTGGCAGAGGGAGGGTGGGCTGGACTGGAAATGTGCGGAGACTCAGAAACGTGGAGAGCTGGGATGGCACTGGGAGTTTTATTCTGAATCATTCCCTCATAGGACAGTAGCCATCTTACTCAAAGAACCCCTTCCCAGAGCACCAGGGAGAAGCAAAATCCCTTCCCTCAGGATTTTAACACCACCCAGCCAGGTGAGAGAACTGCAAATTGAGGCTCATTAACAGCCAGCAAGCATCTGCCCCACCCCCTAGAAAACCTTTCACCCTGAACACCTGAGGGATTTTTTCATTCAGTTGAGGGCTACAACCCAAGGCTCATCAAGTAACTGAGACTAATAGCCTCCAGGCAAAAAGCTAGAGGATAACTGAACCTTCCCAGGGCATGGAAATCTACCCAGGAAAGTAAGACTGGACAGTGGTGTTTAATGTGAGTCCTCCCATACTCATCCAAACTCAGTAGAGGGAGCCACAATCAGTGGAACACCAACACCCACAGGGATAATTTGGCAGACTCCAAAACACACTGAGAGAGTCAAAATGGTGAAACAAAGAAACAAATTACAAATGAAAGAACAAGAGAACTCTACTGATGAAGAGATAAATGAAATGCAGCTAAGCAAGTTATCAGAGGTAGAGTTCAGAGCGATGCTAATGAGGAAGCTAAACAGCCTGAGTAAAGAGCTCAACAGCATGAGGAAAGATATAGAAACATTGAAAACCAACCAATTGGAAATGAAGAATGACATAGCAGAAACAAAGAACACAGTGGAAGGAATAACCAGCACTGTAGAGGAAGCCAAGGACTGGATGAGTTAATGAGAAGACATGGTAGAAAAAAATCAACCAAAAAGAAAACCAAGAAGAAAAATCAATTAAAAAACAGAAAGACATCTTAAGAGAACTGTGTGACAACTTGAAACGTAACAACATCCGCATCATAGGAGTTATATAAGAAGAAGACAATGAGCAAGGGTTAGAGAATATATTCGAAGAAATAGTGACAGAAAACTTCCCTAACTTGGAGAAGGAAAAAGTCATTCAAGTTCAAGAAGCACAGAGAACCCCAAGTCAGAAGAACCTAAACAGGCCCACACTAAGACACATAATAATTAAAATGCCAAGCATTAAAGGCAAAGAGAGAATCCTAAAGGCAGCAAGAGATAAGCAACAGGTTACCTACAAAGGAACTCCCATAAGGCTGTCAGCTGACATCTCAACAGAAACACTATAGGCCAGAAGGGAATGGCATGAAGTAATCAAGGTCATGAAAAACAAGGATCTGAATCCAAGACTACTCTATCCAGCAAGGCTATCATTCAAAAAAAAAAAAAAAAAAAAAGACTAAAGGAATATATTAGCACCAAACCAGCACTGCAAGAAATGATAAAAGGACTGCTGTAATTAGTAGAATAAATAAGAAGAAAAATATAACCACAATAAACAAAATTGGCAATAAATAAGTACAGATCAATAATCACCTTAAATGTAAATGGATTAAAAGCTCTGATTAAAAGACACAGAGTAGCTGATTGGATAAGAAAGTATGACTCATATATAGGTTGTTTACAAGAGATGACCTCAGAACAAAGAGTCACATTGGTTGAATGTGAAGGGATGGAAAAAAATCTTCCAAGCAAATGGAAAGGAAATAAAAGCTGTTGTACCAATACTCATATCTGATAAAATAGACTTCAAACTGAAGACCTTAACTAGAGACAAAGAAGATCACTACATAATATTGAAAGGTTCTATCCAACAGGAAAGTATAACCTTGGTGAACATATATGGACCCAATATAGGAGCACCAAAATATATTTCAAAACTTCTGGAAGACGTCAAAGAAGAAATCAACAGCAATACAATCATAGCAGGGGACTTCAACACCCCACTGACATCACAGCATAGATCCTCTAGACATAAAATTAACAAGGAAACAGAGACTCTAAATGATGCAATAGATCAAATGGATTTAATAGATATCTAAAAAGAATTACACCGCAAGACTACAAAATTCATATTCTTCTCAAGTGCACATGGTACATTCTCAAAGGTAGACCACACGTTAGGACAAAAAGTAAGTCTCTACAGGTTCAAGAAGACTGAAATCATATTAAGCATTTTCTCAGATCACAAAGGCATGAAACTAGAAATAAATGAAAACAAAAACACACAAAAACATTCAAGCATATGGAGGCTAAATAGTGTGTTCTTAAACAATGATGGGTTTCCAATGAGATCAAGGAAGAAATTAAAACCTTCCTGGACACAATGAAAATGAACACACAACAACACAAAATCTATGGGACATAGTGAAAGCAGCCCTGAAAGGGAAATTCATAGAACTACAGGCCTACCTCAAGAAACAAGAAAAATTTCTAATTGACTATCTACCTTCACAACTTAGAGAACTAGAAAGGAAACATAAGAAACATTGAGAGCACGTAGAAGGAAATAAATAGTGAAGATCAGAGCAGAAATAAACGGCCTGGAGACTAAAAAAATTCAAAAGATCAATGAAACAAAGAGCTGATTCTTTGAAAAGATAAATAAGATTGATGGACCCTTAGCCACAATCACCAAGAAACAAAGAGAGAGAACCCAAATAAATAAAATCAGAAATGAAAGAGGAGAAGTGACTACTGAAACCACAGAAATACAAAGGATTGTTAACGAATACTATGAACAATTATACACCAACAAATTGGAAAATCTTGGAGAAATGGACAAAGTTCTAGAAACTCATAGTCTACCAAAACTGAACCAGGAAGAGATAGAAAACATGAACAGACCAATAACAACTAAGGAAATTAAAGATGTAATCAATAATCTCCCAGCAAACAAAAGTGTGAGCCCAGACCACTTCATGGGGATGTTTTACTGAACATTCAAAGAAGAACTAAAACCCATTCTCCTCAAACTATTCCAAAAAATTCAAGAAAAAGGCAAATTTCAAAACTCGTTATATGAGGCCAGCATAATTCTATTTCCAAAACCAGATATAGACACTAGAAATAAAGAAAACTACTGACCAATATCCCTGATGAACATAATGACAAAATCTTTCACAAAATATTAGCAAATTGGATCCAGCAATACATTAAATAATTATTCATCCTGACCAAGTGGAATTCATCTCAGGGATGCAAGGCTCTTATAATATTTGCAAATCAGTAAAAGTGATACACCACATAAACAAAATGAAAGATAAAAATCATATGATCATATCAATAGATGCTGAGAAAGCATTAGACAAAATCCAGCACCCATTTCTGATAAAAATGCTTAGCAATGTGGGAATAGAGGAATCAAATCTCCACATACTAAAGACCATACATAAAAAACCAACAGCCAACATCATATTCAATGGGCAAAAATTAAAAGCATTTCCCTTAGGAATAGCAACAAGACAGGGGTGCCCACTCTCGCCACTCTTATTTAACATAGTTCTAGAAGCCTTAGCCACAGCAATTAGAGGTGGAGAAGTAATAAAAGGGATATAAATTGGAAAGGAGGAAGTTAAAGTGCCTTTATTTGCAGATGACATGATATTATACATAGAAAACCCTAAAGACTCAATCAAAAATTTACTAGACTTAATAAATCAATTTGGTAAAGTAGCAGGATACAAAATTAACATCAAGAAATTGACAGCATTCTTATACACCAATGATGAACTCACACAAAGAGAAACTAAAAAAAAAATCCCATTTACCATTGCAACAAAAAAATTAAGCCACTGAGGAATAAACTTAACCAAAGAAGTAAAGGACCTATTTGCAGAAAACTACAGGACATTAAAAAAAGAAATAGAGGAAGATATAAAAAAGTGGATAGCCACAGCAGTCTTGAAAAAGAAGAACAAAGTAGAAGGGATCACAATACTGGATATCAGGTTATTCTACAAAGCCACTGTAACCAAAACAGTCTGGTACTGGCACAGGAACAGGCATATAGATCAATGGAACAGAACAGAGAACCCAGAAATTTACCCAAGACATTATGCTCAACTAATATTTGACAAAGGTGGCAAGAACATACAATGGAGTAAAGACAGCTTCTTTAATAAATGGTGTAGGGAAAATTGGACAGCTACATGCAAAAAAATGAAACTAGACCACCAACTTACACCATACACAAGAATAAACTCAAAATGGATAAAAGACTTAAATGTGACTTGTGAATCCATAAAAATCCTAGAAGAAAATGTAGGCAACAAAATCAGACATCACATGCAGCAGAATTTTCACTGATAGACTGCCTAAGGCAACAGAAACAAAGGAAAAATTAATACATGGGACTACATCAAACTTAAAAGCTGCTACACAGCAAAAGAAAAAACCATCGATATGGAAAGGGAACCCACTATATGGGAGAACATTATTGCCAATGATACATCAGATAAGGGGTTAATTTTCAAAATATATAGAGTACTCGTACAACTCAACAAAAGGAAGTCACAGAATCCAAATAAAAAAAATAGAACACCTAAGTAGACACCTCTCCAAACAGGACATACAAATGGCCAAGAGACATATGAAGAAATGCTCAACCTTACTAATCATCAAAGAGATGCAAATTAAAACAACTATGATGTATCACCTCACACCTGCCAGAATGGCTGCCATCAACAAATTATCAAACAACAAGTGCTGGCGAGAGTGGAGAAAAGGGGACTCTAGTACACTGCTGGTGGGAATGCAGACTGGTGCAGCCACTATGGAAAATAATATAGTGTTTCCTCAAAAAATTAAGAATGGAACTACCATTTGACCCAGTTTCCCCACTTCTAGGAATATATCCTAAGAAGCCTGAAACATCAATCAGAAATAATATATGTACCCCTATGCTCATGGCAACACTATTTGCAATTGCTAAATTCTGGAAACAGCCCAAGTGTACATCAATAGATGAGTGGATAAAAAAGCTGTGGTATATATACACAGTGGAACACTATGCAGCTGAAAGAAAGAGAGATCTCTTATCTTTTGAGTAGGCATGGAGGGACCTGGAAAGCATTATGCTAATCGAAATAAGCCAGTCAGAGAAAGACAAATATCACACGATCTCACTTATTTGTGGAATATAATGAACAAAAGAAGCTGTTGAACAAAATCAATCCAGAGACATAGAAATATCAGTGGAGGGGGTTGGGGGGAAGAATGAAATAAACCACAGAACTTATATGCATGTATGTATAACCAATGGACATAGACAACAATGCTGGGGACGAGGTGTGGGATTGGGAGGAGCGTGTCTAGGGGGGGAAAAGAATAAAAATCTGTAACAAAAATAAATTAATAAAATTGCAATGAGAAATTGACACACACAAAAAAGAACATATCAGGCCATAACTTAATTTTCACTTCTATAGATTTTACTGAAGTGAAAACAAAGCAAAGCTTTGTATTTGTTTTGTTAAATTATTAAATCAATATTCAGCAGAAAAAAGAATATATCTAATATAACAGAAACAGTATAAATATAAACAAATTAAACTATTTTTAATCACATTTTAAGAAGCATCCTTAGATTCTAATTTCATGGAAAGTTTGAAAGTAAAGAACGAAAAAGGTATAAACTTGGCAAATGCCAACAAAAATAAAGCTTGTATTAACTACATCAGATTTAAAAATAAAATGGCAAAATATTGTTAGGGATAAAGAGGTCATTACTCTTTGAAAGGAACACTTCAACAAACACTATAATAATCCAAATGGTATGTATCTCTCAACAGAAACGCTAAAAAATGTTATAATATTTTAAATAACCCTATGCTACTTTATTTGAAAATAGATTAAAAAGTCATTGTCTAAATCAGTGAACAGCAAAAGAAAAAAAAGTTATCTCACTTATTCTATAAGGCTAATGTAATTTGATCATAAAATCTGACAAGAACAGTACAAGAAAATAAAATATTGGTCAAACTCACTTGTAAATATAGATGCAATATTCTGAAATAATATACAATGCATATTATTCCACATAACCATATGACCATGCAGGGTATATTCTAGGAATGCCCGCCTCCCTAAAAGCACAGCTCTTTCTATAGGCAACGTACCAAAAAAGAAGAAACCTAGGAGGACAGAAAATTTTAACAATAACTACTCTCTAGTTCAGCCAAACACCCACAGAAAAATAGTATGATCCCACTCCCAATCATGCTGGCAAAGGTCAAGTGGGGAGCCTGGGCTTTAACCTTTCTCAGGTTGTAAAGACATGCCTCAACCACCCAGCTGAGGTATTGTCAGAATGGGCTGAGTTGGAAGCCAGGACTCTGAAAGACCACTTCTTCCATGGTGACAGTGAAGACTAGGTGGGAAATCTGGACTTCCACCTCTGGTGGGCAGTAATGAGGCTTCTTCTTCCTCCACTGAAACAGTCAGAGGAGGTCTGCTGAAACAGAAGATTGAAATAATATACTACCCAAAATGTCAATCAAAAACCCTTTGTCATACCAGGAACAAGGAAAATCTCAACTTGAATGAAAAAAAAATGAGTGAATGCCAAGGCTAAGATGACACTGATGTTAAAGTTACTTAACAATGATTTTAAAGCAGCCATCATAAAAATGTTTGAAGTAGTAATTACAAATACACTTCAAGAAAACATAAAATAATCTATGCAAAGAAATAGAAGATATAAAGAAGAACCAATGAAAATTTAGAACTGAAACAAAACAAAAGCAACAACAAAAAACAACCAAAATAAAAACTCAATGGATGAGCTAAAAAATTCAATGGATAGCTCAATAGAAGAATGAAAAAGCCAGAGTAAAGAGCAGTAAAGTTGAAGATAGAAAAATATAAATTACCCAGTATGACCAACCAAGAGAAAATAGAGTAAAAAACATAAACAGCCTCAGGGACCTGTGGGACTATAGCAAAAGATATAGTATTTGTGTCATCAGAATACCAGAAGAAAGGAAAATAAAGACAGAGATGAAAAAGTAGTCAAACATGCCCAGCTGGTGTGGCTCAATGGTTGAGCATCAATCCATGCACCAAGAGGTCGCCGGTTCGATTCCTGGTCAGGGCACATGCCCAGGTTGTGGGCCTGATCCTCAGCGGGGGGCATGCAGGAGGCACCCAATCAATGTTCTCTCTCATAAGTGTTTCTATCTCTCTCTCCCTCTCCCTTCCTCTCTCTCTAAAATCAATAAAGACAAAAAAATTCTTTAAAACACAATTATATTATAAACTGAGGAGTGGTAAAGGGACATAGAAAAAGGTAAAGTTTTTACACTCCACTTTAATGGGTAAAATGATGACACCAGTACACTGTGATAAGTTATGTATATAGCTATAGAAAGAGATACACTAAAAATCTGTAGATAAATAAAAATTAAATTAAAAAAATATGGTTAAGTAACCAATAGGATGACAAGAAATTGACAACATAAACAAAAGAACAAACAGAAAACACAAGAAATGGAGATGATCAAAATGTCCATCAATGGACAAATGGTTCAAAAAACTGTGTACATCCATGTCACAGACTATTATGCAATAAAAAGGACAAAACTATTTTTTCCAAATTTTATTTATTTTTGTTACAAATGTTTCTCATTTATCCCCCCTAGACACACTCCTCCCCATCCCACCCCACCCCCCTAGCATTGTTGTCTATGTCCATTGGTTATGCATAGATGCATATAAGATCCTTGGTTCACCTCATCCTTCCCCCCACACACACCTACTCTGAGGTTTTTCAGTTTGAACCATACTCCTTTCTATGTCCCTGGGTCTATTTTGTTCATCAGCCCACTTTGATCATTATATTCCACAAATAAGTGAGATCATGTGGTATTTGTCTTTCTCTGATTGGCTTATTTCACTTAGTATAATGCTCTCGAGGTCCCTCCATGTCGCCTCAAAGGAAAAGAGATCTTTCTTTATTACAGCTGCATAATATTCCATTATATATATGTACCACACCTTTCTTATCCACTCGTCTATTGATGGACACTTGGGCTGTTTCCAGAACTTGGCCATTGTAAACAGTGCTGCTATGAACATAGGGGTACATATATTATTTCTAATTGGTGTTTCAGGCTTCTTAGGATATATTCCCAGAAGTGGGATCACTGGGTCAAATGGCAGATCAATTTTTAATGTTTTGAGAAAACATCATATTGATTTCCATAGTGGCTGCACCAGTCTGCATTCCCACCAGCAGTGTACTACAGTCCCCTTTTCTCCACACCCTCGCCAACACTTGTTGTTTGATGATTTGTTGATGGCAGCCATTCTGACAGGTGTGAGGTGATACCTCATTGTTGTTTTAATTTGCATCTCTCTGATGATTAGTGATGGTGAGCATTTCTTCATATGTGTCTTGGCCATTTTTATATCCTGTTTGGAGAGGTGTCTATTTAACTCTTCTGCCCATTTTGTAATTGGGTTCTTTGTCTTCCTTTTGTTGAGTTGTATGAGCACTCTATATATTTTGGAAATCAACCCCTTATGTGATGTATCATTGGTGATTATGCTCTCCCATACAGTGGGTTCCCTTTCCATTCTGATGGTTGTTTCTTTTGCTGTGTAGAAAGTTTTGAGTTTAATGTAGTCCCACGTGTTCATTTTTTCCTTTGTTTCTGTTGCCTTAGGTGATGTATCAGTGAAAATTCTGCTGGGTATGATGTCTGAAATTTTGTTACTAATATTTTCTTCTAGGATTTTTATGCATTCATGAGTCACATTAAAGTCTTTTATCCATTTTGAGTTTATTCTTGTGTATAGTGTAAGTTGATGCTCTAGTTTCATTTTTTTGCATGTAGCTGTCGAATTTTCCCAACACCATTTATTAAAGAGGCTGTCTTTACTCCATTGTATGCTCTTGCCACCTTTGTCAAATATTAATTGAGCATACTGTTTTGAGTCAATTTCTGTGTTCTCTGTTCTGTTCCATTGATCTATATGCCTGTTCTTGTGCCAGTACCAGGCTGTTTTGATTACAGAAGCTTTGTAGTATAATCTGATATCTGGTATTATGCTCCCACCTACTTTGTCCTTCTTTTTCAAGATTGCTGTGGCTATTCAGGGTCATTTTTGGTTCCATATGAACTTTTGAAGTATTTGTTCTAGTTCTGTAAAATATGTCGTTGGTATTTTGATGGGGATTGCATTGAATCTATAGATTGCTTTGGGTAATATGGACATTTTAATGATGTTAATTCTCCCAATCCATGAAAAAGGTATGTCCTTCCACTTTTTTATATCTTCCTCTATTTCTTTTTTCAATGTCCTGTAGTTTTCTGCAAATAGGTCCTTTACTTCCTTGGTTAAGTTTATTCCTAGGTATCTTATTTTTTTTTGCTGCAAGGGTAAATGGGATTGCGTTTTTAGTTTCTCTTTCTGTGAGTTCATTATTGGTATATAAGAATGCCATAGACCCTTGGCATGTTTGGCTTAGCAGTTAGAGCATCAGCCCACAGACCAGAGAGTCCTGAATTCAGTTCCTGCTAAGGGCATGTACCTCGGTTGCAGTTTGTCCCTGGCCCCAATTGGGGTCGTGTGGGTGGCAACCAGTCGATGTGTCTCTCTAGCATTGATATTTCTCTGTCTCTCTTCCTCCCTCTCTCCCTCCCACTCTATCTGAAGATAAATGCAAAAATGTCCTTGGGTGAGGATAAAAAAAAAGAATGCCATTGATTTCTTGATGTTACTTTTGTATCCTGCTGCCTTGCCGAATTTGTTTATTAAATCCAGCAGATTTTTGATGGAGTCTTTAAGGTTTTCTTTGTATAATATGTCATTTGTAAATAATGACAGTTTCACTTCCTCCTTTCCAATTTGGATCCCTTTTATTTTTTCTTTATGTCTGATTGCTGTGGTTAACACTTCCAGTACTATGTTAAGTAAGAGTGGTGAAAGTGGGCATCCCTGTCTTGTTCCTGTTCTTAAGGGAAATGCTGTTAGTTTTTGCCCATCGAGTATGATGTTGGCTGTAGGTTTTTCATATATGGCCTTTATTATGTCAAGATATGATCCCTCAATTCCCATATTGCTAAGCGCTTTTATCAGAAATCGATGCTGAATTTTGTCGAATGCTTTTTCAGCATCTATTGATATGATCATATGGTTTATACCTTTCATTTTGTTTATGTGGTTTATCACATTTATTGAGTTGTGAATACTGTACCAGCCTTGCATCCCTGGGATGAATCCCACTTGGTCATGGTGAATAATTTTTTTAATGTATTGCTGGATCTCATTTGCTAGTATTTTGTTCAGCATTTTGGCATCTCTGTTCATCAGGGATGTTGGCCTATAGGTTTCTTTCTTTGTAGTGTCTTTTTCTGGTTTTGGAATTAGAATTATGCTGGCCTCATAAAAATGAGTTTGTGAGTCTTCCTTCTTCTTGAATTTTTTGGAATTGTTTGAGGGGAAGAGGTGTTAGTTCTTCCATGAATGTTCGGTAAAATTCCCCAGGAAGCCATCTGAGCCTGGGCTTTTGTTTGCTGGGAGAGTCTTGATTACATCTTCAATTTCCTTAGTTGTTATTGCTCTGTTCAAGTTTTCTATCTCTTCCCGGTTCGGTTTTGGGAGACTGTGTGTTTCTAGAAATTTTTCCATTTCACTTAGATTGTCGAATTCCTTGCCGTATAATTGTTCATAGTATTTGTTAATGATCCTTTGTATTTCTGTGGTGTCAGTTGTTACTTCTCCTCTTTTATTTCTGATTTTGTGTATTTGGGTTCTCTTTGTTTCTTGGTGAGTGTAGCTAATGGTCCATTAATCTTGTTTATCTTTTCGAAAAATCAGTTCTTTGTTTCATTGATCCTTTGAATTGCTTTTTTGGTCTTTATGTCGCTTATTTCTGCTCTGATCTTTACTATTTTCTTTTTTCTACTTGCTTTGGGGTTTTCTTTTTGTTTGCTTTCTAGTTCTTTAAGTTGTGAGGTTAGATAGTCTATTAGACATTTTTTTTGTTTCTTGAGGTAGGCCTGGAGTGCTATGAACTTGCCTCTCAGAACTGTTTTCGTTGCATCCCATAGATTTTGTGTTGTGTGGTCATTTTCATTGGTTTCCAGGAAGTTTTTAATTTCTTCCTTGATCTCCTTGGTAACCCACTCATTGTTTAATAACATAGTATTTAGCCTTCATGTGTTCAAATATCTTTTTATGTTCTTGTTGCAATTGATTTCTAGTTTCATGTCATCGTGATCTGAGAAGTTGCTTGATATGATTTTAATCTTCTTGAACTTGTAGAGACTTAGTTTGTGTTTTAACATGTGGTCTATCTTTGAGAATGTCCCATGTGCACTTGATAAGAATGTGAATTCTGTAGTTTTGTGGTGTAATTCTTTGTAGATATCTATTAAATCCATTTGATCTAGTGCTTCATTTAGAGTCTCTGTTTCCTTGTTAATTTTTTGTCTAGAGGATCTATCCAGTGATTTCAATGGGGTGTTGAAGTCCCCTGCTATAATTGTATTGCTGTTGATTTCTCCTTTGAAGTCCTTCAGAAGATTTTTAATATATTTTGGTGCTTCTATATTGGGTGCATATATGTTTACCAAGGTTTTATCTTCCTGTTGGATAGATCCTTTCAATATTATGTAGTGGCCTTCTTTGTCTCTTGTTATGACCTTCATTTTGAAATCTAATTTATCAGATATGAGTATTTCTACCCCATTTTTATTTTCCTTTCCATTTGCTTGGAAGGTTTTTTTTCCATCCCTTCATTTTCAACCTATGTGAGTTTTTTGTTGTGAGGTGAGTCTTTTGTAAACAACATATGTCAGTCATGTTTTCTTATCCAATCAGCTACTCTGTGTCTTTTGATCGAGGCATTCAGTCCATTTACATTTAAGGTTATTATTGATATATACTTATTTATTGCCATTTTGGTTTAAAAATAACAGGATTTTTCAAATCAATCTTTACAAGCTGATCCTTAATTTTACACAGAGGTATAGGGTGCCAAGAATAGACAAAACAATTTGAAGAAGAGCAAGGAAGGTGCATATTACCAAGACTTAGTATAATGTTATGGCAATTTAATGAGTGTGCTATTAGGAATTGTATAAACAAATAGACCAGTGAAATGTGAAAAGAGCCCCCTAAAATTCATGTAAATCTATGAGAACTAGGTATATGACAGAGGTTGATTATCAATCATAGAAGGTAAATGATAGAGAGTATTCAGTAAATGGTATTAAATTCATCCATGAGAGAAAAGATATAATTAGATAACTTCTTTAAATCCTACCTAAGAATTAATTCAAAATGAATATTTGAATGTTAAAAGCAAAATTTTATGACACTTTGATGCAAATATAGAATACTTTTATGATCTCAGAGTAGGGAACGGTGTATTAATCACACACACAGAAAAACCTCACAAACGTTAATAGAAAAAATTAATAAATGTATCTGCATTGAACATTAAAATGTCTATAGAAAAAAATAACTCTATAAAGTTAAAGCCAAACAATATAGTAACCAAGACATTTGCCACACATTAAATTGAAAAAGAAACAGTATCTAAAGACATGTAATAAATCAATTTTAAAAAGGCAAATGATCAAAAAGAAAAACAGGTGAAGAATATCAACAGGCAATGGACAGAAGAAACTGGAATGATCTACAAATATATGAAAAAATGTTCAACCTCACTAGTGTTCAGAGAAATACAAAAAAAGGATATACTATTTTTACTTGTAATATTGGCAATAAATAAAACTCAAAAATTGTCAATGGGAACACATAGACCACTGGTGGGATTGTTATTTGGTAAAGCCGTTTTGGAAAGCAATCTGCCAAGACCCAGAAAACCTAAAAGTGTGCATACTCTTTAACCCAGGAATCCTACCCTACTTTCTGAAAGGTACATACCCTAGAGAAGTTCCCACCCAGCATACTAAGACACATGAACACCAGTGTTCACTGCAAGTTGTTTGTTTTTAATATTAAAAAATTGGAAACAACCTAAATACCCATCAATTGGGGAATGAATAAATGAAATGAGTCCTGGTTGTACTATAGGTTACTATTCAAGAGTTAAAACAAACTAGATCAATATGCACCCACACAGAATGATCTCAAGTATATAATCTTGAGTGTAAAAAAGTATATAATAACCATATAATGTATTTTTCATGGCCTGGAAGAAAATATACCAAATTAAGGAAAATGAGTTGACTGGAAGTGGGACATAAATGGAACTTAAACTTTTCCTGAAGTGTTTTTATTCTTTTTATTTAAGAAAATGGGAGACAAAGTAAATAAGTAGTATATTTCCATTCCGTGTGGCAAGAACAGAAGTATTTGCTATATTCTTCTCTATATTTTCCTTTGTTTTTATTTTTATTTTTATTTTTTTTTAATTTTATTAATATTTTATTTAACCAATGTAATCAAATGTTATCATTTCAACATGTAAACAATATAAAAAAATTACTGAACTATTTTTCAATTTTCTCAACTAAGAGAAAATTGTTTATTTTTTATTTTTTATTTTTTGTTTATTTTTTATTTATTTTTTATTTTTTTGTTTATTTTTTATTTATTTTTTTTATTAATTTATTTTACTAACAGATGTTTCTCCTTTTTTCCCCATTGGCACACTCCTCCCCATCCCCCCACCCTGTCCCCAGCTTTGTTGTGCATGTCCATCAGTTATGCATACATGCGCATAAGTTCTGTGGTTTATCTCTTCCCTCCGCCCCACCCCCTCTTCTGAGGGGTGTCAGTCTATACCCTACTTCCACATCTCTGGATCTATCCTGTTCCTCAGAATGTTATGTTCATTATATTCCACAAATAAGTGAGATCATGTGATATTTGTCTTTCTCTGTTTGGCTTGTTTTGCTTAGGATAATACTCTCGAGGTCCCTCCATGATGTCTCAAAGGATAAGAGATCTTTCTTTCTTACAGCTGCATAGTACTCCATTGTGTATATGTACCACAGCGTTTTTATCCATTCATCCACTGATGGACACTTGGGCTGTTTCCAGATCTTAGCTATTGTAAATAGTGCTGCTATGAACATGGGGGTACATGTATTCTTTCTGGTTGGTGTTTCAGGCTTCTTAGGGTATATTCCTAGAAGTGGGATCACTGGGTCAAATGGCAATTCAATTTTTAATTTTTTGAGGTAACACCATAGTATTTTCCACAGTGGCTGCACCAGTCTGCATTCCCACCAGCAGTGTACTAGATTCCCCTTTTCTCCACACCCTCGCCAACATTTGTTGTTTGATGATTTGTTGATGGCGGCCATTCTGACAGGTGTGAGGTGATACCTCATTGTTGTTTTAATTTGCATCTCTCTGATGATTAGTGATGTTGAGCATTTCTTCATATGTGTCTTAGCCATTTGTATGTCCTGTTTGGTGAGGTGTCTATTTAGTTGTTCTGCCCATTTTTTAATTGGGTTCTTTGTCTTCCTTTTGTTGAGTTGTATGAGCACTCTATATATTTTGGAGATTAACCTCTTATCTGATGTATCATTGGCAATTATGCTCTCCCATAGAGTGGGATCCCTTTCCATTTTAATGGTTGTTTCTTTTGCTGTGCAGAAGCTTTTGAGTGTCATGTAGTCCCATGTGTTCATTTTTTCCTTTGTTTCTGTGGCCTTAGGTGATGTATCAATGAAGATTCTGCTGTGTATGATGTCCGAAATTTTGTTGCCTACATTTTCTTCTAGGATTTTTATGCATTCACGAGTCACATTTAAGTCTTTTATCCATTTTGAGTTTATTCTTGTGTATAGTGTAAGTTGATGGTCCAGTTTCATTTTTTTGCATGTAGCTGTCCAATTTTCCCAACACCATTTATTAAAGAGGCTGTCTGTACTCATTGTATGCTCTTGCCACCTTTGTCAAATATTAGTTGAGCATAATGTCTTGGGTCAATTTCCGGATTCTCTGTTCTCTTCCACTGGTCTACATGCCTGTTCACGTGCCAGTACCAGGCTGTTTTGATTACAGCAGTTTTGTAGTATAACCTGATATCCGGTATTGTGATCCCACCTACTTTGTCCTTCTTTTTCAAGATTGCTGTGGCTATTCAGGATCTTTTTTGGTTCCATATGAACTTCTGAAGTATTTGTTCTAGTTCTAGTTCTGTGAAATATGTCACTGGTATTTTGATGGGGATTGCATTGAATCTATAGATTGCTTTTGGTAATATGGACATTTTAATAATGTTAATTCTTCCAATCCATGAACAAGGTATGTGCTTCCACTTTTTTATATCTTCTTCTATTTCTTTTTTCAATGTCCTGTAGTTTTCTGCAAATAGGTCCTTTACTTCTTTGGTTAAGTTTATTCCTAAGTATCTTCATTTTTTTGCAGCGATAGTAAATGGGATTGTTTGTTTAATTTCTCTTTGTGTGAGTTCATCATTGGTGTATAAGAATGCTGTCGATTTCTTGACATTAATATTTTATCCTTCTACTTTGCCAAATTCATTTATTAAGTGTAGTAGATTTTTGATGGGGTCCTTAGGGTTTTCTCTGTATAATATCATGTCATCTGCGAATAATGACAGTTTCACTTCCTCCGTTCCAATTTGGATTCCTTCCATTTTTTCTTTACGTCTGATTGCCATGGCTAAGACTTCCAGTACTATGTTAAATAAGAGTGGTGAAAGTGGACATCCTTGTCTTGTTCCTGTTCTTAAGGAAAATGTTTTTAGTTTTTGCCCATTGAGTATGATGTAGGCTGTAGGTCTTTCATATATGGCCTTTATTATATCAAGATATGATCCCTCTATTCCCAAATTGCTGAGCTTTTTTATCAGAAATGGGTGCTTCATTTTGTCGAATGCTTTTCCAGCATCTATTGATATGATCATGTGGTTTTTATCTTTCATTTTGTTTATGTGGTGTATCACATTTATTGATTTGCGAATATTGAACCAGCTTTGCATCCCTGGGATGAATCCCACTTGGTCATGGTGAATAATTTTTTTTATGTATTGCTGGATTCGATTTACTAGTATTTTGTTTAGGATTTTCGCATCTATGTTCATCAGGGATATTGGCCTGTAGTTTTCTTTCTTTGTAGTGTCTTTTTCTGGTTTTGGAATTAGAATTATGCTGGCCTCATAAAACGAGCTTGGAAGTCTTCCTTCTTCTTGAATTTTTGATATAGTTTGAGGAGAATGGGTGTTAGTTCTTCTTTGAATGTTTGGTAAAACTCCCC